>OX578152.1:11365000-12022500 GCA_951213105.1 Amaurobius ferox | reverse complement strand
CATATTATTCAGTTATGACTTGAACATAAATGCGAAGTCCACCCTCCTCCACGTTATAGAAGAGGAGAAATGTCTTGCTCTGAAATAACCTTGAGAAGGAAAGTCCGCGCGTCACGTGATACATTTGGCGATCGCTTCGAAAGCCAGCCAATATCCGCGTGTAATGTGAGCGGAGGGGGTTGGCTTCGTATACACTCTGGCTTATCGCGGCGTTACCAGCTACAGCTGCTCTTTTTATACCGTCTGATAATTTGCATAATCTGATATCTGTACCTAATCAATTCGTAGAAATGTAAATTATACTAACAATATTTTTTTTTTACTTGACAAAAAATCCGGCTGCACTTCCATTCTTTCTGTGCAAAAGGAATCTATTTATTAGTTCATGAATTATTAATTTTTAAAGTTTTTCCTGACTTTTGGATCACCCTGTATATTAAATATATATTAAAAGTTATATATTTAAAGGAGTATACTACGGCCTTTCCTAAACATTCTGTATATCCTTATAGGGCTTTCAAAGGGCTATAAATTTCTGATTTGTATTCATGGCTCGCTAAAATATCAAAATTATGAACACGATATTTCGAGAAATAAAATCTCTATCCGCAATCTGATTATATACCCTCGTTGATCATTCTAAGGGATATAAATTGCTCGCTTATTATTTATAACTAGCACTTTTAGTTTTCAGGATACAAGCATTTAAAACTATAAAGGCGAAACTGTTGCAATCTTTATCAACCTGACAGACGATTGCTCGAAAACTATATGAGTTTTGTAAAAACAAATTATTGATCTAGAAATTGAAACCTCGATCAAGTATTTTGTAGCTTACTATGTATATCTATATATTATAGCATATAAGCCATTTCGAGTGAAAGTTAGCTAAAGGGAAGTAAAAATTCGGTCGAACAAAATATTTATCTGTTCGAAAAAATATTCAAAGTATTAAAATATTGAAATTATTTTTTGCATATTTTTAAATTGTATTCTATTTATGACAAAACAAGAGCAAATTGTTTAGACTTTAATATGTGGAGAAATAAGCTTCCAAAGTGTAGACATTTATTGTAAAACTCCGATTTCAGTTGGCTACCTCGCCCATAGACATTATTCAAATAAAAATAACTTCAGATATTGATCTTACTTCCATGTTGAAGATCTTATGAGTAAATTGTTTTCTCAGAAAAAGCTGCTTTTTTAATAGGATTTCAAAATTTTTCTCATTTTATCATTTAAATTTTTTTGTTATCTTAGTTTAAAACAGTACATTTAGTTTGCTAAAATGCTTTTGATTGAAGAAGATGAAAAATAAAATATGAACCTAAACAGATTATGATGAAATTCTTGTAAATTAGAGTTTTATCATGATGTATTGGCAAGACCATGAATGTAAATAGATCGTCAAACAAAGTAAATAAATCTAACGATAGATTCTTTAAAAATGCATTAACTTCAAAACATGATATTTAAAAATATTTAATCCTTTATATTTAAGGACTTTTTTTTATAAGGATATTTTTATCTAAATAAATGTAATTGAGATATTTTTGCATAATTTGAAGCCATTTTGGCTCGTTTGTTAAATTTATATTAAAGATTTTATAGTCGATATTGGATGGTAATAATTGTCAATATGACTGGTTGAAAATCAATGTTGAAGGGAATGTTGATAGCAGAAGAAATGTCTTGAAACAGGGATTATAAAGAAATTTAACACTGAATTACCGACTATTTGCCGGTATTTTTCCAAAATATTCTGAGAACGTAAAATTTGGCAGCAATGTCGCTAGTTATCACCAAACTACCATCAAATTTGTCGCCAAGTAACACGCATGGGGCACGATATCCCAGTGGTTAGCGCGCGGGGGTTGCACTCGGACGACCCAAGTTCGATCCCTGAATCTGCCCAAACTGTCGCTGTGTTCACGCGGAGAACGATTACGTTAAACATGTGGATCCGTAGGTCCTTTCGAGAGGTTGATGGTAGGGGAAGGAGGGTACGGTCCTTGTGGATGCTTCCCCACTGGTTTCTGGTTTAAATTGGGTGGCATAAACGTCCAAATAGATACCTTACACTTTTGGGTAGGTCGGACGGCTGGGTTGAAGAAGAAGTGACACGTTTAGATCGACATATAGAGGTAAAATCTTGTCTTATATAGTATAATGGAAAGCTTGCGCAGTTAAAGCTACTTTAAGAAAGTCCTGCAACTATTAAATGTCTTATAAACTATTATTATTAAAATCTTAAGTTAATTATGAAAAGTTCTTTACAATTTTTTTGTAAACTATATTTTCAAATTTATGTAGTTAGTAGTTTTTCATGGTTGCTTCATCTAAAATATTTTATGTTTTCAAGAGTTTCAAGCAAAAGCCCTATTAACGGCGTGTTTATCGCCTCAACTTTTAATTATGACATGTTCAACTGATGTCCTTGAAGTTTGGTATAGTGACAACACAGTTACTAAAATTGAAAGAAATATAGATTTCGGGGAAATGAAGAATAGAAATGAAGTCGATCAAAATATAAAAAAATGTAAGAAAGATTAAATTAGCTTTGTATTATTAAAATAACATTAACTAGAATATAATGAAATATGCAATGGTAACTTGAAATTGTAAGTTGGTTACTTTGTTTTTTTCCAAGTAATTTTAACAATTTTCGATAATATAACTCGCTACATAAAAGAAAATGTGCTCAACCTAAACACAAATGACTTCTTAACCCATTCATTTAAAATTTCAGCATGCCATAACAAATAATAAAAAATCTTATGTGGGCAGCACATGACTTTCCTTATATAATGCAATGAATTTACTACTTTTACAGTTAAAAAAATGTTATTCTTATAGTAGATACTTATATTCTTTCCAAGATATTGAATTTTCTTCAATTAGTCGTCATTTTCATTGATTTGGCTTCATTTTTACCAATTTGGCGAGATTTTTGTTAATTTGGCAACAATTAAAAATGTCGTCAAGTTGGCGACATTCCGCCAAATTCGTCGCCAAAATCTCGCCAAGCGTTATGGACGGAGAAAAAAGTTCTTCTTACAGCAGATAAATGACTATTGGCGTTCAAATAAGTAAGTATTACGCAAAGTATATTTTTTCATGAACTGAACGAGCATTGAATATTTCATCATAAACTTTTTTCCATTCCTTTTATTCAGCGGCGATATTTTTAAAATTATCACAATACTACAATAATTTATTTTACTTAAAAACGTAAAATCATGGAGGTAAAATTACTTTCTAACTCCATGCTTAAAACTTCATCAAAAAACCAATAATATAGAATCGTCTACTTTTTTATATAAAATCAATGAACGTTTCATTCATATCAGCTATATTGCAGACTCCAGAGCTACACAATTTTGCGTTAACGAAATTCAGCAATTCTTCTACAACTCCTCTTACAGCTTGATGTGTTTACATTCTCCATCACATGAAAGTTAGGCTTCGTTGTAGAAATGATCAAAATTTGATGATCATTTAAACTCCAAAATATTGTAATTGCGCTGGCGCAGTGTATAGATGCACAGAAAAAATAAATGAATAAAGCGGTTTTAGGACGGATGCAACACTAAATATAAATTAAAAAGAACTTTAACTGAATTGCCACCACGAATATTGAAATTAACTTTTTACATTTAGGTAATTTTTTAAAAAACTTTATTTGAAAAACTTGTAATATCTCGAAAACAGTTCATGTCTGTGTTTAAAGTACACTCCATTTGTTTTCTTATGGAAAATTATGCATGCAATGATTATTTGTTTAACAACATTTAAAGTCTTAATATTTGAATGATTTTTCCAAAACACCTTTAAAAAATTATGCAGTATCTCGAAAACAGTACATGCTAGCGTTTAAAAATCTGCGTCATTCGTTTGAATATGAAGAAATAGGATGGGCTGAGGTACTCTCCGTTGGAGAGGTCCGAGAGACGTGGAATTTACGTTGAAAAACAACGTAAAATTTACGTTGGTCACATTCGTGATGTTGGATTTTTGAGATTTCACAGAAATTGGCAATTTCACAGAAATTGAAGTTACTTTTAAAACACACATGATTGCAAATGCTGCACACATGACCACACTTGTTCTCGAAAAATCGTTTTGTAAATTTTCGTGTGGGCCGCTAGACAGTTTGATTAGTAAGTTGCAGTTCTAGTGGACGTTTCTGAAACAGCCGATCAAGGATCAAGGATCAAGGGTCAGTTTTTGGAGTCCCTGGGCTGGGATAAATCACGGCTTTTACCTCCTGCGGAAATTAGGTTTGGATAGAAAAATATACTTTTTGAGAGTAGAATTTTTAGGAGAAATGGGTGCTCTACATCGCTGCATTAGAAAAATCTAATGCTTCGCGTATTGGAGTCTAATGAAACATTTTTAAAGAGTGCCGTGGTGGATTGGGGAACAGTACGGCGGCACGCTTAGAGTTGTTAACCTTCACATGCCAATTAGTCAGCCAGGTGGAGAGGGAATCCAAATATTTTTCCAACATCTCGAGAACGACATATGTGTGTGTGTGTGTATGATATGCAGCCAGGGCGGTGCAGTTCACATATAAGCAAATATGGACGAGAGGATTCTCCGGAGTATGAAATAGCCGAATAACCTCTCGTAAACGAAGTTAACGGTTGATGGATGGTGATCGAGTATATTTGAGAATGCTGGGACGACATTAGTGGAAGAGCAGTAGGTGTCTAAGATTGTTCTGCAGATTTTCTGGCTCTACACTTTCGGACACTTTCAGCTCCAGTTTTGGAGACCTTAGAGGAATTAGTACTTTTGGTCTGTACCAAAATCTTCCGTTTGTGATACTCTCTCATGCGTTCAGCGGCATTACTTTTAGGCACGGTGCCAGTCGGAGGTATGTATCGTCACTTTTAGGCACCTTACAAGACTTTGGCTTCTCTTGCATTCACACTCAGAGTAAAGTAATCGATTCTCTATCAAACGAAATAAACTCGGCACTGTCTACGACATTCAGTTCGTGAGTCATGAGTGCGCACTTGCACACACTGAGCTCCGATTTCGAGCATCTTCCACCGTTCGCGCTAGCAGTGGCGCACGACTTTGACACGTTCGTTGTTCTATACAGCCATCGTTGCTCTTTTAAACCTTACATGACTTCTGTAAATTGTATTTTGCTATGAGCGATGGTGAGTAAGTTATCGCGTAACGCCAAAACGTTACATGCAATTTTTTAAGTGTCAGCCACGTAAACGATCTGAAAGACGTAAATTTTAAGTCAGAATTACATTGAAAATGATTATTTATAATTTTTAAAGCACGATTCTTTGATGTTTTGAAAATTCACTTGAAAATGAGTGGTATGGTCTTTAAAACATTCGATTGCGTTCGATATCAACAGGGTCCCAGGATTCACTGATTGTAACTCTAAGAAAAACACCGACCCACCCGAAGGTATTTCACTGATTGTAATAACCGTACTAAATTATTCTTGAAACGCTTCATTCGATTGATCGTACCACGTCCACACACACACACAGATGTACCCTCAAAAACACTCGATTTTAGTTCAGGTATACTTAAGTAACTTCCTTCGAAATACTGAAGTAACTTCCTTAATACTTAATGTACTTAAGGTCAGTTCCGTAATACTTAATGTCATGTTTTCGACTTTCTGTCGAAAGCCTGAATTCGAATATTCGTCCCCGTCACAATACTTTCTCTATACATTATACTACGTATACATGTAAGGAAATCAATAAGTTAACACAGATATGCACAATTAGTTATTTTATATCAATAAATGCAGTGCCATTAAGCATTTATTTCAAATTAATAAAATGGAACTTTTGATCATGATGGATTGCAAGGGTCTAACACGCTACAAATCCATCTTAGCTTTTAGTGATGTGTGTGTGTGTGTTTGTGTGACAAAACCATTTTAATCTAACATTTATGTCAACGCGTCGTAATAGCAACCAGCGTTCTGAAACGTTTTCGATATTAAAAAATACTTTTCTGAAGAAATAAATGTAAGTTAATCAAAAGTACAAAGAATGCACATAAAAGTCAGCTCCAATTTGGTTGACGGATTTTTACCGCCACTTTAAGCTATCGAATCGCTTTCTGAGATGTTTCCTAATTGTGTCCATATTATAATTTTTTTGAATAACTTATTTGAGAAATTGCTTTTGTAAAAATAATTGTCTTCGCTGAATTGAATGAAAAAATTCAAATAATAAAGATGAAAGATCAATCATGCATAAAACATTGATTATGAAACACTTCCAACTGAAATGCAATTTCATTTAAACATCTCTAAAATGTGATACATTCAGCCTGATATTTTTTAAGGGTGAGCTTCAGTAAATCATCTGCCCTATCCGCGCTTTGTTAACTTTCGCGGCACACGGTTTTCGCCGAAATTCTGTTCAAACGGTTGCGAAATATTTTCTGAAAGCTAAAATGCAATGCTTAGATTATAATAAAACTAAATTTAATACCTAATAAAACATAAAATATATTTTTTATTTTAATCCAAACTATTTTTGGTGCTGCCATCTGTTGTCGTAATTTTATTCATACCGATTATTTTTATTTTTTTATAAACATTTTTAAATATCTGTTCTGTTCTTTCTAATACAATATTAAATACAACAGCAGATCATATATAATAATGCCACAATCACGGAAAGGTATTTTTTCATTCCATAAATTTGATAAGGGGATCTGAATGTACAGCCACGGAAAAAAAAAAACGCTCCACCCTCTGTTAATCGACTATCGTTCATCGTAGAGAAAATTGAATGATACCATTCGATTAGGAATAACATCCTCTGCAAATTAATGTACGTAAAATTTGCATAAGGGGCCGTCTTCATATCTAAACGCGCACAAACTTTGAAATTTTAAATGGCAACACCCAAGTTTGACAACATAGTTCGAAACTAGAGCAAAATTCAACCTGTGATACCAAATTTCAAGTCATTTGGGTGAAGTGTTTCTGAGTTGTGAGTATGTAAAGTTTTGAGCTCCTAATGTTAAATTAGTTTCCAAGACTTCCATTTATATCTTCTGTAATAATTATCTGCTCACGCTGATTATTTGTATGACGTTACAACTAAGCAACACAAACACATTTACGTGATTTTTATTTTTGTAGAATAAATTGTTTGTATGAAATATTAATTATGAAATCAATAATCGAAAAAATATGAATACAAACCTGGACACGTTTTGATAAAAATCGATTCAAAAAGAGTTTTTATATGTTTATATAAAATTCCAGGTGTTTCCTCTCACTAGTTCTTTCGAAATGTTTAAATATTCAGCATCACGATGATTTTAGGGGTCGTACATTAGTTTAAAAAATGACAAATTTGAAAAAGTTATATTAATTGTAAGTTAATCTTTATTTAAGAAAACGGGCATTTATTTTTACCTAGTTTTAATAAAAAATTTGTATAAACAGTGTTGTATAGATGCAACCTAATCAACGTAATTCCGCTACTGTATTGAAGGGTGCAAACTTGTATTGTTATAAATGGGATCTACTTATGTTACTGCCGATTAATAGTTCCCGAGCTACTGCGAGTTGAAATCGCCCGCAAAATGTAATCATTTATAATAAAAATATTTATATAAAACAATACCAAATTATAAAATTATGTGATACTAAACACCAACAAGACTTCAAAAGGTGATTGATAATGACGGATTGATACTTTTAAATTCGTCACCAAGTTCCAACGGAGTTGTTTTGTCACGTCATCTGCCGATATTTGTTAGTCTCATAAATTGATTTTGAAACAGCATTATGAAATGACATTTGAAAATAAACATTTCACTCTTCTTTATTTCTTCTTCCTTTTATTGACACTGGCACGAATGCCCCATTAGTTTTTAGCAACGTATCCAGTACGATTTTTTACCCCTAATAATCGTGCCCTATTTGAGGCTCACATAATCCTACCCATTACAGGCCCACTGCCTTAGTAACACACACACACACACACACAAGACAACACCACACACAGCCATGAAAATGCTCACCCTCTCATGCAGGAATCAAACCTGCGACCATTTGGCTGTGAGGTAAGTCATAATGCTGAATGTCAAGAAGATAGTTCAATAATTTACAACAGTGCTGTGGTCAATCAACGAAACATCGCCCTTCAAATTGCGGTTTTCAATATGGAGCTAATCCCCGAAAATTGCACATTCCGGAATATTGAATATCTTCGGATATAAACATAGAAACGTCGTGAAAATTTGAATTTGGACTAATTTGGAGGTCTAGAACTTGTGGGTGACGTCAAAATTGGGTGTTGCCATTGAACATTTCAAAGTTTGTGCGTGTTTAAATATGAAGACGGTCCCTTATGCAAATTTTACGCACATTAATTTGTAGAGGATGTTATTTCTAATCGAATGGTATCATTCAATTTTCTCTACGATGAACGATGCTCGATTAACAGAGGGTGGGGCGTTTTTTTTTTCCACGGCTGTACATCACTGAGGACTGCAGTTTTGTCTTCAAGTTCCTTTGTCTTCAAGTCCAAGTTCAATTAAGTTTCCGTGATTGTGGCATTATTATATATGATCTGTTGTTGTATTTAGTAGCGTATTAGAAGGAATAAACATTTAAAAATGTTCATTAAAAAATAAAAAATAGTCGGTGTGAATTAAATTACGACAACAGATGGCAGCACCAAAAATATTTTGAATTAAAATAAAAAATATATTCTATGTTTTATTGGATATTAAATTTAGTTTTAATATAATCTAAGCATTGTATTTTATCTATCAGAAAATATTTCGCAACTGTATGAGCAGAATTTCGGCGAAAAACGTGTGCCTCTATTTGTTTACATTCTGCATGCTATAGAAATTAGGCTTCGTTGTAGGAATAATTGAAGTTTAATGATCATTTAAAATAAAAAATATTGTAATTGTGTTGGCACAGAATTTAGATACACGGTTAATATGAAAAAATAACGCGATTTTTGGACGGATGCAACACTAAAAACAAATTTAAATGACCTTAAAATATCTACAGTAACAGCGGTAAATGAAAGCCATATTTTATTTTGCAATGAGTGACGTGATGTCATACAATACGGGTGAAATTATTATTTCAATTTTTATTAAAAAACTACCCAACATATATTGCTGAAAATTTCTTTACACATTTTATGTGATAATTTGAATATTTCCTGAAATTTTCGAACTTTCTGTGAAATTTAACTTCGTTTAAAATATCTTTGAAAAATTAAGTCCCACAGAGTTCAATGCATTTCATTTCTTCAGCTCGGGTAAAATCCGAAACCAATTGGGTGATATTATTCATTTATATTTCCAAACATCCCACATACCGTCTCAACAACATACTAAAATTTCATTTTGATAAAGTCTTCTTTTACGGTAGTTATCATGCGAACGGACAGACAGACAGAATGACCAAAGTCATAAACACTTTTCAACTATGTTGGAAAGTGTTAAAAAAGTGTGAAGAACTGTTGAGGGTACCGGCAGCACGAGACGAGGGCCGCTGAAAGTCGCCATCGTTTTGCAATTACCCCAACGCGGCAGCGAAGGCATAGTGGAATTGAGCTCCAGTCACGCAGGCGGGCATTCGGAATGGATGTGGGAAAACGCAGCGTAGTCGCAACGGTATTGAGACATCGACTCTACCGATCACTACTATACTACTATCAGAATCGATCGACTACATCGACTCTACCGATTACTACTCATACAACTCTACCGATTATTACTATCAGAAGTGAAAGTGCAATAGGGACCATGTTGTAGAGATCGTTAAAATTAGGAGAGCAATGAATTACTTGGAAGATAACATACATACAATACTTAACACAACACCATATAGCACACACATCACAAATGCAGGAGTATAAATAAATCAAATAGTGAAAGTCAAAGTGTAACACCATAGTAACTTCAGAAGCTATATTGGCTGTTACAATGCAACAGATAAACTCTATACATTTTAGAAACCGTAAAAAAACATAGAAACGTATAAACTCTTAAAACTATAGAAACAGTTAAAAAATTAAATGATGCACAAAACAGTGAAACAGGCAATTGATGACTCTTTAAAAACTATAAAATATCTTAAACAATGGAATGCGTGCACAAAAACTATAAGCTATGCAATTTAATAAAGCAATATCACATTATTTCGCAGCCTAGCCAGGCGTCTGTGAACGCCGGAGACCAAAAAATAGCTTGACGCCTGTGAGCTCCCAGAGGCAGAAACCATCATGTTTAAAATGATTCTTCGAATGTAAATTAATGCAATCTTTAATTAGGCAGAACCGGAACTGGTAGTCTTACTGGACGGTAGTTGGATAATATACACGGCGAACATTCATGAAGCCATGCACTTAAGAAAAATGCACCATAACGAAGTCATGCACCCAAGTCAAATTCCCAAGAATTAAAATATACCACAAAATACAACTACATACCAAATTTGAACTTTCTAACTGTTCCGATTTTCGAATTATTCCCCCCCAAATGAGTACATTCTTATGGAAGGTCCAGGACGGGCTAACCCGATAAGGTTCAAAATTCAAAGATATGTCAAAAACAACCAAATACCAAATCTGAACTTTCTAGCTACTTTGGTTTTCGAGTTTTCCCCAAAATGAGTACATTTCTATAGCTGGCCCGATACGGTTCAAAATTCAAAGAATCAACGTTTGTCATAAAGGACAGGGACATAACGAATTTGTATTTTCTAGCTGCTCTTATTCTCAATTTATTCCATCAAAACAAGTACATTTCTATGACAATCTTCTCAGGATGATTAGTCTCAATAAGTTTAAGAATCAAAAGACTTAAAAAGTACCACACAAAAAAACCACATACAAAATTTCATGTAAATATGATTAATGGAACTTGATTAGTTAAGGCTTAAAAGATTTGTAAAACGAGTACATTCCATAGCAAGCGTCCCACACTGACAAACAAATAAACAAATATCTAGTTAAATAAAATATTTAAAAAAGACGTAACTGATCCAAACAAATTTTAATTATAAAATAGTTTTGAATTTTGCATAATTACGTATAAATGGAGTTTTCAATCGACACCGGAAAACTCTTTAGATGACTATTGATATGAATCAAAAACGTAGCATTTGTAATATATTGATAACAATATTTTCACAGAATATATAATAATATTTTAAATTATTTTTTGGTTGATAACTTGGTTGATACATTAGTATTTGCGTAATATTTGCATTTATTCGAAATCTGAATGGATATACTATTATGTGGCGGTGAAATAACTATGAATATTGCATAGATATAATCCTTTTTATTGAATGATTAATATCTCTAAATAATTGTACACTAATTTTAAAATTTAACTATAATTTGTCTCTAAAATAGTAAAATCTACAGCAAATCTAAAACTAAATATTTAACAATTCTAGTTCCCATGACTAGAAATATTTCAATATAACATAACATCTTTATATTTTTTATTCCTCCAATAAAGTATCATTTAAACTAATCTCCAAAAAACACCAAATTTCTCAGAGAACTTTCATTTGAAGTCGTCTTAATCCCACTAGAGACCATTATCTCATCATTTATTCTACTAAAATGCAAATTGAAATTCTATAAATACACATTTGAATCCATATTCTCCAGAAAGATTAAGTACTATTTTCAATTCTCTCAGCAGATGAAATTTAAGGCATTCTTATTCATAAAAAACTCTTAAAGTATATTTTATTTCCCATCTATTATGATAAAGAGATGTGTTTTTTATAGAAAAATAATCTGATGTTTTTAAAATATGACTTTCATCAAGATTAATAAATATTGATGTCGTTGTAAAACTATACTATAAACTAGAGCTTCTTTAGTACTCTATGGAATAAATAGGCTTGCTGTTACCAATTAAAATCAGAATACTGTTTATAACGCATTCTCAGGAATCTTTTTTGTCTCTGCAGGATTAAAATATATTTTACTCATTTACTGTGAAAAGGGATGTATTTTTCTTATAGAAAATCAATCTGATGTTTTTAAAATATGACTTTCATACGGATTAATAAATATTTATATCGTTGTAAAGCAATACAATAAACTAGAACTTTTTTAGTTCTCGATGGAATGAACAGGCTTGTTGTTACCGATTGAAATAACAATACTGTGTACGATGCATCCATCCTCAGGAATCTTTACAGGTTACAATGATGAGTTAAAATTTTTAGATAACAGACCCATATTTCCGTTGACGTATTTTGGTGTTTTATTTAAAGCACCAAATTCGTAAACAGGAACAATATATAAGCAAAAACTCTCTAGAGATCTTAAAAGATCACAAGACAAGTGTGAGGTAAACCAGTAATTAAATCTTAAATAAAATCATAAAACAGAATATACCATTCTCAAGACACTAACATATTTACAAATCACTTTTACTCGCATCCGACAAGTTCAACTGAACGATGACCAGAGTGGAAAGCTCTGGATAAAGCACGATAAGTCGTGAAGTTTTAAACCAGTCCACAAAATTCGAGTAGTTTCCAGAACTCGCCAAAAGTTGACAAGCTGGCGATATTTCACCAAATTCGTCGCCAACTTTATCGAATTTGTCGCCAAGTGATCCGGGTCTTCAAAGTATAAAAATGGTTGCCTGTTTTATATTCATAAAATACCAAATTTAAGGAAATCGTTTAACTAATTTCGGAAATGTTACGTTTCTGTCGAAAGTACAACTTCCAATATTAACTTGTTTTAACTCATATGCGAATGTCTTAATCTTTGCAAGGGTCTTCAGGCAAAAGTAAAGTATAGGACCCTTTCTCTAATAATTCTGTACAACACATTTGGAATTTCTATGTGCCCCTGAGATTAAACTAATTTACCTTTCTGTTGTTTGGTCTGCTGAATATGGAAATAGCAGTTGAAACACAAGATTATCTCTAGCTTTTTAACTAACTATGAAAATCGGCTTCAGTCCGATGGAACTTAAATGGTTTTACGTGAATAGTATTTTGTAAAATTATGTATTGTTTTAAATTGAATTGGTTCATAAGTTTCTATAATATTAAATTGTTTCTATATATAATCGACATATGTTTTATGCATTTTTATAATTTTAATATAATTGTTGGTGTAGATTGTCGATTTAGAAATTTAGTTTATTTAGGATAATTGTCATTCTTAAATAATTATACGTATTTGTTCGATGATGTTTCTTCGAATTAATAATGATATTGTTTATATATATTGTTAGATATTGTTAAATAATTCGCGATGGTGACATCTGTTATAAATCCATTTGCGTGACATTTTGAATCAGTGCACATGAAAAGATTTGTTGTATGTGCTCATTCAATTGCATTTATCTGTTGAAGTTGTCTATTGGAGAAAATTGTTTAAAATAATTGGACAAAACAAACTTTATACGAAGTTTTATTTAGTAAATTATTTGATTTAGTAAATTACCGGTGACGTGTGTATCATTATAGGGTGAATGACTGATTTGTAGAGTAATACTTTATTTTGATAGATTAGGTTTTCATTTCATATGAGAGGGTAGAGCTTATCAGTAGCCAAATGGGCTTTTTTGGTGATATTATTTATATGTAATTTTCATGTGATGTGGTAGTCTAATGTTTCATGTGCTGTGGTAGTCTAAGTATTTGGTTAATTTTTCAGCATAGAGGGGCAGCGGGGTTTTCTTATCACGAGAGAAATAACTCACTACTTTTTCTAAGCTTGGGTGTCGAAAGTTTGTCTTTGACTTGAAAGTGTCTGTCATTTATGACTAAAGTGAGAGACCAAAGGCATCTTAAATTTGAACAAGAAAATGATAAGAGGAATTGTGTGTTAAAGAAAAGGTTAGACGCTGTGGCACTTGAAGTGACATTATTTTGAATAGTTGTTTATAATCAACATATGAAATGGAAATTCACACGCAATCTTTTGGGTCAATCTCTTCCCAACTCTCGAGGTGGACCAATCCGAAGTTGTAACGTCATCAATTAGGAGACATTACTTTATTTATTCAGGACTTATCCAAAAACACATGTGCTGATGAAAGGGCCTAATCAATAATCGGATTTGCGAGACTTCAAGGAAGGAGTTTCTCCCTTGCAAGGTACGTAGTTAGTTAGTTCTCACTGAATGCAAAATGGAGGGTTATTTGCAACGCAGCTCTGAGAGGAGCATAAGGACAAATCAATGTATCACTATACTATAATATATAAGATATTAATTTGATGATCACACCAAATTTTTGTTGCGTGTATCAATATTTCTACCACAAGTTAGATACGAAAATTAAAGTTTGACTATTGCATCAAGGACTTTAAGTGTTATTGATTTGTAAATTAATTTTGTGTATTGATTGTTCGCTTTTTGGGTGTCAAGAAAAATCGTAGCTGTGGGTGTTTTCTCTTAAAGTCCAGCCGATATGCAATCGACCAATCTCAGTAACTGATGGGTGCTTAAAAATTAAGCTTTATCCTCATTTGAATAAACCTTCAGTGTGAGGGGGGGGGGATAGATTTGCATACGATATTTTGTTTTTTTAGTGAATTCCCATATCGACCAGTCTTCGGACTCAAGGGATTCATAATTCTCTTTACATTTCCTGCTTTTCTGTGACAATTTTTTGCCTAACTTCGCTCGTGAGTCTATTAAGCTCTCTTTCTAAGTTTAAATTTCTGTTATTTTGCCATATCTTTCTAATTCTGTTTCTCTTTTTTATTAATTCTCTGATATGGATGGAAAGTGTGGGGTATTTAGTATACTCACGTTATGTTGTTGTGCCTAATGTTCTTGAATTTCTATTATACGCGTGTACACGGCAGCGCCAATATCTGGCGTGCTAAGTGAGGTTCTACCAGAGTTTTCTTGAATAAGCTCCGGTTAATTTGAGATGGTTCTTAAACATTCATTATAATATTTATTATCCCGCATCGAAGGACAAATGTTTCCTTGAAGATTTTATTCCAGCAAGACACAGAATCAAGCCAAGCCAAGACGAATTAATTTCGGGGAACCTGTGCTGAAGCACTTAGCCCCACATCTCAAATAGCAAATGTAAACTGGTAGTGAATCTCAAGGTCTCAAGGACGGGGTATACGGAGTGCCCAGGAGGGGAAAGGATTCCCCCCTTTAAACTCCGGACGAAGAGAAGAAAGAAGTACTAAGAAAGAGAAGCATAAGTTAAGAGAGACATCGAGCTTTGCTTGGGGGGAGGGCGACGACCGAAGTCGAGCCCCACGCCAAGTCTTACAGAAGGGGAAAGGTATGCTAGAGCCCAAGCAGGCACCTAGCGAGAGTAAAAAGGAAGGAGGGGGATAAGCGCGTCCCGAGGAACGCAGGGCCTTGAGCTTGAGACGGGAGGGGGGGGGGGGGGAACGTACATAACAAAAAAGGAAAACGGTTCGTCGATAAATCGCGAACTCCCAAATGCTAGGGAGGGCCACGGAGTTAGCAAGAGTTCATAATAAAAGGGGGGAGAGCAGATATAAAACAATGCTAGACGAGCCGTCTCCGCTTAGGAGGCCGAAGAAAAGCATCCATTGTGCGGCGCCCCACCAACGCCCAGGGGCGCTTTCCCGCCTTAGGGTGTGTCGGGTTATACCGCGGGATACTGTCTAGCGTGGAATTATTTACTCTACTGAGATCTCTGAAAAAATTTTGAGAAAGTTTTTGAATGTAGTCTAAAAAAGGCCTAATATTGAGATCTCTGTGCAGAACTTCAAGCCGGACGTAGGTTGGAAACCTGATAAACATACGAAGTGCTTTATTTTGCATAACTTGAAGCTTCCGTAGGTGAATCTCAGCTGCGGTTCCCCAGACCGGGGATCCGTACGTCATAATTGGACGTATGCAGGACTTGTACAGCAATAACTTATTTCTCGTTGACAGGCGGCTGTTTCCAGCCAAAAGGGGGCGAAGCTGGGCCAGTACAGACTTCACTTTCTGACAGATGTTAGAAATGTGATGTTTCCACGTGAGATTGGAATCCAAGTATACACCAAGGTACTTGTAGTTAGTTTGCCAGGGAATCGGTTCATCATTCAGAGTTAAGTTAGTGGAGGGGGTTCGGCGAGGGGATGGGTAACTGACGGCGGCACACTTGCTGACATTCACTTTGATTCTCCAGTTAGTCAACCATTGCGTCAAACTGTCGAGGTAAGATTGAAGAGTTTCGTGCACGACATGTGTATGCTTGTGTTGTGCAATCAGGGCTGTGTCGTCGGCGTACAGGCCTAAGGTGACACCGGGGAAACGTGGAAGGTCATTAATATACAGGTTGAACAATTTGGGGCCGACAAGGCACCCTTGAGGGACCCCACTGAGTATATTCCTGGGGGAGGAGAGAGAGGACGAAACTCTTACCGCGAAGCTACGCCCCGTTAGGTAAGAGTGAAGAATTTTAATGAGATGAGCAGGAAAATGTAGAGCGATTAGTTTAAAGAGGAGCCCGGATATCCAGACCTTATTAAAGGGGTAGTGAATCTAGCATGTGTTTAGCAATATGCCTTGGCGCTCTCCTCCAATGAGGGCGCTGGATGGTCAGTTGCTGCAGGTTGCTTGAGATGAGGTAGAAATTGTCTTGGACGGCTTCGACCTGCAAGTCGGTGAGTCTAAGGAGGAAGGGGGAGGGGCCAATGCCTTAAGGGCAGCAAATAGAAAATCAGAGCAAGCTCTGAGGAAGATGAAGTCTTATTACTATTGCTAAAATATATATATAACAACTTTAAATTAAGTAAAAATATTAAGCAAAACGAGTTTAGTTAAGCTAAGTTAAAAGGTAAACAGTTTAAGTTTAAGAGAAAGGAGTTCTAAGTTAAATGACAAGTTTAAGTTTTTAAGTTTAAGCTTAAAGGACTGCAATGCAGCCAGGGTACCATAGCTCTAGATAAAAAAGGCTCTTTTCAGTGACACATAAAAATTTACACTTTTAAATTACAATTTAGTTAAATGGAAACGTGGATTGGAGATTGCACTGGTCTAGCAGTTAGAACGCGGGCAAAAGCAAGCAGATGGGTTGGCCAGTGGCTGGGCCATTAGAGAGAACGGGCAGAGTGACAGCAAGTGCCGCCATCTACCGGTGTTCAGAGTTACGAGACTCCTGGTTGCGGAATGACAAAACGACGTTTCTTCCATTTAGTACCATTGGTGCTAAACAGAAGATGCCTAGGCCTGCGCTTCCTGCAATGGGAAGGCGCGATAGGGTTATACGTCTGATCTACATCTCGCAAACAGGGTCTACTAGAATTTATCTTGTTAAATTTGAGTGAGTGGGCCAAGATTTGCTCGATAATTCCCGAGACTTTGAGATCATGGTGTATTACTTCGTCTTGGACATACCTAGGTGCCTTAACGATGCAACGCAATGCTTTATTTTGAAAAACTTGCAGTTTCTTGATGTGGACGTTTGCCGCCGACCCCCAAACTGGGCTGGCGTACAAGAATCCAGGTGCGATGATTTGTTTGTAAATAATTAGCTTATTATTAAGGGAAAGGTGGGATTTACTACCAAGAATGGGCAGGAGGGCACGAAAAGTTTTATTAGCTGAAGCTACTTTATTATCAATATGATCTCCGTAAGTCAGATGAGCTTCCAAAGTGACGCCCAAATACTTAGCGGAGTGACAGAAAGGGAAAGGCTGATTAAATATTTTTAAAACAAAGTTATGATTTAGTTCTCGGTAGTTGGGTTTAAAATAACTACTGCACTCTTGGTAGCATTAATTTGGATTCTCCAGGAAACGAGCCAGTGCTCAAAGCTATGAGTAATGTAACTTTGGAGTGTGTTAATGGAGTTGTGCGGTGAGCAACTCCGTGCAATTAACGCTGTGTCATCTACAAAGATGGCCAGCTTAACTTGTGGTATGCTTGGTATATCGTTGATGAAGATGTTAAAGAGCAGTGGACTAAGGTTTCCTCCTTAAGGAACGCCGGCCTTGATTGGTCTAGTAGAAGAGAGAGATTTATCAACTCGTACGCGGAAAAATCTATTAGTAAGATACGAGTTGATGATAGTCAAAAGTTGAGTCGAAATGCCAAGTCGCACCAACTTGGTAATAAGCCCGGGCAAGTACGTTTTATCGAAGGCTTTCGCCACGTCCAGAAAAACAATAGTAGTATACTGCCTGTTGGTAGAGTTTTTGTGAATAGTTTCTACATCCCGCATTAGCTGGGAATGCGTAGAATGCCCAGAACGAAAACCATGCTGATTGGCTGAGATTACTTTATTCGTCTGGCAGAAACTATTCAAACGTCTAAGCAACACTAATTCATAAATTTTGGAAAAACTAGAAAGCAGGCTTATTGGTCTGTAGTTCTCAGGAGCTGAGAGATTTTGGGAAGTTTTTGGAATAAGGCATACAACGGCAGTTTTCCAGCTTTGGGGGAAAAAGCGATGGTCCAACATGTGATTGAAAAGCATGGTTATCCAACATAAATATAAATCTGGTAAGTTCTTGATGATGCGATTGCTGATATTATCAAGGCAGGGTGATTTTTTGACATTCAATCCATCAACGATATGTAGTATTTCAGCCAGAGAGACTCTCTCCAAGTCGTTGGGTGCTTGAACTTGTAGTGCTCTGTGATTGGTCTGTTGTTGTTGAGACCCAGACCGTCCGATCTACCAGAAAGGTGTTGTTGTTGTTGAGACCCAAACCGTCCGACCTACCAGAAAGGTGTAAGGTAACTGTATGGACGGCCGGGAAGTGCCACCCAATTTAGACCGGAACCCAGTGGGGGAGGCATCCACAGGGACCGTGGCCGGGAAGTGCCACCCAATTTAGACCGGAACCCAGTGGGGGAGGCATCCACAGGGACCGTACCCTCCTTCCCCTACCACCAACCTCTCGGAAGGACTTACGGACCCACATGTTTAACGTGATCGTACTCCGCATGAACACGGCGGCATTTGTGGCAGCGTGCAAATCTAGCGCGCAAACCACGGGGATACCGCACCCGAGATGGCCAACAGCACGCGGTGTTCCGAGGTGGTCACCCACCAAGTACTAACCGCGCCCGATGCTGCTTGACTTCGGTGATCTAACGAGAACCGGTGTTTTCAGCACGGTACGGCCGTTGGCCCGTGATTGGTCTGTTGAAGACCCAGACCGTCCGACTCGTCCTGAGGACTTAGAGTAACTAGTTGGACGGCCGGTGATTGGTCTGTTGTAGTTGTTGTTCAGTTTCAGTGTATATGTGGCTGAAGTTATGGTCGATGTCTGGTGAGAATTGGAGTTCCAAGCTGTCTGCAAATGCATTGGCTTTTTCCTCCGCAGTCTGGGCGAGTCCGTGTAGGCCATTAATGGGCGTAATTGCGATTTTATTGGTTCGAAGAGATTTAGCTGTACGCCACAGATTGTGATTCGTGGGTGTAAGTCCCTCAAGATGTGTACGCCAGCGTGGCTGGGTGTGTGTTCTGATCATAGCTTTGACGGCGTTTTGGAGTTTACGGAATTGTGCGCGGTAATCCGAGAACCTCGTGCGCTGCCAATCCTTCCGTAATTGGTTACGCTGCTTAAGAATCTCAACTAAATTATTTGATACATTTATAAAGTAAATAAAAGTTTCAAGAAAAAATTGGTTGTTAAAATTAATATTATCTTTTCAATAACAGCAATGTTGAAAAAAAAAGTGGGAGAAACTTAACCCTGATAAGGCAGTTATAAATATAATCAGATTCGTTTGAAATTTTTATGAGTTGTTTGCTCATCAAAAGGATCAATAATATTCATGAGCACTAACAATATCTGAAAGTTGATTTTTCATGTGACACGGCATTAACATGTGACGCGGTTACTTAAATTAAATTAAATTGAATTTGTAGTTTTAAAATGAAATTATGTTTAGTTGGCAACTTGGCGCATTTTAAAGTTATCACTGAATTTAACAAACTGTAATATTTCGAGAATAATTTATCGTAGAGCAGGAATTCTCAATAAATTTTTTATAAGCTTGTGGAATAAAAGCACAATTTGCCAGACTTTTTGTAATTAATATTAATAAAAAAAATATGAAGGTTTTTATATGTCAATTATATTAATACAAAATCATTACAAAAAATCTGATATGAGAAAAAATTGACTTTCCCTACATGCTTCAGCTCATTTTCTTTTTCATCTTTTAGTTTTTTGATAATCCAATCAATTGAGTTTAATTACACCAACACACGGAAACTTATTTGAAATTATATACAATTTGCTGTTTTAAAACATTTTCTTTTCATCTGCCGTACTTTCGTTTTAAGAAATGTTACCAGTTCGCAAAAATGTAAATAAAATAGTAAATAACTAAATAAATAAAAAAACAATTTCGAGTATGGTTTATCCTAGATTAGTGAAGTCGGTGTTATTCCTTTTATCATCAAATATTACGTATAAAACGAGCGTTTAATTTAAATTCATGTATATGTAGCCTCTTACTTTAGACTCGTATTTTACGATTTCTGTCTGTGATTTGATGCCATATTATCAATTGCATTTGAAAAATCCAGAGATAAAAAAAGCGAGCGAAATTAGTTTTAAACTCGAGATGTATTTTTACTTTTTGATATTATTGGATAACGTAAGTAGTAGTAGTATTTCCCGAAAATTTTCAAATTCGAGATTTTATCGAATAAAAATTAGCCCGTTTTAACCGAAACTTTTTGGATAGCATTTCGTCTCTGTTTGTGTATGTATGTATGTGTGTGAGGCGTGCAGGGCCGGCTTAAGGCACCAGCAAAACAAGCACTTGTTTGGGGCGGCTTATTATAAAGGCGGCATTTCAGTCAACTTAAATTAAAAAAATCTTAATAAACAAAAAATCTCTTAAATAAAAAAAAAGTTCTAGGTCTTAAATAAAAAAAAGTTCTAGGTCTTAAATAAAAAAGTTCTGGGGTGCAAGCAACCGAATTTACAAGGGCAGTTGTTATGCGCTAAAAAGTAAAACAAAAACACTGAATAAATATTAAACATTTGGTCCCAGATAAAAGAGTGAAAATGGCTATCCTTCATTCTCCCCTTAGAAAAAGAGGACCAGAGGGCTAAGTGTGATTGCTTCAAGTATGTCGCCCCAGTTTGTATCTTGCAACAACTAATTACTTTAGCGCACCGGGCGTCCAGTACAGCCATCAACAGTACGTCTAGGGCGGCGTATTGACCATTATCTGTGAACTGTCAAAGCTTTAATGTGAAACTGGTTTTTGTTAACTATTCCATGAAAAAATCCGATGAGAGAGGGCATTTTGCTTAAAACGACGGAGTTCCACTCAGAATTGTCGTAAAAGGATACCCATCCTTTGTTAATTATTCTCCTACGCTCTAAACCCGGAAATCATCTCCCCCAATCATCCAAACTCATAAATAAAGGACTTCTTTCACATCTATACCGAAACAGGTGCCTGCATTGAAAGTAATTAGAAAACTAGAGGAGGACAGGTCTCAAAAGACATCGGTGGACCATTGTAGAATTTATGGTCATACCAAAACGCTAGAATCACTTGATCAATCAATCTTGATTGCTCCTCGAAGGGTCCTACACAACCCCATCGGCTGTGAAGCATGTGTGTATCAATCATTTTGTTCAGCGCGAGATTTGTTCTGGGGTGAATCAGTCCAGTGTGTTTAGTGAGAAATGTAAAACACCATTTTTCTTGCTGCAAATAATAGTTCATCGTTTTTCTTTCTAAATGTTATACAGTTGAACTTTATATTATTTAAAATATTCAGCTAGCATTTTGCATAAAATTTAAGGCAAGCAAGATATAATTATTTTATGATTGTTTAGAACTGTTTCTATTAACATATAACACATTAGACCCCCCCCCCCCCCCACCATCCCTTCAAGAGGATTCAGATTATTTTAAATTCCAGGTGTAAAATCGGTATATTCTTTAATTTAAAGATAATGATAGTTTTCGTTATAAAGACTTATATATATATACAGCATCTCTTGAGTCACTTTTTAGCTAAAAAATATTTTAAATTTTACTCACAGATCAGTGTTTGTTTGCTCCTGGGATGTTATATTAAATTTAGCTCCTTGAAAGTTTTTGAAAATTGTTTCTCGTTTTGCTCAATTTTTAGATTTCTTTTCTGTGTGCGTTTTTTCTTCTTAATACTGTATTTATTTTTTCTTAAATTAAAAGTATGTATTAATATTACTTACGGGTGATTTCTACTTTTACGAATTATTCAAATTTTTGGTTATCAGGATTTCAGCTAATGCTGCGTTTAATTTGAAAAGTAACTACTGTAATATGAATGAGGCAATTTTGAAACGAAGACAATATTCAACATATTCACATCACGCCACTTAAAAACCCCTGTTATTTTATAAACTTGAATTCTTTAAACGAATTATATCGGATCATAAAAATGTTATTTACATACATTATATTCTGCGTTTAAGTTATGGAGTAAGAATTCAATAGAATATAACATTCTTTGGTATTTGAGTATTTATAACGAAAGTTAATAGCAAAGAATTTAATTATTAAAATTAATTGGAAATCCATCAAAATTTTTTCTAAACCAACTGCCTCACATGTAGACCTCCAAACTTTCTTATTTTTATTTTTTTATTTTAAGTCATCAGAAAAAATATAATGAACCTCAAAGAATTTTTGTGCTTTCTGGTAAATAAAAAGTAAAAAAAAAAAAAAAATACTGTAAATTTCTTAAACTTTCTGAATTATTTCAACTTTTGAGTATACTTGAAATTATGTTACTATTTAATTGGAATTTTAAAATTTTGCATTTTAAGCGTAAGGAAAGTACATGTAATTTCCTTATATATTTTTTTATATTACGCTTGAAGTGTGGTGCACAGAAATGACCTCTTAGAATATTTTCTCAAGCATATAACTAAAGCCATATTCGTACAAAATTTTATTTCTGTCGGTTGAGTAGTAGTATTGTAATGTTGCGGAAACGGCATTTACTCAAATTGCGAATCACTAGTGAAAAATAAAAAAAAAATAATAATAAATTGTGTCGTTATTCACTGGATCGAGTAACTGTTTAAAATCTGAATTCATTTGGTTCAGTAGTTTCAGAGAACAGCAGGGTACCTCCATTTAACGATATAACCGACAGACCGATCGACAACAAAAAACTAAAGAATATTTGTTTTGTGTTAATCAGTCCCTTCGAAAAGGTATTAATTTTTAAAAAAGAGGTGTGCGAATACTTACTTCTACTTAGCGAGGGAAGTATAATAAATATCGGAACAAGAGTTACAAAAATATCCTTTTTATATCTAATCTCTTTTCCTGCAACACATAGGAAAGGAAAAGTATTGTGATGGGGGCCACAAAAACCGGACGCTTGGATTTTGATAAATGTACCAGTGTTGAGCATCTTTGAATACTAATCAACCAAATTTTCAATGATGTCTGCCTATCTGTGCAGTGTTTCTTTCAGGACTTTTTGTCTGGGGGGGGGGGAAGAAAATATAACCTCAAACTGGGCAAATTATCTAATATAATTTTAACTAACTACTATATAAAAGTAATTACTAAATATATATACATATATGGAAGTAATGACAATATATATAGCAAATACTTATTCAAAAATTGCAAGAAAAACTTGCTCCGGCTAAACAAGAGGATGAAAAAATTTTAAAATAATGTATGAATTATAGCTATAAAATTTCATTCTGAAAATAGTCAATAGCGAAATAAAATTATAATAATAATCTAAATGTTACCACATAAGAAGTGGAAACTAGGTTTAAATTCACAAAAGTATTTTGTGAGTGCCTAAATTTATTAGCATTTAGTCCGGTAACATAAGATGTATCTGAGAGTGGGGGGTGGAGGATGTTTCCGAAAGGGCTTAGCCCCCCCCCCTCCCCCGCCTGCGATGTATTTCTGAGAGAAACAGCGAGATTTTGGCAATGATATCTCTATCAAAAAATCAATAAAATAGAATACAATTCGGTAATACTTCTTCAATCAATAAATATCAGAGATTCATTAATTTTCGGGAGAATGGGACAGAAGAAAGTCATTAATTTTTCGAACATTTAAAATAAAAAACAAGATGAGCGTGAAAAGTAAAACGTTTAAAAATATTATAAAAATATATATTTTAATTGAATTTTCACTTAAAAGCGAATATCATCATTTATATAGAACGCTAATATGCACCGCTTTCGAGATATTTTGCAAGTTTTATTTGAAACAGAAAAAATAAAAGAAAAATGAAATGCACTTAATATTATTAAGTTATTACACAGTTTGCAATTACTTTAAACAGGAAATAAAAGGTTTAGAAGTTCTCATTGAAATTTTTACTTTTCCACATACAGCGGTATATATATCAAACAAATTAAACAAATCAAAATATATTTGGTATACAATCAATAATTGTCAGCTTCTTAACTTTCTCGAAGGCCAGGATCTTCAAATTTTCTTATTTCGAAAATTAAAAATTTTTTTTTTAAATGATTATATTAAAATTTGTTACAAAAATATTAATTTTATATGTAATATTTCATTCTTTAAATTACACCATTTACAGAACGATAAAATGTGTGTTTTGAAGTATTGCAGGTCTTTGATTTAAAATAGACATTTTTATTACATTATATATACTACTCACTATTGTTAAAGGAGTAAATAATTTGTAGGTACTTCTAACCAGAAAGAAATGGATGACATAGTTTAGAAGTCATTACTAGTCGTTCTAGAGATATTAGAAAATTTTTCTTTCCTACAGGAAGAAGTACATATGTCGAAATAATGAAGCGAATTACATAATAGAAGCATACCAAATCGGTATTAATAAAATACTATTGACTTTCAGCCATATCTTTATAAGAAAACTTTAATTTACTTAATTGTTTTCCAGAAACGAATAAATATAGAAAATTTGATTTTTGGCTATAATATTTTATTCATAACAGTTTCAATGGAGGCAAATCATAAGAAATACCTGAAAAATAAGAATTTTAAATATAAAAAAAATCATTTTACTTCTACGGCAAAGTACAAAAAATATTGATCTTAATATAAATAGTTAAACTTGTCAGTGATATATATATATATATATATATATATATATATATATATATATATATATATATAGTGATGCTGAATATATATATATAGTCATGCTGAATATATATATATATATATATATATATATAGTGATGCTGAATATATATATATATATATATATATATATATATATATATATATAGTGATGCTGAATATATATATATATGCTGAATATTGCACTCTTTTGATGGATGCAGAATAACCTCTTTGTCACCACCTGGTATGGGGGCTATGTTGGCAATTCGGATATGACGAAAAAGAGTGAGATTTTGAAAGATTATAGCTTGCAGGCCCGGCTCTAGGTTTTTTGCCGCCCCAAGCAGAAAGCAATGTGGCCGCCCCCTCCCTGAAATTCATTTTTCTGTTAACCTTTATAAATGCAATAGAATAGAGAAACACTGCTAAATTGCCACTTTTTAGTCAATTTTGTTCCAAATGTTTCTCAAGAGAATGGATCTGTCGTGGGATTAAATAGTTTGAGTTTTTCCGTTTTAAATTAAAAAAAAATGTGCAATGACGGAAGAATGAAATATGTTAGCATAATATAAATGATGTTATTCAATTTTAGAGTTAAAAAAATCTGTTGTCTAATACATGCCTTTCCCTTTCCATATATATTAATAAATTTTATTATTAAAAGCTTTTATTTAATTCATCATGAATGATGTGTGTGCGTCTGTACCAACTTCTTTGACGGCATTGCAACATACTTTCCTACGTCCTAGAGAGCTGAAATTTGGTACACACGCACTCTAGTAGAACATTTTAATTATTTAAAGTTTGTTACATCCTCAAAAAATAGAACCGGAATTTTTTTCAACGAAATTGTCTGCAGAATCCCATTGTTGTAAGATAGTTAAAAAAAGACTAGAGGGGCTGTATCGAAGATACGTTCGCAATTTAGAATACCTCTTATCGCACGGGTGTTTGTAAATGAAGCAAATTTTTACATAAACATTTCATTTATTTCTACAAACTGCCAACAGTGGTCTAATAAGTTAATTATTACGAAATGTTAATTAAGTACCAGAATTAAAGAAATAAAACGTAGCAATTTGATTATTGCTTGATAATCTTTATTTTATCTCGCATTCCTCTCTTGAGCGCGCCACCCCTCACAACACGTGTACATCCTCAGCCTAACACTTGGTACCACTGCCGTCCCTCTCCGACTATTACACGCCAAGCTATCAGGGCCGGCTTAAGGCACCAGCAAAACAAGCACTTGCTTGGGGCGGCATATTTTAAGGGCGGCATATTTTAAGGGCGACATTTCAGTCAACTTAAATTAAAAAAATCTTATTAAACAAAAAATCTCTTAAATAAAAAAAAAGATCTGGGTCTTAAATAAAAAAAAAGTTCTAGGTCTTAAATAAAAAAGTTCTGGGGTGCAAGCAACCAAATTTACAAGGGCAGTTGTATGCGCTAAAAAGTAAAACTAAAACACTGAATAAAGATTAAACATTTGGTCCCAGAAAAAAGAGTGAAAATGGCTATCCTTCATTCTCCCCCTTAGAAAAGGAGGACCAGAGGGCTAAGTGTGATTGCTTCAAGTATGTCGCCCCAGTTTGTATCTTGCAACAACTAATTACTTTAGCGCACCGGGCGTCCAGTACAGCCATCAACAGTACGTCTAGGGCGGCATATTGACCATTATCTGTGAACTGCCAAAGCTTTAATGTGAAACTGGTTTTTGATAACTATTCCATGAAAAAATCCGATGAGAGAGGGCATTTTGCTTAAAAAGACGGGGTTCCACTCAGAATTGTCGTAAAAGGATACCCATCCTTTGTTAATTATTCTCCTACGCTCTAAATTCGGAAATCATCTCCCCCAATCATCCAAACTCATAAATAAAGGACTTCTTTCACAACTATACCGTCATTCGGAGCTCAGACTTCGAAGTGTGAGGTTGTGATTTTGAGAAGCTGCTGCTTTTATCTTGTGGTGACTTTCTTGCTTACGCTTGGGCGTGTTATATCTAGTTACGATAGAGCACGTCAGGCTAAGTAATCTTCAATTTTATTGTGTGCGGTTTTCGCCATTTTGTGCTTTTGACTTTGGATTAACACGTGTGTTTTTCCCACTTGGTTCTGTTTTTTTTTGTGCCTTGGATTGACCCTGCTGGACTATGGAGCTGGACAGAGAAGTTTTGGAAGTGACAAGGGATGTTGCAAGGGAACTGGATGGTGATGATGCTCGGCCTCTCAGGGATGCCATGAACTCTTATTGTGACTCCGTGCCGGACGATGGACTTTCTCGCACGTGGACCCAGGAAGTGAGGGAAACAGTGAACTTCTGTGGATTACTGATCTACACGCTGACTCTGCATATCGGGGATATGCTCAAGAACGGACTCATCACCCAGGACAAGGACCAAATCTCCCGGATTTTGGGTATGTACAATTTTGTGAATTCTTTTATGTTAGGCTGTGACATGACTAAATTTAAGAGTAGTGATATGTATTTAATTTTTAATTCATTTGAGGATAGTAATTTATGATTAAACAACACTGAAATTAAATCTAAACTGTTAGAGATAGGACTAATTAAAGAGATCAAACTTGTTGATAAAACTGAAACGGTTGAAAATCCAAGTAAAAGGGCTAGGACAGAGGAGTTTCCCACTAAGGGAACTCCTACTAAAATCCAGATTGGAGAATCTAACTTAAAACCTAATGACCATGATAACATGGATTGTAATGATGTAACTGTTAAGGATGTAAATGACAAAAGTGTAAATGCAAATTCTAATGAAGTAAATAAGCCTAAGACTTATTCTGAAATTGTCGCGCAACCTGTAGTGTTAAAAAGTGCACCAAAACCAAAAACGGTTGTAAATAGTGGTAGTGATAAAAGTATGGAAGTAGAGAAAAAAGACCCAAAAGCGGAATGTTTTTTCATTAAGTTTAGAGATAACTACCAGGCTCTCTTAAAAAGTTAAATGAGATCACAGGCAAAAAAGTATCTGGCAAACTCTCAGGAGATATGTTTAAATTGATACCTAATGACGCTGACTCCTATAGGGTTGTTCAGCGCCATTTGACTAGTGAGAAAATCCCCTTCCACAGCTTAAACTTGAAAACAGAAAGGCCCTAAAAGTAGTTTTGAAGGGGCTACCAGCAAACTATAAAATTGAGGAAATAAAACTTACTCTAACATCCATGGGATTAGATGTAGTCCGGGTTTCTCAACTGAGAAACACTAAAACGAGATTCCCCCTACCGATCTTCCTACTCAGCCTTAGGCCCACGGAAGACTGGCAGAGGATTTACAGACTGACAAGGTTAGGATACTTGGCTGTGAAGGTAGAGGCCTTCAGAGCACGGGGCTTCAAAATTTGCTACCGGTGCCAGCAGTTCAACCACTCCTCTGAGAACTGCAGTATGCCACCAAAGTGCCTGAAGTGTGCGGAAGATCATTTCACACGGGACTGCCAGAGACCCAGGACAGAGAAGGCAACGTGTGCAAATTGTAATGGCGTCCACCCGGCGAACTTCAGGCAATGCCCGAAGAACTCCTGGAACAGAGGAAAGGCACCGGGGTATGCCCCCCTCCCTCAAAAAATCAGATACCCCCTTGGAGGCAAAAGGCCCTCGGTCTAAACCCCCAGGCACCCCCTCAGGGCTCCTCGCACATAGTGCCACAGGAAAAAAGACACCAACCTTCAGCACCTACCAGATCGGTGCAAGAGCAGGCCCCCAAATCATCGACCTCCAGAGAATTGACCCTGGAGGAAGTAAGAGCAGCTACAGCTGCCATTAAAAAGAGATCGGAAATAGAAAAAGCCAGAGAGGCAAAGGAGGCAAAGGATAGGCTTGACAGGAAGGTTGAGGATTGGAAACAAAATAAACGAGTCAAGGATGAAGAGATCGCGCAAACCCAGCTGTTAGTTAAAACGGGTGAAAAAAAGCAAAAAACTATCGAGTTCCAAAAGGACACTCACAAAAAAGTGCAAACCGCGGTTGAGGCTGAGGAAATGGAAGCTGAGACTGAACCGACTGATAAATCTGATGCTGAAAAGATGGAGGATATCCTCAACCTCATCAGAGGATTTATCAGCATGTTCAATCTAGACGACATAAACCATCTGTTGATGCAGTTCGCAGATTTAGTACAAAAAAGAGCGATCCTATGGTAATGGTCTTTGAGGCCCTTAAAATAATCGCGGACTTTAAAAGTAACAGTGAGAATCAAACCCGTCATGGCTAGGTCCCAAAAAGAATCCTTAAAAATAATATTATAAATATATTTTGGAATGCGAACGGCATATCTCCAAGAATAAATGAACTTAGGAACTATGTAAATGAAAATGACGTAGACGCCTTATTAATTCAGGAAACTAAAGTTAGAGAAAGTAAAAAACTAAACATAGCCAACTACATATGCTATCATAATCTTAGCTCAAATACTAATGCTAGAACGCCCCATGGAGGAACAGCAGTATACATTAAAAGAAATATTCTGCACGAGGAACTAAACAACATAAATCTTCAAGGTGTAGAAAATACTAGTATAAAAATTAAATTAATAATACCAGCCCGTTTATCCTAACCTCAACATATGTAAAAAATATGAGTAGAGTAGATGTAGCTGCGCAACTGGAACTGCTTTTCGCGCGATATCCAAAAACGATACTCGCAGGCGACTTCAACACGCACCACCGAGCGTGGGGCTGTAGGAGAGCCAATTCACGCGGTACACAGATACACAGACTGCTGAACACGACAAACACTAACATTATTGTATCGTCGACACCAACCTGCTTCTCAGGCGCCAACGGCTCATTTATAGACTTTGTCCTAACGCGAAACATAGATTACGCTCACACTATTAGTATCCTGGATGAATTCGACTCGGATCATCTGCCGGTACTGGTGACATTCGACCTGAACACACCTCTTCCAGCCTCTTTGGGACAAAAGAGGGTCAACTGAGAAGTACTAAAAAGAGCACTCTTCGAGCCTCAAAACCTCAAATTAAGCTCCCGCCACTAATAGATGGTGCTAAAATCGCGTACTCAGACGAGGAAAAAGCCGAGGCGCTCGCAAGCCATTATGAAAAACAATTCCAACCAAACCACGATCTAATGTGTCAGGACACCCTAAGAATGGTTAGTCAAACTTTAAATAACTTCAGGAATTCCCCGGTAACGGCTGAGATTGACCCAGCCACCCCGCAGGAGATAGTAGAAATTATTAAAAATCTCAAAAACCGTAAAAGCCCAGGGCACGACAAAATCAGAAATATTGCGGCTAAAAACCTACCCATAAACGTAATATGTTACTTGACTATCTTAATAAATAAAATATCAAAACTAAACTATTTCCCCAAAGAATGGAAGGAAGCGATAATTATAACAATCCATAAGCCTGGTGAGGATGCCACAATTCCAGCCAACTACAGACCAATTAGCTTGCTACCGACACTTATTAAAATTACTGAGAAAATTTTTCATAAGAGACTGAACACGCACCTTAGTGAGAATGACATTATCATTCCGGAGCAGTTTGGATTTCGGCCAAAGCACTCCACCACTCATCATTGCTGAGAGTGGTAGAGTACATATCTTCTGGTCTCAATAACAAGACACCCACAGATGCGATTTTTCTGGACATACAAAAAGCCTTTGATAAAGTATGGCACTGTGGATTAGCGTACAAATTGATCACTTTAAAAGTCCCTGACGCTCTTGTCAAACTTTTAATCTCATACTTAAATAACAGACATTTTCAAGTTAGAGTAGGAGGTAACTTATCTACACCCAAGCTCATTAAAAGTAGTGTACCGTAAGGTTCTATCCTGAGCCCGACACTCTTTAACATATACCTGAACGACATCCCTAGGACTCCAAACACAGAGCTGGCACTCTATGCAGACGACAGTGCGATACTTGCAAAACACCCCCATGTCTCAGTAATGCACAGACAGCTACAACAACACGTAGACATACTCCAAACTTGGCTGGAAAAATGGCGAATAAAATTAAACCCCAATAAATGTCATTGGATTTATTTCTCTTGAAAACGTAAACCTCCGCCGCCTCTGTACATAAACAACCATGCCCTAAAAGCGGAAAAATCTACTAAATACCTAGGTGTAACGATAGATTCCCACCTAACCTGGAAACAGCACGTAACGAACTTAATCAAAAAAGCGTATATGGCTACAGGAGCCTTATACCCAATGATCTGTTGATGCAGTTCGCAGATTTAGTACAAAAAAGAGCGATCCTATGGTAATGGTCTTTGAGGCCCTTAAAATAATCGCGGACTTTAAAAGTAACAGTGAGAATCAAACCCGTCATGGCTAGGTCCCAAAAAGAATCCTTAAAAATAATATTATAAATATATTTTGGAATGCGAACGGCATATCTCCAAGAATAAATGAACTTAGGAACTATGTAAATGAAAATGACGTAGACGCCTTATTAATTCAGGAAACTAAAGTTAGAGAAAGTAAAAAACTAAACATAGCCAACTACATATGCTATCATAATCTTAGCTCAAATACTAATGCTAGAACGCCCCATGGAGGAACAGCAGTATACATTAAAAGAAATATTCTGCACGAGGAACTAAACAACATAAATCTTCAAGGTGTAGAAAATACTAGTATAAAAATTAAATTAATAATACCAGCCCGTTTATCCTAACCTCAACATATGTAAAAAATATGAGTAGAGTAGATGTAGCTGCGCAACTGGAACTGCTTTTCGCGCGATATCCAAAAACGATACTCGCAGGCGACTTCAACACGCACCACCGAGCGTGGGGCTGTAGGAGAGCCAATTCACGCGGTACACAGATACACAGACTGCTGAACACGACAAACACTAACATTATTGTATCGTCGACACCAACCTGCTTCTCAGGCGCCAACGGCTCATTTATAGACTTTGTCCTAACGCGAAACATAGATTACGCTCACACTATTAGTATCCTGGATGAATTCGACTCGGATCATCTGCCGGTACTGGTGACATTCGACCTGAACACACCTCTTCCAGCCTCTTTGGGACAAAAGAGGGTCAACTGAGAAGTACTAAAAAGAGCACTCTTCGAGCCTCAAAACCTCAAATTAAGCTCCCGCCACTAATAGATGGTGCTAAAATCGCGTACTCAGACGAGGAAAAAGCCGAGGCGCTCGCAAGCCATTATGAAAAACAATTCCAACCAAACCACGATCTAATGTGTCAGGACACCCTAAGAATGGTTAGTCAAACTTTAAATAACTTCAGGAATTCCCCGGTAACGGCTGAGATTGACCCAGCCACCCCGCAGGAGATAGTAGAAATTATTAAAAATCTCAAAAACCGTAAAAGCCCAGGGCACGACAAAATCAGAAATATTGCGGCTAAAAACCTACCCATAAACGTAATATGTTACTTGACTATCTTAATAAATAAAATATCAAAACTAAACTATTTCCCCAAAGAATGGAAGGAAGCGATAATTATAACAATCCATAAGCCTGGTGAGGATGCCACAATTCCAGCCAACTACAGACCAATTAGCTTGCTACCGACACTTATTAAAATTACTGAGAAAATTTTTCATAAGAGACTGAACACGCACCTTAGTGAGAATGACATTATCATTCCGGAGCAGTTTGGATTTCGGCCAAAGCACTCCACCACTCATCATTGCTGAGAGTGGTAGAGTACATATCTTCTGGTCTCAATAACAAGACACCCACAGATGCGATTTTTCTGGACATACAAAAAGCCTTTGATAAAGTATGGCACTGTGGATTAGCGTACAAATTGATCACTTTAAAAGTCCCTGACGCTCTTGTCAAACTTTTAATCTCATACTTAAATAACAGACATTTTCAAGTTAGAGTAGGAGGTAACTTATCTACACCCAAGCTCATTAAAAGTAGTGTACCGTAAGGTTCTATCCTGAGCCCGACACTCTTTAACATATACCTGAACGACATCCCTAGGACTCCAAACACAGAGCTGGCACTCTATGCAGACGACAGTGCGATACTTGCAAAACACCCCCATGTCTCAGTAATGCACAGACAGCTACAACAACACGTAGACATACTCCAAACTTGGCTGGAAAAATGGCGAATAAAATTAAACCCCAATAAATGTCATTGGATTTATTTCTCTTGAAAACGTAAACCTCCGCCGCCTCTGTACATAAACAACCATGCCCTAAAAGCGGAAAAATCTACTAAATACCTAGGTGTAACGATAGATTCCCACCTAACCTGGAAACAGCACGTAACGAACTTAATCAAAAAAGCGTATATGGCCACAGGAGCCTTATACCCAATGATCTGTTGATGCAGTTCGCAGATTTAGTACAAAAAAGAGCGATCCTATGGTAATGGTCTTTGAGGCCCTTAAAATAATCGCGGACTTTAAAAGTAACAGTGAGAATCAAACCCGTCATGGCTAGGTCCCAAAAAGAATCCTTAAAAATAATATTATAAATATATTTTGGAATGCGAACGGCATATCTCCAAGAATAAATGAACTTAGGAACTATGTAAATGAAAATGACGTAGACGCCTTATTAATTCAGGAAACTAAAGTTAGAGAAAGTAAAAAACTAAACATAGCCAACTACATATGCTATCATAATCTTAGCTCAAATACTAATGCTAGAACGCCCCATGGAGGAACAGCAGTATACATTAAAAGAAATATTCTGCACGAGGAACTAAACAACATAAATCTTCAAGGTGTAGAAAATACTAGTATAAAAATTAAATTAATAATACCAGCCCGTTTATCCTAACCTCAACATATGTAAAAAATATGAGTAGAGTAGATGTAGCTGCGCAACTGGAACTGCTTTTCGCGCGATATCCAAAAACGATACTCGCAGGCGACTTCAACACGCACCACCGAGCGTGGGGCTGTAGGAGAGCCAATTCACGCGGTACACAGATACACAGACTGCTGAACACGACAAACACTAACATTATTGTATCGTCGACACCAACCTGCTTCTCAGGCGCCAACGGCTCATTTATAGACTTTGTCCTAACGCGAAACATAGATTACGCTCACACTATTAGTATCCTGGATGAATTCGACTCGGATCATCTGCCGGTACTGGTGACATTCGACCTGAACACACCTCTTCCAGCCTCTTTGGGACAAAAGAGGGTCAACTGAGAAGTACTAAAAAGAGCACTCTTCGAGTCGCACTTAGCAGTACCTAACATAATGAGCACGGCGGATATTGACTCTGCCACGCACACACTCACAACAGAAATCAAGAGAGCAATTGCCTCTGCCACAACACATCGTGAGTCTCCAAAAATGCCCACACTTTCCCACCATGTCAAACAATTAGTCAGGCAAAGAAATAGAATACGTAAGACATGGCAGGCTAACAGAGACCCCGCCCTTAAAACAGAGCTTAACAGACTCACGTGCAAAGTCAGGGAAAAAATTGTCGCAGAAAAGCAGCAACAGTATAAAGAACTAATCGAATCCCTTAGCCCAGAAGACGTATCGCTCTGGCAATTCGCAAAAGGACTCAGAAAACCTCAAATTAAGCTCCCGCCACTAATAGATGGTGCTAAAATCGCGTACTCAGACGAGGAAAAAGCCGAGGCGCTCGCAAGCCATTATGAAAAACAATTCCAACCAAACCACGATCTAATGTGTCAGGACACCCTAAGAATGGTTAGTCAAACTTTAAATAACTTCAGGAATTCCCCGGTAACGGCTGAGATTGACCCAGCCACCCCGCAGGAGATAGTAGAAATTATTAAAAATCTCAAAAACCGTAAAAGCCCAGGGCACGACAAAATCAGAAATATTGCGGCTAAAAACCTACCCATAAACGTAATATGTTACTTGACTATCTTAATAAATAAAATATCAAAACTAAACTATTTCCCCAAAGAATGGAAGGAAGCGATAATTATAACAATCCATAAGCCTGGTGAGGATGCCACAATTCCAGCCAACTACAGACCAATTAGCTTGCTACCGACACTTATTAAAATTACTGAGAAAATTTTTCATAAGAGACTGAACACGCACCTTAGTGAGAATGACATTATCATTCCGGAGCAGTTTGGATTTCGGCCAAAGCACTCCACCACTCATCATTGCTGAGAGTGGTAGAGTACATATCTTCTGGTCTCAATAACAAGACACCCACAGATGCGATTTTTCTGGACATACAAAAAGCCTTTGATAAAGTATGGCACTGTGGATTAGCGTACAAATTGATCACTTTAAAAGTCCCTGACGCTCTTGTCAAACTTTTAATCTCATACTTAAATAACAGACATTTTCAAGTTAGAGTAGGAGGTAACTTATCTACACCCAAGCTCATTAAAAGTAGTGTACCGTAAGGTTCTATCCTGAGCCCGACACTCTTTAACATATACCTGAACGACATCCCTAGGACTCCAAACACAGAGCTGGCACTCTATGCAGACGACAGTGCGATACTTGCAAAACACCCCCATGTCTCAGTAATGCACAGACAGCTACAACAACACGTAGACATACTCCAAACTTGGCTGGAAAAATGGCGAATAAAATTAAACCCCAATAAATGTCATTGGATTTATTTCTCTTGAAAACGTAAACCTCCGCCGCCTCTGTACATAAACAACCATGCCCTAAAAGCGGAAAAATCTACTAAATACCTAGGTGTAACGATAGATTCCCACCTAACCTGGAAACAGCACGTAACGAACTTAATCAAAAAAGCGTATATGGCCACAGGAGCCTTATACCCAATGATCTGTTGATGCAGTTCGCAGATTTAGTACAAAAAAGAGCGATCCTATGGTAATGGTCTTTGAGGCCCTTAAAATAATCGCGGACTTTAAAAGTAACAGTGAGAATCAAACCCGTCATGGCTAGGTCCCAAAAAGAATCCTTAAAAATAATATTATAAATATATTTTGGAATGCGAACGGCATATCTCCAAGAATAAATGAACTTAGGAACTATGTAAATGAAAATGACGTAGACGCCTTATTAATTCAGGAAACTAAAGTTAGAGAAAGTAAAAAACTAAACATAGCCAACTACATATGCTATCATAATCTTAGCTCAAATACTAATGCTAGAACGCCCCATGGAGGAACAGCAGTATACATTAAAAGAAATATTCTGCACGAGGAACTAAACAACATAAATCTTCAAGGTGTAGAAAATACTAGTATAAAAATTAAATTAATAATACCAGCCCGTTTATCCTAACCTCAACATATGTAAAAAATATGAGTAGAGTAGATGTAGCTGCGCAACTGGAACTGCTTTTCGCGCGATATCCAAAAACGATACTCGCAGGCGACTTCAACACGCACCACCGAGCGTGGGGCTGTAGGAGAGCCAATTCACGCGGTACACAGATACACAGACTGCTGAACACGACAAACACTAACATTATTGTATCGTCGACACCAACCTGCTTCTCAGGCGCCAACGGCTCATTTATAGACTTTGTCCTAACGCGAAACATAGATTACGCTCACACTATTAGTATCCTGGATGAATTCGACTCGGATCATCTGCCGGTACTGGTGACATTCGACCTGAACACACCTCTTCCAGCCTCTTTGGGACAAAAGAGGGTCAACTGAGAAGTACTAAAAAGAGCACTCTTCGAGTCGCACTTAGCAGTACCTAACATAATGAGCACGGCGGATATTGACTCTGCCACGCACACACTCACAACAGAAATCAAGAGAGCAATTGCCTCTGCCACAACACATCGTGAGTCTCCAAAAATGCCCACACTTTCCCACCATGTCAAACAATTAGTCAGGCAAAGAAATAGAATACGTAAGACATGGCAGGCTAACAGAGACCCCGCCCTTAAAACAGAGCTTAACAGACTCACGTGCAAAGTCAGGGAAAAAATTGTCGCAGAAAAGCAGCAACAGTATAAAGAACTAATCGAATCCCTTAGCCCAGAAGACGTATCGCTCTGGCAATTCGCAAAAGGACTCAGAAAACCTCAAATTAAGCTCCCGCCACTAATAGATGGTGCTAAAATCGCGTACTCAGACGAGGAAAAAGCCGAGGCGCTCGCAAGCCATTATGAAAAACAATTCCAACCAAACCACGATCTAATGTGTCAGGACACCCTAAGAATGGTTAGTCAAACTTTAAATAACTTCAGGAATTCCCCGGTAACGGCTGAGATTGACCCAGCCACCCCGCAGGAGATAGTAGAAATTATTAAAAATCTCAAAAACCGTAAAAGCCCAGGGCACGACAAAATCAGAAATATTGCGGCTAAAAACCTACCCATAAACGTAATATGTTACTTGACTATCTTAATAAATAAAATATCAAAACTAAACTATTTCCCCAAAGAATGGAAGGAAGCGATAATTATAACAATCCATAAGCCTGGTGAGGATGCCACAATTCCAGCCAACTACAGACCAATTAGCTTGCTACCGACACTTATTAAAATTACTGAGAAAATTTTTCATAAGAGACTGAACACGCACCTTAGTGAGAATGACATTATCATTCCGGAGCAGTTTGGATTTCGGCCAAAGCACTCCACCACTCATCATTGCTGAGAGTGGTAGAGTACATATCTTCTGGTCTCAATAACAAGACACCCACAGATGCGATTTTTCTGGACATACAAAAAGCCTTTGATAAAGTATGGCACTGTGGATTAGCGTACAAATTGATCACTTTAAAAGTCCCTGACGCTCTTGTCAAACTTTTAATCTCATACTTAAATAACAGACATTTTCAAGTTAGAGTAGGAGGTAACTTATCTACACCCAAGCTCATTAAAAGTAGTGTACCGTAAGGTTCTATCCTGAGCCCGACACTCTTTAACATATACCTGAACGACATCCCTAGGACTCCAAACACAGAGCTGGCACTCTATGCAGACGACAGTGCGATACTTGCAAAACACCCCCATGTCTCAGTAATGCACAGACAGCTACAACAACACGTAGACATACTCCAAACTTGGCTGGAAAAATGGCGAATAAAATTAAACCCCAATAAATGTCATTGGATTTATTTCTCTTGAAAACGTAAACCTCCGCCGCCTCTGTACATAAACAACCATGCCCTAAAAGCGGAAAAATCTACTAAATACCTAGGTGTAACGATAGATTCCCACCTAACCTGGAAACAGCACGTAACGAACTTAATCAAAAAAGCGTATATGGCCACAGGATCCTTATACCCAATGATAGGAAACGGAAATCTAAGTTATCAAAATAAACTCCTAATTTATAAATCGGTCATCCGCCCGGGAATGCTGTATGCAGCACCCGTATGGGGATATGCCTGTAAAACTACAATAGACCTCCTAGAGACAAAACAAAACAAAATCCTACGGATTATCAGGAAAGCTCCCAGGTACTTAAGAAACTCGGTAATTAGGAATGACATCAAAATAAAAACTGTTAGAGCCCAAATTAAAAAGCTAGCGCTTAAATTTTACAGAAATTTGCCATCTGTTCCAAACGAACTGTTATTCAATCTGCATGACCATGATCATCGCAAGGCCAAATCTCGTAAGAGACCCCGCGCTGTTCTAAACATCGATAATCGGAATTAAAAGATCCCACCTCAAATATCTGATTTTTAAATAAAACTCGCGACTATTATTTTATAAAAAAAAAAAAAAATATTCTAAACTCTAAACAGCCAAAACGCTAGGTAACCCTTAGATCTGCATCAACCCCCCAAACTGCTTAAACTCTAAATGTGCAACAAACTGCCACACTAGGAGCTAGGACAAATAATAAAAAGTAGTAAATAAAAACCTCGAACCTCCAATTAGGGTCACTGAATTAATGTCACAGTTTGACGATAAGAACCACATATTGAAACTGGAGATTAAAAGCGCTTCGCGCCTGGTGCTCTGTCTTGTACGACACTACGACCGATCTATACCGAAACAGGTGCCCGCATTGAAAGTAATTAGAAAACTAGACGAGGACAGGTCTCAAAAGACATCGGTGGACCATTGTAGAATTTATGGTCATACCAAAACGCTAGAATCACTTGATCAATCAATCTTGATTGCTCCTCGAAGGGTCATACACAACCCCATCGGCTGTGAAGCATGTGTGTATCAATCATTTTGTTCAGCGCGAGATTTGTTCTGGGGTGAATCAGTCCAGTGTGTTTTAGTGAGAAATGTAAAACACCATTTTTCTTTCTGCAAATAATAGTTCATCGTTTTTCTTTCTAAATGTTATACAGTTGAACTTTATATTATTTAAAATATTCAGCTAGCATTTTGCATAAAATTTAAGGTAAGCAAGATATAATTATTTTATGATTGTTTAAAACTGTTTCTATTAACATATAACACATTAGATCCCCCCCCATCCCATCAAGAGGATTCAGATTATTTTAAATTCTAGGTGTAAAATCGGTATATTCTTTAATTTAAAGATAATGATAGTTTTCGTTATAACGACTTATATATATATATATACAGCATCTGCTGAGTCACTTTTTAGCTAAAAAATATTTTAAATTTTACTCACAGTTCAGTGTTTGTTTGCTCCTGGGATGTTATATTAAATTTAGCTCCTTGAAAGTTTTTGAAAATTGTTTCTCGTTTTGCTCAATTTCTGATTTCTTTTCTGTGTGCGTTTTTTCTTCTTAATACTGTATTTATTTTTTCTTAAATTAAAAGTATGTATTAATATTACTTACGGGTGATTTCTACTTTTACGAATTATTCAAATTTTTGGTTATCAGGATTTCAGCTAAAGCTGCGTTTAATTTGAAAAGTAACTACTGTAATATGAATGAGGTAATTTTGAAACGAAGATTACATTCAACATATTTACATCACGCCACTTAAAAACCCCTGTTATTTTATAAACTTGAATTCTTTAAACGAATTATATCAGATCATAAAAATGTTATTTACATATATTATATTCTGCGTTTAAGTTATGGAGTAAGAGTTCAATAGAATATAACATTCTTTGGTATTTGAGTATTTATAACGAAAGTTAATAGCAAAGAATTTAATTATTAAAATTAATTGGAAATCCATCAAATTTTTTTCTGAACCAACTGTCTCACATGTAGACCTCCAAACTTTCTTATTTTTATTTTAAGTCATCTGAAAAAATATGATGAACCTCAAAGAATTTTTGTTCTTGCTGATAAATAAAAAGTACAAAAAAAAAAAAAAAAATACTGTAAATTTCTTAAACTTTCTGAATTATTTCAACTTTTGAGTATAATTGAAATTATGTTACTATTTAATTGGAACTTTAAAATTTTGCATTTTAAGCGTAAGGAAAGTACATGTAATTTCCTTATATATTTTTTTATATTACGCTTGAAGTGTGGTGCACAGAAATGGCCTCTTAGAATATTTTCTCAAGCATATAACTAAAGCCATATTCGTACAAAATTTTATTTCTGTCGGTTGAGTAGTAGTATTTTAATGTTGCGGAAACGGCATTTACTCAAATTGCGAATCACTAGTGAAAAATAAAAAAATAATAATAAGAAATTGTGTCGTTATTTATTGGATCGAGTAACAAGATCGAGTAACTGTTTAATATCTGAATTCATTTGGTTCAGTAGTTTAATTCATTTGGTTCAGTAGTTTCAGAGAACAGCAGGGTACCTCGATTTAATGATATGACCGACAGACCGATCGACAACAAAAAACTAAAGAATATTTATTTTGTGTTAATCAGTCCCTTCGAAAACGTATTAATTTTTAAAAAAGATGTGTGCGAATACTTACTTCTACTTAGCGAGGGAAGTATAATAAATATCGGAACAAGAGTTACAAAAATATCCTTTTTATATCTAATCTCTTTTCCTGCAACACATAGGAAAGGAAAAGTACTGTGATGGGGGCCACAAAAACAGGACGCTTGGATTTTGATAAATGTACCAGTGTTGAGCATCCTTGAATACTAATCAACCATATTTTCAATGATGTCTGTCTATCTGTGCAGTGTTTCTTTCAGGACTTTTTGTCTGGGGGGGGGGAAAGAAAACATAACCTCAAAGGGGGCAAATTATCTAATATAATTTTAACTAATTACTATATAAAAGTAATTACTATATATATATACATATTTGGAAGTAATGACTATATATATAGCAAATACTTTTTCAAAAATTGCAAGAAAAACTTGCTCCGGCTAAACAAGATGATGAAAAAAATTTTAAAATAATGTATGAATTATAGCTATAAAATTTCATTCTGAAAATAGTCAATAGCGAAATAAAATTATAATAATAATCTAAATGTTACCACATAAGAAGTGGAAACTAGGTTAAAATTCAAAAAAGTATTTTGTGAGTGCCTGAATTTATTAGCATTTAGTCCGGTAACATAAACTGTATCTGAGAGTAGGGGGTGGAGGATGTTTCCGAAAGGGCTTAGCCCCCCCCCCCCTCCGATGTATTTCTGAGAGAAACACCGAGATTTTGGCAATGATATCTCTATAACAAATCATTAAAATAGAATACAATTCGGTAATACTTCTTCAATCAATAAATATCAGAGATTCATTAATTTTCGGGTGAATGGGACAGAAGAAAGCCATTAATTTTTCGAACATTTAAAATAAAAAACAAGATGAGCGTGAAAAGTAAAATGTTTAAAAATGTTATAAAAATATATATTTTAATTGAATTTTCACTTAAAAGCGAATATCATCATTTATATAGAACGCTAATATGCACCGTTTTCGAGATATTTTGCAAGTTTTATTTGACACAGAAAAAATAAAAGAAAAGTGAAATGTACTTAATATTATTAAGTTATTACGCAGTTTGCAATTACTTTAAACAGGAAATAAATGGTTTAGAAGTTCTCATTGAAATTTTTACTTTTCCACATACAGCGGTATATATATCAAACAAATTAAACAAATCAAAATATATTTGGTATACAATCAATAATTGTCAGCTTCTTAATTTTCTCGAAGGCCAGGATCTTCAAATTTTCTTATTTCGATAATTAAAAAAATTTTTTTTTAAATGATTATATTAAAATTTGTTACAAAAATATTAATTTTATATGTAATATTTCATTTTTTAAATTACACCATTTACAGAACGATAAAATGTGTGTTTTGAGGTATTGCAGGTTTTTGATTTAAAATAGACTTTTTTATTACATTATATATACTACTCACTATTGTTAAAGGAGTAAATAATTTGTAGGTACTTCTAACCAGAAAGAAATGGACGACATCGTTTAGAAGTTATTACTAGTCGTTCTAGAGATATTAGAAAATTTTTCTTTCCTACAGGAAGAAGTACATATGTCAAAATAATGAAGCGAATTACATAATAGAAGCATACCAAATCGGTATTATTAAAATACTATTGACTTTCAGCCATATCCTTATAAGAAAACTTTAATTTACATAATTGTTTTCCAAAAACCAATAAATATAGAAAATTTGATTTTTGGCTAAAATATTTTATTCATAACAGTTTCAATGGAGGCAAATCATAAGAAATACCTGAAAAATAAGAATTTTAAATATAAAAAAAATCATTTTTCTTCTACGGCAAAGTACAAAAAATATTGAACTTAATATAAACAGTAAAACTTGGCAGTGTTATATATATATATATATATATAGTGATGCTGAATATATATGTATATATATATATATATATATATATATATATATATATATATATATATATATATATATATTTATATGCTGAATATTGCACTCTTTTGATGGATGCAGGATAACCTCTTTGTCACCACCTGGTATGGGGGCTATGTTGGCAAATCGGGTATGACGAAAAAGAGTGAGATTTTGAAAGATTATAGCTTGGCGTGTAATAGTCGGAGAGGGACGGCAGTGGTACCAAGTGTTAGGCTGAGGATGTACACGTGTTGTGAGGAGTGACGCGCTCAAGAGAGGAATGCGAGATAAAATAAAGATTATCAAGCAATAATCAAATTGCTACGTTTTATTTCTTTAATTCTGGTACTTAATTAACATTTCGTAATAATTAACTTATTAGACCACTGTTGACAGTTTGTAGAAATAAATGAAATGTTTATGTAAAAATTTGCTTCATTTACAAACACCCGTGCGATAAGAGGTATTCTAAATTGCGAACGTATCTTCGATACAGTTCCTCTAGTCTTTTTTTAACTATCTTACAACAATGGGATTCTGCAGACAATTTCGTTGAAAAAAATTCCGGTTCTATTTTTTGAGGATGTAACAAACTTTAAATGATTAAAATGTTCTACTAGAGTACGTGTGTACCAAATTTCAGCTCTCTAGGACGTAGGAAAGTATGTTGCAATGCCGTCAAAGAAGTTGGTACAGACGCACACACATCATTCATGATGAATTAATAAAAGCTTTTAATAATAAAATTTATTAATATATATGGAAAGGGAAAGGCATGTATTAGACAACAGATTTTTTTAACTCTAAAATTGAATAACATCATTTATATTATGCTAACATATTTCATTCTTCCGATATTGCACATTTTTTTTTAATTTAAAACGGAAAAAATCAAACTATTTAATCCCACGACAGAACCATTCACTTGAGAAACATTTGGAACGAAATTGACTAAAAAGTGACAATTTAGCAGTGTTTCTCTATTCTATTGCATTTATAAAGGTTAACAGAAAAATGAATTTCAGGGAGGGGGCGGCCACATTGCTTTCTGCTTGGGGCGGCAAAAAACCTAGAGCCGGGCTGGAGGCGTGGACCCGATTACTAAAGAATAAATGAACCTAGCGCTAAAAAACGTATGTATCGATATCTTATGAGCGAAATTAGAACTAAATGGAATTTTTAATAATTATATTGATTGGAACTCGAATTTTAAGACTTTTACAGCATTACATACTTAACTTACGAGAATAACTTAACTCTTCCTGATCAATATTTAGTAAGTAATTTGAATGATATATTAATTGTACACACAACTCCCAGAAATAGGAGTGTATATCGTAATTTTCACCCCCCCCCCTGAATCTTGAGCCAATTTCTACTGATAATAATAAGCATTACATCATTGTAATTTTTTAGATTTATGCATAAAAGTATGAAACAATAAATTCTTTTGTAACATTTATGATAAACGTAATTTTTTTTTAATTTGCTGTTTCTAGGTTTCCTCACTACTTATTTTATTATTTTAGACCACTGTTGACAGTTTGTAGAAATAAATGAAATGTTTATGTAAAAATTTGCTTCATTTACAAACACCCGTGCGATAAGAGGTATTCTAAATTGCGAACGTATCTTCGATACAGCCCCTCTAGTCTTTTTTTAACTATCTTACAACAATGGGATTCTGCAGACAATTTCGTTGAAAAAAATTCCGTTTCTATTTTTTGAGGATGTAACAAACTTTAAATGATTAAAATGTTCTACTAGAGTACGTGTGTACCAAATTTCTGCTCTCTAGGACGCAGGAAAGTATGTTGCAATGCCGTCAAGGAAGTTGGTACAGACGCACACACATCATTCATGATGAATTAAATAAAAGTTTTTAATAATAAAATTTATTAATATATATGGAAAGGGAAAGGCATGTATTAGACAACAGATTTTTTTAACTCTAAAATTGAATAACATCATTTATATTATGCTAACATATTTCATTCTTCCGATATTGCACATTTTTTTTTTAATTTAAAACGGAAAAAATCAAACTATTTAATCCCACGACAGAACCATTCACTTGAGAAACATTTGGAACGAAATTGACTAAAAAGTGACAATTTAGCAGTGTTTCTCTATTCTATTGCATTTATAAAGGTTAACAGAAAAATGAATTTCAGGGAGGGGGCGGCCACATTGCTTTCTGCTTGGGGCGGCAAAAAACCTAGAGCCGGGCTGGAGGCGTGGACCCGATTACTAAAGAATAAATGAACCTAACGCTAAAAAACGTATGTATAGATATCTTATGAGCGAAATTAGAACTAAATGGAATTTTTAATAATTATATTGATTGGAACTCGAATTTTAAGACTTTTACAGCATTACATACTTAACTTACGAGAATAACTTAACTCTTCCTGATCAATATTTAGTAAGTAATTTGAATGATATATTAATTGTACACACAACTCCCAGAAATAGGAGTGTATATCGTAATTTCCCCCCCCCCCCCTGAATCTTGAGCCAATTTCTACTGATAATAATAAGCATTACATCATTGTAATTTTTTAGATTTATGCATAAAAGTATGAAACAATAAATTCTTTTGTAACATTTATGATAAACGTAATTTTTTTTTAATTTGCTGTTTCTAGGTTTCCTCACTACTTATTTTGTCTATCTGAAAGTATATTTAGAAAATCTGTGATTAATCGCTTAATGAGAATTAAAATATGCTGACCTTGTTTCACTTTTGAAAATATCAGCTGTTTATTAAAATTCACGAAGGACTGGTTTTATCCAGATCTATTTGTTAAAAGTTGTATAAATAATTTTAGGTTTAATGATTAGGACAATTTAATCTATGATATCTTATTCCGAAATCATTATTAAATATTAAATTTTCATTTAATTCATGAAACATTATTCCATTATATTCTCTTTAATGTAATGTACATTTTATAGATGGCAGCACCATTGATACAATCAATTCTGGAGTTTTCGCACACAATTCAATGCCGAATTTACGTTTCTGAATCGAACTTTGAAGTAAATGCAGCTCCAAAATTATATCTTTTGGATTTATTTTGATTTCCTAACGTTTCTACCTGAATGGTTACAAAATTTTTAAAGGTCGTTCTCAGCTCCTCTATTTTATCGACTGAATACCTCTCAACTTCTCTAAATATTCCATCTCTGCTTTTGGTTTTTCAAAATGTACATAGTTTTCAAAATGCCATTTTTGCTGTTACCGGGTATCTTTTTAGTTTATTCCGACAAATACAACTAATAAGCTTCATTTACCTTTTTTTTGCAAATGCAATATATATTTTTTAATTTTTAAATTGAATTAGATCTAGCTACTTTCTTTTGTCTGACAAAACGATAATGTGCAAAACAAGTGCCGCGTCAATGCGAAATGACCGCTAATAGTTTTTCTGTCATTTATTTTTATATCATGGTTTTGAATTATTATTATTTACAAAGTTATAGCCTTGTCATAGATTTGTTTTTAATTATCCAGTATACTATATTACCTTTATTGTTCCGAAAATTATCATTGATTTTCATAGGAAATAATACAATGAAAATATAGGAATAAGGATAATTCGAATTTTAATTAAAATAATTACTAAACTGTCTATCTAGTTCTAGTTGTTCCCTTAAGGGTGAGCGTCAGTAAATCGTCTGCCCTATCCGCGCTTTGTTAACTTTCGCGGCACACGTTTTTCGCCGAAATTCTGCTCAAACAGTTGCGAAATATTTTCTTACAGATAAAATGCAATGCTTAGATTATATTAAAACTAAAATTAATACTAAAGTTAGACTATTTTTTATTTTTTAATGAACATTTTAAAATGTTTATTCCTTGTAATACGCTATTAAATACAACAACAGATCATATATAATAATGTCACAATCACGGAAACTTAATTGAACTTGGACTTGAAGACAAAGGAACTTGAAGACAAAGATGCAGTCCTCAGTGATGTACATTCAGATACCCTCATCAAATTTATGGAATGATAAATTACCTATCCGTGATTGTGGCATTATTATATATGATCTGTTGTTGTATTTAATAATGCATTAGAACAGTGGTTCCCAAACTTTGCGGTCCGCGGACCCCATCAGAGAAAAAGAAATCGCGGATCCCTTAAAACTATATTGCAAAGGCGCGTTTCTATTGGATATGTACAACAAGCATAATTTAGTGTGAGCAGTGATGCTGCTTTCTTGCAATTAGCTCAGTAATATTTGGTTTAATCTCTGATAATTTCAGTCTTAAATTACTTTCAACTTCAAGTCTATTTCTCAACTTAGATTTTAAATATGTCAGGTGGGAGAAAACTGTTTTGAACAAGTAAGTTGTGGGAATGGGAGTTAAGCACTTAAGAGCCTTTCTTGCGAGTTGAGAATAGTCAGCCATTACTGATAACCAAAAGTCAGCTAATTGTACTTGTGAGAACATTAATTTTAGAGAACAATCCGATGAAAGATGCGCCAAAAAATCTTCTTCTTGTGGTGTACGAGAGTGGTTGGTTGGTAGTTCATTAGCAAATGGATTCAATATCCACACGTCACCGTCATTGGTTTCGAGAAAATATTCATCTAGCTGTAAATGCAATTGTTCCAAGTGTAACTTAATAATATTAATTATTTCCTGTGGAACATTTTCTTCTGAACTCTGGATATATTCTGCCATGGACGATTATTCGAAGATGTCGGTGTCCAATCTCTGAATCCACACCTTTAATTTTTTTTCATCCCCTTGATTTTCTCTCCTGAACTTGAAAAATAGTGACGCTAGATCCCTGCAGCCTTAAATTAAGTCCATTTAGATAGTTAAAGATGTCAGCCAAATATGACAACTTCAAAATCCAATTAGTTTCATGGCACCTATCTTTAAGGTCAAAATTAGATTCAAATAAAAATAATTTTACTTCTTGTCTCATTTAAAACATTCTGGTTAATACTTTTCCACGAGAAAGCCACCATACATCGCAGTGCATTAACAATTGTTTGTGATTGCTGCCCATTTCCGCACATAATATGGCAAACAATCGAGAATTTAAAGGACGTGCTTTAATATAATTTACAATTCTAACTACCTCATCAAAACATTCCTTCAATTCTTGTGGGATTTTTTTGTTGGTAACGCTTCTCTGTGGATACAGCAATGAACCCACTCAATAGATGTTGCTATAGCTTTTAATTTAGTTACCAATCCACTCTTACTTCCACACATCGCTCTTGCTCCGTCAGTGCTGACACCTACACATTTATTCTAATCAATGTCATTCTCAACCATAAACTTGTTCACAATGTTAAACAGTTCTTCTGAAGTTGTGCGTGATGGTAGATTTACACAAAAAAGAAAATCCTCATGTCATTTTTTTTCATAATCATAGCGGATAAAAGCAATCAAATTTGCATTATTGACAATGTCAGTGCTTTCGTCTAACTGGATTGCAAATACTGTGCAATGCTTTTTAATTCTGTTGAGAAGTTCTTCTTTCACATTTTGGGCCATTTCATCTATCCGTCTTTTTACTGTATTGTTAGACAAGGAAATTAAATTCAAAGACTTACTTGCTTTTTCATCCATAACTGCTGAGACCATCAATTGAGCTGCTTGTTTTATAATTTCTCCACCAATGGTATATGGCTTTCCCTTTTTTAGAGATGAGTGAAGAGACCACATATTACACACGAACAGCATTTTCATTGTGGCCACCACTGGTTTTATACAACATTGTTTGGTCCTTACACCTTTCTGGTAGGTCGGACGGTCTGGGTCTCAACAACAACATTGTTTGGTTGCCACGCAACTCGTCAGCTTTTAATTGAATAAAATCAACAGATTTTTTAACAAAGTCGGGGTGTCCTGTTTGTAAATGTCGAGAGAGTTTTGCAGGTTTCATGTTTTCATTAGATAAAACTTGGTAACAAATAACACATTGCGGAAACAACGCTTCTCCCTTTGCAATGGCAATAAACCCGAAGTTTATATATGAATCACAATATTTACGAACCTTTTTTACGTTAGCATTCACAATTTTGGCACTGGAACAACTATCTACTTTTGGACTTGTCACTTCATTATTCGCGATACGACTAGAACCAACAACATTTTCAGTTTCCAAAGGAAGGTCGCGCTTTGAAGACGCTTTTTCCACGCTTTGAAGCACCTAATTTTAGCCAACGATCCATTTTATCAAATAATTAACAAATATCTGCAGGGTTGAAAGTACGTTAGTGAAGTATGTCACGTGACATAGCTTAGTAGCTATGTCACGTGACTTTCCGCGGGAGCACCCGCGTAAATCAGCGCGGGAGAGGCGGGAGATGTTCGCTACGCCCCCCTCTATTCAAAGCTGATGTCATCTGGTCTCTAGTAATATTAATGCTCGAAGTTACACGTGCTTTGACGTCAGAGCTACATCAGAGTATCGTCACCGTTAATCATGGCATTGTGCCAAAACGAAACCTACTCCCAAACAATTTAATTCTGTTTGAAATTAATTTCGTGAATTTATTTAATTCAACATTATTTAGAAAAATGTTCATTATTATTTTATTTAAAAAAATAAAATAAAAAAAAGAGTGGCGAAAAATAATGACTTTTATTATTTTAAAGCTAACTATTTTAGTTAAATATTGCGTGTTGTTCGCGGACCCCCTAAAACCTCGTCACGGATCCCCAGGGGTTCGAGGATCCCAGTTTGGGAACCACTGCATTAGAAGGAATAGATATTTAAAAATGTTCATTAGAAATAAAAATAATCGGTATGAATTAAATTACGACAACAGATGGCAGCACCAAAAATATTTTGGATTAAAATAAAGAATATATTCTATGTTTCATTGGGTATTAAATTTAGTTTTAATATAATCTAAGTATTGCATTTTATCTTTAAGAAAACATTTCGCAGCTGTTTGAGCAGAATTTCGGCGAAAAATGTGTGCCGCGAAAGTTAACAAAGCGCGGATAGAGCAGAAGATTTACTGACGCTCACCCTTAATGCATCTACACATACTATTTGAGTTCTCGATTCTTGTGTCCTCCCGCACATAAGCTTTTCCCAAAAGTTTTCGAGGGATTCTAAAACGCTCTAATCCGTCAAAATCTTGAACTCGAAAATGTTCGGGAAAACAATATTTTATTTATATATACAATAATATGAGAAATTAAAAATCACCATTTTTACATCTAATTAGCATTTATGTGGTTTAAATTTTCTATCAATCCCAAGGAACAAAATTGCTGTGTTCATTACTTGCCGAACTATAAAATCAGAATTCTATAGATCTAGATCTACAGCGCCGTTTGAAGAGACTAACTTCTCCCTTAACTCTTTTAACAGAAAACATTAGAAGGTTTTATTCTTACAAAATAATTTTCAGTAAATCTAAAATTTGACTCGTTACATTAAATTAATTCGTTTATTAAAAAGTAAGTGGTAATAGTCAGGGGCGGCATTTCAGCATTTCATTTGGGGGGGCGAGATTTGTATGTATGAAAATCCATAATATGGAATAAATAAAATGTTTGTTAACAGGGGGGGGGGGGAGGATTCACAAAATTGAATTGATGTTGAGAAAAATAATTGTTGCTAATATAAGCTTTATACATAATTATGTTAACATAATTGTTGTTAACATAATTTTTCTAAATACAAATATCTATATTTATTTACTTTTTATTGAAGTTTTAAACGCCGGTTCTTAGAGTCTGGAAGAAGAGAACATTTTGCTACAATATCATCATAATCCAGTGTTATATGTTGTTCTAACAGATTGTAGCTAAACCAGCTAAAGATGAAAGTCTTTCTTGTCCCGTGTACTGTGAAAATAATTTTTTAGCCTCTTAAGACACTAAAAAGATCTTTCGTAACTGGCTGAGCTGATTGGCACAGTCAAAAGCAATTTAACTAATAATGTTATGATAGGAAACACATTTTTAAATTCCGCTCTTTAAAATAATCCAGGCGACTTTTAAAATTGGGGTGATCTATGTTTTCATTTTTCCCCATTGAATAAAGCAGTCCCAATTCACATAGCAATTCCTCTTTTTGAAAGTTATATACTTTGCATATGGTTGAAACATTTTCTTTTTCTTTTTCGACATCTGAGCCGGATAATAATGAACTGAGGGCAAACAAAACATATATATTGCTCTCATTAAATCTTATCTCAATTTCATTAGGTACTGAATCTATAATATCATATTGGATACTGATTCTGTGATATGATTTAACATCATCATAAGGATTTTTTTCACTGCCTCCGAATTCGCTTGAAATTTTTTTACACCTTTTCAGTTTTGTCCAGAATAAGAATATTTTTCGCAAAATTCTGTCACAAATCTCCACACTTGATTGAAATATGCGTCAGTGCGAAAAGAACTAACAGTTTCAATAGTAGCTTTAGCCAAAGCTTGCACAGTCTAAAAATTAAGACCAGATGACTGAAGATGCTTTGAGAGAGAATTGCATTGTTCAAAAACACTGTGCAATACAAACAAAGTGAACAAAAATTCGAAAGATGTCATGCATGTTAAAAGGTCTTCGGTTCTTCCGCCATTGAGAGAATCGTCTTCAGATGAGCATGCGCTAACTACGCATAAATTTAATCGGACACTTGAAATTTTCAAGTGAAAAGGATAACATCGCCCCAATATTTTCAAGTTGAAAAAGATTCATTCCAGCCGGAAGTAGAAAGTTTCACTGTGAAAGTCGGTTCTTTTGAAGCTCCATAGAGTGAGAAAACTGACCAGTGGACAGTTAATAAGAAAGGGGAAAAGCCGATAAACGACGAGGAAAAATTTGGGGGCGCGGCCGTGCCCCCTCGCGCCCCCTATTTGCCGCCCCTGGTAATAGTTAAATGCGTTTGTCGTTGGACTTTTCAAAATGAGAGAATTTCAAGTAAGATTAGTTTTAATGTCAGAAAGTTCTAAAAGATGAATTCAGTTTAATTTTTTTTATCTTGAAAGTATTGAATATGTTAGCGAATTTATTTTTTTTTGTGAATTTTAAATGCTTCTAGATCTTTTAGCATAGGTTTGAAAATGTTTCATTAAACAAGTTTCAATTCACAATTCACACACCTTAGGGCAATTAGATCTCTATATAAGGTTTAAAATTATTGATATTTGGCGTGAATTTATTAAAGATTTTCAAGAATAATTACATAAGAATATCTAGACATAAAATGTAGTAAATAAAGCAAAAAATATCTGATGTTGCAGCACATGACTTTTCCAAGAGACTTAAATTAATCTTCTCTTTATTTCTTTAATAACTCGTCAAATCGAATTTGATTGCACAAAATAACACTGAATTTGCACTTTTAATTCAATGTTCGTGTTTATTTATACCTGGACATATTTCCAAAGGTTGCGTAGCAAAAATGCTAAAAAATTAAAATATCTCAAGAACGGCTAGTCCTGGTGTAATGGGGTTGTCTTATTCTTTTACCTTCAAATTTACGTATAAAACAAGTATTTAATTGATACACTTGAGCATACGTAGTCTTTTATTTTAGATATTGATGATTTTATCGGACCATACCGTAAAAAGACAGATTCCTTTTTCTTAATCGTACCAGAATCTAATCAGCACAAAGGTAATCCACAAGTGACTTATATACGAAATTTTGTGAAATTTGGTCAATTAATTTTTAGCTAGAGTGGATACATGCGATTTTTGCGGGTCATTTTGCAAAAAATGGCAGGCTCTTTTATCCCGAATCGTTCTAAAATCTAATCAGTATCAGGGTCACCCACAAGTGTCACCACCTATAACATTTTATGAAATTTGGTCTATTAATTTTTGAGGAGTGGAAAAAGACGTTGCACAGAAAGACGGACACACACACAGACGTCATGCTAAAAATAGTTTTTTGTGTTCTAGAGGTCCCAGAACATGTAGATCCATCGAAAACTAGAGTTTCGATTTTCGACACAATTCCAATATTTTCCCCATACATTGCCATATATTGCAGGGAAAGTAATATACAGTGCAATAATGATAAGGAACATAATATAATTCAGAATATAATAGTCCCGCACATTGCGTCTTGTACAACAGTATTTACAAAATACTAAAATAAATAAACAACAAAAATTTAAATAAACAACAATAAATATTTTAATTACCAATAAGTTTCAAAGTACGAATTTTTCAGTATAAAAGTAAAGACATAATATAAGATTATGCAAATGACATCCCGGTATATGCAAAATATGATAAGTAATTCGAAGAAGTCGAAGTTTGATAAAAAGTGTATAAGAATTGAAGAATTATGCATATACAGGGTGATTAAAAAAAGATGGACCAAACTTTACAAGGTGGTAGTACACACCAAACCAAGAATTTTTCGTCATAGTTTACCGGGTCAGAAATAAAACGTAAAGGCTCCAGTGGACGCTTAATGGTGAAACCGAGGAGGTGAGGCGAAAACACAAGAATGGCATAGAAGATATAAAATGACAGTTAATGAACAATAATTACAGTAATTGCTCGAAAGAGCGACCGCCAACCTGAATGCACGTCTCCCATCGGCGATAGAAGGATTGACGAACTTTCTCGAACAGACCAGGCATGTCGCGCACTTCGGCAGCAGCGGCCGAAATTCTGCCGACGAGTTCCTCTTCAGATTCAAGGGGAGTGTCATAGACGAGACTCTTGAGATGTCCCCACAAAAAGAAGTCAAGCCACGACAGATCGGGCAATTATGGGGGCCAACTTATGGGAACATCCCAACGAGTAAGGGCCCTGTATACGTTTCATTTCCGACCCGGTAAACTATAACGAAATATGCTTGTTTTGGTGTATACTACCACCTCGTAAAGTTTGTCTCATCTTTTTTTAATCACCCTGTATATTAGGGATTGCGCTCCCGATATCAACATCATTTGGACCTGTTTCGTTCTTTAGCGCGCTTCAGCACATAATATGTGATGGTTTACAGGAAAAAGGGTACATTTATCAGAAATTTCAAAAATTATATTTAAGGCCCAGTTAAGTATGACCTTTTTAAGCAGATTCTAAAAAATCAAATCGCATGTTTTTATGATAATAAGCCATATTACAAATTTTACACAGTTAATCAGTTAGGGCGCGGTAGCCCATTGGTTAGCGCGCTGGAGTTGCACTCGGTTGGCCCGGGTTCGATTCCAGCCACTGCCAAAACTGCCGCCGTGTTCATGCGGAGTACGATCACGTTAAACATGTGGGTCCGAAAGTCCTTCCGAGAGGTTGGTGGTAGGGGAAGGAGGGTACGGTCTCTGTGGATGCTTCCCCCACTGGGTTCCGGTCCAAATTGGGAGGCACTTCCCGACCGTCCAAACAGTTACCGTACACCTTTCTGGTAGGTCGGACGGTCTGGGTTTCAACAACAACAGTTAATCAGTTAATACATCAAAAGATAGAAAAACAGCTTGAAAGGTTTTGGGTTGATAGCAATTATGTCGGGTCTCAAACCCCAATGATTTAAACCTTGGTTTAAAAAGTCTTTTTTTTAATTTAAAGTTAAACCATGTTTTTTTTTTTGTTTAAACCATGTTTTTAACACTTTTCAACATAATGGAAAAGTGACGTTGGTTATTCTGTCTGTCTGTTTGTCTGGAAGTTCGCACAACAACTGCCGTTAAAATGACTGTAATCAAAATGAAATTTTAATATGTTGTTGAGACGGTTTATGGGACATATGGGAACAAAAATGAGTAATATCACCCTGTTAGTTTCGGATTTAACCCAGTTGAAAAAATGAAATACATTGAACCCTATGGGACCTAATGTTTCAAACATATTTTAAGCGAAGTTAAAATCTCAAATTGCTTCGAAAATTTTACGACATTTTCAAATTATCACGTAAAATGTAGACAAAAATTTTCAGCAACACATGTTAGATAGTTTTTAAATAAATAATAATTACACCCATGATATATCAAGAGATCACGTGAGTCATCGCAAGATAAAATATGGCATCCATTTTTTTTCGTGTGTAAAGATCGTGATATTTAAGGATCTTTTAAATTTATATTTAGTGTTACTTCCGTCTAAAGCCGCTTTACTTTTTGCGTATTACCTGTGTTCCTAAATTCCGTGCTTGCGCAATTAGAATATTTTTCAATTTAACTGATCACTAAACTATGATTATTTCTACAACGAAGCCTAATTTTAACTTATGCAGAATGTAAACAAGTGATTGTAAGATGAGTTGTATAAGAATTGAATCTTTTTCACACAAAATATTTAGTTCTGGAGTCTGGAATATAAGTGATATGAATGAAATATTCATTAATTTTACATAGAGAAACAGACGATTTATATTCCAGTGAAGTTAAGTTTTCAAGTATAATAAATTACTGTAGTATTGTGATACTTTTAAAAATATCACCGCTGAATGAATTACATTTTAGAGATGTTTGAATAAAATTACATTTCCGTTGAAAAGTGTTTCATAATCAAGCTTATGCATGATTGATGTTTTTTGTTTTGTTTAAACCAGGATTTGTTTTGTTTAAACTATATTTCTGGTAAAAAGCAAGGTTTAAATTTTAGGAAAAAAAACTGTTTTTTCCAACACAGGTAGATGGAAAATAATTCATTTTCATTATTGTCAATATACAGATTATAATGAAAACGCATTTCGTACTTGAGAAGATCTAGTCGTCTCAGAAGTAAAATTACTTACAACAGGACCTTTTTTCTGTAAACCATCACATATACTTTTATGGCATCAAGAAAATTGTTGTGCCCCGCAATTTCGTGACCCTCTATGGTGACTTACGAAGTCAGTCATACCATTCTGCCGGTTTTTTCCGTGCGAAAAAGCGGTAAAAAGCTCAAAACTGATCTGCGAATGCTAGAAACTTCAATGGCAGCGCGATTCCTGGTTCTTGGGATTGTAAAGAGAGATACGTGACTATAGAAGTTCAAATAAAATGGAACAAATACATTATTTCTTACGCGATTATTTAAATTATTTATTTTTGTTTTTGTCTTCAAATATATAAATAAATATTTTAAATAAACTTTGCTGTTTTCAATTTTCGATTTTTTATTCTGTTTTTTTAGGGACTGTGCCTAATTGACCTAATGGACAAATCGACTCTGCATGTGCAGAGCGTTAACGGATGTCGTTTCAGAGATACTATATGTTTCTGCAATTGAAATAATAATAATAATTAAATAATAAAATTTAATAATTATTTATTATTGTTTTTGCCTTCAAATATATAAATAAATATTTTAAATTAAACTTTGCAGTTTTTAATTTTGGATTTTCCATTCTGATTTTTTTATAGGCATTGTGCCTAATTGGCCTAATGGACAAGTCGACTCTGCATGTGCAGAGCGTTAACGGATGTCGTTTCAGAGATACTATATGTTTCTGCAATTCAAATAATAATAATAATTAAAAAATAAAATTTAATAATTATTTATTATTGTTTTTACCTTCAAATATATAAATAAATATTTTAAATTAAACTTTGCAGTTTTTAATTTTGGATTTTCCATTCTGATTTTTTTATAGGCATTGTGCCTAATTGGCCTAATGGACAAGTCGACTCTGATTGTGCAGAGCGTTAACGGATGTCGTTTCAGAGATACTATACGTTTCTGCAATTGAAATAATAATAATTAAATAATAAAATTTGAAAATTAAATTATTTATTATTGACATTGCCTTCAAATACATAAATAAATATTTTAAATAAAACTTTCAATTTTTTTTATTTTGGATTTTCCTTTTTGTTTGTTTTCGGTACCGTGTCTACTTGGCCTAATAGACAAATCGACTTTGCATGTACAGAGCGTTAACGGATGTCTTTTGCGAGATAGTACTATACGTTTCTGCAATTGAAATAATAATTATAATTAAATAATAAAATTTATTAATTAAATTAGTTATTTTTGTTTTGACTTCAAATATATAAATAAATATTTTAAATTAAACTTTGCAGTTTTCAACTTTGGATTTTCCATTCTGTTTTTTTGGCGTTCTGCCTACTTGGCGTAATGGACAAAGCGACCTTGCACGCACAGAACATTAACGGGTGTTGTTTTCTAGATATTATACGTTTTTGTATTTGAAATTGAAAAAAAATCAAAATATTATATCTGGCCACTATTATCTAACGAGTAAATGTTTTGAAGTACTTTTAACTGTAAACGAAGTGGTACAATAGTTTAACAAATTTCGAGATATAAGAAATTTTACTTGTGTACAACTCGCACAATGATTCTTCGAAAATATCCCTGAAATTTGGTATGCATGTTGCTATTGGTGATAACAGAAACCTATTTATTCAGAGAGTAAAAGCTGCAAGAAAGCTCTAAATTGTGTTTTTTACCCACCATATAAATCCACTGATACTTATTCTGTGCATAACTTCATTCCTGACACTTCAGATTTACCTCCAATATAATATTGTTCGGAATCCAACAGCCAACCATTGTTAACATTTAGAGGGCCAGGTTGTTTGACTTTGGCGACAAATTCTGTGACCTTCGTAAATTTGGCAAAACGTCGTTAAATTGGCAAAATTTTGGAGCGTTCTGGAAAATTTTCGAATTGTTTAGATTGGTTAAGAATTTCGCGAATTACGTGCTATTTTCAGAACTTTCCACAGAGGGTATATAAGCTGGCCATCGTTTAGTTGAGGTGGTTGATGGGATACGGATAAAGGGGAATTATGAATATGTCAGCGTGTTGAGAATTTAATCTTCTGTTTTGTGAATTAGTTGAGCATTTAATTGTTATTTTGTGCTCCTCACAGTTGTGTTGTGACCTTGATAGATAGCTAGAGAGTTGTTTCTGTTTACGCTTATTGGTGGTGATTTAAATAAAAGTGTTAGTTACCGATACATTCTTGTATCCTGGAATACGTCTACGATTCTTAAGGATACTTCAACAATACCTTCAATATTTAAAGTATTGTGATGTGATCAAAAATTCAATTATCGAATTTTAATTTATTTGCATATTTTTATTATCCTAATTTATTTCTCATCAATCGATTTAAAGATTGCATATTAATGTTTCCCTTAAAAAATTCAATTAAATCTTTCACATACTTTAAACATGCTAATCACTGTTTTTTTTATCTCTATCTTCATTTTTATGGTGTTGGTCTGCTTATTTATTCTTCTATTTTCTTTATTCCTTCACACAGCTTGGATTCTGGGTCTATTTCTCTTCAAAGCCGTTGCCTATCTGCAAGGTGTTTCCGTATGTGCTTCAGTGAATACTTTAGTGGCCATATCGGTTGACAGGTAAGTATAAATCCCAATCCTGTGATAAATGCCAATTGTAGTCAACTTTTACCACATTATTGGGATTGAATTATATGCAAGTTTGGATAAAGTTACTTTATCCAAATTTGCATATAACTAACTTTATACGTTTAGGTGATAACATTACTTTGAAATATGTAATAATCACCTCATTGAAAATTTACTAACAAGTTATATACTGAGAAGGGAAGGCTTTGCAATAGTTATCTCGGATTGCAATCTTTCATGTCCTATCTTGTAAAGGACCATGAATAATGATAAAACGCCACTACTTTTATCTGCTAAGTGATAGGGGGCGCCACAATAACAGTCTGAAGTTGTCATGCAAATGTGCTCTACTGACGTGTATTATTAACATTTTAGTGTGAAAATATTATCCTTTTCGATTATTATTATTATTTTGAAATGAAATGGACATTAATGGTAAGTAGTAAACGATAAATTTATTACTGATATAATTTATATCTTATTAATTAGCTAAACAACTGCCAAGACATGGTCGTAAAGGTTGATCAAACATAACAGACAAAAGCTGAAATTTTTGGAAACCAAAACTGAACTAATCAACAAAACTATTAACTGTATTACAATGAAAGTCAAAGCAAATGAAATTTGTAAAATAATGAATGATTTAAATTCATTGTAAGTTTGAAATTCTGAATGGGAATGATTAAACGTATGATCAATACAAATGAAAACGCTACAATGTGCACATTTAACAATTGCATAATCATTGCAATTTACAATGAAACAAGTTGCTGAACCAATATTACATACAGTTGTCATTACCTTGTTAAATTTTGTAATGTGTTTTTCAACAGAATATCCAGTTTTTTTCCAAGAATATATTACCATATCTTGAAATATATCAGCGCTAAGTTAATTGTACACAAATGAATGCATTTTTAAAATAAATTAACTTTCTGTTGGCCGCTTCATCGATGTTGGTTCAAAATTCATCGATGTCTTCAATATGGACCCCTTCAATGCATGCAGCTCGAATTTTTGTCTTCGGTACGTTTTACAAATGCCTTATAAGGATTGAAGAAGTAACAGTCTAACGGCTGTGCATATTTTGTTGTTTTTTCAGGTATTATTTAATAATAATAATAATTGAAAAGGATAATGTTTTTTCACACTAAAATGTAAATAATACACGTCAGTAGAGCACGTTTGCATGACAACTTCAGATTGTTATCGTGGCGTCCCCTATCACTTAGCAGATGAAAGCCGTGGCGTTTTATCATTATTCATGGTCCTTTACAAGATAGGACATGAAAGATTGCAACCCGAGAGAACTATTGCAAAGCCTTCCCTTGTGAGTTGGCTAAAGCTATTTTTTGCAAATAGACATTACACAACCCTGTGTGCATATATAACAATCACCTGATAAAATTTAACTAACATCAACTTGCAGTGTTGATGGTGATAAATATAGGAGTGGGTAAAGTTATTTTAAAAAGCAACTGTATTCAACTCGGTATTGATTCGTTCAAACATATTCTATATATCTAAAAATTTTATAAACCTGAACTATTAACGAAAGCAGCAGCATGAAATATTCTCAAATCCTGACATGAGTGCACTGGCGAAGTGAGACTTATTTATACAGTTGTAAGAAAGCTCAATTGGAACCTTCTCTTCTGGGCATTCCGCTATATATACACAAACTTACTACCTTATACATGCAAGCTTATGCCACTGTGCATTCACTATTGTCAGAATCTCCTCATATAAATATTTTCGTAAAACAGTTTATTCTATTATGCGGAACCTCTATTATTAGATATTCCGCTATGCATACACATTTATTACTTAATGCATCCCACCACCAATAAAATCTTTGTGCCAGATAGTACACTATGCATATAAGTTTACTGCTCAATGCATCCATCAGTGTTGGAACATATTCCAAACATTTCCCTATGTATACGACCTTATTACTAAATACACTGTTGGACCAATGTTCTAGACTTTAAACTGTGCATACAAACTTATTATTCAATGCAGCCCCTACCGTTTGGACTTATGTTCTATAAATGACACTATACAGAGTGTCCAGTTCTATCGGTGCCCAATGGCTATTTCCTCAACCGTTAGTCACAGAGATACACTTCCAATTGCAAAAATGTTTTAAATTTTAAAATCTATTATCTTGAAAACTGTTTAAATCAATAAATGCAATTCTGAAAGAAATACGAAATATAAATTTTTATACAGTCCTCTGGTCCTACCAATTATATTTAGGAAAATCATCTTCATACCATTTTATGCAAAATAAAAAAAAACCATCCGTTTACTACCAAAATTGATCAACTTATAGCTGTTTAAATTTGCAGCACTTTTGTGCTGAGAAATGGTCAATACGGTCAAACGGGACATTTTTATGCGGAGAAAAGCGTCTTAAGTCATAAAATTTAATGCTTCATAACTCGGTGAATTTTGGTCGTAAAAGGAAGATTTTTTTTATTTTGCATGAAATTGTATGAGGATGATTTTCCTAAATATAATTGGTAGGACCAGGGGACAGAATAAAAATTCATATTTCGTATTTCTTTCAGAAATGTATGTATTGATTTTAATTGTTTCTAAAATAATAGATTTTATAATTTAAAACATTTTCGCAATTGGAAGTATATCTCTGTGACTAACGGTTGAGGAAATAGCCATTGGGCACCGATAGCACTGGACACCCTGTATATACATCGTGATACTCAATGCAGACTCTAGACATTTCACTATGCACTCACCACTGTTGGAAAGAATAATACTGTTTGGGCTTATGTTTTATAAATTAGACTATACAGGGTGTATATAAACTGTTTTGACAAAATAAGAGGGGTGATAGTACCCATCAAGACGAACAATATTTACAATGGAACCTGGGGTCGCATTCCACTTTAAGTGTCAGAAAAGCGTAAAGTTAAAGTTGAACTTTCAACAGTGAAAATAAGAAGAATTAACGTAATAAGTTGCACAATCCTATTTATTTACACCAGAGAAAGACTCAAAGTAGATGCTCAAAGTGACGGCCAAGGATGCCGTTGCACAATTCAAAATGGCGAATGAACGACTGGCGCACCCTTTCGAAGATACCTGGCGTCGTGTTGATCCTGTCCGCTGCAACAACGATTCTCGCGACGAAATTTTCTACGGAGTTCACAGGCGTCTCATACATCAATGATTTTATGTGCCCTCAGAAGACGTCCAGTGGGTTGAGGCCCGGTGAGCGTGGAGGCCAAGCCACAGGTCCACTCCACTACGCCCAATCCACCGTCCGGGATATGTGGCATTCAAGAAGTGTCGGATGACTAGAAGTGACGGTGATGTTCTGAAGATGTGATACTTCTTCGGCACGACAGCTTTGTCGTCCGAAGTGACGCCTTCTGCTTGTTGGACGTGTTTCGAAGTTACTCTTTTTTGAAACTCAGAGTGGAATGCAACCCTAGGTTCCATAGTAAATATTTTTCGTCTTGATGGGTACTATCACCCCTCTTATTTTGTCAGAATAGCTTATATACAACCTTGGGGACAACAGTGCGGACCTGGCCTACCTCTCGGTTTACAGGTTTAGTTTCGCACCCCTGAGGACTTACGGACCCACATGTTTAACGTGGTCGTACTCCGCGTGAACACGGCGGCAGTTTTTTCTTTTTCCAGCGGAGGGAATCGAACCCGGGTCTACCGAATGCAATTACCGCGCGCTGACCTGTGAGCTACCGCCTGTATATACATCGCGATACTCAATGTAGATTCTAGACATTTCACTATGCACTCACCACTGTGGGAAACTATGTTCTAGACATTTCGCGATGTACTCGTACAAACATAGGACAATATTCAATGCTTCCTGCACAGATGGAACCTACACTTTAGTGGTTGTTTTGTTGGTTATTTTTTAGTGGTCTGCAACTCGCGGGCTGCATGTGGTCTGGTGCCTAATTTTATGCGGTCCGTAGATTAACTTTTAAGAAATTAAAAAATATATATATTGGAAACTGGAAAATGTATCTGACGTCATAAATTCGGAATGAATTCAGTATATTAATTAAAAAAAATAACAAAAATATTAATCTGAAAAATTACAACAAAAAAATATAATTCATATAAATAATAGTGAAAATTGCTAGAAATAAATTGAATTTATTATTCTAAAAAATAAAAAAAATATTTATTTAAATAATAGTGAAAATTGCAAACAATGGGAGAATCGGTCCCTTGGGAACATGCAATTCTCCCTTACTTGGATTGGTCTCAATAGGTAGAAAAGCTGCTTACTCCCTATTCGTGGAGTACTCTTGGTAGTTAGGAAACGCTAAGTTCATTCTAAAAATGTTAGGTATGCTTTAATTAAAAATGATTATGAAATTATTTTTCTTAAATAATTATGAAATTATTTTTCTTTTGGAGTAGTCTGCGACATATTTAGGTGCTGCTGTTAAAATATGAACGTTGGATGGCACGTCAATTTTTGAATATCGTTATATAAATATCGGGAAGGTATAAAACGCATGAAATGTATATATATTTTAAAAATTCATGAAAACTTGTTTATTAATCATATATACTCCGTTTAAAATTTGTTTGAAAAACAATTTTTCGGTCCTTCCGATGGTATCAAGATGAAAAATCTGTGATGATAGTTTAGGTCGATTAGGAAATCGATTTTTGTAAATATTGACCAAATCGGGTAAAAACATGGAATAACTAAAAAACTAATTCGAAATTTAAAAACAAATAACACCAAGGTGCACTTATTCCGGTCCTGAAGTACCTGCGTACAAAATTCTATGGTCGAACGACGCTTAGATTTCTCTCTACAGACTGCACAAACAGACACACACACAAATATTCACCTTTATTATGTAAGGTTTTAAATATATTTTAAGTGTTATAAAATACTTTTTTTTAAAAGCAGTTTTATATACTGTTTGTAGAAACTTCATGTAATGGGTTGTTCCATTGCAGAATTTGCAGAATGTTGGTACAAAATGCATAATGAGAATTCCCCAAACCTTCTCATATCACACGTCTGTATGTTGTTCTCAGGTATCTACCTCTTTTAAGACATGCCCTATAAGAGCGCGAAAATAGCAAAGACGTGTGTACATTTAACAAATACATAATTTAATTACAAAAAAAAAAAAACACAAAACTATTTACAAGTGTAATAGAAATACAATTAACTTTCATACCCTCCATTGGGTTTTAAAACACTTAAACAACTTAAATGAGTCTTAAAGAATAAATAAAATGAGGCGGAGGAATGTTAACCCGAAACTAAATTTAAAAGCTTATCTGCTGAATAGGAGAGAGAAGAAATAGATGTTCAAAATTTGACTCACCGAAAATATTGCGGAGGAGCCAACTTTCTGTCCGTCTAATGTTTCGAACATCTTTTCCCGACACCAAAATAGCACCACTTTTCTTGATGGTGTGTGTCTCCAGCTCATTTTCATAAAATTCTCCAAAATTATCGCTCTCTCTCAAGTTTTAAAATCCGCCCCTAAAATTAATAAAACCATTGTGATTCGTCTCAGGGGCGTCGCCCATGGGCCACAGAGCATCTCCATTGGTCTTTCAAACTCCTCCAGGTACAACCTTCGGAAAGCCCCCACATACTTGAAATCCTTCGGACGCTAATTTAAATGTCAAATCTATAATCTCGGCTCGTATGGACATTGTGGCATATTTTCGTTAAAATCTGATCTTGAAAGTTCAACCGCACATTCTGTTTTGCCTGCAAACTGGGCTGAACCACAAAATACTATAACGTAACTCCTGATCTTAAAACCAAAATATCGGAGTATGAGTTTACCATGCGACATATGCAATGCAATAAACGATACAAAACAGTCTTTGCTTTGACGGAAAAGATTGCATGTTTTTTTACTGTCAGCGACAAGAGAAAATGTATTAGGTAGTTGCATGACATCATATTCGGATCAAGGGTGGGAAGTGTTTAAATAATTTAATGGAACTTTTGTCATACTAACATCTCATGTCGGAAAAAATATGGAAAACTTCACTCTGTGAGAAATTTCTGAGCTGATGAACCTCATTCAAAACTATATTCAAATCCGGAGCATCACTCGTATTCAAACACGATTGTCCTCCTGCACTAGAAAGGGACAAGGGGCAGCTAGGGTTCAAAATATTGTTAATCTAAACTAACCTGGATTTCAGGCATTTGACTTCATTGTCTTCTTTTTCGACACAGACAGTCCGATCTTTCCGATGGTGCAAGGTATCTGCTTGGACGGCCGGGAAGTGCCACCCAATTCAGACCGGAACCCAGTAGGGGCGGCATTCACAGGGACCGTACCCTCCTTCCCCCCACCAACCTCTCAGAGGGACTTGCGGACGACCCACTTATTTAACGTGCCCGTACTCCACGTAATTACCAGGGCAGTTCGGGCAGAGACGGGAATCGAACTCGAGTCATCCCAGTGCAATCCCCGCGCGCTTACCACTGATGGGATGTCACATCCCTAGGCATTGGACTTCAAATAATTTTTAAAAGTGGAGAAGGCGTTCTTTCAATGCTTTTCACATTTTATATTACACATTTTAAGGTGCAATTAGTTTTTCTCCTACTTTAACATATCAGTTTAGTTATAGTTTACCACTACTTTAGCTCATCAGTTTAGTTAGTTCATATATGTTTTGTTTTGGAAATAGAACGCGTGATAAAATACGTATTAATTTACATAGAGTACCTAAAATTTTATTCAAAAAAAGAAAAAAAGAAAAAAGAAACATATGTATGAGAAATAATAATTGACAAAGATGGTGATAAGATTCCTATGGCGGAAATTCTCTACCTTTTATGCAACGTCAATTTTGGACTAAAATTGTACATTTGCCATCTTTTTCACTTAAAATGCTATTTTAGGAATGTGGCAGCATTTTACCCCGCCATGTCGTCATGTCCACATCCGTAAGTGGCAAGTGCACATTGTACTTAACAAACCCCGAATTCTAGGGGTCTGTCACTCAGCCTCCAAGAAAGCAAAATACTTTATTCTTTTTTCTCTAGAAAGCCGACTCAAAGCTGAGAAAAACCAAACAAAAAATTATGAGTGGTGTGGTAGCACCCGACAAAAAATAACTTTAAAATAACTACGATTGCCGTTTCGGCCATTTATTCTTTAGTGTTAACCGACCTATAACCTTAACTGTTAAACCGATTTTAATGAAAAATGGCTCATTTTGTGTGTTTTAGTAGGAGGAGTGTGATTTTCTTTTAAAACTTAAAGATACATTTTATTTATAATTTCAAAATTTGAAAAAACATAAATAAATGATGCTCGGTGTAAAGTACAATTTGCAATGCCTATTAAATTTTGGGACATAATCATGCTGATATTATATCATTTTGCTTTTGGTACGTGGCGAAAAAAAAAATGAAACAAATTATAAAGAAATATTTTGAAAATATTCTTGCACCCCGGTTTGAGGTTAAATCCTGAGGAAAGATCTGTGCTTAAAAGTTATTTTAAAGCCTCGAACCAGATTTTCGTAATTTCATCCAAAACTACAAATATTAAATTAATCTCAAATCGGGGCTTAAAATTTTTCACGTAATAATATCTCAATTTCAATTTAGTAGTGATCTTAATAATTAGATTTAAATCATGAAATTGGAGTGTGAAATACCAATTTTATCTGCTATGTTTATGTTTCGATCATTATTCATTTTATTTTCCCTTGTCATTTGACACGGGCTCTACTATAGCCAGGGTTTTTTATCATACACAAAGGAGGCAAAGCTGGGGGTCGCAGTTATTTAGGGTTTTATTTCCTTTACCTCATCAACATTTTTTATAATTGTTTGAAATAGCTTTTATTACGCCTTACCCCAATTTAGATGAGTTTTGAATATTTTGGGGCTCATGCAATCCTATTAGAAATTAAATGAATTAAAAATCCTGATAATTAAGTTCAATTATAAAAATAGCAGATTTAATTGTAAAAAGCCCGGAGAACATGAATCAATAGTTTATATGGTCACGCCCGTTTTTGTCATTAGAAGTTTTTTTTAGGCATTGGAATAGTGTTTATTTTCAATAAATATGAAGAGCGTTTATCTGCAATATACATGCAAAATTTTAATTAAAATATTTCATTCTCAATTACTATTTCAGCAATTAAAAAAGTGAGCAGGGAAAATTTCAAAAATTGAAATAACTTCTCAATGTCACTAATTCTGTCACATTAAGTCTATATTTTCATTTTATTTTATTCATGATCAGAAGGATCATTGGTCAATTTTTTTAACGACGGTCATTTGGACAGTCATTTGTGAAGTAATAAATAGATAACACTTATTGCCCCACAGAGCCGAGAATGCTAAAAATACAAAATGGAATATTTATGCGACCGTTAATAAGTATCGGTAATATTTTATAAATACATTTTATATAAGAAAAACGTTTTTGTATTACGAATATCATACTAATGTAATTCGCACGTTCAAGAAAGCTGCACCGAGTTCATGGCGCAGGTAGTTAAAAAAAGAGCAGAAAAATCATACTTTGGCTCAATGAATAAAATGCCAAACAACGTGATTTCACATAAATAAGATGTTTCGATGATACGTTGGCTTTTTTTTTTTTTTTTTTTTTTTTTTTTTAAGAAACGTCCTCAGCTTCCATGACTTACCGCAGATAGATCCAAGCGGTATTATATAACTTGATATTCTTGCAACACACATTAAGTGCGGTAAAGTTTAAATGAAAAATTACACTGTCCTTGTTGACGAGTCAGTCGGTCTGGGTCTTCAACACAGCAGAACATCATCAACATTTACTGCAGTTATGATAAAGTGTATATTCTGTACAATACATTGGATATTTACAACGCTTTTTCTCCTCTTTCGTGCATAGGAAAGTAAGGGATGCTGACGTTTTAGCCTAATTCTCCTCAAGGGATGAGAGCAATGAAAAAATATCACACACTTGTATTGTACAGTATCATATGCAGCTTCAAGAGTTGGTAGACAAGAATAATTCATTTCCATAAAAACATGGTATAAGAGATAAAAGAGCGTGTTATTGTTACACATTTTATAACAAATAGCCTACGTACGTATAGCCTACTTACATAACCTGCAATAAAACATTATTGGTAAGAAAATATGTCAGCGGTTTTACTCAAAAGATGCATACCCAGTTATGGTTTGAAACTAATAAATCATTCACTTCTTTAGTGTTTTAATTTTTTATCGAGCCGCGTGGTACAGCAGATAACCGAAACCGCGGATACCGAATCACCAGATACGGGGACATGACGGTACTCGTTTTTTTAGGATAAGCTTTTTTACTTATGTGACCCGCGATCTCTTAACGGACTCAAACGTGTCCATGGTTAAGAAAAGGTCGAAGGCCACTGCTCTAGAATGCATACAAATACTTGCTTACTTGTACTATCGTTACAAATTTATCCTACTATGCATCCATCACTACGAGTATTTGAAGATTCTATTCGAGACAATCCATTATACATCCAAACTTATACAGGGTGTCACAAAAAGATTGAAACGCGCTTTAATTCTGTACCTGTTGTAGATAAGTGGGCAATGTAAATTGCAAAAATGTTGAAAGTAAGATCGGAAATGAGACTACTTTAATGAAATAGTCCACCCATTAATTTTCAAAAAGTTACACTTTTTAAATTTTTAAATGCCCCCCCCCCCCCTAGACAAATTTGGTAAATCAGAAAATTTTTATTTTTAATGCAACAAGATTATTAAAAAAAAACTGCATATCTGTATCTTTAAAATCAACTGAATTATGATAAAGGAAAAAAAAATTACTTATGACATTTTTCCGTACCATGTGAAAGGCTGTTTCTGCAGTAAAATAGGGATCATAAACAAATTGACGATGGAAATTGTTTAGATCAAACATATGTCAATATCTGTCAAAATTTTTTATCACACATGCATCTAAATAAAGCATTACACAGACAGAGATCATATAAAGCAGTGGTACTCACTACGCGGTTGGGTATCTTATGTATTATCATCCAGTTTTATTTTTTGTGTGATATGTCACAAATTTGCATTTCTAATTTGATATATGGTCCCCCATTCACAATGTTCAATTTTCAATTAAATATAACTCGCTCAATTTTTAAAGATACAGATATGCGTTTTTTTTAATGATCTTGTTGCATTAAAAATAAAAATATTCTGATTGACCAAATTCGTCTAAGGGGGTCGTATAAAAATTTAAAAAGTGTAACTTTTTGAAAATAATGCGAAGACTATTTCAGAATAAGACTTTTGAGAATGAGACTTTTAGTCTTATTCTCTACCTTACTTTCAACATTTTTGCAATTTACATTGCCCACTTATCTGCAACAGGTAAAGAATTAAAGCACGTTTCAATCTTTTTGGGATGCCCTGTATATCTTTCCCATAAAATATTCGAAATTTGCCGACAATCCATGAACTTTCTGAAAGCTAAAAGCAAACAGAGAAACATCCGTCACTAACGATATTCAGTGACATCGAATGGCCTGTAGGTCAATTACGGAGAGCATGATAACTGATAGTGAGGGAGGAAACTCGCCAGGTTTTTGAATTAGAATTATGGAGACGTCACTCTTGCCACTACACGAAGAAAAAGGTTTATGAACGTGAATGGTCCAATTTTCATGATCTTGTACATTTTCTTGAACCTTTGATGCCGCACACCTTTTCTTGATCCTTTGATGCCGTACACACACACACACTAATACGCACATACACACACTAATACTCACACATATACACTAATAAACTAATACACACATATATACACACACATATATACTGATACGCACACACACACACATATATACTAATACGCACACACACATACACTAATACGCACACACACATACACTAATACGCACACACAAGCTAATACGCACACACAAGCTAATACGCACAAATACATACACAGCTATCACCTCAAAAACATTTGATTTGTGCCCAGGGATGCTTAAAGCGTGATCTTCCTTCGAAAACTTGAATTCGAATTTTCGACCCTATCGCAATACTTTCCCTAAACATTATATTGCGTATGTAGGGAAAGTAATACATTATACTATATATGAAGGGAAAGTCAAAATCATTCAGTGTTAATAGTAATGCAACAACAGGGCAGGATACATAATATAGCAACAAAAATGCTTCTAAAGTAATTTTAAAAATGCACGTCTTAATGTCATAAACAATATTGATATAAACATTCGAACATCAAAAGGTATGAATTTTTTGTTAGAAATGCTAATGCTAAAACTTAAAGTGCCAGTTCATTTTTATAGCAAAGGATACTTACGTTAAAATGTTATAAATTTCATTAAATTTTGAAAACTCTGTTCCTTATAGCCTTGAGAGTTTTGCTTTCCACCATTAGGCTTACGTCATTGCATTATTGTGTTTTGTTCTTAAAAACAAAATAGAAGACTAAATGTTTTTTTTACATAATAAAATATGTCTGCCTGTCTGTGTCGCCTGTAGCGGAAAATCGAAGTTTTTCGTACAGCATGGAAATTCGATAGAGGGTAGCTGAACTGCCGAAACTATACACTTCGCAGATATTTTTATTCAAAATTTGAATTAGTTTAAAAGTTTTGAACTTAAAAGTGGAAATTTGGCCGAAATTTTGCCGCTTTTTAAATGTACAACCATTGTAAGCATTCTGGAAAAGATTAACTGAAATCGGACGAAAACTTTTGAAGACAGAATTTAGATGCTTACTTTACTTCCTCGGTTAAAAGTTATTATTTTTTTTTCTTTTTCGAAAATTGCGTCACATCGTCTGCCGTACTGGTGCGAATATTTTGGCTTATGGAAGAACATATAACAGTCAGCGTTTCCACTTCTTTGTTTGTTTTATTTTTAGAGTTGCTATGGTTAGATATGTGTAACTATTTTATTTAATTGAGTGATGTGATATGTATTCTTTGCATAGCGGACGCTTTTTCAGAAATTTGGGAATTAAATCCTGGTCAACGTCGGGTATTCGTGCAAGTATTAACATATTTTTATTCCAGATATCATTCAGCACTTATCAGTAAAGATGAAAGAATCATATAAATCTTTATTTAGTTCATCAAAATAATGTATAATCAAAACATTTCTCATTTTACTTCTACTTATATTCTATATCTTTATTCTATCTTTCTTAGATTTCTTGCTATATGCTACCCTATGCAGTGGCAGATAACTTCTCGTGGTTGTCGTTGCATCATCGCTGCTATATGGATCTTTAGCTTCGCTATCACTATCCCATGGACCATCTACTTTCGGCTCATTTCCATTGGTAAAACTCCGGAAAATGACACCCTATATGTCTGTCGCGAAATATGGCCTAGTGAACATATGGGAACTATTTATTTTGTGATCGCCAATCTGTTCATATGCTATCTGCTGCCGCTCTCTGTCATCCTTCTCTGCTATGTTTTCATTTGGCTGACAGTGTGGCGAAGGAAAATGCCCGGAGACGGAGAGCAGAACTATGGTATGATACACAGATCAAAAGTCAAAGTTATCAAGATGTTGTTCGTTGTGGTGCTTTTCTTTGCCTTCTCTTGGCTGCCTCTGTATGTAATCTTCACAAGAATCAAAGTTGGTGAATCTTACCAAGAGAACAGCAGTGAAGAGAGGATCGTCCAAGTTCTGGCACCAATTGCACAGTGGTTGGGCGCGTCAAACAGTTGCGTGAATCCTGTTCTTTACGCATTCTTTAATAACAAGTTCAGAGCGGGGTTTAAAACAGTATTTTGTGGAAATAAATCATGTTGCAAGTCTAAGACTCAAAACATAAGGATGTTGTCTGGCAGAACCAGAACTAATGGGACGTCTGTCAAACTTAAAACTAATGGAACTTCTGTCAAAACCAAAACTAATGGAACGGTTAGCAAGGCAAGGATAGACAGTTCTTTGAGGAAGTTTAGTTACAGAACAGATGCTTTATAACTCTACATATGGATTTCATAAAACATTTTAAGACTTTATCATCTTATTGTGTTCTTGTTTTTATTTATAAAAATGCTTATTTTATTTAGTTGTTTTATATTATATTTCCAAGACAGGATATGAATGTTAATTTGGTGATGTTTCTAAGTTGTTTCAAATCTTAATTCATATATGATATATCTCATATTCTGACTGCAAATATTCCTTTTTATTCTAATGCCATTTTTATTCTATGCCATTCCCCCCTCCCCCCACACTCAGCACGTGTCAAATGGCTAGTCACCGCTCAATATGACACCTACATGCTTAATGAAAATTCTGAATATCAAACATCGTTTTAAATGAGTGCCTAATAATGGCGTACATTTAAAATTTTTGATAACGTGGAAATTGTGGTACGTAAAACAATATTTCATCTCCTATTTCTATATATTTCCTTATTTTCACTATTTTCAGCCAGTTTAAGCTAAAATTCTAGTATTTACAGCATTATTTTTCAATAGTATTATTTGAAGAATAGACATTTAAAGGATTTCGTTATTTGAAGCTTTGGTCGGTTGTTACGATACTTACACAATGAAATCAAAAACTATAAATAAATTCAACGATAAAATGCAAGAAATATATAAAAAAACTTTTTTAAGTTACACGGTTATAGTAAAATGTACTATAAAGTTAAAATTAATTTTTAGTTATCCAAACATTCTTGGTCATATATGACTAAAAAATAATCGTGAAGCGCTCATAAAAGAATGGTATTAGTTGCCAATGCATATTACTTAATAAAGAGTAAAGTTGAATATATTTTGAAATGTAATTGACTTAAGCAATTGTTAGCATATTTATATGTACATAGATTTTTAACTATACATGCATCTATAAATATTTCGACAGATTTTTTTAATTCAAAATTGTCAAAGAAAAATTTAAATGAATTGCATGTAATCCTTCTTATATATGTCATTGTTTATGTTATCACTTCTATTGTTCCTTAAAATTATGTTAATGTCCAAATACAATTCTTATATGGGCGCCCCACGATTTTATTTTTAGTCACATATGATCAAAAATCTTGTGATAGCTTAATACAAGTATTGAAAGTATTGTTAACTTAAATGTACAGAGAAATTCCATTGCTGCAGCAGTGGGATTTTTTTGGCACTTCCGGGCATGAATCATCCGATGGGGGGGGGGGGGGAGTCAGAAGCCTTGGAATCAACTCAAATTTGATGAAATATTGCATTGTCATCGCAAATATGTATGTGTGTAAACTTTCAAGAGAATCGTCTAGGTGGAATTGGGTGAAAAATTGATTTTAAGTTTTTACCCAGACAGAGAAATTAACCTAAATGAAATCGTGTAATAATGATAATAATTTATCTACTGTAACTATAAATTAAAATATCCTAAACACGGTTAATAGTACATCAGTGGTGTTAGTAGAGAAAATTTAGAATAATTACTTGTGCGCAAGGTGCTATCAAAACGAATTTTTTGTGTTTAATCATTCTCTCGTTAAAGCTGAAAGAATGTTGGAACAGAATAAAAAACTCCGCGAATTTTAAATTTTTCGAACAAGATTTCATATTAGTCACATTACTTAAGTCTCACATGTATGTGAAGTTCCAAGTTTCTATCTTCAACAGTTTGTGTTGTGTAATTAATTCCGTAGCCAGCCAGTCTAACTCAGCTGCATGATATACATAATCTAAAACAATATTCTAATCTTTATTGTGCTAATAATTCTGATTGACAGAGGATTAACCAGAAAGTAAGTGGTGGGATTAAACTGCCGTTATTAAGAAAGTGTAAATAGAATGAACAGGAATCAAAATTAAATACAAAAAGGTTACATTAATAATTCAAAGGCACAGATAAATTGAATAATGGAGTATGTCAAGAACACCAAATTGAAAGCTGCAATTTATTACTCCAGGCTGGCTGAAGTTACATATTTTTAAAGCAAACTATTTAAAATATTAAATCTGGAGGTGGCGGGATAAAGCACGTAAGTCATAAGTTCCATTTTTTTTTTATAATATATTTGATTTAAGAAATGTATGATCTTGAATGCGGGGAAAGGGTACAAGTCAGTTAGGCTTCTGTGATGCTAAAAGAAAAGCTTTAAACACTTATTAAATTTTGTACGGATAACAGTGGGGTAAAAAATATAAATCAAGAAAAGCTATTATTTATTTTGCTTATAAACAAACTCTATAAAAATTAAATGTGCATTCTGAAAACAAAAAAATAAAAATAAATAAAAAAAAGTTCTGAAAGCATCAGCATTTTCTTTCCTCGATATTTCAAAATCCTTGTTTTTGACATATGTGCTTTATCCGCCAACCCTAGAAATATTTTTGAGCATTATTTTTTATACCGAAAACATATGAGATGTAACAAATTATATTCTAAACTATGTACAATAAAGATAAAAAGTTAAGATGCTCAGAATTATTTGTACATCATATGTACACGCTTAAGTGATAAGTAAATTGCAAAGTAATTTTTACCTTCTAAGCTTTAAACACATTTCTGTCACTTTTAAAAGCTGGATATATTTTTTTTAATTTCGTCTATACACTAATAGTATCGTAGCAAGCTTTCATTTGACGAGATACGCTGCCATACAAGTCTTAAATATTTCATATCAATAGAATTCCAGAATTCCATGATTCAATGATAGCTGTTTTCAAAGATGTATATAAACATCGGTCATGTATATAAACATTCCATGCCTCAGTATATAGAGCACATTTTCTCTTATATTTAAATCAGGTTGTTTTATTGGCCAAGGTTCAAAAGTTGTTTTATCTTTTTCGACTTAAACTAAATCTTGAATGATTTTGATAGATGAATTTTTCAGTTGTTTTGCATAAGCAACCAAATTTGACCAGCTATTTTAAGTAAATTTTGGGAGAACTGATTATTTTACATTTTTTGCTAACCAAAACTGTTCCTTTTTGCTTTCTCAAGCGTAGTATTAGGAAAGTACTATTTTCCCGAAAATTTTCAAATTCTTGAGTTTGATGCCAATATATGTTTGAAGACCTCCTGAACACGTTTTGACTATTTTTGGAATCATGTCCGTCTTTCTATTTGTATGTCTGTGATCGATTTCTTGTGTAGATGATAGCAGCTACATGTATTAATGAATTTTCACGAAACTTTATATCCGGCTTTGTTATATATATACATAAAACTAGAACTAGATAGAATTTTTTTGAATTCGAGCGAAAACTTCGAAATTTCTTCGAAATTATATATTTTTTAACATGGCACAAACGACATGGGACAAAATTTGACATAATTATGCATAAAAGGGCATTTTTATGTCTCAGTGATCAAGAATTTCACAGTTTCAATCATTGTTGTGAAAAATAGCCACGGTATAAATATTTTTTTTTGTTCCTGACGTCATTAGTTTCCTTGGGGTGCAAGTTACATTGTCAAGTATGGCATCAATCGAAAGATTTTTTCAAACTCTTTAAAGTGAAAGGTAACACACTATAGATGTGATCATTTGCCCCCATGATACCAATTTTCCAAATTTTTTTTTGTAAAATTTGAACAAAAAAATGATTCTGGTATGAGAAAGTCGAGTAGAGCCACAATCTAGTTAATTATATCTGTGAATTCAATATAGCTTTTTTTTCCAGACAATTGCATCCCATATCATTATTGAATCACTCCATTGCTGTGAAGTGGAAAGCACTAGTGGCCCTTCTTTCTTATTTTGCCAATAATCGTGTCTACCATCCTGGTCATATAGATAAAACCTTTTCCAGTGGAATGAAATAACTTTTTGCTACTCAAAACACTAATTCGTAAAACCACGAGGGAATTATTTTCGATTAGCTTTATAGACTGAAGACAGCAGTGGTTTCCTTTAGAGTTTCCCGAAATGTCCTGATTGATTCAGCAACCGTTGTCGAACAGTATCTGGAAAATTTAACTCGTCTCGAGTTGTCGAGTTTTTATAACGCTGTGTTTGATATTTTGTGCCTATCAATAAATGGAGTTCCATATTTGAAACTTTTGACAATTTTCTAGTGTTCCTATTTCCCCCCTACTCATCTGGAAATTTCTAGTAATTTTGGACGACTTTTGAGCTCCTATTGATAGCTCGGAAAATATGTGTAGGATTTATATCAGTTTGTGCTTTGACATCAAGTTTTGCTCGTTCGATGTCATAAATTCGAGAAACAGATGGTACACTCATTTTCTTATTGTTAAACAAGTTATTTAGTTTATTCTTTATGTAGAATATTGTTAGAAATTAATAAAACATGTTTATTCCTAAAAGCATCCGTATCGCCAAATATTCTTCTGAGTAGGGCCATAATTTTTTTAAAGCCTGATTTTACTTCACATGCTTTTGCGACGCATGTACAGACGCATGCACCTCTACAGACATCTTCTGATTTGCATATGACAGTGGAGCAAATAATACAGGGATTGCTCTTAAATTTTAATTAGATATGTTAAAAATATAAAAGACGATATTTATTTCATTTACTGTAGTTTGTAGGTGAAATCACAACGGATTATTTGCCTTAAGAATTGAGTGAACTTGAAGACTTCAAGCACATTCACATTTGGAAAGAATTAAAAACAGAGTTAATGAAATTGAGAGTTAACTCATCAGCGACGCAACAATTTTATTTAGCGCTTGATGCGACCTAATTTTGACTGCGCCTTTGTCCTGTGTGTCGTATGGACGGAGGCGAAGCGGCGCCTCCATATCGATGCGGCGCCTGGTGCAGGGCACCGCCAGCACTACCTTTATGCGGCTCTGTTACACATAATTAATAGTTTAATGTGATGCAGTATTGGTCGGAATGAATTTATAATTTCGTTTCTTGTGGGCTATAAGATTTTTCTCACTCAAGAATGCGTGTGACAGTGTCCTACAGAGTCTTTAAGAGTTATTGAAGATGATCTTAAGTGTGGTGGTTATACTTTCCAAAGGTACTACATATCTAGAAAAATATCAGTAATATAAAAACATTAAAATACTACAAAATGTAAAAAACATTAAAGTATTTACAAAGCTTAACAATATATTGTTCTAGACTACTTAGAAGCTTAGTAGTCTAAGGCTCATAGAAAACTCACAATGATTAGTCAGATACTAAATACACTCAATTTCTTTAAATTTTTCATATGGAACATTATAAAATCTTATTTTCTATAATGGCCGTCCCTTGTAACTATTTTAAACACTTAGGATGGGCTGGACGGCCTGGATAATAATAAATATTCTATAAAACTTTAATATTGTTTTCATAGTTGTTACAAATGAGGCATATTTCGTTGTTGCTATAAATGATGCATAATTCGCTGTTGTTATAAATGATGCATAATTCGTTGTTGATCCGTAATTCATTGCTGTTATAACTGAGGTGTAAATAAACTCCATTGTTGTTACAAATGAATAACGCATTTCTTGATTGTTGTTAAAAACGATGCTTTCATGTCTTCTTGATCGTTGTAATTGAGGCGTTCATTTCTTGAGTGTTGTGAAAATTGAGGCATGGTATCTTTTTCACTGTTATCAATAAAACTTGAACTTAAATTTCCATTAATGTTTCCATAAACAGTCATATTTGTCACTTTTCAATCAACTTTATATGCACATTTATACTTTAAAAGTATTTTTAACAAGCTTGTTATTTTCTGTGGTCAATAAAGTCAACACATGTAATTTCATAATGAATATGTATAATTACATTCTATACTGATGGATGTTAGATGTAAATTTTTAATTATAAAATGTGTTTATACATTTCAAACTATAAAATATGTAAATTTTTAAATGTTATTGTAAATTTTAAATTATAAAATGTGCGTTCGGTTTGGTGTTTTTATTCCTACTAACAATACAGAATCCCAGTGTATATATTTTATAACATAATCCATAGAGTGTATAGAATTTGTATACAACCGGTTCCTAAGAGGTCAGTAACCAAGCATACTATACGGTAATGATTTCTGCTTTTATACACATTCGAAGCGTAAAGTTGGTGTTTTCGCTTTTGAAATAAAGCTGTTTCAATTGACAGTTTTAGAAGTTTGATTTCTAATTCTATATATTCTTCCACTGATAAAAGCTCTACATAAGTAGCGGTTTTAGTATACGTTTCTAAGCAGCTGTACATTTCAAAATAAAAAAATATATGTGTATACTTGCTTGCACCAGCATTTTACCTATATGCAAACAGAGGTTGTACCAAACAGTTTAATTATGAGGTCGCTCTATAACCGATTTCCACTGTATTTAATTTAGAATCAGGATTTATTTCTGCCCATAAACAAGGGCCGTATTTATGCATGAACAAAATAAGATATAGCTTAGAAGCCTCAGTTGGTTTTTTAAGATAAAGTTAAGTAACAGACAGTTTTGTGCTACTTACGCATATAACATACTACATTGTACAGGACTATTTAAAGATTACTTACTTACCCTAGATTATTGTTGCCCTAAGACTGCTCATAGTTATATATATGAGACCCATGCGTTTTAGAATTAACAACCACTAAGTGTTCAGAATTAAGCATCTCGATCCTAAAGTCGAAAAAAGCCTAAATATTCTATCGGATCCAAATTTATACATTTTGGGTGTTCAGCTAGCTATATCGGAAGGGTTCTTCATATGAGCTTTTGCATAGGTCAGTGATCTGAAGTCAGTTCTTGCAGGAAAGGTGTAAATGTGTGCAACTGTCGATTTGACGATTATAGATTTTAATAATATTATTTTCCTTTATAATGCAGAATAATTCTAAAAGCTACAGTTGGCTCAATTGCCACATTCATGAGTGTAGCAGGATTTCAAAGTTTGGAGGAAGTAGGGGGTATAATCGGTGCATGGAATAAATGCAATTGTTCAGTTATTGAGTATTATGACTTCTAATCTCCCAGCATATGTCACAATGCACAATTAATGCCCACATAGTCTGTCTACATTATCATATTATACGACTTATGCACCTTATCAAATTCATATTTATTTCAATATTTTTATAATGAAAAATGCCACTGTAAGGTCTCTTGAACCCTCCAATAATGATGCCCTTATTAACAGAAATTTGAAGCATGAGCTTAGACTTAAACATATGCTTTACTGCCAATTAAAGTGCTAGCTTGGTAAATACACTACGTGACAGTGAAAATGAGACATCAAGAAGGAGTGGACAGAAAAGTATGAAAATTGCAGGGTAGACGCAGTTTACCGAGTTATGTAAATGATGTGAAATGCGCAGCTGTCTCGCGCACGTTAAGTGAGACATAATAAAAAGAACCTGCAGAATTGGCAATAATCACTCCGTTCTGTCTGCCAGGGAAATCATTTTGCAATTTCTTTTGTCTCAGAGGAAACGTGAAGTAGCAGAGAATGCCAGCAGAGAATGCCAGATGTCGTCAACCAAGGCAGTTCCAGCAGACAGGCGATTTCACGAGGGGTATGGTGATCAGATTCAGAAGAGCAGGTTGGTCCATAGATAGTCACACGCATCTATGGTGCACCGGCTGCGGCGAAGGTGGTTGGAACAAGGGAATGCGGCACGTTTGAGCGGTACCGGTACAGCCAGAGCGACGTCAACACGCGCGAACCGACGCATCCTCAAACGTTGGCGGCCTCGCAGGCCACTTCCGTAGCCCTTTTGCAGCATGTGCAGGACACCCTTGACGCTTCCATATCGACCAGAACCATTATCCGCCGATTGTTGGCTGGCGACCTGCACTCATGGCGCCCTTTAAGAAGACTGCCATTGACCCAACATTACAGACACCTCCGTTTGCAATGGTGTCGGGATAGAGCCATGTGGACGGCGGAATGGCACAGGGTCGTGTTCTCAGACGAGTCACGCTTCTGTTTTAGCAATGACAGTCGCCGTGTACGAGTCTGGCGCCGAAGTAGTGACATGTTCAATCCGGCCGCATCTGTGAGAACTCCACACGGCATCATGGTTTGGGACACCATCGCCAACGATAGCAGGTCGCCTCTGATCAGTATTGAAGCGAGGCCAACGTAAACAGAGGCCAGGTAGTCTGGGTCGGTCACGTGATCCAACGTCACGAGTTCCGGCTTGCAAATTTGAAACCGTGATCATGTTCATGCGGGGGTCATCGAGGCGAACGGACCATGCGTTTTATGCCGGGAACCATGTGGTAAACGTGGTGTTATTTACACGTTGTAAATTGCATTTCTTTTATAAGAAAACAATCTTTCGTGTTAATTGAATTAAATAAGTGAATATGCCAGATAAGTGTTGTGCCCCAAGATGTTCCTCCAACTACGAAAGTACAAAGACATATGTGAGTGTATTCACATTTCCCAAATACTCTGAAACGCGCCAGATGTGGCTAAAGAGAATACCCAGGAAGAATTTTATTCCTGTTAAGCGAGCAGTTTTGTGTGCAAAACATTTTAATGAAGAAGATATTATCAGATTTGGTGAATTTCTTAAAGATGGCGAGATCCCAAATTTACTCAAATACGCCATGGAATACTCAAAGGAATGCCATGTTTTAATTAATTAAAAAACATAGTGTTAAAATTAACATCAAAACTGTTTCATAGCAGTAAAAAAATTATATAATTTAATAACTTGCACAATAAAATCTGGTAAAGTGATAAAATTTCTCAAGAATGACTAGTTTCAACGTAACTTATTAGGTAGGTTACTAATTGCAATAAATTGAGTATAATAACCTCCCCAGTTGGTATTTACTGTCTTAATTACACTGTATTTACTGTCTTGTAAATACTATAATAATAGACCCAACTGGGGAGGTTATTATACTCAATTTATTGCAATTAGTAACCTACCTAATAAGTTACGTTGAAACTAGTCATTCTTGAGAAATTTTATCACTTTACCAGATTTTATTGTGCAAGTTATTAAATTATATAATTTTTTTACTGCTATGAAACAGTTTTGATGTTAATTTTAACACTATGTTTTTTAATTAATTAAAACATGGCATTCCTTTGAGTATTCCATGGCGTATTTGAGTAAATTTGGGATCTCGCCATCTTTAAGAATTTTTAAACACTTACACTGTATTTACTGTCTTGTAAAAAGAAAAAATATGTTAACGGCAAAACTATAGGAAATGAAATTAATCTCAAGATAACGTAAAAACGTACATTAGCTTGGATTACTCAGACACTGGCTTCAGGTGAGGCAGCCTGAAATCGTGACGTCATGAAACACCTACGAGGCCTCTGTTTACGTGGGCCTCGATTGAAGGCACTATGACGTCCCAACGATACGTGGATGACATGCGGCCAGTGACACTACCTTTCCTACAGGGGGTACCCAATACCATTTACTTGTAGGATAACGCCCAACTCACAGCACGCATCAGCCAACATGCCCTGCAAGGTACCCAAGTGCTTTCCTGGCCACCAATCTTCCCTGATCTCTCACCAATTGAACATGTCAGGGGCGTGATTGGACTTCACTTGCGTGCCCTGCCACCGTCGCGTTTAGAAGATGAACTCTGGCAAATGGTTGACAAGGAATGAAAAGCTATCTCTCAGAACACCATCAGCACTCTCATTGACTCTGTACCTAGACGTATTGCTGTCTGTATCGCCGTCTGCGGTGGTCTTACATCGGTTACCGCGGTGGTCTACTGATCAGATGGTGTCATTACTCAGTGTAAAGGTGTATCATGTTGCATTAAACATCACCTATTGTTCTTTGATGTCTCTCTCTGTTTGCTGATTCTCATCACTTGCTGCCCGCTCCTTCTTCGTGTCTCATTTTCACTGCCACGTAGTGTATATAAACGTAATCAGAAATACTTAATTTTACAACAACCGACGCATAGCATTTGAGTACATGTTCAAATTTATACACATAATTATCTACTGTATAGAATGAAATAAATAGTTTCGAGTTATTTTTAGTAAGAGTGGGTCGTCTCATTTTTAAACATAGATTAGGACATTACTTTTAAATATAGATTAGGATTTTATGAATCTGGCTCTGCCTCAGTGCAAAAGTAATAAACTTTAAATTTGCCCCTTGTTCGAATTTTGAGTTTCAATTTACATTGCCGCAGTCCTTTGATTGTGCTTTGCGTAAAATAATGAAGCGTAAAATAATGGAGTGAGTAATGGTAAAATAATGGAGGATTAAAATATATTTATCTATCATGATGGCATACGGGGTTTAAGGAAGTAACTAGGCTGAGTCAACCAAGTCTTAAACTGAAGCGCATCTACCAAGTGTACACAATTAACAATCAATTATTTTTCAAAGGCAAAATACTTGATAATTCAATCATTCGCCTGTAAAGTTACCAAGAAGTGAATCATATTGCCGTGAACCACGTTCCCTTAGTACCATTAAAGGCGAATTACATTACACCTTTTAATCACCCAATTAAAAACAGAACCTAGTGGAGTGTGGCAACCACAAGGATCGTACTATCATTCCACTAATCCTTTATCTTTTGGATGGACATTAGAGTTTACAGATGTATCGTGTCCATACTTCGTGTTTACGATGAGGTGAATTTTGCGTGGCGCATAGATTCTACACTGGATTACCTCGTGTCAGACGATTCTTTAAGTGTTTTGTTTGCCGGTGCTGTTCTGCCAACGATGCCTTAGACTTGTGGTTCAAGGACTGCGCTATAAAATTACGGGATATTCTAATTCTGTGGAATTTAAAGATAAATTTTTAGTTTCTGGAATATAAGATTATTTCTATAGTATAAGTGAGATAAAAAAAATTGACTGAAATCGGACGTAATTTTTCAGATTTCATATAAAAATTTCTTTTTACTTCTTTCGATAAAGGAACTTTCTTCTATTTTTGAAGAAGCTGTTTAAGGAAGTGCAATTGGATGATGAAGTACTTTGCATCCTATTTTTCTCAGAATTTTGTTTTAAAATGCTTTTCTATCCTTAATTTTGTGAGATTTTTTAAAATTCGAATCAATTTTGAAGGAATCTGCTTAACGTTGAACCACAGTTTTTATAATTTTTAGATTTGTTTTAAAGGAGTCTGTACACGCTCATCATACACAGCCCCTCTCTAAGACTGAACCTCCTTAACACGGAATCACAGAGTTTTAGGGTATATCAAGCCTGCTGCAAGGGTGTGCCCAGATTGAATACACAGACTCAGCGCTCTATGCGCCCGCTGAGCGGGGGCTTATTAACAAACGGCCAGCGCACCCCGTGCACGCTCATCTCTCGAATACACATATGTAAGATGTACTCATATTTTCGTTCATTTGTTTAAAATGTCATTGCAAAACAGCTCTGCGGGATACGACTACGCTTTTGAAAAATTGAGTTCAATTAATTCCTGTTTTAAATTCTGAGCAATGTTGGGTATATTTTCTAACTATCAATAAAAATATCTCGTTTTAAATTTTCCAGCTTCTATCATACAAATATACCATCGAATAACGTGAAGTTTCCTTCAGTATTAATAAGTCAAGTCAATTGTAATTACCGTACTCGAGTTAAATAGATCCATTTGCATTTGCTGCTGAATGATGTGGAATGTATCAAAATACATGTGCTCAGATTTCCCCAGAAGATGCCTCATATTTACGGTAAAATTCATTTAGGAATGACGCTGCAAATTAGATGCATCTATCCGCAAAATTGATCCGCAATAGAATTAGGAAATGAGATTCTAAACGGACTTGCAAAATTATTCATGCATTCGAAAGTGAGATCATGTGATGGATTTAATTTGTAACATAGCCAGCAGAATTTATGTTAATAAATTATTTATATTAATAATGGATTTTATTCGTTTTAATAATTAGCATTCTCGAATGGGTTCAAAGCGTTTGAAAGACAGAATGTGATTTTAATACGATCTGGAATTGCTCATATATATATATACATATATATATATATATATATACATATATATATATATATATATATATATATATATATATATATTAGAAAAATTTAATAATAAAATTAATCAATTCAAGTAATCGTGAAATATTAATATCACCATAGTAGCAAAACCATAATACCGATAACAGAAAAGAACAGCACCGGCCCAAATTCGAAGATTAACCAGAAGAAAATTCATCTTCAGGTCTGAGTATTTAATTCCAATTAACTCAAACAAATGCCTGTTTCATATTGGGCAAAACAAGTAGTATATTACTATAAATGCCCAAACTCAGTCTACAGGCACCAAAAGATGAAAAATTGAAGGTAAGCAATATTAGGAAATCCAGTAATTACCATGAAACAGGAACCCTTCTTCTTTCATCACGTGTAAGTGCGATCAACCCCAACAGTATGAAAAATATCGAGAAACACAGGAATGAACATGACGAAATATAGCCTATACGGCAGAGCAAACGTTCACAGCGATTCTCCCAGACCCGGTCAGTGCAGGAGACAAGACAGGAAGGAGACAGGATAATTACCCATATATGTCAAAATAAGAACATCACGCATAGATGAAAATTCTTACTAAATAAGTGATTCACAGAAGAAATGGAAAAACGAGAATGCCACTATACACAATTATAAGGGCGCTCAAATCGTAGTATCAAACTGGCTAAAGTTACAATTTTTTGCAAAAATAAAATTCAGAACATTAATATTAATGTGTCTTATTTTTCGATTTTTTATTTTTCTAATATTTTTAGTTTATTTTATCATTATTCATTTTTATTTAATTATGTAATTAATAAATAATTATAATTTTTTTTATCTCCATATTATTAGCCACTAATATATATATATGTATATATATAGTGGAGCACCGTTTATACGTTTCTCATTCGAAAAAGACGTATAAATGGAAATACGTATAATAGGAATTTTATGAAATAACTTTGATTATTACAAATTTAATGCTACAAATCATAATAATTTATTTAAAAGTAATATTTTTATTTTTTTAAATATTATCTATATTGAAAATATTATTTATTAAATGTTTATATTTAAACATTGACAATCATAAAAATGAAAGAAAAATTATACCTTTATTTTAATTTCATACATCCATGTCTTAATTAAATACACATCTTGTTTTATACGATTTATGTGCATGCAGGTAGATGTTAATTAAAAAAAAATCTTTAACCGTCGTCTGACATGCTGATAGAATGTGAGTAATGAGTATAGCATTATGAATCGAACTAAGGTCTTTGAAAGTTTTTTCACTGGTGTTTTGACAAACAAAATAAGTTCTAAGTTTATCAATGAAGTCCATGGCGTCTTTAAAGGAATGCGGGATAACTTCTTCACATTCTTTTTCATCACCATCGCTACTTAAATTAGCACCAGGCAATTTGTCTTCTATTACTTCATCAATTGTGAATTATTTCGAAGTCATTACGTCGGCATCACAATTCCCATACTCCTCGAAAGTAACTTCTCATCTCAGAAGATTCCAGTTTTCTTTATCCATGATCACAGTTTTATCATTTCCAGCGTTGACATCACTGTCGTCGTTGGCATCAAATTTATCAAATTTTAGATTTGGAAACCCTCCTTTATTGAAACAATTTTTTTTTATTTTTTCAGACTTGACTTGAGTCCATGCTAGGGAAATCATGTTTATCCCCTGAAGTACGTTTATCTTTCCTTGGATATTTCATGAAGTGATGCTTTGAAGGGCATGTTGAATGCAACGCTTTCTGTAGTACACTTTTAAGTCTTTTATTATTCCTAGATCTAGGGTTTGTAGTTTGCTCGTGTAATTTGGTGGAAAGAAAACCTCTTTCACATTTTTCAGAAAGTCGGTCTCTTGCGGTGAGCAGTACATTTGATCCATAAAAAGTAAAATTTTACGTTTTTCTTGTTTCATATCTTTATCCATTTTTTGAGCCACTCAGTAAAAATTTTAACAGTCATCCCCGATTTTATATTTGCTTCATAACCTACTGGCAATGTTTTGACTTTTGCAAGATACCTTGGCTTCCGTGACGTCCATATGACTAGAGAAGACATCTTATCACTTCCGTCAGCGTTGGCACAAAGTAAAACAGTGAAGTGATCGTTTGATTTTTCTCTACTATTGCAATTGCCACCTTTAAATGCGAGAGTTCTTGCAGGCATGAGATGATAAAATAGGCCTATTTCATCAACATTGTACTTCAGCCGGTATCCATCAATTTTGTTCGGCACATTTTTTAACCATTCGTTAACAGTTTCAGTTGGAACATCTTTAGAGTCCCCGCTTACCACTTGGAAATTCTATATCGCATTTTGAATTTGTGAAGCCATCCATTTAAAAAACATTCATCTTTTACATCCAATTTAAATGCAATTTCAGTTGTTTTTTTTCATAAGCATGGGTCCACTGACGGGAATATTTGATGCAAGGCATTGTCTTAAAAACTGAAGCAAAATGCCCTCTACTTCAGGAAATATGCCTTCTTGCACAAGCAGTTTCTTCGAATCAGAGTTTCCGCAATCTGCTGCTCTGTCCTCGATTTTTTTTTCTTTCATAGACAATGGTTTTCAGAGTAGAAACTGGAATATCCAGTTTTTTGGCCAAATGTACTTTTGTTAATTCTGTACGTTTGTCAAATTCTATTAAAATTTCAATTTTATCTTTTAATGAAAGTGCTTTAAGCTTTCGGAACATTTTTGGAGAAGGTTAAAGTTTTAAGAAACCAATAGAATAATAATAACTAACAGACTGAGCAGCAATGCTGAAACGTGAGCTCTCAAAAGCATAGGAATTCGATTCGAGAATGAACTCTTTATCAAACAAAAGTGTCTAGTGAATAGACCCTCTCGTTGTTCGTTTTTCCCGCAGCAGGTGCAGTTTAAGGCTGCAATGTAAATTTGGCAGCTTAAGCGAGAATTCTTTGGGAATCAAAAAGCGCGCTACATTTGTAACAGTGGCAACCTATGTAACAATAGTTAGAGTACTTTTACCCTTGTGCCTTGTGGTGGCAAATCTCAAATGTTCTTTTCGAATGAAAATTTTCGAATTTTAGAAAGATTTATCGGAGGAAAAACTGGGTAAACGACGTATAACATAGTTTAAGCGAAGTAGTTTTGCGTCGTATAAACGCAATATTTTATCATTACATGGTTAGGAATGAATCGGGATTGTGTTGAAACGGCGTATAAATGCAAAAGACGTATAAATGAGAAACGTATAAACGGTGCTCTACTGTATGTATATATTCGATTATACGGTAAGCCATTTCTTTTTAGAAATCTATATAAAGCATCCACCCCACCAAACGCATACGGAAAAGATCACTGCGATTGCAGTCTTTAGAAACCAGATACAACCTTGCACTACAGAAGTGGCACTATACCTTCGAGGAGTAATCTAAGGAGGGATACTAGTTCTTTGCACCAGACACCCTCAAATGACCACGTCCGCATGCTCCAAGCCCCAAGCATGTCACTGCCTTGATGAGACTGGCGGACGGAAATGATCCAGAGACCAAAGCCGAAAACAGGCAGCCATCATTTTTCTGAAATTTAAGACTCGCCCTCTAATGAAAACTTTATTCAGCATAAATGTAAAATACATAGCTTGGCAAGAGTAAAATATCATAAATAAAACAATTCCAAATGTAGCATGTTACACATCAGATGGGACAATGGTCAAGAGAATTGCCAGTTTCAGAAGTTGTTCAGTAGGAGGATCTTCTGTCAAGTCAATCCTCATGACACAAAAAGCCTCATGCACTGTAAATAGATAAAGAAAAAGTTCAATCGGCATTCTTTATTCGATATAATCCTTGCTCCAAACAAGTGATGTAGTACAAACTTCCAACTCAATAATTAATCAAAAGTTAGACAGGTAAATAAATCCACACTGTAAACTTCAAAAATTTAAAAATAATATCCAAGTAAAGTACAATTTTAAAACTTACCATTACAAGAATTGAAGTTATCTAACACATTTCCTATTTCATTGATATAAATAATAACATAACATAACAAATCACATTTGTAACAAACGTGAACAATCAGAATGATGCAATATAAACCCGTAATTTAAGAACAAAAATATGTACTTTACTTTTACACAACAAAAAAAGAACAACTGTTCTAAAAAAATAACCAATTAAAAGAGCTTTTAATATAAATATGTACAGATTACGAGCTTTTTCAAGCAATGTTTTCACAATTTGATTTTTCCACTGTTTAACTATTTCACTTTTTGTAGCTTTTAATGACTTTCACTTGCATAAAATTTTAGGGAAGTATTTTTCTCTGATGGTGTTCACCAGGTACAATACACCATGGTATAATTATCCTTTTAGCATTGGCAAATAGATCCTTGTGAATGCATTTTAACTGTATATTTGTATATATCTGCATATCCGTCTCAAATGTGTAAGTGAAGATAATTTTTTATAGCGAGAACATAGATTTTTAATATTTTTTAGGAGAATTATTTAAATATTTTAATACAAATAGAATGTTTTAAAGCACAAAGTCATTTAGACTATTACAGGAATTTGCCCATAATTATGAATAATAAGTTTATATTCCATGTTCCGTACGAAGAAAGGCTATACTGCTAGTTTTATATACATTGGAAAAATGTCACACAATATACTCAGCTTTTTCCTGTAAAAGAATACTTTGTAAATACTTTGACCAGAAATAAATGAAAACTAATGTGTAAGAATTTTCTGAGTATTTTGCGAGTGGATAATTTGTTTTCCCACATGCAGTGCTATATGTCGAATAATTTAAAAATATCGGTGATATATCATATCCCAAAAATATAAGAGCCCAGCCCAGCACCAAAAATATAAGAGCTCCAAGCGCGCAGCGGAGCAACGCCTGAAAATTAAGACCGACAAATGCAAGGACCCGAATTCTTTTCAAAAACATAGTTTAAGTGATCTAATCCGCTTCAGACCACTAAGATCCAAGATGAACTCTATAAACAAATAAACAGGTGTTTCATATGTATAGAGTTTTCCTCACTTTTTCCTTACAAGCGGTTAAGCACTAAGGGTTAGCACATACTGTTGCATGAAATGATGGAACGCAAGAATGACAGAGGAGGTATGAAGAAAGTGAAGAAATTACAGAAAACATCTTAACGAACAACTTACAGAAATTGCTCAAAACAAGAAATCGAAGAAATTACAAAACAAATTGTAATGAATAACTTAGAGAAACTACTCAAAACAGCGACTGCGAACATGAATGTAGGCCTCACACCTGCGTCGTAATGATCGTCATACATTGGCGAAAACACCAGGCATATCTTGTACAACGGCAGCAGCAACAGGAATTCTGGCATAAAGGTCCTTCCTCATTGGAATCGAGGGAGATATCGTAGATGAGGACCCATAAGAAAAAGTTCAGACATGGCAGATCGGGCGATCGCGCCGGCCAAGTGATGGAACCACCCTGGCCAATACATCATCCAGGAAATATTACATCCGAGGTGTTTGGCATAGCCACGCTGAAATGGTGTGGCGCTCCGACATATGGATTTGGACCTACCCCACATTCCCGTCCGCAGCTTCGTACATGAAATGCATATCGGCCTTCTCCTGATTCTTTAATCCATCCCTTCAAAAATTCTTAGTAGAACTGCCGATGAGTCTTGTAACAGGCTCTTAATACGTTCCCTGGACAGCGCCCTGTAGTGCTTAATTGCGTGCGTTACGACCATACATTGTATGACGAAAGGGGCTTGTTTAGGTGTGTTCTATCACCCCTTAAAGTTTTATCCCATCGTTTTGAATCACCATGTGTTTCACAATAGTGAATACTGTTTAAATTTTATGTGATATTTTTGATGAATTTATAAGGAAAACGTACAATATGAGAACGGTTCATGCTAGGCTTCTAAAGTTTATGTCATTCGTGTTTTAATAAAAAAATTACACAAGAGATGGTAATTTACGTAATGTTATTAAAGGTTCTGATTTTTTTGTGATTTTTCAAAATTTCATTTGAAAATTTGGGAGGGGGGGGGGGGTCTTCCGAATATTTGACTGCTTTTAAAATCAACAGACTTCCAGTATACAGCGATTGTAATATTTGTACTAAAAGGCTAAATTCTTCAGTGAGATATCATCTATACAAACTCACGGACATACACACACAGAGTGAGCCCGGCCGTCCAAACAGTTGACCTACACCTTTCTGGTAGGTCGGACGGTCTGGGTCTCAACAACAACAACACACAGAGCGAGAGAGAAACAGGCCACCTCAAAAACGTTCGATTTGAGATCAGGGATGCTGGAAACGCTCTCTTCTGTCAAAAACTGAAGCAGGTAGAAACTCATTCAAACAGGAAATTTTCGCCATTGATAAAAAAAAATTATCGGGGAACAGAGTTGTTCTAGAGTAAAAAGTTGTTCTAACTAAAAGCAGGGGCAAATATATGGAGCATTACTCATTCGCTGAAGCACATGTAACCTCACTGATTCCGTTGCTTTCCGTAGCCGATCTAAATGGCTCTATGATGCACCCAACGTAAATAGAAGCAATTGCACAGAGTTTAGAGCAGGTGCGTTGCATATTTATGTGGGGGCTGGTGCACAGTTAGATGTACAGGTCGTTATCTTGGACAGAGGACGAGATTGACAGCTGTAGTTTCAGGATAGCATATCTAAACACCATGGGATATACATGCTCTAAGCTGTTTATCGTGATGATTGTAAGATGGTGATATCAACTATAAATGTGCTTACAGTTAACGTGTTGACAATCCAAAAACATCTAAATGTATCTACGTGTCATTCAGTAGCAGAGAGTATCATTGGGAGATGACTGCATGAGCAGAATGCCTGATTCCCCAATAAATACAGCATGATGACCTCCTTCTATGACAGAGAACCTACACCGGCACAGGCTAGAAGGCGTTGTTAATAAATAGCTGCATCACACTATTAATGAAGGAAAGCGTTGCCAAACTAAAAAGAGAAAAATAAAAAAATCTATAAGGAAGAAAAATAACAAGAGAAGGATTTAAAACACTTTCACAGTGAATAAATCTACGAAGTTAAGTTTCTTATAATAGATTAAGTAGAAAATCAACCGGTTTCTAAATCCATATGAGCAACATCATCAAATAATTTAAAAACATCTCTATAATTATTGTGCAAACACTTATGAATAAGGCTACAAAATTATGTAGTACATAACTAAAATGAAGGAAATAAGCTATTTGGGGAATTAAATGAGGTAACTTTATAAAAGACTAGGAAGATCAATCATGCATAAAGCATTGAATATGAAATACTTTTCAATTGAAATGCAATTCGCTGAATATATCGCATCTCTAAAATGTGATACATTCAGCGGTGATATTTTTTGAATTATCAAACAATATCAGAACTACAATAATTGATTTTACTTGAAAACTTCATAAAAAAAATGAACTTTATTTAAATGACGTCATCGAAATATAAATCGTCTGTCTCTCTATGTAAGCGTAGTGAATATTTCATTCACACACTTTTATTCCAGACTCCACAGTTAAATACTTTTGAGTGAAAAACATTCAGCAATTATTATACTACTCACTTTACAATCACTTGTTTACATTCTGCATCCATTAAAATTAGGCTTTGTTGATGATCATTTAAACTGAAAGTTTGATGATCATTTAAACTAAAAAATATTGTAATTGCATTATCGTAGAATATAGATGTACAGAAAATATGCAAAAATAAAGCGTGCAAAAATAGTTTTTGGACGGATGCAACACTAAATATAAATTAAAAAGAACTTTAAAAATCACGAATTTTATTCTAGGAAAAAAATATAGATGCCATATTTCATTTTGAAGTGGATTACGTGATCTCTTCATATTATATTGGGTGTAATTGTTATTTTAATTTTTATTTAAAAAAATATCAAAGATATTTTTCTGAAATTTTTTTTATATATTTTATGGGGATAAATTGAATATTTCCTAAAATTTTCGAAACAATTTGTGAATTTTAACTTTGTCTAAAAAATGTTTGAAAAATTAGGTCCCACAGGGTTCAATGTATTCCATTTCTTCAACCCGGGTTTAACCCAAAACTAATTGGGGGATATTAGTCATTTACATTCCCATATGTCTCACAAACTGTCTTAACCACATATTAAAATTTCCTTTTGATAAAGTCCTTTTTACGGCAGTTATCGTGCGAACGGACAGTCAGACAGTCACAGGTCCGCTTTATCCATTAGGCCGACTAGGCACAGTGCATAGGGCCTACGAAACTTTTTGAGCCCACAACTTTGAAATTAAAAGAGACAAAAATAAAAAAAATGCAAATTTTAATTTAATATATTTATTTTGATATTTGTACAATTACAGACACAGTAGTGTGTGTGCGTTGTATGTGCTTTAAGTTCAATATTAAAAACTACTTTGCGATATTTTTTTATGTGCAAATTCGGGAATTATATCATCGAAGGGTAAATGTCGCAAAACATCGTTTTCTATCGAGAGTTGTGGTGAAGGTGTTTAGTTGGCAAAACAGAAGTGCCTCTACGGCATCAAATTGTGAAACAGGTTTTGGTTCTAGATTTGTTAAGTGGTAAAGAATGAAATTAACACCATAGCAGTTTTGGTATCGGTCAAAGATTTACCAAAATGATCGTACAAACGTTGGTCCAGAATAAACATGTTTATTAAATCAATTAAATTAAATATCCTTTGAAATTACAATTGTTCTATTTCTTTAGATGAAGAACCTTGTTCGAAATTAAGAACACCGTCGATCACAAGGAATAGAAAGATGCACTTACAGTATGGTAAAAACATTTCAGTAGTCAGACAAATCAGATCAAGGAGAGAGGATGCATCAGGAATTCAGTCTCTACATATTTTCACCGACACAAATAAAATTTCATTCGACGATTTAGATCACATGGCAGGATTATATATACACTTGTAACACGCACCATTTCGAACACTGCACTCCACGCAATTACTCGAACCACAGATTCCCAACTGAATAGATGGAGATTCGATGGAAACAGATTTTTACGGAGGTACGCAAATTCTTTAGCCTTACTTATGCTCTCGAACCGGAGAGCTTCTTCCATTCAGAAATTAACATTTTTTCATTACCAATATCACTAAATCGGACTTCAACACTTCATCGAACTTCAATCAACTTCCTTGTAATCTAATGATGTAAGTTGTCTTGTCATAGTTTCAAATATATCAAATTTATTTTAAGTTATCCGAAAATGTTTTAACAAACAGCCATATAATTTAATAACAGTACATAATTCGATGCCAGAATCCTGTAGGGCTTTATTGACAATATCAATATTTTGTAGTAAATCTTTCCAAATTAAGCACATCAGCGCTGTTCCAAAATTATCAATTTTTCCATTAAGGATCTTGCCTCATGAACAGTTGCTGGAGGTTAGGGTTCACTTTCAGTTGCAGCAAACATGAGTTACAGCAAACATATATATATATATATATATATATATATATATTATATATATATATATATATATATATATATATAATATATATATTATATATATATATATATATATTTATGTATGTATATATATATATATATATATATATATATATATATATATATATATATATATATATATATATATATATATATATATATATATATGAATATATATATATATATATATATATATATATATATATATATATAAATATATATATATATATATAAATATATATATATATATATATATATATAAATATATATATATATATATATATATATATATATATATATAATATATATATATATATATATATATATATATATATATATATATTTATATATTTATATATATATATATATCTTTATATTTCACACAAAAAAAAAATCCATAAATATCAAATTAGTGAGATTTTACATTCTACGGCATAAATATACCTTTAAATCGGTATACAACAATTAAAGTTTATTTAGTCCGTCAGATCTATAATTGTTATATTAGATCCATTTCTGTGACGGATAAAACTGAGTGTAAATGTATATTGTTCACAACCCACTTAAAACTGTAAGTCACAGACAATTTATCTCATGTGTGTACAAAAAATAATAATATAATTTTACTCTAAATAATTTTGAAATGCAGATTTTGGTGGGAAAATTTCACAATTTGCCAATGTTTTTAACGAATTTTTTTTAAACATCTATTTCGTAGGATTTAGATGTTTAAAAAGATATAGTGGATAATATGGATGCAGCATAAAATTACGGAGGAGTTAGGGTTCATGAAGGATTTCCACTTCTTGTTCGGGAGAGAGATGTCACTTCCTATTCAAAAATTTATATTTTCATTTCAACATCTCTTTTTCAGACTTTTCTGTAGGTACAGCTTAGATGAAGACTAATATAGATTAAATATTGAATTCCGGAGGGATTGGTAGGGTTCACTAAGGATTTCCTGGTCCGTCCAATAATTCATTCTGGTTTGTCCAATAATTCATATGACTGAAATAAGTGTGCTAAAAAGTATAGAAATACTTAATAATCATTTCGAAATTGAAGTGTACACATCACTTTCCATTGCATAAAGGCTTTTTCATATTTTTTTAATTTTTTGTATTAAAAATTTCAATTTTGCCAAACTTAGACGTAAAAATAATTGTAAAATATATTACTAATTTGAATGAACGATTACACGTACGTAAGTTGCTAGAAATGTAATTGGCCAGGGAATTTTTAAATGCAAAGTGCAATTAATTTTGATATTTGTTTAACATATTTAAATTAGGAAATATTTTTATTTATTTTCCAATAACATTTAAAATTCTCCAATTTAATAATAAAATATTTAAAATTAAAATAATTTAAAAGTATAAAAGCATTAAAACTTTACCCGTTTTTAAATTATTAAGAAAATTTACTTGAAACTATCACGTCGTAGAACCCCAAGGGTTCTGCAGAACAAACACATCTTGAAAAACGCTGCATTATCCTACGTGTGTCGAAAAAGCAACATTGCTCCCACAAACTGAAAAATGTCAAGCAAATTTCCTTAAAATGTTACAAATTTTGCATTTTTAAAATGACAAATATTTTATTATTTCCTCCTTTCAAATAATCTTCAAATTTCGTTACGGATTCTTGTACTATATAAGAATTGAATATTATACGGATTCTACACATATATTTTCTACGAAATTAGAATCGTTTTATTCAAATAATAAATTATATGTATGTGTGTCGAACATTTCTTTAACTAATTTCAAACAATCCGTATGCAGTACACAATGTTTTTAAATACATGTATTTTAATAGTATTACTTGAAAACCACATTAGTCGGATTGTTATTTGATTTATAAATAATCAAACCAGTTTTTGAAATACTACTGTATATTTTGATAAGTTTCCTAACATCTTCCCTAATAATCTGATACAAATAATCTTCTAAACAATCTTCTAGATAATCTGTTACAAATAATAATCTTCTAAGTAATCTGATACAAATGTATCTAACGACATTCTCACACGCAATCTGATATGCAATCAAATTATGAACAATATTCTTTATTAAACAATTCGTCTTTCCCCTCCAATTGCACGTGTAGCGAGAATAAACCAGAACTGGCGATAAAGCGACGTTTGGCGTGTAGCATGAGAGATTACTTCTGAAAATGCTGAATCGGCATACACTCTGGCCGTTCTCGTCTGTGACCGACAGATAGGCAGGTCTGTGACAGACAGACCTGTCTGTCACAGGCATACAGATAGAGGGGTAGACAGAATGACCAAAGTCAGAAACACTTTTCAACTATGTTGTAAAGTGTTAAAAAAGCCAAAACCATTCACGTAAATTACTGTAAAAATCTGATGTGGGCAGTACATGACTTTGCTTACGTAATACGATTAATTCGCAGCGAAAAAAAAATGATGTATAGGATCTACAGCACAATGTGTTTAATGTTGAATTGTACATTCGGTGCTTTCCCAGATGACAACATGTAAAATTATTTCGAGGTATCCAATTAACTTATATTTCACGGAACAATAAATTGACAATTATTAATATTGATAGCATCCATAATAAGCTACATAGTCCATATATTAACATATTTTAATAGTTAATTCATCGATTTGGCGTCATTTTCGTTAACTTAGTATAATTTTTGCAATTTTCACTAATATTTTCGTCAATCTGGGGCGAAATATCACCTAGTTAGCAATATTTCACTATGTTAGTCAAATTTATCGTCAAGTGCTATAAACAAACGGAGAGAAGAGAATTTCTTATGTATAAAAGATTATTGGTCAATTGTTGGTGTTAAAATGCAAGACGATTACACAATGTATCGTCTGTCGTGAATGGAAGGAACTAGATCCACGAGAATGATGATAACAAATTTATCGTATAATATTACATATAGAAAGTGAATATATTTTGCAAAAATAATCACTTTTTCAATTTTATGTAATTTTTTTGATAAATTAATTTGAAAAAAGGTGCAATACCTCGAGAACGGGTCATACTAGCTTTCCAAGGTTTATGTCAATCGTTTTCTTATGAAAAATGGCATTCGAAATTATTATTTACGTAACATTGAAAGTTCTGATTTATTTATGATTCTTTTAAAAATTTTATTCGAAAATTTTGGGGTTTTGCAACATTCGATGTCGCTTAAAATCTGAAGGCTCTCAGATCTAAAATCTGAAGTGCTCATACATACACACACACACACACACACACACCACAAAAACGATTGAAAGATGTTTTTCTGACGAAAACTCGAATTCGAATTTTAGGCCGTGTCACATTATATTATGTTTATAAGGAAAGTAAAAATAGCTGTTAATAAAATAATAATTAAATGATGATTTTTCAGTGTGCTTCTTAATTACAGAATGCCTTTATCGTATCATTTTAAATCCACTTTCGTATTTACTACGGAGTATCCCAAAAGAATATTAAAATTAGATAGTAGGCCATAACTGCGAAAACCATATCAATACAACTGTCACAATTCTGTATGCTATTCCGTAAGCTTTATCGAGCATGGATATCGGATAACAAGAACGTTCGGTGACATATTTTATTCAATATGCTATTCCGCAAACTTTATCCAGTATACATGGCTATCGGATAACAAGAATGTTTGATAACACATTTTAATAATAACATTTGACACTTTCAATTCAAGTATTCAATTCAAGTATTAATGTTACATTAATTGAAGATTCCATATTTAATGCTAAGGAGAATGGAAAGTATTAAATACTTCTAACTATGTCAACTGAAGATGCTTTGTACTTCTAGTAAAATGAAATGCAAACAATATTCTGAGAATCAGTTGTGTCAGTTAGCAATATTCATCGAAGCAGTGCTATGGAAATTGTCATATGAGCTGGAATAAAACTGGGTATTTTTTAAAATTCAAATAAAAGAGTATGCAACAAATTTAATGTGTACTACCAAGTACACATTAAAATACCAGGTACACATTTAACGTGTACCACCAGGTACACACAAGTTTAATCTGTATCTGGTGGTACACATCAAAGTTATTATTTGAGTAATTGAAGTAAATTAGCGTTAATTAAGATAGCTTCGGTCAGCAAACTGAACATAAATGTGACAGTAAATACACGAATCATCGCTATGATTTTTGTCGGCTCACGTATGTTTATATGAAGGTTTATTCTCGTAGATATGCATGTATGTCACCCATTATTCCAAAGTTCCTACTTGACTTTGTATTTCGACGTTTTTTTTTAAAATGTAGCTAACGATCGGTGAACGTGCAGGAAATTTTTGGAATATTAAAAAAATTCAATCGATTTTTAAATATATGTTGAAGTGTTGAAAACCCAGACCACATGACAGACCCGAAGGTTTACTGTAGCTAAGTGTGCGGCCGGGAACTTTATTTTAGATCCAAAACATTACAAAACAGGTTAAAATTGAATCATAACACAGTTACAACAAGACAAATAAAAGAATGGCAACGACAAAACAAAACATAAGAACAATACAATACAAGAGAGACATAAGAAGGAAAAAAAGAAAAGAGGGGAAAACCCCGAAGGGAAAAAAACCCAAGCACAAATGTAGTATAACCAACTAAAACAAAACGAAAAGAAGAACATGAAATACATAAAATACACAATAAATATATGTATAAAACTTCTAAATATATGTATAAAACTTTTAAATATATGTATAAAACTTCTAAAACGGGGGTGGTGGTAATTCACACATATCAAAAACTATCTGCTCACTCAATTTTAGATGTACGATCTCGATTTTTTTTAAACTGAAGCTAACGGTATTTGGCATCGAGCTCAAGAGGCCTATTTTCCAAAAGATTTGATAGATATTTTATACAAATTTTTAAAGATTCGATGAAAAAAGAGATCCTAGCGTTTTATTTTTAACTTACCGTGTCGCCCAAACTTTATGTAATGCGATCTAAAAAATTTGTCAGCATCATACTGAATTCCTTACTTCTCTAGTAAAAAAAAATAATATTTCTGGCTTCATTTGGTCATTTTTGACAATGAAATTAAGAAGTTATTACTTTGACACTTCTCGTAGATCCTGCAGATTCTGCCGTGAGAACGGACTTTATTTTTGTCGTTTCCCCCTCACGTGATTTCAGTGACGTCAGCGCTGAACCTAGAGCTCCTATAACCCTAATAGCAATCTAATATTGGTAGCCAATATTGGAAATATTAGACCAATATGAAAAAAGTGGACATTTTGACGGAATTGGCAACATATTGGTCTAAAATATTGGAACAATGTTACGCCAATACTGACGGTTTATTGGAAATATTTCCAATGTAGCACCAATATTGGCGTAATATTGCAATGAAAATATTTAGTCAATATTGATGGCCAATGTAACCCCCAATATTTGTCCGATATTGGGATTACATTGGAAATATTTCCAATGTTATGTCAAGTTATATATAATCGGTCCAATATTGGACCAGTATTAAATGCTATTAGAGAATACCGGCTCACCCGTAGCCGCTATGTTCTCACAGTGAGAATCCTCTTGGAGATAAGGAGTAAGAACCTGCACCAGTCTCTTGGGAACGCAGAGTGAAAGGCACCTATTTTAGCGCTATTTTCGCCGACTGCTGCGAAAAATGATATTCTTGCATTTATTTTTTCAACAATTTATCCACTTTTCTTCTTCTTTTTTGTTTATTCATAAATCTAAACATTGGTATACCTTTTCGGGAATTAATATAATATTTTACTGCCGAACATCCTCCCATTTTATTGCGAATTTATACCACCATGCTCGATATCGAGTCACTGCACAACATAAGCCAATGGGCATCTATGATATAAAATGGCGGATGCATCAGCTCTCTTTAAAGGAGCCTTAACTGAACCCTGGAGTAAGTGTTTGAGGTTTCCAAAGCGACTGCGTTCTCGGTGTTATGAGATACAACCAGCGTTTAATAGGATATATTGGATAGCATTTCTGCTCTGCGGGCAACGATCAATCAATCTTAACCGCTGTTACTCCGATTAACATATAATTTGGAGAGGGGGTCGGAGTCCCTGCCCCATTTTTTCTCCGACTGCGCAACAGGCTAAAGAAGCGTATTTAGGGCGTGTCATGCCAGCTGTGTTAATGTACTGGATCGCAAAAATGGACGGCGCAACTTTTGTCCACACGTCGAACCAAAGGTGAATCTCAATGGCTTATTAAAGGCGTAGTCTTTTAGAGGCTTCTGCACTTATGCGCGATTTCCTTTGTTTCGTTTATTTGCTTATAAATGCGATTGCTAAGAAAAGTGATTGCTGAAAACAGAGGTTACTAAACATAGTGACTGCGAGCTAGCGGTCACTAACGCTGCTAGTTATCTTATAATTATTGTCAATGTATCTATGTATATACACAGTTCCTGGGAATGTCCTAATTATTCATCCTTTGTCTAACACAATGTTTGTACAACTATGTATTTTAATAATTATTTCTTTTCATGGGAAATTAAACGTGGCCTCTTAATGAGATGATCAATTTATTTTATCTAAGATAAAATATTATTCATCTGAAAACATAAAATGATATTTTCCAGTAATTCATCCAAACTATTTTTTTCTGTAACATTTATGACCATCAAAGAAAAACTGTCTATGTACAAAATGAACTGCTAATTTTAATTCACTGATGGTTTCCTTATGTTTATGAAAAGCTATTCAAATTTAAGATAAAGTTTATTTCATTTGATAAATCGAGTTTGCATATCGTAAACGACTCATGTTTCCGCAATAAGATTTGGTTTCATTATTTTATTTAGCTTTTATTATTAGATTTATTATAATTAGATTGAAAATATATATATAATAATGATTTATATAATAATAATAATGATTTATAATAATTGGATTTTATAATTATAATTATCTTAGCCGAATTTTATAATTATAATTATACTAGCCGAATACCTGTTGAAAATCAACTGTCCCACAATAAGCAACCCCCAAATAACGTAGACTTTTGAATAATTCGCGTTTCACATTTATTCGGCAAATCGCATATATTGGTGTGTGGAGCCTCCTAAAGAAAAAAATAATGGAAAACTGAAATTCACCACTTTCTTCCTATCAAACTATCTACCAATACACCAAATTTGAAGTCTCTGTCTCATACTGAAGCATGCTATTTTATCATTTCACCTTTCGAACGTTTTTATGTGAAGCACCTGTTGCGTGGATTTTCACCACACGTTCGGTCAGAACGCATAAATCAATATTATTACCCATTAAAACAACCTCCGACATTGGCCGTGTCGAATAAAAATACATATAAATCAATTTAATGGAAAATGAGGACAGCGGACATGATATAAAACAATAACAATATTTATTGACACAATGATTATAATAACAATGGAATATTCTACTGACATCCCAATATAAGTATGATTAATATCAAACATCATCTCCTTACACAATATTGATCCCGTTGCACAAGAATGGCTTTCAAACACGACTTTAAAAAATTACCCATTTAAAACATATAAGTAGGATTCTCCATGATTAAATTACACTAAGATTGAAATCGACTCGTATCTAAACACATATTACCTTAAAATATGATTTTTTTAGTTTACACAAAAACTAATTATCCTGAGTATGAAGGCTAACGCTAAACCAATGCAGCGAGAGAGAGAGAAAGGAAAATCGCATCATCGACACAGTATTTAAAAATACATGCATGGCATATTTCTGTATCTCGAAGAATAGCTCGTCAGCGAGTCGGTAGGCGACGGGTGTCCGTCATCTACTCCGTGGGTTGAGGACCTTTCTCCTCGGAATCAAAATATCAAGTCTCCTCAAAAATTCTCTAAAAAAACTCACTCTCTCTCGGACATCGGAAAATGTGCCCTCCTACACAATTACGCCCCAGGTCTATTATTGGCTCCCCCACTGCAGCCCCTGGTATTTTGATTGGATATTCCAGAATGGTATCCAGCTATTGGGTGCTGTGATGACAGGGGGATGGTTAGCACCCCAGAATTAATATCTGACAGCTGGGCCAAAGTTACCATGAACCTGGGCGCACGTGCCTCCGGAAACGGTCAAGGGGTCAGCTCTCCCCAAAAGCGCCCTGCTGTGAGCCCCTCTGTAACTGAGCCATTTCTGTCCATAATTCTCAGAAACATTGCTTTCTCACCCTGCAGGTGTTGGCCAAGGGAAATGTATAAGTATTGTAGGAGTAGCACAGGCACCATCTTTATAGGTTGTACTCCCTATACAATTCGTAATGTTCCATATTTGCCAGCACCCTCTTAAATGAACATTTATGAACAACTATTTGTCTTGAGTTTTTTTATCAAATGATTAGCCATATACCGAATTTTAAGAATTATTTGTAGCTCCATGGTCTTAAATAAAATATTTAAATAAAATAAATTATTATAGTATTGTGATGAATGAAATGAATGGGAGAAAGTTACGAATGAAATCCTGTTTTTATAGAGAGATCCAGGCGTGTTATTTTTTCTATGACGTCATTTGAATTAATTTCAGTTGTTTTCGATGAAGTTTTCAAATATAATAAATTATCGCAGTATTATGATAATTCTAAAACTATTACCGAGGAGTGTGTAACATTTTAGAGATGTTTAAACTAGGCAATTTATATTTCAATGCCGTCATTTGAATGAAGTTCATTTTTTTCGATGAAGGTTTAAGTTTTCAAATATAATAAATTATTGCAGTATTGTGATAAGTTTCAAAATATTACCGAGGAATGTATTGCATTTTAGACTTGTTTAAATAAAACTGCATTGAAGTTGGAAAGTGTTTCATAATCAATGCTTTAAGCATGATTTATCTTTCTTGTTGTCTTATCATACTTTTTTTATTAATAAAGTATGATAAGTGAATTTATATTGGAATTCACGCTTTCAATAAATTTTATTTCCTTGGTGAGTAAAATAAATTAATTTAACATAAAAATGCTAAGAGTGAATGAAATGCACAGTATTTTAAATTTTATTACCTATGTAAGATAAAGACATACAATGTATAACATTGTAAATGTTTCCTTTTTTCTAAATTAGTTGAATTTTTACAACCATTTTATTAAATATGATAATGTCGCTCATAATGACGCTCTCCTTGGATATTTAAGGTAACAAAGGCGAGCATCAAACTAGACGGTATTATACATTTTATTCCTGAGTTTACCTCCACCCCCCACCCTTTCTGGAAAACGTTCTACAGGCGCCCATGTATGAAAAAGTGCATTGAAAATTGGTGAGAAATCTGGAATATAAGCTTAGTTGAAAATCACTGTAGTCAACAATGTCCGTAAACATTAGTGTATATTAATTATTTGCAAATACTGCACTATGAAAACTCATATAAAATATTTCGTAATTAAAATATCTTATAATTACAATATGATAAAAATTCGTTAAAAATTACAACCACTTTTATCTAACTGAGATTCTCGTATAATTCTAAAACTCTCAAACAAGCAAACGGATGCTTTGCCATATTGAATGCCTGTATGAAGAATTAAGTCTACTTTGCAAACTACTGCAGTTTAATATTCATTATTAGTATATTTCTTCGTCTTGATATTGTTTAAAATTAGGTAAATCCTAGGTTATTCGTGAAAAATGACTCAAATTCTTTAGTATTACAAATAATGATTATTTCTACGAATAGTAATTAACAGAATCATGTTTGAGCCAAAATGGAGGACCCATTAGCCTTGCATTACCCACCCTAGCCACGCCTTTCTATTAGATAGCTTCCATGTTAGTTAATCGGCTAGAGAGGAGTTTAACAAATGGGTGGTCTTAATACCATGATTCTCCTTACAGACGACGAAGGCTGGATAATTTCAGCTTCTAAAACATTAAAATGTGCGTTTTAATGGGAAAAATACTTTGAATTATGTCAAATTAAGCAAGTAAAATGTAACAATTTTCTAAATAATACATATATCTTCGCAAAATTATTTAAAAAATTATAATAAATAAAAGTATGTTTAAATAATCCTTTAAATTAGATTTTAAACGGGGGAGGCTCATTTCTTTAGCCTCAATGGACGATACGACACTGAACACTGTCTTACAAACCCACAGAACACCTGTCAGAACAATATAACAGCAATTAAATGCTAAACTAACTACTAAAACATCTGAAACTTTTCTCAAAGCACTGACGTATCTCACAATCTAATTTGTAATCTATATTACGTCTACTCTTTTCAATGATCAACGATGACTTCCTTATATTTTTTCATTGAAATCGCTAGAGGACGTAACTCCGAAACTAATGGATAAAATCTAAAAATTCCAAAACTCGCCAAAAGGTGAGAACCTGGAGATATCTTGTCATATCTGTCGCTAAGAATACGAAAATATCGAAATGGTAAGGCAACCCTAGCTTCAAATAACAGCAACGGTTACCTGTATATGATTTTCTAATTGTTGCGGGAGAATATGCCAAGAAGTATTTAACTCATTTGTAACAATATACTAAAAGTCTTAATTAGTCAGTCATTACACGGAGTTCCTAAAAAAGTCCTTAATTATCCCAATAATTTTACAAGGGAAGGTTCATGAGTATACGCGTTAAGTCTATGTATAGTAAAGTGACGATACCCGATCGAAAAAAAGTGATTGCAGCGCTCCAAGACTCTAGAGGGAAACTGAGAAACTTAGAAAACACACTCGCCAGTAAACCGAGGTAGAGGAAAAAAAACAATTACAAAGTTGTAGAGGATTTAATTAGTTGAAATCGGTATTAGTAACGCACAAAACGTTTATATAAAAAGCAATAAATATTTTAGTATACTATTTTTTCTCAAATTCAAATGTGCATTATTGTTTGTTATGTGCATTATTGTTATTAGTTGCAGAGAGTATTTTAAACAACCTATCGTTACGAACTGGTAAAAAAGCTCTGGAGTCTCTTTTCCCTCTCTTACATACGGAGAAAATACCCGTACAGGCATCCTTTCCCATGAAGTGCATCGAAGGTTGCCATATGCCGAAGTTCGAAGGGTTGTCAGATTTGGCGATTTATTGCCAATTTCGTGACATTTGGTGACTTTTAGAATCTACGAGAAATACCTCGAAATAACCAGTATTACATGAGATATGAGAGATTTTCAGAAGTTTCTACACTGTAAAGCATTCTGCGCACTTTTTGCTCAATTTTATTTCAGCTACTATGTTGATAATTTCGGCAAACTACCACAAACGCCGCTATTACAGGCTTTCATGAAAATTCCACCTTCACTTCTGAAATATCCAGCTAATTATCATCTACTGAAGCGTTATTTTTGTGTATGATACAGAAATTTTAAGCCTTTCCCAATAACGCGCCCTTTTCTTTTATGATTATTATTTCAAATTCCTATTTCATGTCCAGCACGTACTGCAACTATATTAAATTCTATCCCAAGCCACTAATATTAACAAAGTCTGCCAGCACTTCCTCTTTTCCTGGACCATATCATATATGGTCACTAATCTTAACCTCTACGCAAACTTTCTCATATGAAACTGCTTCACCATCACATTTTTAAAGCCTAAATAATGCGAAGGCCCATGTGTCCCATGCCTCATATCCCCCCCCCCCCCCTCCGATGTAAATGTAAATTGTACTTGTGTCAACCAACGATAGACGACATTAAGATTTCTAGAGAGAGAGAACTGGTTGCCGGAGCTCGGCCGGCCTATGTAACTATATCTGTTCCAGAGTCATATAATAAAGTAAATTTTGATAACGTGAAATGTCTCTACCATAGACTATTTCATCCAATATTACAGATATATATATATATATATATATATATATATATATATATATATATATATATATATATATATATATACTCATTGCCATAAAAATTTGCTCACCAGGAAGTAAATGTGGGATCGTAACGAGACTTGGCGTGAAGGTACGTGTCAGGCAGATTTGCATATGATTAGAAATAATAGCGTGATTGCGCATTCCCAAAAGAGGGCGTTGAATTTTGTTCTTCCTGGCGCAGAAAAAGGGTACGCAGGGGCTTTTCTCCGGTCACCTCTAATATTGATCCACGGAACCATGACAGCCCAGCTGTACGTTCGTGACATCCTTCAGCCACATGTGTTGTCACTCATGGTAGGGCCCCCAGGAGGCATTTTTAAGCAGGACAAAACTCAGCCACAGACAGCAAGGTTGTGACAGGAATGGCTCCGCCACATTACCACCCTTCCCTGGCCTACCCGATCCCCAGATTTGTCGCCGATCGAGCATGTCTGCGATCACTTGGGACGACAAGTTGGACAGCAACGAGTTTGGTCGAACTAGAGGCGCACTTACAACAACTGTGACATGAGATGACGCAAGACACCATACGGGATCCGTATGCCGCAATGCCCGTCCGTATTGCATCGTGCATTCACTCTAGAGGTGGCCCAACACCTCCATTCACGTGTCACACCTCCACACGTGTTAGTTTTGCCGGTAATAAAGGATCCTCTTGCTTTAATTTTTTAATCACTTATATCAACTTTGCACTCACATATATAAAATTCCGTTCGATTATGACAACTCCTTTTTGGTGCTCAAATTTTTTTGGCAATGAGTGTATATATATATTACCATAACTATCAGGAACCTTACTTCCCATTATGGATAGCTGACTCCCCTGAAGTATTTAGTAACATGCTCGCAAATGTTTTCCATTGTTTAGAGAGTATATAAAAGGAGTCATCACTTAGTTGGAGAGCGGTTTATGAGATACGAGCTACATTGAACTGCATGTTTTGAGAATAGCAGACGCCGCTATTTTGTGAAATGACTTTCGGCAATGTTTTGAGAAAAGTATCGGTTATTTTGTGAAATTAGTGAAGCATTTAAGAGCTATTTCATTGTATATTGTTCCTGTTTACGCTGTGCTTGTGAATAAACGTGTTAGTTATTCAGAAATTTGGACTCATTCTTGTATCCTAAGTGCACACCTACGACTCCAGAGGATATGTAGTAATACTGTACACTAGATTTCTGTACATACAATTTTTGTTTATTGTGTTCATCCTGAATATAACAGCAATTTGCTTGTAACTATATTGTGCTAGATAAATTCATCTTGTAACCGATTTAGTGACAATTCGTACTAATTAGACAATGCTCTACAACCCTAGTAGCATATTATATTGATCCAGCATTGGACCAATATTATGTATCTTGGCATTTCCCAATATTGTTCAAATATTGGGGTCACAATGGCTTCCAATATTGGCTAAATATTTTCATTACAATATTACGCGAATACTGGTGTTATATTGCAAATATTTCTAATGAAACGCCAATATTGGTGTAATATTGTCCCGATATTTTAAGCCAATATTGAGCCAATTTCGTTAAAATGTCCATTTTTACTTTCCCTGCAATACATGGTAATGTATAGGGAAAGTATTGGAATCATGCCGAAAATCGCAACTCGAGTTTTCGACGGATCTACACGTTTCGAGACCTCTAGAATACGAAAAAACTATTTTTAGCGTGACGTCTGTGTGTGTGTCTGTGTGTCTGTCTGTGTGTCTGTGTGTCTGTCTGTGTGTCTGTCTGTCTGTCTGTGCAGATTTTGTATCCACTCTAACTAAAAAACTAATGGACCGAATTTCACAAAATTTGGTAGGTAAGTTACTTATGAGCGAGTCTGGTGCTGATTAGTTTTGGGTACGATTCGGAATAAAAGAACCCGCCTTTTTTGCGAAATGGCCCGCAAAATTTGCATCCACTCTAACTTAAAAACTGATGGACCGAATTTCACAAAATTCGATAGATGAGTCACTTGTGGGTTACCTTGGTGCTGATTAGATTTTGGTACGATTCGAAAAAAAATGACCTGCCTTTTTTTGCAAAATGGCTCGCAAAAATCGTCCAAATCTAAACTAAAGAACTGGGTATACTCAAATATATTCATTAAATGCTGATTTAATACGTAATTTTTAACGACGAAAAGAATAAGACCAACCCCATTACACTAGAACTAGCCGTTCTCGAGATATTTTAGTTTTTCGTACTTTCCCTACGCCACCTTTGAAAATAAGCCCGGTTACCGCATGAGAACGAAAATTGAATTAAAAGTGAAATAAATTTAGTTAAAATAACGAGAACGTTAATATAAGTCTGCAGCGAAAGTCATGTGCTGCCCACATCAGATTTTTACTTTCCCAGCAATACATGGTATAGGGATAGTATTGAAATCATGCCGAAAATTGCAACTCGAGTTTTCGACGGATCTACACTTTTCGAGACCTCTAGAATACGAAAAAACTATTTTTTGCGTGACGTCTGAGTGTGTGTCTGACTATGTATCTGTCTGTCTGTGTGTCTGTCTGTCTGTGTGTCTGTCTGTCTGTGTGTCTGTCTGTCTATGCAGATTTTGTATCTACTCTAACTGAAAAAGTAATTGACCGAATTTCATAAAATTTGGTAGGTAAGTCACTTGCGGGCGAATCTGGTGCTGATTAGTTTTGGGTTCGATTTGGGATAAAAGAACCCGCCTTTTTTTTGCGAAATATCCTGCAAAAGCTTGTATCCACTCTAACTGAAAAACTAATAGATCGAATTCCATAAAATTTGGTAGGTAAGTGACTTGTGGGACATCCTGGTGCTGTTTAGATTTTAGTATGATTCGGAAAAAAATAACCTGCCTTTTTTTGCAAAATGGCCCTCAAAAATCGCTAAAATCTAAAATAAAAACTACGTATGCTCAAATATATCCATGAAATGCTTGTTTAATATGTAATTTTTAACGAAGAAAAGAATAAGACCAACTCCATTTTCCTAGAACTAACCGTTCTTGAGATATTTTAGTTTTTTCGTATTTTCTCTACGCCACCTTTGAAAAGAAGTCCAGATATCAAATAAGAACGAAAATTGAATTAAAAGTGAATTAAATGTAATTAAAATAAAGAGAACGTGAATATAAGTCTGCAGAGAAAGTCATGTGCTGTCCACATAAGATTTTTACTTTCCCTGCAATACATGGTAATGTATAGGGAAAGTATTGGAATCATGTCGAAAATCGCAACTCGAGTTTTCGACGGATCTACACGTTTCGAGATCTCTAGAATACGAAAAAACTATTTTTAACGTGACGTCTGTCTGTCTGTCTGTTTGTGCAATATATGTATCCACTCAAACTAAAAAACTAATGGACCGAATTTCATAAAATTTGGTAAGTACGTCACTTGGGTGAGACCCTGGTACTGATTAGTTTTTGGTAGGATTTGTAAAAACAGAACCTGCCTTTTTTTGCGAAATGGTCCGTAAAAGTTTCATGTATCCACTCTAGCTAAAATACTAACTGACCAAATTTCACAAAATTTTGTAGATAAGTTACTTGTAGGATACTAAGTGCTGATTAGATTTTGGTACGATTCGGAAATGATCACGCTGCCTTTTTTTACGAAATGGCTCCCAAAAATGCAAAAACACAAAAGACTACTTATGCTCAAATGTACCAATTCAATTCTTGTTTCTTGTTTCAATTTTTGACGAGGAAAAGAATGTAACACACTCCATTATACTTTAGGACTAACCGTTCTCAAGATATTTGAGATTTCTTGTGTTTTTGTTACGCCGATTTCTGAAAAATGTCCAATTACCAAATAAAAACAAAAATTGAATTAAAAATGCAAATTGAGTTTTATTTGGTGCAATTAAACTTAATCAATTAATTATTAAAGAAAATATGAATTTCAGTCTGTAGGGAAAGTCATGTGCTGCACACATCAGATTTTTTCATATTGATCTAATATTTCTAATACTGGCTTCAAATATTGGGCCAATATTGGATTGCTACAAGGAATACAACTTTATAATTGACATTTTTCTTCTATTTCGCCTTGCTGCTGAGTTCGCATTCCTAACTTTTTAACTTTTCCGCTAGAGGCACTTCAACCTCTTTTATTGGATCAGGTATGGTCACTTTACTATAAATAGACCTAACGTGAAAAGTCATGGACATTTTACAAATTTATTAGGGTGGTTAAGAACGGTTTTTGTAAACCTGTATAATCTTCATGAATTTCCATGATGTTTATATAAGTATTTATGTATATTTATGTGTATTCCACGTAGTTATGTGCATTTATGTGTATTTTCTGCGAATACATTACTTAGGAAGTAATTTTTTGCATCAAACTGAAGCTAAGGACCAGTAGCTTTGTTCTCGCTAATACTTAAATTCTGAACATTCATTATAATAATATTAAGAGATTTTTAACTCCTTTAGTCCCAGATCATTTTTCTAGAAATATTCCATATCCGAGAATTTGAAATAATTTCAATGATATTTAGATACTCTTGATGACTTGTTTCTGCTCAAAAATTTATTCAATTTTGTCCATTTTTGGAATTTATCATTCTAACATGTCATAGATGCCAAAAGTGGCAGTTACCAAAAATCTAAGACGGTAACTATGTAAGCAACTATGGTAAATAACTGAGGTAAACAACTATGCATGTGAAGTAACTAACTTTGTATACCTTTGTAGAAAAAGCTGCCTAACTTACTCAAATTTAAATTCAAATTCAAATTTATTAATCCAACAAAAAAAATCAATCATATATAAGGCATTGATTATGAAACACTTTCCAACCTCAATGCAATTTTATTTAAAGATCTCTAAAATGCGATACATTCCTCGGTAATATTTTTAAAATTATCACAATACTACATTAATTTATTATATTTGAAAACTTAAAACGTCATCGAAGAAAATGAACTTCATTCAAATGACGGCATTGATAAATAAATTGCCTGGTTGAAACATCTCTAAAATGCCCTACATTCCTCAGTAATATTTTTTAAATTATCATAATACTACAATAATTTATTATATTTGAAAACTTTATCAAAAACAAATAAACTTTATTCAAATGACGTCATCGAAATATAAATTTCCTGTATATAAAAGCAGCATTTCATTCATAACATTTTTCCCTTCCTTTCATTCATCACAATGCTATAATAATTTATTTTATTTAAAAACTTAAAACCATGGAGGTACAAGTAATTTAACTCTATGCTTAAAACTTCATCGAAAAATCGTCTAATTCTCTGTGTAAAATCAATCAATGTTTCATTTATATCAGCTATATTGCAGGCTCCATGAGTTAAATAATTTTGCGTTAAAGAAATGCAGCAATTCTTATACAACTCATTCTACATCTTTTGGTATTTACATTCTCCATAAGTGGAAATTAGGCTTCGTTGTAGAAATAATCAAAGTTGGATGATCATTTAAACTCAACTATATTGTTGTAATTGCGTTGTTTCAGTATGTAGATCCACAGAATTTAAACAAAAATAAAGCGGTTTAAGACGGATACAACTAAATATGAATTAAAAAGAACTTTAAAATTCACGATTTTGACACAAGATGGATGCTATATTTTAATTTGAAGTGAGTCACGTGATCTCTTCATATAAAGGGGTGAAATTATTATTTTAATTTTTGTTTAAAAAACTACTGAATATATTTTGCTGAAATTTTTTTTATATATTTTATGAGATGATTCGAATATTTTCTAAAACTTTCGAAGCAGTTTGTAAATTTTAAGTTCGCTTAAAGAATGTTTGAAAAATTCGATCCCATAGGGTTCAATGTATTTCATTTTTTCAATGGGTGATATTAATCATTTATAGTCCCGTAGGTTTCACAGACCGTCTGAACAACATACTAAAATTTCATTTTCATAAAGTCATTTTTGCGGCAGTTATCGTGCTAACAGGCAGACAGACAGACAGGCAGAATGAACAAAGTCATAAACACTTTTCAACTATGTTGTAAAGTGTTAATAAATAAGAAAATACAGGTGAGCACAAGAACAAACAGGAAACACAACATAAACATGTCTATTCATTATTTTCCCACCATTTGATTCACTTGCTTCTATAATCAAAGTAAAACTCTCCCAGATGAAACACACAATATTTCTGTGTCCTCCCAGGTAAAGAAAAATGAACAGAAAAAATACGGATCATGGATCCATATGTGGATCTCCTGGATGTCGTAGGTTTCTTAGATGGGTCCATGCGTGAATCCGCTGGGGATGAAGTAGTTAATGAAACAGTGTGTACTTACTTATTCGGCAAACCGTGGACATTTTTGGTTTAGGGCTAATTTATAGCTGGGTATTTAAAGCCTAACACAAAGACCCCTAATTTTATGGAGGTCTAAATATATTCGAAAATTATTCAACATGAACTACCTTGTTCTGCACACTGAGGCACGAAACGCAGTTATCAAGTCCAAAAGTGTTGTTAGAAAATCCTACAATACTCGTATATTTAAAAATATCATAGAGATAATGATGGGGAAAGGCCCTTAGTAATAGCGGACCTTCAAGCTTACCTCTAGTTGTTTTCACCGTATTTGGTAAATAATAAAAAAGCTTTAAATATAGAATAGAAAAAAAATTAAATAAAGATTAAAACTTGAACTAATGTTAGAAATATTTTAAAATTATTAATTGCAATTCGAAACAGACAAACAAGCCTTTGTTAAAAGTCACGCTTAAACAGTGTTAGTTTATGTTAAAACTTTAGATCTGCAGAAAATGCAAACAATTACATTTGCTTAAAATGTTTTATTTAAAGAGTACTGATGTCTTGGGTTACAAAATTGATCCACATTTCGGATGTGACCAGCATGTGAGGAGACAACTGGACAGCGCTGCAGAAGTGCTGATATATAATTTATGAAGTATATATATATATATATATATATATATATATATGTATATATTATAAAGGTCTTTAGAAAATAACAGAATTGCACTTAATTGCTTTATTTAAGCAACCCTCATAGTGTTACACAAATATAAAACTGCTGCTTGTGAGAATAACACTTCTATTGCTTCCTTAAAGAAAGCATGTAGGGTGTCCAGCAAAGGACACCCTGAATTTAAAATTAAATAACATGAAAACAAAGATCTATAGAAGAATGCAACAAACGGTATGTTTATTGTGAAAGCTGTAAGAATTTTTACAAATGTTTCGAAATAGTAGTTACAAAAGCTGCTAACAGATGGCGCTGTAATCGCAATCAGTACCTATAAATAGTGCTCCAAAGCCCAAAGCCACAAAACTAATATATACAGACGTTTTACTCGCTACCTCAGTTCCCTTAACAGCCAACCAAAATTTAATCCAATATCAAGGTTGGCACGCTTAGCGATGGTCTGTGATGGTTTTCGCCAAGACGTTCTACTAATATAACCCTATTTGGCACTGAACGAAGCATTAGGACGCATTTTGTCCTATCATCATATGTTTACACGTGGAAAATATGCTTTCGCTGCTATTTGGGATTTTATAATCAATTATTTTATTTTTATGGATTACCAAAAGAAAGGGATTACGTTTAGAAGGTATGTAAATAAAAATAAAATTTGTTATCCATCCCATATTTCATCTTATGCATGTGTTCATCATAAGAAATTGGTGCAGTATTATCACTGACGACTAGACTATATTCTAAGAAGCAGTGGCATTATTAGTTAAAAAATTTGATGTGGACAACATATGACTTTCCTTATATAATGCAATGAATTTACCACTTTTACATTAAAAATAATAGGTTTTTCTTATAGTAGATGCTTATATTCTATCCAAGATATTGAATTTTCATTGATTTAGCGTCATTTCTATCCTTTTGACGAAATTTTCGTTACTTGGCAACAATTCAAAAAGTCGCCAAGTTGGCGGCATTCATCGCTGGCCAAATTCATCACTAAAATTTGGCCAAGCGTTATGGACGGAGAAATAAGTTATTATTATAGCAGATAAAAGACTATTGGCATTCAAATACAAACGTATTACTCAAAGTATCTTTTCTTATGAATGGAACAAGCTAGATCCACGAGAATGATGTCACCAAATTTATCGCATAATATTACATATGAAAAGTGAACATGTTTCTCAACAGTTAATATATTTTTTTTAATTTATGGTATTTTTTGATAAATTTATATGAAAAATGTGCAATATCTCGAGAACGCTCCATGCTAGCGTTCTAATGTTTAAGTCAATCGTTTTCTAAGGAAAAATTACATAAGAAATGTCTATTTGCGCAACTTTATTAAAGGTTTTGATATTTTGATGATTTTTTCAAAATTTTATTCCAAAATTTAGGGGGGTTCCGAACATTCGAGTGCGTTTAAAAACAATAGACTTCCAGTATTCACGGATTGTGATTTTTGTACCAAATTTTATTCGCATCGCTCCATTCGTTCGTGAGTTATCGTCTCCATAGACTCACTGACAAACACACACACTAACTTTCACACACACACACACACATCACCTCAAAAATGTTTGATTCGTGATCAGGTATGCTTGAAACCTGCTCTCCCGTCGAAAACTCGAATTCGAATTTTTGACCCCGTCACAATACTTTCCTTATACATTATGTATATAAGGAAAGTAAACACCTTCTCCTCATTTATATAAAATGTATAAAATTGATATTTGGTTAGCTTTTTCTAAAGTAAGTTGAATATGATATTGAATGCATATAATTTTACACGCTTTTTACTAACTGACGTAATGTGGAAATGAGTCCCCCCCCCCTTTGTAATCAATAATTGAGTTCGACAACTTTTATAATGCATTTATGTAAATTTGTTAATTATTATAAGAATATTAGTGTATTTAAAAAAATATTTATATTAACAGCATCCCAAAATAAGAACTGAGCAATTTAACAATCAACACGCTAGTATACATTTTAGGCTGAAAATATTATATAATATTTCAGTCTTTTGGATATGTTAGCTTGTAATTTTTGGTGTATAATGATTTACAGTGGTGCAATGCGTCAATTTTTACTTTCATTATATACATAATGTATAAGGAAAGTATTGTGGTATTTATTTGCATATATTGGAAATATGAAACATTATTTGCTTTACAGCGCATGCCCTTCAGCATTCTTCTTTGGATAAAAAGAAGATGGATTCTGCACGAGCATTAGATACTTCTCAGCACATCATGCCAACGTTGCATGAAAAAGCGCTACTGGTGAAATTGTTCTACCAGGACCAGCAGAACTCCGTTGCAGCTGTAAAAGAATTCCATCGTATGAAGCAGATGCTACGAAGAGGTCCAATGTCTCCATGTGCCCTACGCAAGATAATAAAGAAATTTGAAACAACTGGGCATTCTTCCAGGTAGAGGACGAAAGCCAATCCAGTCTTTTATCGTCGAAAATGTGGCTACCGCGGTCGTTGAAGCTAGCAGTCATTCGCCGCATGGTAGTGTGAGTGCAGCAGTTGTTTCCCGTGTAATGGATATGCCGTATTCCACTGTACAAAAAATCTTACGGCGGATTTTGAATTTTTATCCCTACAAAATCAAGCCCGTACACCTATTGCAGGACGGAGACTCAGAGGTTTGTAAAACGTTTGCACTTCAGTTCCTTGCTCGAATGGTGGTTGACATCAGTTGCCCATGGAACATCCTGTGGACTGGCAAAGGCTACTTTTGCCTCAATGGGCAAGTTAACACCCACAATTCTCGAATTTGGGCAGCGGAAAACCTCCACGCTATCCAGGAACAACCCTTGCATCCTGAAAAAGTGACAGTATGGTGTAGTTTTACGGCTACCTTTATCATTGGATCGTATTTTTTTTGAAGAGACAACTGCAATTGGAATCAAAACCTATTCCGCGTCACAGGACTACGGTACCGTGATATGCTGAGGGATTTTGTAATCCTATAACTTCAACAGCGTGGATGCCTTTAGGACATCATTTTCATGCAGGATGGCGCACCTCCTCACATTGAGCGTATTGTAAAGCAATTGCTAACACAGCATTTCAAAGCTGAACGGGTGATCATCCGGCATTTTTCAACAGCATGGCCTCCTCGTTTGCCGGATATCACCCCCTGCGACTTCTGGTTGTGGGTTTTCCTCAAGGACAATATCTACGGTAAAATGCCAGATCTGAAGGACAGCATTCGTCGCCATGTTCTTGATATTCCGGCAGACTCACTCCGGTCAGCTGTGGAAAATACGGTTCTGCGATTAGAGCACATTGTTGAATATGAATGGGGACATATTGAGCAGTTTTAATGCTACTTTTTTAATATTATTTAATATTTATAAAGCCTATTAAATGTTGTCATGTGTTTTACAGCGCCACCTATCGGTGGATTTTTGTACTAAATTTTTTTATTTAATAAATGTCAAGCTCATCATTTGAATTATCTGTATTTCAAATTTTATCTCATTTGGACCAATAAAACGCAATCTAGAGCCCTCTGAAGTAGGAAACTTATTTTTTGCTAACCCTGTATCTATGTTTACTTATTTAAATTTACACATATTACAGATAAAAGTATTTTTAAATGCTGATCATGTTTATAGTTTAAAAAATTATAAGAGTACAGTTCCGTAATTTTTTTTGGCCGCATTAACATAAAATCGCCAATTGAGCGATAGTTGCCAAATCTAGCAGTCGAGCTTTTTTTAGGTCATAGCTGCGATGGTTGGCTCAGCGAACGGTAGTGTCTATGCGAAATCCTATGTTAACGATGTTGCCATAGGCTCCTATGGGAGTGAACCTTCTGAATATATAGTATTCTGTGCCCAGAGCGATCAGATCTACCGTTCAAACGTAAAGGGAGGTTAGCGAACCGAAAGAAAGAGGTTGAAATCGTGTGTTCCATTGAAGAACATGTGTTTTGGTACTGGAATATTACAGGTTAGAACGCAGTATTACGGCAACAAGGCGCAGTTTTCAAACACGACTTAATGTTCCTAAAGGACAAGATGCGAAAACCATTCGCAAGCTCTTCACCAAATTCGAACGGACAGGCAGCGAGGCTCATGTTCTAGTGGGTAATGTTGGCTCCTGGCCAACTGTAGTTACTACTGAAAATATCGCCACAGTTTCTGGAATTATTCAGCAACATCCGAGGAAATCCGTCCGAAGAATTGCAGCAGAGACTGTTTTGAAGCGTTCCAGCACGATTACAATACTGAGGAACAGTCTACACATGTTTCTATTCAAAATCCAAAGTCACCAGGTTATACCCTTACCAGCTGTGCGACAAAGGGCTGACTTTGCGAACCAGATTCTCACAATGATTGATTATGAAGGATTGGATGTTGGCTGCATCTGGTTCACAGATGAAGCACACTTCCACCTGAATGGATACGTGAATAAACAAAACTGGCGATTTTGGGATTCCGAAAATCCGCATTTGTGTGAAGTGAAACCACTGCATTGTCCCAAAGTGATTGTTTGGTTTGCGGTATGCAGCAGAGGCATTATCAGCCCTTTTTTCATGCGAGAAACTATAACTAGTAAACGTTACGTTGCAATTCTGGAACAATTTGTCGCCACACAGCGAGCGTTGGGGGATCGACTAGGCACCGAGTGGATCATGCAAGATGCAGCCCGATCACATTACACAAGACAGGTATTTCGCTTTCTTGATGAAGAGAGTCATCTTTCTTCAGGAATAGAGTCATTGCGTTGAATTATCCTAAATTTACAGGCGCAGGCATGGATTGGCCTCCATATTCGTCTGATCTGACTCCTTGTGACTACTTTTTGCGGGGCACATTGAAAGACGCTGTCTACCGGAACCATCCCACCACGCTGGACGTGCTTGAATCGTCGATCTGTGAGTCATCTGAATCCATTTCCGTTGAGACAGTACAAGATGTGATGGCAAATTTCATTGTTCGTTTGCGCCACCTCTGTGCTGCGAGCGATGGACATTTTGAAAAGATTGCAAAGACTGCTTGCAGAGGACAAGCTTATTTATGCATGTTGATACGAGCTGTACAGCATACTCCGCCATCTGTTAGCAGCTTTTGTAACTACTATTTAAAAACTTCTGTAAAAATTCTTACAGTTTTAACAGCAAACATACCGTTTGTTGCTTTCTTCTATCGATCTTTGTTTTCATGTTATTTAACTTTAAATTCAGGAGTCCTTTGTTGGACACCCTGTATTATGTAATTTGTATGTCTGCTTTCTTTACTGAAGTTCGGATAGTGTTACCTACATAGTGTATTTGCATGGTAGAGCATTTCCCTACACCCAGTCTTTTGTTTGTTTCAATTAGCTGTAGCCTTACTCGGTGCAGCGTTCTGGATGCCTTTTAGAAGAGTTCTGAATTGGCAATTAGCTGATACCATTTTTTTAAATATAACATTCTTTCATAACATTACCGGTACATATAGATAATGAAAACTATAACTAAGCTCGTTATCATTAGTTTCAAGTAATTGTTCATTACTAATTCCCCCTTCTTGTAAAATGTATTTAGTTGAAATAATTTTATAAATAGAACGTTCTTCAATAATATTACTTATACATATAGATACTGAAAACTTGAGCAACGTATTTAAGAACAAATAAAGCAATAATGCAGCATACACCTGTTTCAGAGATACGCTGGATCCTCTTCGTCAGCGCAAGAGAAGCGACAAACCTGAAGTAAAAAAAACACGAAATGGGCGCAAATAGAAGAAACAGAGGGGCTTATATACCTAAGACCCGGATCAAGAGGTTACCCGAGAGAGTAAATCCGAAAGTAGAATGTAGTCCAGCCAATCCGAAACCGAATAAACCAATCAGAAAGCAGAACCAGTCCAGCCAATCCGAAACCGAAAATAACACACAAGATTGGCGCGCATTGAAACATAACAGAAATATCCCGATAAGATGAGTCAAGTCCGAACAAAAATTAATGAGACTCAACAAGAATAAAAATAAGTTAAAACGACACAACGAGTCTCAAAGGCCAAAAAATGGAACAAAGATAGTGGAAAAACTTACAAGGCACTCCGCCAGATCGCGCAAAAAATAGAGTACTGGACAAGTCATAGACAAGTATAGAACTGGACAAGACGAATGCTGGACAAGTCATTAACTAAATTGCAACGAATTTTCTGGATATAGAAGGCTTCAAAGAAGTCATCATAAATCGACGTGAACGTTTGTATGATCTTTGCTGAAGAAACTTAAAAATATGGTCAAATTGATAGCAATGTTGAGCAATTGAAGATTTATTAAATTCCTGTTTTTTGACTCAGTTCTCATGCTCCTTAATACGAAATTTTAAAGCACGTTCAGTTTGACCAATATAAAAAGACGATATTGGCAAGAAATACTGCAAATGCTCCAACTAACTGAAATTTCTAAAGGATACTTATGATTGGAAAAATTGAGTTTAAGCTTTTAACGCAGACATGAAAAAATTAGTCCTAATAGGAAAACCCACATTGGAAAATTATTTCAACATATTTCTTTCGAGCCAGATCGCTCGACCTACCCCAAGGTGTAAGGTATCTGTTTGGACGGCCGGGGCAGTGGTCCCCAATTTAGCCGAAACCTAGTGGGGTGTGGCATCTACAGGGACCTATCGTTTCTACCCTGCCACCAATCCCTCGGAAGGACTGTCGGACTCACAGATTTAACGTGCTCATACTTCGCGTAAATAGGCAGATATTTTGGATCGAGGCGGTAATAAATTTCGGGTCCTCTGAGTGTAATTCCCGTGCCCTTAACTACCGGGTTATCTCGCTCTATTTCAATTCCCCTATATTTCTATGGTCACTTTAGTACATGCGGAAATAGTGATTTGAAATGAAACATTCCAAAAAAATTTAACTCCTCTCTTCTTCCATCACTTTCATATTTATTGTTAATAAACACTATTTTATTGCTCCAAGAAAAATGTGAAAAAGGGGAGTGGTCAAAAGTGGGCGTGGTCATACACATGTCCTGGCGGCAATTAATTAAATCTTATCGATATTTCCTTAACAATGCTTATTTTCTGTAATTGAACATAATTGTTAAAATTTTTAATTGGATTCATTTCTCATAGGAGGCAGGATTGTCGCAACCATTGCTTGGGCCCCTTTACAAAAGTGTAAGTGCAAGGCCCCCTTTTATAATTATTAGATGGGAGAAATAATATGTAGATGATTCAAGCCGAACACATTCTTATTTTAAAATGACTTTATTTTACCGTGGTTATAAGCAGTTACCAGCAGTTATACACAAGACAGTGAGGAAAATCGCTTAAGTGACTCTGAAGTTGGCAAGCTAAATCTGAAGAGTATAGGCACGGAATACATTAATAAATAGGAGAGGCTTGTTTCAAGCTCCCCCCCCCCCCTTCATGACAAAATAGTTCTATTTTGAAAGATCCGGAGTTGTCGTTATCTGTGTGTAAATTCAAAACGCGTTTGTAAATCGTCAAATAAATACATTTTAAGTAGGGTGACCAAACCTCCCGTATTTCCCGGGAACTCCCGTATTTGAGATAGTTTTTTTTTTTATCCTCCCGCTTCCCGTATTGACCTTCTATTTCTCCCGTATATTTCTTTAAAAGGAAAAACGCAAAATTTGAATTACATATTATTCCCGCGAAATGCATTCCTGTATAAATGGTAGGATTGGGATTTATTGGGATTGTCAGAGACGTGGGTGCGACTACGCGTAAACAATTTGCGGGAAAATAAAGAACAAACAAATAAATATGCCAAACCTTAATAAGATTTTAGACTTTGTTTTAAGCATCCCCGGCTCAAATACCCATACTGAAAGAATTTTTTCGGTGATGAGCAACAAATGGACTGACTGATCAGAGAAATCAGAGCAGCGTACAACTGATTAAGTCAAAGCTAATGATAACGATTAATTATGACTATAGTTGTAAAGAGTTTTTAAAATTTGCACAAGAAAATAACAAAATGCTTAGTTCTGCACCATCAGTGGACAAATGCATATAGGTTAGTACTGAGAAACATGCAAATTTGTACATATGTATTCCATATTGTGTCCGGTATATAATATACATTGTAAATTAATTGTTTTGCTTATTATTATCCATTTCATGAACATTTTCTGGAACGACAGTTCGTTGCGCTGCTAAAAATTTGTCGAGACTAAATCTCCCTTAAATTCATGGCCCCTAATCACCCTAATTAGTCACCCCCCTTAGTCACCCTAATTTTAAGAGAGGAGGGAAACTTGCTGGCTCATGATTGTCAAATTTCATAACCGTACGATCTCTTTTTACAGCTATGTTGAGCTATTGAAATCCTTTTTGCCTATTTTGCTTGAAAAAGGTATGATTCAAAAATCAAGAAATTGTGTTATCGATGCATATCCAAATTTAATTATATATCCTTCTGCAGACTGTAGAATAATATTGAAATTGAAACTCTGCAATAGTTATCTCTAATGAACTAATTGGTGTGATAATTGCTCAAAATTCCACAATAACATTTAATAAATAAACCAGTAAACGAATTAGAAATATCTTCCTGAAGGGTTTCTGGACTTGTTGAAATGTATCTCTGTGCTAAATTTCGTTGCTGTGAATCACTCGAATTTTTCGCGACATCCGATTGGATCAATTTTATTTGTGGTTAAGCAAAGCCGCAGTTTAGGATGCCGACAACATCTTTGAAAGTCGTTATGCTAAAATGAGAGATCTATGTGACCAGGGATCTGTACTACAATAAAATGCAATTACAATTAAACTCAATTTAATGCATCATGAAAGGAAGAAAGAGAAAACAAATTTGAGAGTGTAGGGAAAGTCATGGGTTGCCCACATTAATTTTTTTTTCTAAATATCGATGTGCTCTTGATGAAAGTTAGCCTATTGTAAAAGATATTTCAGACATTTTCCACCATGTCGTAATATTTGTGTTTCCATTCTCGTCAAAGTCACTATTTATTACCATAGGGTTGCTGAGACTTAGGCCTCGTAAACTCTAATAATAAATCATAATTATTACATTCATATAATATCCATATAATATTCATATAAATCATATGAATCCAAAAAATTTCAATACTCATTTAAATTGCTATATACTTTTCTGCGCATACGGAGACAGAACGCATTTATCACTCCTAAAAGTAACATTAAGAAGTGATAAAACTTATCTTAAAAAATTATACAAATGTTGATGGAGTAAAGGAAGTGTGTTTTCTCCTTTTTTTATGTGCGTTAACGAACAAAATTGCATTTTATCCACGAAATTTTTTTTCTATATTCGTTTGGCACGATGTGTGCTCGAGATGTTTGTTTGTTCCGCACAGACCGTCCGACCTACCCAAATGTGCAAGGTATCTGCTTGGACAGCCGGGACAGTTTCACCTAATTTAGAACGGAACCCAGTAGGGGCGGCATCCACAAGGACCTTACCCTCCTTCCCTTACCACCAACCTCTCGTAAGGGTTCGAGTTGTTTGAAACTTGACATTGCCCATGTTGAAGACCCAGACCGACCGGCTCGTCAGCAAGGACATGAGCAACCGATTAGTCGGCCGGGAAAGACATTGCCCATGTGAAGTATATCTTCTAATTGAACACAATTTATAAAATTTAGTACAATTATTTCAATGTATGAATGCCTTTCGGATCAGCCCAAACTGCCCCCTGTTTTGACGCTGAGTAAAAATGTGGGTCTTTCACTCACTCACTCACGACGCAGACCAGCTGGTCACAATGGGCTTGGGGCATTTTTGTGTGCGGCAGGGAGAACAGATCATCCCCAACACAAGATAACCAAATCCTAAAACCCCAGTATGAAATTTAAATATCGAGAACCGATTCTGAACCCTACAAGACATTTAAACATAATATACAAAATCAAGGTAATAACCAATCAGAGTTGGGCAGTATCGAAAATACATGTATTTGAAATAAATTTTAAAAATATAAGGTGATCCAAAAGTCCTTGATACATTTAAAAATTGAATATAAACTCAAGTAATTGCCGTACGATAGTGAGGTTTGGACTACGATGCTTTCCACGTTGAAAAGTTTTGGTTAAGCAAATAAAAAAAATTAGTTCCAAACTTTGCCCATAGATGGCGCTGTACTTTAAAAATACCAAAAAAGAGCATAAAAGCTAAAGACGAGAGTAGTTAGAGAGCATTTTTTTTTCCACTACCATATTTCAATATGTGCGAACCACATCCTTCCAACGCAGATATACAAACATTTGAATAATTAGAGCCATTTATGGGTAGAGCTTGGAACAAAATTTTTTATTTGCTTAACCAAAAAATTTTCAACGCGAAATCATTTTAGTTCAAACCTCACTATCGTACGGCAATTACATGAGTTTATATTCAATTTTAAAATGTGTTAAGGACTTTTGGATCACCCTGTACATTTGTATTTCTTATTTTTTATTTTGAATTGAAAAAGAAAGTATTTGGGTAATGCATCGAAAATACATTTCCAGAGTATTTTGTATTTTCAAAATACATTTCTTTAGATTTCCAACTATCGTGATTAAACCGCAGACAAACAATTGGCAAAAGAGAAAATAATTATTCTGCATTTTGTCTAGTCATTGATTTCATTTTTAGGAGTTAATCTAAACATATTTTTTCAACCTGGCGCTGATAAAAATGTTAATTTGTGGAATGCTTAATATCTGTGGACTATAGTAGTCTTTGAAAAACATAGTTTCTGTTATAAACTTTACGTTCATACATACATAAACTTTACGTTCATACTCGTGAGCCCACGGCCGAGAGGCCGTGGGCTCACGCTTGGCCTTATACCCCTTGAGGGGTAGGCACCACTGTCTGAGTTTAGAGGTTCATATTGGGTTTATATAATGATGTTGTTTGGTGGATGGCTCCTTCCTGTCTATGTATTTAAAGAAAAGGGGCAAGAAGAAAACTTAAATTTGCATTTTTTGTGAAAACAGTAACATAACCCATTCGAGTTTTGCTTTGTATTATTATACGTATTTTAAGTAAACTAAAGAGATGCAATTCAGTTAGTTATTGCAAAGGCATGAGAAAAGATGGAATATATTGCTGCTGCTCGTTAAACAAATGTATTTAGATAATTAATGGATTATGATGTGCACGGTGTGCAGCATTAGATGGGAAATGTTTTAAAGTAATATCTATTGATGATAATGGAAAAGTAAAGCGGAATGCCAATTATGAAATCCCAAATATGTCGTTATAAATGAGACTTTCGAAGCCACAAAAAATTTTAAAACGCATCTAAAGGTAAGATTTTAGTTTTATGCACTGGTACCTCGATTTGACAAATATATATGTTAGTCCCTTGGAATTCGTTTAAATGAGATTGAGCTATATTATGAGTTTTATTGTTGGCAAAAATTTGCCATACTATATTTTTCGAAAAAAATGCTTTCTTGAACCATCCTTTTGTTGAGATCTGCTATAATTAAAGCTCAGATGATGACTGATTTGGAGTTAGGGCTAAATCCCAGAGAACGGTACGGTTTTTTTTTTCTATCGCGCCAAATCGGCGATAAACGAAGGGCTATGCTGCGACCTTGGTAACGCTAACTCTTCGTACTACGTAACCATGGTAATCTTGCGAGTTGATAACTCTGGCAACTGTCTATTTGTGTTATTTTATGCTCATTATGAATTTATTCTACCGATCTTTTAAAATTAGATGTTTGGGAACAAGATTTAAATACAAGTATTGGTAAAATTTCTTTGATTTCATTTGAGTGTACTAAATGGCTGTGAAGAGTGAAAGATTTAGTATTGTTCTTTTTGATAGTTTGGTTGATAGTGTTAAATTACTGTGATTAAATGGTGTATGAATCAGGGGTTGATTGCAAGTGGGTAATGCGAATGAGAGGAATGATAATGAGAGGAATGATAATGATAATGAGAGGAATGATAGTACGGAAGAGTTTGATGGTTATACGTGGACTCGCCATGTTTTTGGAGCGAATGCGCATTACGTATAAGGAATCGTACGTGGTTTATTCTAGATTGAGTTCGATTGAGATTTTGAAGCGTGGAAGTAACATGAAAATCACTTTAGGAGCTATGGAACACTTTTTGCACCGATAGATGTTGCTATGAGCGATCTCTGACAGCCAGGGGAATGGGATACTGTGATGTTTTTTAGCTGGCGACCGAAGCGAGGTTACCCCGCGAAGCGGTCATAGGCCCATGTTCTAATTACTGCATCAATCTATAAGCCACAGAACACCCGTTGCACAAGCAGCTGTTGCTACGTGCGATCTCCGACAGCCAGCGGGACCAGATTCTGTGATGTTTTTTTAGCAGGCGAGCGTAGCGAGGTTAGCTCGCGAAGCGGGCGTAGATCCATGTTTTAATTGCTAAATCAATCTATGAGCCACAGAACACCTTTTGCTACGTGCGACCTCCGACAGCCAGCGGGACCGGATTCTGTGAGTTTTTTTAGCAGGCGAGCGTAGCGAGGTTAGCTCGCGAAGCAGGCGTAGATCCATGTTCTAATTGCTACATCACTCTATGAGCCAGAGAACACCCGTTGCACAAGCATCTGTTACTACGGGCGACCTCCGACAGCCAACGGGACCGGATTCTGTGATGTTTTTCAGCGGGCGTAGATCCATGTTTTAATTGCTAGATTACTCTATGAACCACAGAACAGCTGTTGCTACGTGCTACCTCCGACAGCAAGCGAAACCGGATTCTGTGATGTTTTTTAGCGGGCGAGCGTAGCGAGGTTAGCTCGCGAAGCGGGCGTAGATCCATGTTTTAATTGCTAAATCACTCTATGAGCCGCAGAACATCTGTTGCACAAACACCTGTTGCTACGTGCGACCTCCGACAGCCAGCGGGACCGGATTCTGTGATGTTTTTTTAGCGGGCGAGCGTTGCGAGGTTAGCTCGCGAAGCAGGCGTAGATCCATGTTCTAATTGCTACATCACTCTATGAGCCACAGAACACCCGTTACACAAGCAGCTGTTGCTACGTTCGACATCCGACAGCCAGTGGGACCGGATTCTGTGATGTTTTTAGCGGGCGAGCGTAGCGAGGTTAGCTCGAGAAGCGAGCGTAGATCCATCTTCTAATTGCTACATCACTCTATAAGCCACAGAACACCTGTTGCACAAACAGCTGTTACTACGGGCGACCTCCGACAGCCAACGGGACCGGATTCTGTGATGTTTTTCAGCGGGCGTAGATCCATGTTTTAATTGCTAGATCACTCTATGAAGCACAGAACAGCTGTTGCTACGTGCTACCTCCGACAGCAAGCGGAACCGGATTCTGTGATGTTTTTTAGCGGGCGAGCGTAGCGAGGTTAGCTCGCGAAGCGGGCGTAGATCCATGTTTTAATTGCTAGATCACTCCATGAGCCACAGAACACCTGTTGCACAAACAGCTGTTGCTACGTGCGACCTCCGACAGCCAGCGGGACCGCATTCTGTGATATTTTTTAGCGGGTGAGCGTAGATCCATGTTCCAATTACTACATCACTCTATGAGCCACAGAACAGCTGTTGCTACGTGCGACCTCCGACATATATATTGAATTACGATATATACATGCGTATATATATACATACGTATATATATACATATACATACGTATATATATATATACATATACATTACTTTAGAAACTTACATTCGTTTAACCTCTAATTTTTGTAGGATATATCTAAATTTATCTTCTTTGATGGATATTTTTAATTAACCGGAAAATAAAATATTAACTTTCATTAAAATATATACACGAGTTGTTTTGCGAAAAATCGTTATATATCTTGCCCTCACTCGCATTTACATTGCAGAATTTGCTAGTAAATGTATACATCTTTAGAATGCTACTTAGTGACCACGATAAAAATGAGTAGTAGCGTATATTCACTTAAAATGCCCTTTAGCAAATGAAATCTTGAAATATATAATGTTATTAATGTATTCTAAATAACTAATGTTCATTACAAATATAAATTCGATGTTTAATGGGATTAATTTCAATTTTTATTTGGCATCATCGTCAGCACAGCGTCAGTTTACCTTTACGCGCTACGATAAAAATAATATCCCTTTGCACTTACGTTTCTGCGCATTTTACTACGCAGGTTGTTTATTTACATTCATGATCACTTGCGACTTGGTTGGATACTATGGCAACTGCCTGAACATCGGGCGCCAGAAAAGTCGCCAAATTCAAGACCGTACCGGTCTTTGGGCTAATACCGAAGTTAGCATCATATTTCTGAGGGGTTGGAATTTCACTATGGATTTCTACTTTCTATCAACTTGAGTGAATTTAATTAGTTGATACTAAACTTGCTGTTATTAAAGATCGTTTAGTCCATAAATCTAGTGTTCCGTACCATCCTAGGATTTTCCGTCCTTTTATTAATTTCTGTCATGAATTTGGTTTCAAACCCGCTCACTCTAATATTACCACTTTATTCAATCGTATTCGATCCGATAAACTTGGGAATTTTGATGACTTTAAAAGCTTTGCTGGAGTGTATGTCGTTCCCCTGTTATCCCTTGCTGGTGATTATAAATTTTACATTGATAGTACGAAACGTACTGTTGTAATCCGTTTAGCAGAACATGCTCGCGATGTCAAATCTGGTAAACTTTCTACGGCTCTTGCTCAATATGTGGCTAATGATAAAATTCTTCCCGTTTTTGAAAAAAAAAAACTTTCCTTTTGGATCATTGTAATAATCCACGTAGTATTCTTCTTTGTGAATCCCTGTTTATTTATATTTACCGTGAATCCATTTGTAATTTTGATCCTGTTATTATTTTAAGTTATGCTTGGCGACTCATTCTCGACTCTATGCAATTTAAATCTCTTAAAAGTTATTTTTGGTTTTTAGTCTCTCATTTGCTGGCCTATAATAATTTAAAAAGTTATTTTTTCTTCATAAGATTTTTTCAACAAGGCATAAGGCACTCCTTTGGCATCTTTCACTTAAAGGCTCTAATTCAGTCTGAAGCTCCATGCAACTATGGGAGTTGATTTAGCACCACCAGTGATCAATCGTAACATGTTGTTTTGGAAAACATTTAGCTTGTTTTTAGCAGAATCTGAGGTGGTGATCAAAACTTCATTTCCATATTCCACAACAGGGCGAACATAACTTTTGTAGGCTGTACACAAAACATCTTGAGTCGCGCCTCAAGTGACACCAGCCAGACGTTTCAATAGACTTGATCTCGAAAATCCTCGATCAATGACCGTATCAATTTGCCTCCTCCAAGTCAACTTTGGGTCTAAATGAATGCCCAAGTAAACAGTCTCATAGGTTTTATTTAGACTTTTATCCCTATAGTGGTGGAGAATTTCATGATATTTAATACTGAGCGAAAACAACTGGAAAGTGGTATTTTCAGTATTTACAACCATATTATTTTCATAAGTCCAGGCCTCAAGAACATCTAAGGCCCGCTGGCGGGCACCCTCCAGGCCAGTCACGTCAGATCCAGTAGCCCTCATTACCATATCATCAGCAAATATCAAAACATTTACACACGGGATAGACCTGGAAATAGTGTCTATTACATCATTGATCATTATAATAAAAAGAATCGGGCTCAGTACAGCTCCCTGGGGTAAGCCCTGCCCGACCTGGTGATAACCTGACACAGTGTGGCCATATTTGACACACAGAAATCGCTGGTCAAGAAAACTTTTTATCCATTTATATAGATTGCCATAAATACCACAGGAAATAAGCTTTCTAAGCAATCCAGCTCTCCAAACTCTATCGAAAGCATTTTTAAGGTTCACAAATATAGCAAGAGTACTTTGCTTTATCTGAAAGCCATCCTTTATCTCTTGAGCTAAACGGACCAATTGTTCGGTTGTGCATCTTCTCGTATGTCTGCGGAAACCTGCTTGTCTATCAGAAATTATACCAGTTTCATCCAACACAAACAGTAATCTGTTTGCTATTAATCTCTCAGTTAATTTACATATTATGTTTGTAAGGGAGATTAGCCGATAACTATCCAATTTTTCTGCAGGTTTGAGTATAGGTATAATCATAGCCTTTCTCCAAGCATTTGGCAAGCCATTTCTCCAAGTTTGGTTTATAAATGCCAACAAAGCAAATTCCGCAGAATCTCCTAGATATATAAGGAACTCTGGCTGGATTCCATCAGGGCCTGCACTCTTGCTCTTCACTAGAGTTTCAAGACCATTTTTCAGCTCCACCATACTGAAATCAGTATTAAAAAGTTTTTAAATTTTGGCGTATTTTTATCCTGTAATGGTCTCAAGTAAACCTTTTTTTATTTTATTAGTAGGTCTGAAATTACTAATCCCAGCATAGTGCCCACAAAAGGCGCTTGAAATGTCCTTATCTGTAGTAAGTTCTTTAGCACCTATTTTAATTGGCTCATTTCTTCTGATTTTCTGGTTATTTATCTGGGATAATAACCTATGAGCCTTTATGCCATCTCTTCTGATGTCTGGTTTTTCTAGAAAATGTTTATATGATAAACGCTTTGATTCAATAATGGATCTTTTTAAAATAGCTTGAGCCTTACGCAGAGCTTACAGTCCTCACTAAGACTAGTACAACGATCTCTCTGGCGAGCTTTATCTCTGTCTTCCTTGAGTCTCTGCAAATCATCATTTCATAAAGGAGTATATTTCTTTTGTTGTCCCCTTGGGACACAAAGAGATGCACATTTCAAAATTGCAAGGGTAAAGAGTTTCGAAGTATATTCAAGATTTGGCAGAACCAGTGAGTCATTAATATGTCTATCAGTGAGGTCCTTAAAGTTTGTACAATTTGCTTTTTTAAGGTTCCATTAGGTCCGGCGAGGTTCCCTATAGGGAGACCCATAACTTACAATAGTAGCTAGGAGTATTTGATGTCTAGAACCACCTGGACTATCCATTAATTCATGTTGGAATTTACTTGTTAACGCTGGGTGGGCAAGGAGTAAATCAGGATGAGAGACACCCCCACCAAAAGACAATAAAGTCGGAGAAGCGTCATAATTTTCAATGAAATCGATAGGGTTAGAATCAATAACATCTTCAACTATACCACCAACAGCATTTATTGTCAGATAACCCCAGCGAGTGGAGTGGGCATTAAAATCCCCAAGGATAAGTGATCTGTTATCCCAATTAAGCATAATTCTTTCAAAGTCGGGCTTATTATTTATAGGATTGTACAGGAAAAATATTTTAAAAAAAGTCTCTTGCCCCCAAATATGCATATGTACAAATTCTAATTTATCCTCAGTTGTCATCTAGCGGTAGTTTGTTAATTTTGCCTTTAAAGAGAGTTTTACAAAAACAATAATGCCGGAAGCAATTTGTCTTGAACGGTTTAACACAAACTTATGATATCCATGGATGTTAAAATAGACCTCGTTGTCCGCAGCAACACCACTCACAACAATGGCCATTACGTCTAAATCAAACTTTAAAATAATAGTCTATAATTCAGTAAACTTGTCATGAGTTAATCCACCAGCATTCCAAAAGGAAATCTTAAAAGCTGGTTTAGTCCTAGTCTTGGTAAAGACTTTTTGTTTCATATCTCTCATTTTCTTCAAATACCCCCCAAGAACTTGTACTTATCACCCAAACAAATTTCTTTGCTATACTTTCATCAAAGTGGGCTACTTAAAAGGCGATAAGCTATCAGTCGTTTACTGAAAACAGGGGCACCACGTGAAAGCGACTGATATCATCCCCCATTCTTAAAGTAAAACACTTCCGTTGATTTTTTTTCCGATAACAAAATATGAATGAAAATTTATTTAAGCAAACTGTTATAATTTAAAATTAATATATAGGGATAAGACTACTTATTGTCGTAAAATTTATTTATATTTGTATTCTAAATATCTACCAATTTTGATTTAAAATTATTAAATTTTAATAGTATTCATGACTGTGTCATAAACAAAAAAGCTATCTGTGTATCTTTATATAGACAATTGTTATCATTTTTAAAAAACTAACGATTGCGGCATATGACATATTTGTTTTGCAACCACTGCCCTCATTCTTGTTCTATACAGATTTTTCAAATTTGGATTCTTTCTAATTTATTACAATGTGCAATATAACTCATGTTTAACTTTTAAAGTGAAATTTGAATCACCATACAAGGCAATAGTTTTCAATGTATTGCAAAACAAATTCGGGTCAGGCCGGACTAGGTAAAATTTTTAAGTAAACCGTTGTAGACCTCTAGTCTCTAAGTAACTGGTCTTTGCATTTAGCTTCTTCTGCTGGCTTCAGGAACTGTGATTTTTCAAAATTTAAAGACTTCGGGTTTTACTGTAAAGAGGAAGGATAATTTTTCCAATATTGCAGGGACGCAGCAACCGGAGCATTTCCTTTTGAAATTAGTTTAAAATATCCCCTTATTTATTCTCGTTTATTATTGTTATTTATTTTTTATTTATTGCAGGCTAAAATGGATTGTTTTTCTAGTTCAAGGACTTCAGAACGACAAACTGAATGGGGATTTAGTAAATATTTTTTTATCACATGTGTGTTTAGGAAGCATCTTGGAACATTTTAATTTAGGGGGATTGAACCCACTAATCTCCCCTTAAACCCTTAAATACGCCTCTGGGTCCCTATGGATTTATTAGTAGTATAAGTAATTGGATGATGAACGTCAAAGGAAAGTTTAACCATACCGAGCAAGCCAACTAGGTAAAATAGATACTCCAGCAGGTGGCGCCACCTAATGCTACAGAAAAGAAGTGAAATGAGGAAAAAAAATACAGATAATGAACACGAAGTACGGTGCAGATAAAAATGAGATAGAGAATATATAATTAAATAATGGTCATGCCATAATTTTAAGAAATTTTGTGTCATAGATAAATCATTAATCAGATTGGTCGTTTTCTAATTGATATGGAAAGTTCTCTGCAAATCAACATCGAAACCTGAAGATCGCCATGTTCTGTATTTGGAATAAAAATATTTGTATTTCTAACAAACAGAAGTATTCAATGTTCAACTTGAAGGAGCAACTTGTATAAGAAGAATTCACTTCAAAGTGAATACTTTTATTATTTACTTTGTTTTTACATTTGTATAGTCTTTTAAAAGCACCAATACAAATGATAAAACTACGAGAAAAGAAATGCGGTAATCAACTGTAAGGACATTAAAAAGAAAATAATAGTTTCTTTTCTTCATTGTCAATGTCTAGCAAAAGAAAACACTTACCCCGCGAAAAACTCAGCAGATATTTTTCTCATCTGCTTTAAACTGTACTTAAATCATGACCGACGTGTAACCTTTCCTTTAACTTCAGAAGAAACGTTTCTAAACTTCTGAAGTTTTTTCCTTGACTAAATGGATGGTTTAGAATGTTCTTTTTCACAGTCTGAAAGTTCAAAAATAGAGAGTTCGAAGATCTTCTCACTAGTCAGAAATCTCTACAAAGACCGTCGTTAGGTTTTGATATTGAATTTAAAAATTTTAAAATGTTTTCTCGAACATTATTTTCTAGGAACGTTGTTTAGGGGTAACATTTAGAGGCACTCTTTATTTTCATTTATGTTAACAAGACAGTGTAAACTGAGTAAACTAACAATCAACAGTCATATACAAATCAGGTTCTTTGGATCTGTTGTTTAAACTGAGACCCGTGGGCATTCTGCTCAATAAGTAATTTAATAAAACGGCTTATACGTGGGATATGTCTTGTGAAATTGTTACAATAGAATCGGTAAATATTTTAAATGTTAAGGGTGAGCGTCAGTAAATCGTCTGCCCTATCCGCGCTTTGTTAATTTTCGCGGCACTCGTTTTTCGCCGAAATTCTGCTCAAACAGTTGCGAAATATTTCCTGATAAATAAAATGAAATGCTTAGATTGTATTAAAACTAAATTTAATACCCAATAAAACATAGAATATATTTTTTAATTTAATTCAAAATATTTTTGGTGCTGCCATCTGTTGTCTTAATTTAATTCATACCGACTATTTTTATTTTTTAATGAACATTTTAAAATGTCTATTCCTTTTAATACGCTATTAAATACAACAACAGATCATATATAATAATGCCAGAATCACGGAAACGCAATTAAATTTGGACTTGAAGACAAAGGAACTTGAAGACAAAGCTGCAGTCCTCAGTGATGTACATTCAGATCCCCTTATCAAATTTATAGAATGAGAAATTACCTTTCCGTGATTGTGGCATTATTATATATGATCTGTTGTGTTTAATACTGCATTAGAAGGAATAGATATTTAAAAATGTTCATTAAAAAATAAAAATAATCGGCATGAATTAAATTACGACAACAGATGGCAGCACTAAAAATATTTTGAATTAAAATGAAAAATATATTCTATGTTTTATTGGGTATTAAATTTAGTTTTAATATAATCTAAGCATTGCATTTTATCTTCCAGTAAATATTTCGCAACTGTTTGAGCAGAATTTCGGCGAAAAACGTGTGCCGCGAAAGTTAACAAAGCGCGGATAGGGCAGACGATTTACTGACTCTCACCCTTAAACATGTTATCAAAATGAAAGTGAACTACACTCTGAATTGTGTGGTATCTCAAGTAAAACGTTATAAAAACATGATAAAATATCATCATGCTTTTGTTTATAAAAATAATAATTAAATAAAATGTTAGAATCTGTGATAAAATATTTTAATAATAAGTTAAATATAATTACTTCTTACAGTAAATATGTGACATGCGACATAGGTATCAATCGTGTTGGTAAAGACGATTGATCTTAACTCCATGGATCAATTAAGTTTCGAATACGCTTCAATGCACGCGCGTTAACACCGTACGCCAGCAAGCGCTGTTTCAGAAAAGTTTTTTTGATCATAATATAGCGACCTATATATTTGGAAAGAGAAACTCAAACTCTATAAAACTATTCCTCCACAAAGTTTGTTTTTTACCTGAATTATGAGGAGCCGAAAAATTATTTTTCATTAGCGTCAATGAGACGAAAAATTTCAAAGAAGACTCAAAATAGATTCCGATTTTTTTAAAATCGAATATTTTTCGCCCAAATCGCCGTTTTCATGTATTAAGAAATTTTTTCAGATCTCATTTGATTGAAAAAAACAATATAAGGCCTACCTTAATTTATGTTCTAAAAATCTGGACTCACAGCACATGATGAAAATATTCTTTTCATCTTAAAGTGAAAATTTTTGTGCAGCATTTTTCGTGGAATTCAGGAAAATTATATTTGGAGAAGAAACACAGATTATATAAAGATTCTGACATAATCAAATAAACTAAAATTCACAGAATGCAAAATGCAGAATATTTGCTAAGAATGGATAACAACGGAATTAGAAAGAAAATTTTAATTTTTAAGTCCGCACCGACCGGAAAAAGACCTAGAGGACGACAGAAACCGAGTTGGACTGACTGTGTGGTCAAAGACTTTGAGGTATTAAAGACTAAAAATTCGAGAAGCATTGCTCCAAATGGACCACATAGAAGAATCTTCTGAGGAACGTTCATAATGGGCTGTCAAAGCATTGATGGTGATCATAATTCATTCATATAGTTTTTGATTCTGTTTACGGGGATATGCAGGAATGTGAGCTGCGACTTCAAATTCCTGAAAATTTATCGTCCACCTAAGTTAAGCGATTGAAATTATCATATAAAATTTCATTTTAATCGCTTACATAGCTAGACGGAAATCCTAACTATAAATAGATGGACACCAAGACATCGGTGAAAACATCTGATGTGGTCAACACATGACTTTCCTTAAATAATGCAATGAATTTACTACTTTTACAGTAAAAAAAAATCGGTTTTTCTTATAGTAGATACTAATATTCTTTCCAAGATATTGAATTTCCGACAATTAGTCGTCATTTTCATTGATATAGCGTCATTTTTATCCATTTGTCGAGATTTTCGTTAATTTGGCAACATTTCAAAAAGTCGCCATGTTGGTGACATTCCGCCAAAATCTCGCCAAGTGTTATGGACGAAGAAATAAGTTGCTCTTACAGCAGATAAATGACTATTGGCGTTCAAATACAAAAGTATTACTCAAAGTATCTTTTTTCACGAATGGAACGAGCTAGATCCACGAGAATGCTGTCACCCAATTTATCGCATGGTACATCACATATGAAAAGTGAACATGTTTCTCAATAGGAAATATATTTTCTTTTATATAACTTTGTGATAATTTTTTTTGGAAAATGTGTAATATCTCGAGAACAATTCATATTAGCGTTCTAAAATTTATGTCAATCGTTTTCTAATGAAAAATTACATAAGAAATGCCTATTTGCGTAACTTTATTAGTGGTTTTGATTTTTTGACGATTTTTTCAAAATTTTATTCCAAAATTTAGGGGCGTTCTGAACATTCGATTACGTATAAAAACAATAGACTTCCAGTGTTTACGGATTGTGATTTTTGTACAAAATTTGGTTTGAATCGGCCCATTCGTTTGTTGGTTATCGTCTCCAAAGACTCACATGCACACACACACACACAGACATCACTTCAAAAATTTTTTATTCGTGATCAGGGATGCTTTGAACGTGCTCTCTCGTCGAAAACTCGAATTCGAATTTTCGACCAAGTCACAATACTTTCCTTATACATTATGTATATAAGGAAAGTAAAAATGGGTGATTCGTATAAGGGATACGCTAACTGTAAATTAATACAATTTTGAGAATCAAATTGTTGTCTCTATCACATAATTGTACTTGTTTATACATTATATATTGATTGAAGAGGAAAAAATCAAGCTCTATTGATTATTATGTTTTTGAAGCAAATTATTTCAACGCTTTTACTATATGGGGGTCCCTAAAGATCTGCATGGGGTGACCCTCTATTAAAAGTCCCCAAAGTCAGAAGCACGATATTATAACAGATAACAGTATTCATGAATGACGCGCCAATAATAACTGACTATAAGCACATAATAAATCATGACAAACTCATAATAAGTAAAGTTTTGTACTTATTACAGACTCATTAGCATAAAATTGCTTATACCTACAACAGTAGCAAGAAATCTTGCTATATGGCACAATCGTATAAATATGTATGCAGACCGATGAATTCATTCCTTTTATGTAGTATGTTTCAAATGGCTTCAACTTTAGTTGCAACTTTAATTGCACGGAACTTTAGTTGCAAGGGACAACAGCTAAGTTAGTATTTATAAAATCCCATCTATAGAAAATGTTTTAAGTCTGCAATGGCAGCACGATCGTAACGCGTTAATATTAAAAACTATGATAAAAGTGAGGATACAAGAAATCCAGTAAACAAGTTCAAAGGATTAGTAAAGATTTTTTTCATTGTTAATATTTTGTGTAGAAGAAAATACTTCACTTGTACAAAAAGCTCTACTTTTTTCAGATCTGCTTTCAACTTTGCTTGAATAATGGTGAACAAAAACTTTCTTTTATCTCAAGTAAAACTTTGTGAAGAGTCCGAAAATTTCTTTTGGGGATATTGGGAAGTGCTTAGGATGTTCTTTTAAAGGTCTTAGCATTAAAAGTAAGCCAGTTCATATATCATCTAACTACTAGAAAGTCAGATTCAAAGGACTTCTCTGCGGTTATATTTATTTTGTACTGCAAGTTAAAAAATTCTTCTTTTGAAAATTGAGATTTTAGCTTATTCTTTATTTATCTTAACTTTGTTAAAAAGCGCATGTTTTAAATTACCTCTTTGTTTTAAGTATGAATTGTGTTTCGTTAATCTGTTATGAGAGTTGGACTTTTTTAGAGAGACCAATTATCTTGCTAAAAAAGATACTTTTGAATTGCTACTTGAGTATATTTTAACTTTTTCATGCTATAGAATATAGTATAGGGAAAACATTGTTTTCATGAAAATTTTTAATTTCGAGAACTTGATACTACTATATATATTGGGACCTCCTGAATACGTTTTGACTATTTCTAGAGTGACGTCTGTTTGTATCTCTGCGGTCGATTACTTGTATACAACGATAGCTGTTACAAATATTAATGAATTTAACGAAACTTTTATATCCGGCATTGTTACAGAAAAGTCTAGAAATATAATTTTTTGAAATTCGAGTGACAATTTCGAAATTAATTCGAAATTTTATATTTTCTTAAAATGACGCATAGGACATAATTTTACATAATTATGCTCTGTAGAAATTTCCAAAAAAAGCTCGTATCTCGTAGAATACTCGTTATATTGAGAATGTTCCAGTGCATTCCAGAAGAAGTCCAAAGTCGCCAGATAGGGAAACCCCTCTCCGAACTTCAGTATATGGAAACATTAAAACACGTCACAGGAATGGCTCATGAATATTCAAAAATGTATGAAAACTATTTTATGTGGCTCTTCTTATCGAAGAATTCGCCCACCCCTGGATAGGGTTTGGAATATAGGGAAAGAAAAGATGAAACAATGGCTGCTGCTTTAACTTTTTAAAGTAACTTAAAGTATTCAGAAGTCCCACTTGTTGGGAGCAATCTAAAAGTCGACAATGATTGAACAATCTCAATTTATTAATGTTAAGACCAATCATAAAAGTGGTGGCATAAGAAATCCAGTAAACAAGAGCGAAGGGCTAGTAAATTCAAAAGCTTTACTTCGTTGTTAATATTTCGTAAAAGAAAATATACTCTATAACAAAAAAATCGACACACCAAGAAGGAGTTGTCCGATTGTAATGAAATTTCTTATGCAAAGACATTTTGAGCGAACATGCAAATGAATAAAACTTGGTGTCCAATGAATAGATAGCGGGAGCTCCAGCGCATCGGAACTGCGCATTCAACAGGTGTATATAACGAGCGATTCTGAATCTGTGGTAAACATTTCTGTTGCATTTAGACTACGGATATCTTACGTTTTTGGTAGTCATTTCTGGCACACTGACAGCACAGCGGTACGTAGACAACATTCTACGACCGGTTGTCGAAAGCCCAGACCAACCGACTCATCTGAGGACATAGAGCAGCAAAAGGGGCGGCCGGCTACGACCGATTGTGTTACCGTTCTTTTTGCGACACCCCGGACTAACTTTTCAACAAGATAATGCCCGGCCGTACACGGCACGTGTTGCTATGAATTGTCTTAAAGCTTGCCCAACACTTCCTTGGCTAGCTAGGTCTCATGATCTCTCTCCCATAGAGCACATTCGGGACGTTATGGGAAGGCGATTGCAACCATCCCGGAATGTTGACGATTTAGCCTGACAGTTGGAGACAATTTGGCAAGACATTCCGCAGGACACCATCCGTGAACGTCATCAGTCTATGCCACGCCGGGTGACATCTTGCATCCAGACCAGAGGTGGCCCAACGCCTTATTGACTTCCTCCCTTTGTATACGGTCAAACTCTAAATCATTAAATTGTTCTGAAATTTTAATCGTTTCTTTTTCTAGGTATGTTCTTCATATCCACCAATTTTTATCACAATCGGACAACTCCTTCTTGGTGCGTCGATTTTTACTTTCCTTATATACATAATGTATAAGGAAAGTATTGTGACGGGGTCGAAAATTCGAATTCGAGTTTTCGACGGGAGAGCACGTTTCAAGCATCCCTGATCACGAATCAAACATTTTTGAAGTGATGTCTGTGTGTGTGTGTGTGTGTGTGTGTGTGTCAGTGAGTCTGTGGAGACGATAACTGACGAACGAATGGACCGATTCGAACCAAATTTGGTACAAAAATCACAATCCGTAAACACTGGAAGCCTATTGTTTTTATACGTAATTGAATGTTCAGAACCCTCCTAAATTTTCGAATGAAATTTTGAAAAAATCGTCAAAAAATCAAAACCGCTAATAAAGTTACGCAAATAGACATTTCTTATGTAATTTTTCATTAGAAAACGATTGGCGTAAATTTTAGAACGCTAACATGAACCGTTCTTGAGATATTGCACATTTTTCAAAAAAATTATGAAAAAGTCACATAAATAAATAAATTCCTATTGAGAAACATGTTCACTTTTTATATGTAATACCATGCGATAAATTGAGTGACATCATTCTCGCGGATCTAGCTCGTTCCATTCATGAAAAAATATACTTTGAATAATACTTTTGTATTTGAACGCCAATAGTCATTTATCTGCTGTAAGAATAACTTTTTTCTTAGTGCATAACGCTTGGCGAGATTTTGGCGACGAATTTGGCGGAATGTCGCCAACTTGGCGACTTTTTTGAAATGTTGCCAAATTAACCAAAATCTCGCCAAATGTATGAAAATGACGCTAAATCAATGAAAATGACGACTAATTGTCGAAAATTCAATATCTTGGAAAGAATATTAGTATCTACTATAAGAAAAACCTATTTTTTTGCTGTGAAAGTAGTAAATTCATTACATTATATAAGGAAAGTCATGTGTTGCCCACATCAGATTTTTTTGTTATAGAGTGTACTTCACTTATAAACAACACAGTAATGTTTTTAGATCTTCTTTCAAGTTTGCTTAAATAATGGAGGACAAAAACTTTATTTTCATTTCAAGTAAAACTTTTTGAAAGATCCGAAATTTTCTTAGGGTATTCTTTTGAACGTCTTAGCGTTAAAAGTAAGCCCGTTCATATATTGTCTAACAACTAAAAAGTCCATACAAAAGACTTTTTTAAGAGTTCTTATTGTATTACAAGTTTATAAAATCCTGTTTTGAAAATCGGAATTTTAGCTTACCTTTTTTATTTGTTTTAACTATTTTAAAAAGTATATATTTTAACTTGTATCTTCATTTTAACCATGGATTGCATTTCTTTGACGCGTAATGGGAGTTTGCCTGCTTTTGGGACACTATCGGAGTTTAGATGTCTGAGAGACATTTATAAAAAATTCAAATGCTGTAATCATGGAGTTAAAAAGGAGACAAAACTTCTATGGATAAAGCGCTTGAAAATACATAATGCTTTGAGAATTATATCTAGGTGTTGCTAGTGTAAGTAAAGTAGTTGCTATTGTTAGCTCACACAAAAGAAAGGCATAGTATTACTTTCCTTATATACATATAATGTATAAGAAAAGTATTGTGACGGGGTCGAAAATTCGAATTCGAATTTTCGATGGGAGAGCACGTTTCAAGCATCCCTGATCACGAATCGTACATTTTTGACGTGATTTCTGTGTGTGTGTGTGTCTGTGGAGACGATAACTGACGAACGAATGAGCCGATTCGAATAACATTTGGTACAGAAATTGCAATCTGTCAATACTGGAAGCCTATTGTTTTTAAACACAATCGAATGTTCAGAACCTCCTTAAATTTTCGAGTGAAATTTTGAAAAATTCATCAAAAAATCAAAACCTTTAATAAAGTTACGCAAATAGACATTTCTTATGTAATGTTTCCTTTGAAAACGATTGACATAAACTTTAGAATGCTAGCATAAACCGTTCTCGAGACATTGCACATTTTTCAAATAAATTTATAAAAAATAATCCCATAAATTAAAAAAAATATTAACTGTTGAGAAACAAGTTCACTTTTCTTATGTAATATCATACGATAAATTTGGTGACATAATTCTCGTGGATCTAGCACGTTCCATTCACGAGAAAAGATACTATGAGTAATACTTTTGTATTTAAACGGCAATGTGCTATAAGAATAACTTATTTCTCCGTCCATAACGCTTCGAGAGATTTTGGCGACGAGTTTGGAGGAATGTCGCCAACTTGGCGACTTTATTAAATGTTGTCAAATTAACGAAAAACTTGCCAAATGGATAAGAATGACGCTAAATCAATGAAAATGACGACTAATTGACGAAATGTCAATTTCTTGAAAAGAATATAAGTTTCCACTATAAGAATAACCTATTGAGTTTCAATGTTCATTTGGATTGAAATGATGACTGGAATTTTCAATGTTCATTGGGATTCAAATGATCACTGGAGTTTTCAATGTTCACTGGGATCCAAATGATCACTGGAATTTTCAATGTTCACTGGGATTCAAATGATCACTGGAGTTTTCAATGTTCACTGGGATTCAAATGATCACTGGAGATGTTCACTGGGATTCAAATGATCACGGGAGTTTTCAATCTTCACTGGGATTCAAATGATCACTGAAGTTTTCAATGCTCACAGGGATCCGAGAACGAGCAACAACCACTAAGTTCTAAATATGGTTATTGTGTTCCATGTGCGCAAAATCATTAGAAAAAGAAAACTGCGCATTTAAAGCTTCGCCTCTTTTACAATATGAATTGTGTTCCAAGTTTTCTTATAAATTGTGAATCAAACTTCTAATGAGAACACCCGTATCTGTTGGCCGGTTTCGACACTGTGAGTGCAACTTCAAGTTTGTTCCACCTCCACATTACTCATTTTGTTTTCCTACATGATAGAATTTTATTCGTCGTAGCATAAATGAATTGAACACCGCTGCCATAAATCACAAAGGGCTAGGGAAAACAGAAACTCGGTTTTAAAGGCGCATTTCTAAAGAACTCCTGAATTGATATGGGGGTATGAACGCATAGGGATACAGTGGAACATATAGGGATGTAAATAGGGATATACTGGGTGGTCAGAATTAAAACACCCCTACTCTGAGCTCTCTATACATCGAACTACTCAGTGTAAAGGCTTCAAAATTGTTGAACCTACTATTCAAGACATGGGGAAAGGGATTAAGCGAAAAAAAAAATTAGTTCCAGAAACACCGATAGGTGGAGCTGTACAACAGACAATATTCACAGACAATATGTTGACATTCAGACAATATGTTGAAAAGATACAAAATAATCACCAAAAAAACAAACACATGCGATATGGAATTTTTCCTTTTTAATTTCTTTTGCTGATACGAAAAAAAAAGAAGATAAAAAAGTGATGAAACTTAAACTGTCATTGTAACTGCAATTTCGCACTATAAGCACAAAAATTTGCCTAAACCCTTGGTTTGCAGCTACTATGTGCTGGGCATAAAAGGGGATAAAACTAGGAAATTTTCATTCTTATCATCGATGGCTGTCACACTGCCAGAACGCGCTTTGCTTGTGAAGCTGTTTTATGAAAACAAAGGACGTGCTGCAGCTGCACTTCGAGAGTTTCGTCGACTTAAGAATTTGCGCAAAGGACCATTACTTCCACAAGCTCTCAGGAGAATGATCGCCCGATTCGAGAAAACTGGACATCTTGGAGTTCAGCCGGGCCGAGGACGAAAATCGACTCATTCAGATGTCGTTGACGATGTTGCCACCGTTATTGTTGAACAATCAATGGATAACGTTATAGGCTGTAGTAGTGCACGTGGAATGTCACGACACTTGGGTGTTCCCTACAGCACAGTGCGGAACGTACTGAGAAACATAGTGCATTTTTTCCCGTACAAAATTAGTCACAATCACCACTTGCTGACCATCGACAGGAAGAAGCGACTGACCTTCTGTGCGGATACTTAAAAAATCTTGTTTATCGAGGACGTCTGGTAACCATGGCAGATTTGAAAGACAGTATCACACTACATGTGAGAACCATCTCAATCGACCATTTACGATCCGCAGTTGAACAAGCTGTCCACAGACTGCAGATTTTACATCTTGAAGAAGGGAACTATATTGGACAGCATTCCCTGCATCGATAAGGTCCTTGTGATATGAATGTTTGGTACGTTCGAATAAAATGTGTTACAAATGTGTATTTTGTGTCTTTTCAGCATATTTTCTGTTGTACAGCGCCACCTATCGGTGCTTCTGGAAATAATTTTTTTTTCGCGTAATCCCTTTCCCCATTTCTTGAATAGTATGTTCAACAATTTTGGAGCCTTTACATTGAGTAGCTCGATCTATAGAGAGCTCAGAGTAGGGGTGTTTTAATTCTGACCACCCGGTATACAGGGGTCAGATAGGGATATGACGATATGATCAACAGATCATATGTTTATATTGAACATTAAACAATATGACCATTGAACAAATTGAAAATAGAACAACAGATGAGCAACAGATTCATACCTCGATAGTCCACTCTAATTAATCTACAGATAAGATATTTTTCTCCTACAGTTTTGGCGGACCTAACAACAATTATTTTAAATTATGTTGATCATGCTTTAACATGAGAAAGCACATTACAGATATTCAATTGATATTCGATTAAAGAGAAAACAGAAAGTTCTTGATAGAATCATTAGAAGTAATGGCAACAATATTTCTTTCCTCTTTTAAATAAACTTCTATATAGTAAAAATCTGCTTTCCAAGGCATAAAAGTCCATGGGGGGGGGGGGGTATCTCTTGGACATAAAAGGTCACAAAGATGGGTATCATGCTAGCTAATGTTATAAGTCCTATGCATGAGTGTGCCCCCTAGTGGGAGATTATAATCCAAGCACTACCCTATATTTGTTTATTTATAATGTTTTTGTGATACCAGCTAATGACTAGCAACTTCTAACTAGCGATTTGTTACATTTTTTACCAGTTTTCGCAATTAAAAAAATAATTGTAAATGAGGTGCTAAAGTTTTCATCTATTCGTTATGCGCCAGTCTATCTCAGATATATTATATTCAAATTTTCTGAAATACCCCACGAAAGTCTGTAGACTATCGCCCTCTAGTGCTCGAAATATTCTTCACAAACTGATTGGTTTTGTAAATGTTGTCAAAGCATACTTTCAATATTAAATATTAAAGTAAGTTATTATTGCTAAAAATAAATTTGTCCAGCAGCATCGGCTTTCATACAGTGATAAATTTTTAAACGGAATGATTGCAATAGGAACGGATTTTTTTCTTTATTATATAAATGACTAGCAGCATACCCGTTCTTCGTACGGAGTATATAATATAAAGAAACTTGAAATTCATAATCATGCCCAAATTCTTATAGTATACTAAATGACATGTTTAATCAAAATATTCTGTTAAAATATTTAATATAATGCTCCTAAAAAGAAGTTTAAGAATCTCTGTTCTCGCTATATAAAATTATTTTCATGGACATATCTGAAGAATAAAACATCTTGGACCCCTTATGTAAGCAAATATAAAAAAAAATATGGAATTGAATCAATATATGCAAAATAAAAGCGTTAAAATTGTATGGGATCCGTACTAATTATATACGCGAATATTAGAGAATATAACCTGTATTAGTAGATTACATGTATAAATTGAAAATACCAATAAACCCGTAATCTTTAAATCTGAAGACAGTCATTTATTCCAATATATGTCAAAATTAAAGTGCTAAAATTATATGGGAAGATATACACGTACTACTTATAATGTCCGATTATTAGTAGAAGATTACCCGTTTTGCAATATGAGTCACAAATGTTTTTTGTTAAAATACAACAGACGACGTAATAAATTGAATATATAATTAATCCCCTTAATCTTCATACCAGAAGACTGTACTTGATTCCAATATATATGCCAATATATGTCAAAATATATGCCAATATACCTGTACAACTTATATTCTCGTAGGTTAGAAGATATACCCGTGCATTCCTAGAAGATTACTCGTACAACGTACAATATGCGTGTGTCAGCAATATTTGCCGCAATAAAACAATGGCGTAATAACTTAAAAATATCAGTAATCCCTGAATCAATAATTCCGGAAAATATCAATAATAATAATGTTTAAACCTGAAGAGTATAATTGATATTATCCAGTCCAAAATGAAATGGCAATGAAATTTATTTTATATACATATCTTCATTATTCAAATCGGAAAGGATTTAATAAAAATCGTCTGCCGCATAAACACATTGGATTTAAATCCGTTGCTAAGCGACATGATATCATTTGCTTCAAATAAATTGGTAGAAAAAATATCGTCTAAATAGTTATATTTCTATTGGACATTTGGCGACAGTTTCGTCAAATTAGCGACATTTTAAAAAATCGCCAAATTTATCGCCAAGTGGGACTGTAGAACTGACAGTTCCACTTTGCGACAAATTGACGAAATATCATCACAATACTATCCCCTAACAAAAAACAATTAATATCATTTATGTAGCGCAATTTTATCAATTTCAAGATATTTTTATAGATTTGAAAACATTTTTATCAATTTGGTGACATTTTAAAAAATCGCTAAATGTATTACTAAGTAGGATGGTTGGTCTGACAGATAAATGCTAACCAAACATCATTTCAGTACTCTCTTCTAACAAAACAAAAAAAAAAAATTCATTGATATGTAGAAGACCCAAGCCACACGACCAACCCGAAGGTTTATGGCAGCTGTTTGTGTGTCGTTTATATCAATTTGGCGACATTTCCGTCAATTTGGCAAAGTTTAAGAAAAGTTGTCAAATTAGCGATATCCCTCCAAATTCGTAGCTTTGAATTTGCAGATCTGAATGAAACATTCTTATCCCGTTTCAATATACTAAATGAAAACACTACAATTGTATTAGAAGATATACCCACTCTACTCTTTTTCTGTTTCAACAATCGGCTATATGAATTTATTGGCTAAACACAATATATGAGTTTAGTAGCTAAATACGATATAAGCTTGAAAACTCTTTGCCAAAATAAATGAAATTGATGTACGCAGTCAGCAATTAATATAATTAAAAGAAAAATCAAACCGTCCATTCATAAGATATACTTTTATATCCATTTATCCATTTATTTATTATTTAAATCGAAAAAAAATAATAAAAACATTAACAAACACATTTAATTTAATTGCGATGCCGAGCAACATGATATATCCTCCTAAAATGTTAAAATTTATTAACCACTAACAGCACACCCGTTATTCGTACAGAGTGTATAATTTAAAGAAACTTAAATTTCGCAATCATGTGCGAATTCTGTTAAAATATTAAATTTATTGCTCCTAAAGAGAAGTTTAAGAATATATGTTCTTACTATGCAAAATTATCTTCACGATCAGATCTGAAGAATAAAACACCCTGCCCCCTTTTGTAAGCAAATTTACAGAAGAAAAAATAGGAATTGAATGAATATATGCAACCCCGTACTAATTATATTGTCGCAGATCAGAAAATATGCCAATGTGTTAGTAGAAGATTACCCGTATTACAATATGCGTCTCAAAAATATTTGCCAAAATAAAAGAGATGACGTAATAAATTGAAAACATCAATAATATCCGTACTCTTGATTCCAATATATGCCAATATATATCAAAACATATGTCAATATACCTGTACTACTTATATTCTCGTAGATTAAAAGATATACACGTGTATTTGTAGAAGATTCGTACAACATACAATATATGAGTTTAAACAATTTTTGTCATAATAAAATAATTGCATAATAACTTGAAAATATCAATAATCCTTGAATCAATAATCCCCGAAAATATAAATAATAATAATTTTTAAACCTGAAGACCGTAATTGATATTATCCAGTCAAAAATGCTATAAGAAAAATCAAATCGTTCTTTTCTAAAATATATTTTTGTATCCATTTATTTATTATTCAAATCGAAAAAATAATTATTAAAATTAACAGACAGATTTAATTTAATTGCGTTTCTGAGTAACATGATATAAGATAGAATCTTATAACATGTTAAATATGTCATGTCTTATAACATAAACTGCGAAATTAAATAACGATTTTGATTTCTCTATACTTCTCATTGTTCCGCAAAAGCGTGTTTTAAATAAACCATGAACCATGGAGATAGATTTCCCCTTTAAATCATGTTTCAAACAATTCATGTTTTCAGAAAGTGACTAATTAACGCAAAAAATCTCCCATCAAACTCAGAGATTAAATTTTAATTCACTTTCAAACGATTTTCAAGCTTTTCGTTTGGATAAACCACGGAGTTAGGGAGTAGAACTCCTAGGAAAAAGTTCCGTTTTTCATTAATATCTCGACAACCCCAGGTCTTAGAAACTCGAAACTTGGACAAAATTTATGGGGGGATATTTCAAGGCTATTCACCAAATTTCATTAAATTCAGTTCAGCCGTTTTTCCGTGATGATGAGACAAACGAAAATTTCGTTTTTTACTAATATCTCGAGAACCACTGGTCGTAGAAACTCAAAACACGGATATAATTTTAAGTGGGGCTATTTCTGGGCTACCCACAAAATTTCATCAAATTCGGTTCAGCCGTTCTCCCGTGATGGTGTGACAAACAGACAGACAGACAGACAGACAGACAGACAGACAGATTTTCATTTTTATTTATATAGACTAGCAGCATACCCGTTCTTCGTACGGAGTATATAATATAAAGAAACTTGAAATTCATAATCATGCCCAAATTCTTATAGTATACTAAATGACATGTTTAATCAAAATATTCTGTTAAAATATTTAATATAATGCTCCTAAAAAGAAGTTTAAGGATCTCTGTTCTCGCTATATAAAATTATCTTCATGGACATATCTGAAGAATAAAACATCTTGGACCCCTTATGTAGGCAAATATAAAAAAAATATGGAATTGAATCAATATATGCAAAATAAAAGCGTTAAAATTGTATGGGACCCGTACTAATTATATACGCGAATATTAGAAAATATAACCTGTATTAGTAGATTACATGTATAAATTGAAAATACCAATAAACCCGTAATCTTTAAATCTGAAGACAGTCATTTATTCCAATATATGTCAAAATTAAAGTGCTAAAATTATATGGGAAGATATACACGTACTACTTATAATGTCCGATTATTAGTAGAAGATTTCCCGTTTTGCAATATGAGTCACAAATGTTTTTTGGTAAAATACAACAGACGACGTAATAAATTGAATATATAATTAATCCCCTTAATCTTCATACCAGAAGACTGTACTTGATTCCAATATATATGCCAATATATGTCAAAATATATGCCAATATACCTGTACTACTTATATTCTCGTAGGTTAGAAGATATACCCGTGCATTCCTAGAAGATTACTCGTACAACGTACAATATGCGTGTGTCAGCAATTTTTGCCGCAATAAAACAATGGCGTAATAACTTAAAAATATCAATAATCCCTGAATCAATAATTCCGGAAAATATCAATAATAATAATGTTTAAACCTGAAGAGTATAATTGATATTATCCAGTCCAAAATGAAATGGCAATGAAATTTATTTTATATACATATCTTCATTATTCAAATCGGAAAGGATTTAATAAAAATCGTCTGCCGCATAAACACATTGGATTTAAATCCGTTGCTAAGCGACATGATATCATTTGCTTCAAATAAATTGGTAGAAAAAATATCGTCTAAATAGTTATATTTCTATGGAACATTTGGCGACAGTTTCGTCAAATTAGCGACATTTTAAAAAATCGCCAAATTTATCGCCAAGTGGGACTGTAGAACTGACAGTTCCACATTGCGACAAATTGACGAAATATCATCACAATACTATCCCCTAACAAAAAAACAATTAATATCATTTATGTAGCGCAATTTTATCAATTTCAAGATATTTTTATAGATTTGAAAACATTTTTATCAATTTGGTGACATTTTAAAAATTCGCTATATGTATTACTAAGTAGGATGGTTGGTCTGACAGATAAATGCTAACCAAACATCATTTCAGTACTCTCTTCAAATAAAACAAAAAAAAAATTCATTGATATGTAGAAGACCCAAGCCACACGACCAACCCGAAGGTTTATGGCAGCTGTTTGTGTGTCGTTTATATCAATTTGGCGACATTTCCGTCAATTTGGCAAAGTTTAAGAAAAGTTGTCAAATTAGCGATATCCCTCCAAATTCGTAGCTTTGAATTTGCAGATCTGAATGAAACATTCTTATCCCGTTTCAATATACTAAATGAATACACTACAATTGTATTAGAAGATATACCCGCTCTACTCTTTTTCTGTTTCAACAATCGGCTATATGAATTTATTGGCTAAACACAATATATGAGTTTAGTAGCTAAATACGATATAAGCTTGAAAACTCTTTGCCAAAATAAATGAAATTGATGTACGCAGTCAGCAATTAATATAATTAAAAGAAAAATCAAACCGTCCATTCATAAGATATACTTTTATATCCATTTATCCATTTATTTATTATTTAAATGGAAAAAAAATAATAAAAACATTAACAAACACATTTAATTTAATTGCGATGCCGAGCAACATGATATATCCTCCTAAAATGTTAAAATTTATCAACCACTAACAGCACACCCCTTATTCGTACGGAGTGTATAATTTAAAGAAACTTAAAGTTCGCAATGATGTGCAAATTCTGTTAAAATATTAAATTTATTGCTCCTAAAGAGAAGTTTAAGAATATATGTTCTCACTTTGCAAAATTATCTTCACGATCAGATCTGAAGAATAAAACATCCTGCCCCCTTTTGTAAGCAAATTTACAGAAGAAAAAATAGGAATTGAATGAATATATGCAACCCCGTACTAATTATATTGTCGCAGATCAGAAAATATGCCAATGTGTTAGTAGAAGATTACCCGTATTACAATATGCGTCTCAAAAATATTTGCCAAAATAAAAGAGATGACGTAATAAATTGAAAACATCAATAATATCCGCACTCTTTATACCAGAAGGTCTTAATTGATTCCAATATATGCCAATATATATCAAAACATATGTCAATATACCTGTACTACTTATATTCTCGTAGATTAAAAGATATACACGTGCATTTGTAGAAGATTCGTGCAACATACAATATATGAGTTTAAACAATTTTTGTCATAATAAAATAATTGCATAATAACTTGAAAATATCAATAATCCTTGAATCAATAATCCCCGAAAATATAAATAATAATAATTTTTAAACCTGAAGACCGTAATTGATATTATCCAGTCAAAAATGCTATAAGAAAAATCAAATCGTTCTTTTCTAAAATATATTTTTATATCCATTTATTTATTATCCAAATCGAAAAAATAATTATTAAAATTAAGAGACAGATTTAATTTAATTGCGTTTCTGAGTAACATGATATAAGATAGAATCTTATAACATGTTAAATATGTCATGTCTTATAACATAAACTGCGAAATTAAATAACGATTTTGATTTCTCTATACTTCTCATTGTTCCGTAAAAGCTTGTTTTAAATAAACCATGAACCATGGAGATGGATTTCCCCTTTAAATCATGTTTCAAACAATTCATGTTTTCAGAAAGTGACTAATTAACGCAAAAAATCTCCCATCAAACTCAGAGATTAAATTTTAATTCACTTTCAAACGATTTTCAAGCTTTTCGTTTGGATAAACCACGGAGTTAGGGAGTAGAACTCCTAGGAAAAAGTTCCGTTTTTCATTAATATCTCGACAACCCCAGGTCTTAGAAACTCGAAACTTGGACAAAATTTATGGGGGGATATTTCAAGGCTATCCACCAAATTTCATTAAATTCGGTTCAACCGTTTTTCCGTGATGATGAGACAAACGAAAATTTCGTTTTTTACTAATATCTCGAGAACCACTGGTCGTAGAAACTCAAAACACGGATATAATTTTAAGTGGGGCTATTTCTGGGCTACCCACAAAATTTCATCAAATTCGGTTCAGCCGTTCTCCCGTGATGGTGTGACAAACAGACAGACAGACAGACAGACAGACAGACAGACAGACAGACAGACAGATTTTCATTTTTATATATATAGATTGCATTTCAAAGAAACTCTTGCTGAAGTGCTTCTCGAAAATGCAAGTATTTGTGAGGAATTAAAATAATGTTTATATATATATATATATATATATGTTTCTTATCTTCATTTTTTCATCTTTTGATGCCTGTAGTCTGAGTTTGGACATTTATAGTAATATACTATTGTCCAATATGAAACAGATATTTGTTTGGGTTAATTAGAATTAAATACTCAGATTTGAAGATGAATTTAATTATTTTTAATCTTCGAATTTGGGTAGGTGCTGATCTATTCTATTATCGGCATTATGGTAATCTCTACATTAAAGAATATTAAATATTAAACAAAATTAATCTTTATTAATGACCAGTTGCACTTTATTCCTCGAGGCACTGCAGGTATTTTCTTAAAGGATTGTATGTATCGTCAATCGGATATCAATCGTATCGCACAATTTTGTATTGCACAATCATAAATTTGTATTGCAAAATCACTAATTCGTATTGTACAATTGGACACTATTAGCACCATATAAATTGCGAGAATTAGGATGGGGAACGGGATCCGATGAAATTAAATAAATTTTTTTCGGGATTCTGATGTATATAAAAATAAATAAATATATATGAATGAATTGTCTTACGGATTCGATTTAAACATCGTTACAAAGAACGTTCTTCGGTCTTTCTGATGATGTTAAGATGGAAACTCATAATATTTTCGATCGCTAAGCAACCGATTTGTATGAATATCATTCTAAATCGTGCTTTAACATAAAGCAACTAAAATACTAATTCGAATTTAAAAAAAAAATCGCCAAACTATATTTTCCCGGGTTCTGTCCGGAGTTTTAGACAGAACACGCAGACATGCAGAGGAAATGTTCTTTTATCATGTAAGATGTAAAATATATATCCAATAAACCCCAACAGCAATACTGAAAAGTAATTAATAAAAATCCGAATTTTCACGCTACATCTTATTCACACATAGAAATTCTTATTAATTACCCTAATGATTTACAAATCCGTTTTGTAATTTTTCCTGTCAAACCTAATAGGCGCCAGCCAGGCAGGACCTGAATAACTCAGAAGCATACGGGACGGGACAACCGCTCAGGGTTCCTGTTGTTGTTGTTGTTGAGACCCAGACCGTCCGACCTACCAGAAAGATGTAAGGTAACCATTTGGACGGCCGGGAAGTGCCACCCAATTTAGACTGGAACCCAGTGGGGGAGGCATCCACAGGGACCGTACCCTCCTTCCCCTACCACCTCAGGGTCTCTGAGTCAAAGGGACCCCAAATTAAATAATTATAATGCCTAAAAACTGTCAACTGTTTCCAGGAGAATAAAATGTGCCATAGGAATAGGAAGATTTATTTTTGCAAAAGATGTACTTTTGCTGGCTGCCCTGGTCCGCTGTTAGGCTAGATGGAGTCCTGCAGCCAGGTAAGAGTACCCCAAGGTTTTATGAAATATTTCAAGGATTCTTCTAAACAAAAAGATTGGTAATGCTGTGCTTAGAATATTTGATTACAGGTGAACTTTGCAGTTTGCTGAAAAACCCAAAGGGTAAAATGTCTGCTGTTGCAACTCTTTTTAATTTCTTCTGGACTGGAAAAGATTTTTGGCCCGAAAAAATGAATAAAAATTGAAAACTGAAAAAAAATCATACCTAATCCGATATAATGCATTTTATTGCATTTTTGGATATTTTTTTTTGTTACATTAAATTTAATCTGTATTTAATATAACCAATGATGACACGCAACTTTAACGGGATATTGCTAGGATATCTACGCTTATACCTGGATTCGCCCCTGATGACATTTCCGAATTTTTCCTTGTGAATTACGATTATTCAAGAAATATTTTAACAATGCAGTAAGTGTCTCTTCCATGCGGTTACGGCCTAACAAAAATGTTCACTAATGTTAATTAATGGGGAAATCAAAAATTATTTCTATTCAAATAATTATATTATATGATAGCTATTGTTTTCAACAGTGTAGCCAAGGAGGTGGTTTTAGGGGTCATAAGTCATTGCAACGACCCATTCTGTTCGAGTATTAAAATTGTCACTAGTCTGCAATGTTCTTTTAAAAAAAATGTTTTCACTAAGATCTCTTTCATGCGGACACCTTCATTTAATGGATACCTCCATTTACCGGACATTATTTTTAATTTCCAATCCTCATAGTATGATGCAAACATTTGGAATAATGAACAATGACTTTTGTGATTAAAAACGCCTTTGTTATAGCATGTTTTTAAAGCTGAAATAAGCAATTTAATCAAGCCTTTTAAAAATGCAGTTCAATCATAATTATATCCCTTAAGAAACAAAAATAAAACACAGAATTAATTATTCATTAAGCGATAATTTTGAAAATGGTTGCGGATGTACTTTTTATTATTATAAAGTGATCGAGGTATTTATTTATTGATTTATTTATTATGACGAGCTCAGTAGCCGAACCTATGGGTTTGCGGCTATATAAACCACCAAGATCAAGGCGCATATTGTTAGACCGCAAATGGTGGTGTTGTTGTTGAGACCCAGACCGTCCGACCTACAGAAAGGTGTAAGGTAACTGTTTGGACGGCCGGGAAGAACCGTAAATAGTGTAAAATAGCAATATGGATAGTCACTTGTTTTGCCCCACTCCTGTGGGCGTGAGGATGCGATTTGTAGATGTTGATTGCATGGTCAATAATTGTCTTGGTATGGCAAATACCTGCTTCGGGGGTAAAGAAAAGGGTGGGAAGGGCAAGAAAAACGCGAGAGAGAGTCACGAGAAAAATTAAAGTGAAGTACAGAAATCAATAAATTGCAAGAACTAGGACAAAGTTAAAGTCAACAATTGGGCATTACATATTAGGCTGGCGTCGGAGAAAAGCGGGCAAATGCAAGCTGCCATCGGCTGATACTACTGAAGTTTTGGCCGCCAGCGGTGAACGCGCTACACGGGGGGACAACGGTAGACAGGATGGAATATTTAGGATGGAATAATATTCCATCTAGGATGGAATATTTACATTTATATTAACAATTGAAGATCAAATTCTGCTTTGTTTCGTATCCATGCTGGGGGTTTCGATGCGCGCTGATAAAAAAAAACTTGCAAAAGAGAGGGAAAAAAGTTCTTTAGTTTTACAAAAAGTGTCAGACATAGAAATGTGTCAGCCATACATATAACCGAAAAATATAGAAAGAAAAAGTTGTAGGATATATTTTTGTAATAAATTCGGTAAATTTAAGTCTTTGAACCAAAGCAGTTTCTTGTTGCAATGAACTTAAATAAATTAAAAGGAGTTGGGATGATAAAACTGGACTGCTTTATTGTTTTGCTACAGTTTAAGATTGTGAAAAATTAAATGTAGGATATTTTTCACAATGTTACAGTTACCAATAATATTTTATTATTATATTTTATATAATTAATTATTTCGATTTGTTATATTTATGGAATGGTGATACTAATTCTGATCTAGAAAGTTGCGCCAAATAAGGCTGCAGCAAGTTCATATAAATGGACTATGACATAGCAGACTATGAATGTCTGCATATAGTTATTAGGAAATTTTTGCCAATATTTCCTCTCTATATTTTTTTTGCACGCACGAAGTTTGTTAAACTTAGCAATAGTTCTACATCTCAATCTTTTCATAGTTGACATATTTTATAAAGCTGAAGAACTTGACTACATTTTCTAAGATTGTTTTTCATCGAATATCAGTTTTTCTTGTAGAGTTTTAACACTTTCCAGCATATATGAAAGTGTTTATGACTTTTGTCATTCTGTCTGTGTGTCATGCTGTTCGCACGATAACTGCCGTAAAAATGATATGCAATACATTGAAATAATGAAAAATGATACTTGAGAAAATGAAATACATTGAACCCTATAGGATTTAATTTTTCAAACATTTTTTAAGCGATGGTAAAATTCACAAATTGCTTCGAAAACTTTAGGAAATATTCAAATTATCACATAAAATGTGTAAAAACATGTTTGCAAAATACGTTAGGTAGTTTCTTAAATAAAAATTGAAATAATAATCATACCTATGATATATAAAAAAATCACGTTACTGATTGCAAAATAAAACATGGCTTCCATTTTGCCGATATTACAGTAGATTTTTAAAGTCCGTTTAAATTTATATTTAGTGTTGCATCTGTTATAAAATCTATTTATTTTTGCATACTATCTGTGTATCTAAATTATGCGCTAATGCAATTACAATATTATTTATTTTAAATGCTCTCTAAGCTTTGATTATTCTAACAACGAAGCCAAATTTTAACGGAAATTTATAGCATGCAGAATGTAAACAAATCAAGCGATTGTAAGGTGAGTTGTATACGAATTGCTGAATTTTTTCACTCAAAATTATTTAGCTCTGAAGTGTGGAATATAAGTGATACGAATGAAGTATTCATTGGTTCTACATAAAGTGATAGATGATTTATATTTCGATGACGTCAATTGAACAAAGTTCATTTTGTTTACTAGCATTGTCGTTTTCAATGAAGTTTGAAGTTTTCATGTATAATAAAATACTGTAGTACTGTGATAGTTTAAAAAGTATCAGCACTGAATGTGTCGCATTTTAGAAATGTTAAAATAAAATTGCATTTCAGTTGGAAAGTGTTTCATAATCGATGCTTTATGTATGATTGATCTTTCTTATTTTTCTTCTTTCTTCAGTACACTTAGAGTAGTCAAAACACTCAACATATCGAATCCAAACTATTTGTCGTTAACCTGCGTTTTGCACAATTAAGCTTGTCAGTGCTTTCTTTTGAAAAAAAAAAGACAGACATTTGCAAAATTTTGACCTGTTATCAGAGTACCTTAAAATTTAAAAATCTCTGAAGTTTGGAATTTTTCCTATGACAATCAGCAACATGACAATCAGCATACCAAATTTTAACTGTCAAACTTAAACACATTTGCTGTGAAATTTTGAGGAATAGCGACATATTTTGAGAAAATGTCACTATTCATAGAAACCAGTCATTGATCGGTATCATCAAGTATCCTTTCACCAGTCATTAGGATAGTTTAAAATTCGAACAGATCGAATTTTGTAATTTTTCCTTTAAGGATTTTTACAGAACACTCAGCATACAAAATTTCAACTGTGCATCTTAAATAGATTTTTTGTAGAAATTTGATTTAAGTTATTCTATTTGAGAGAAAAAAACCGACATTTGCGAGATTTTGAATAGTCATTATGGTTATTTATAATTTAATACGGGAGAAATTTCTGCGTTTTTCATTAAGGGTATATTTTTTATCAGTTTTGTTATAGCAGTGGGTTAAATAGGCTGAATACTAAACTTCTAATTTTATTAGCGTCATTAGAGTTTAGATGCAAAAGTGGAAATTTCATTGAAAAACAAAATGTATTGACGCATTGATACAAAAAATTGGTTGGGGCTAAACAAACCAAAAATTAACTAGAGTGTGGTTAACTAGACCTTTTTATACCAAAATTTATTTTCAGTGGCTTGTTCTATTTTTTATTCTCTTCAAATTTTGTAAGGAAAATTCTGAAAAATCGGTACCTTGGGTTCAAATGATGTCAATTATACTGCCACTTTAAAGGATTTGAAAAAACATTTAGATTGATACAGTACTTGACAAGGTACCCCTGGGGGCATAACTTGGCCATCCAAAGGGGGCTAATGACGTCATGAACAAAAAATTGCATGGCGGCTATCTTTCATAACAAAGATTGAAACTTTTAAGTCTGGTGATCATTGCCGCATAAATAAACCATTCTGTGCATAATTAGTCAAATTTTGTTCTATGCTGCTATGTTAAAAAAATCGGAAATATCGAATAAAATTCAAACTTTTTGCTCGAATTAAAAAAAGTCTATCTAGCTCAAGATTTTTTGATAACAAAGCTGGATATAAAGTTTCGTGAAAATCCATAAAAATTTTTAGCCGATACCGTATACACAATAAATGGACCACAGACATACAGACAGATAGAAGGATATCACTCCAAAAATAGTCAAAATGTGTGTTAAAACATATATTGGCATCAAAATCTCGAATTGGAATATTTTTGTGAAAATATTACTTTCTCTATATTGCATAGCATCAGAAAGTAAAAATTAATAACGTGTATAAGGTGTTTGTCAGAGCCTTCAATGTTATACGCTAAATTTTTTAACAGAACTTGCATGGTGTCTTGTGTGCCACGCACCTTAATTAAAAGTCTTGAAAGCTGCCATGAAGTTTTATAGCAGAACCTGCCATAACAAAGAAACGTACAACATCTATGCAATTTGCGAAAGCGGGGAAAAAATTAAATTTAGTAAACTCGTTCAAAGGACAGAGTTTTTCATCACTTTTTTATTGATATTAGCAAGAGCAATACTTTTCTTGTGAAAAGCTTTACTGTTTGTTCCCTTGATGTGCGTTAAAAACTGTTTCCATGAAATTGGAAGGACTTTTAGATGTTCTTAAAGATCTGAGAATTCTGTGCAAGCTCCAGGGTCTTGTAACGAGTCTGAAGTTCATATAAAATAACTTTTAAAGTTAGCATTTGAAGTTTATAAGTTTTTGAAAACAGTGATTTTTATTTTAACTGCGCTGTTCAAATTATAAATTACCAAACATATTTATATAATTTTTACACTGGAATATACTTAAGCTCCCAAAAGTGTTAAAACACCTTAAAATCTGCCGTAAATGTACAGAGGGTTAAATTAGAATATTTTTCACTGTATTCTGCAAATAATATCTTTATTCTATTCTTTACAAAACCAAGCATAACATTTATCGAAGAATTAATTGAACAATTTTGTTTTAAATTAAATATTAACTAGCAATACAAAAAACATTTTTGCTACGCCATTGTTGAAAGAAACGTCCAGTTACCAATTGGGAACGAAATTTGAATTAAAAGAGCAACTGTAGTATCATTTTATATAATTATGGATGTTATTTTGTAAAATAAACTCAATATAACCAATTATTGAAGAAATAAAGTGAACGTGAATATATGAGTCTACAGGGAAAGTTATGTGCTGCCCACATCAGATTTTTATTTTTATTTGGTAATTGGACATTTTTCCAAAGGCGGCATAACAAAAATGCGAAAAATCTCAAAAATCTTGAGAACGGCTAGTCCTAGAGTAATGAAGTTGGTCTTATTCTTTTCTCGTCAAAAATTAGGTATAAAACGAATATTTAATTGATACATTTGAGCATACGTAGTCCTTTTTGTAAATTTTGGGCCGTTTTGCTGATCATTTCGTAAGAATAGGCAGGTTGTTCTTTTCCGAATCGTACCAAAATTTAATCAGCACCAGAGTATCTCACAAGTAACTTATCTACCAAATTTTGTGAAATTTGGTCAATTTGTATTTCAGCTAGAGTGGATACATGAGTCTGCGGGCTATTTCGCAGAAAAAAAAGCGGGTTCTTTTTTTCCGAATCGTACCAAAAACTAATCAGGAGCAGGTTCAGACCCAAGCGACTTACCTACCAAATTTTATGAAATTCGATCCATTAGTTTTTGAGTTAGAGTGGATACATACATTGCACAGACAGACGCACAGACACACAAACAGACGTCACATTAGAAATAGTATTTTTGTATTATAGAGGTCGCCAAAACGTGTAGATCCGTCGAAAACTCGACTTTTGGCATAATTCCAATACCTTCCCTATACATTACCATGTATTGCAGGGAAAGTAATATACATACGATGGGTCGTCAGACTAATATGCTCTAATTTTTCAGTCGTGAACTGAGAAGGTTGGGAACCAACCACTGTACTACGTCTACTCTCAAAGGTCAGACGAGACTAACCTGAAATGAAATAAAAAAAAAATATATATTTTATTTATGGATCTTTACAACAATCTATACAGATAATTACTGTAAGACACACACGTACATGAAATGTTAAGAAACTGAATCAAATTAAATTTTAATACATTAAATTAAATCTAAACAAGTTAAATTAAATTTTAATAAATGAAATTTCAATAAATTGAAATGTCATAAATTAAAACAAATTTCTCTACATTTCCAAAGGCAACATTATTAAATTTGGTTATATATACATCATTTGCACCTACAATTCCATTCCTGTTATAAAAAATGTAATTGTCGTTAATTTTTAAATATCGTAGCTTTTGCGATTTTTTCTAATGTAATAGGATTTTTCTAATAAGTTGTCGAGCAAAAATATAATAAATGTAGGTGGAATAATGAAACTGATCGTTGTTTATCAGAACCTGAAAGTTTTATGCTATGATAATGGCAAGTGTTCGTATAACTTGACAAATTGTACATCATAAGAATTTTTTCTTAAATAAAATTTATATTTTCAAAATTCTTAATTATACGGGGTGATTGTAATTAAAGTTCCGGTTTGAAAATGGTCTCAAATAAAAAGTACTGGTCAGAATGATTTGAAATTTTATGTAAACACTCGTGGAGCAAAGGAATTCTGCTTGGTGAAGAAAAAACAGTAGTTCAAAAGTCGCCGCTAGGAGAATAATTGGCGCTTTACTACACTAGAATGCAATACAAAAGTAATAAACGTTGACTTACTCATTGGCTAATGACGTAATAAATGTTCTATATGCTGTCCTTCGAATACTGAATTAAAAGTCGATCTTTCATCATCATATGCATGCAAGTAATGAAAAAAAAATTTCATCCATTGAAACAATGTTAAATTCTAAGCAAACGTAAGCCGTATCTTTTTTTCACAAAAAGTGGATTTAACTTTTTTTGCATAATTGCTCTTCAAATGCTGCTGCAAATTTTCATAAGATAGTGACGTTCCAATAAGCGTTTGCTATAAAAATGGAAGAGCGGAACTTGTTTCTCATAACTTAATGAAAAATCTCTATTGTTCTGTAGCAATGACTCTATCATTAAAAGATCGCGCTCTTCTTATCAAAGTGTTTTATGATAATAACAGCTCTTGTTTAGTAGCTCTTAGAAAGTTCAGAACGTTGAAAAAGTTAAAATCTGGTCCTTTGTGTGGCAAAAGCTTGAGCAAAATGATATTAAAATTTGAAGAGACTGGCTCTTTGGACATCAAACGTGGCAGGGGACGAAAAGCAGTAGATGTCGATGGAGAGGTAGTGGAAGACGTAGCTACAGCATTAGAAGAAGAGCGTAGCGATAATGCATCTACGAGTGCACGAGGAATTGCCCGATCATTAGACGTACCCTCCAGTACGGTGCAAAAAATTTTGAAATGTTATCCTTACAAACTGACCCATGTTCAACAGTTGCTACCTGCGGACAATGTTGCATGTGAAATATTCGCACATAAATTTTTGACTGGAATACAATTGACTGATTAATGGCCCTGGAAAGTTTTGTGGACTGACGAAGCACACTTCCATCTCCACGGAGCTGTTAATACGCAAAATTGCAGAAACTGGGCAACTGAAAATCCACAGGTACTACGCCAGGTGCCTCTTCATTTCCGCAAAGTCACTGTGGGTGCGGATTTACAGCAGCGTTTATTATCGGGCCTTTCTTTTTTGAGGAAGTTGGCCCTCATGGCCCCATCACCTGTTCTGTCAATGGCCATCGATATGAACGTCTTTTGAAAAGTCACGTTATACCCACACTGCAAGAGCGCCAGTGTATCGATAACACTATTTTAATGCAGGATGGGGATCCACCACATATCGCAAAACCAGTGAAGCGGCGACTTCGCAGTCATTTTGGAGATGACAAAATTATCAGCCGCCATTTTCCTGTAAGATGGTCAGCACGTTCCCCTGACCTTAATCCATGTGATTTTTGGCTTTGGGGGCATCTGAAGAATGTGGTGTTTAATGCACTCATTACCAATTTAGCGGAACTTAAAGCTAGCATCACGCATCACATTCATAACATCTCTACAGATACACTCACATCTGCTGTTGAACACGCTATTTTGCGCTTTTAGCTTGTTTCAGAATGCGAAGGACAGCATATTGAACATTTATTATGTCATTAGCCAATGCGTAAGTCAACGTTTATTACTTTTGTATTGTATTCCAGTGTAGTAAAGCGCCAATTATTCTCCTAGCGGCGACTTTTTGAACTACTGTTTTTTTCTTCACCAAACAAAATTCCATTGCTCCACGAGTGTTCACACAAAATTTCAAATCATTCTGAGTGGTAATTTTTATTTGAGACCATTTTCAAACTGAGAACTTTAATTATAATCACCCTGTACTTTAAACATACATTTTTGCGTTTCAATATTACAGCCATAATATGGAAACTAGATTACCAAAAATTATTTTAAAACATAGGTCTGCTTTTCTTGCATTTTGACGCCCGCAGTGCAAAATTTTCCCCTTGTGTGTTGTCGCTCTATTTGAAGTGGTTATTTGTTTCGTCGCAGTTCGTTATTGGCAGTGGCTGACGCATATTCTATCTGTTTATTTGGCATGAAGAAGGAGGATTTTTATGCCCTCGAAACATTTGTCATTACCTTACTGACATATGCTGCTGTATTCAAGAAAGTTTTGCAAGATTTACTTTATAAGGAGCAGATCGATTCCTTGGAATTATTGTTTGCAATTTTTCATCGTTGAGGAACATTTTGAATTTTGTTCAAAATCAATTCAACGGCTGGTTTCCAATTTAAATGTTTATAACGAGTAAAGTGTACGAAATCACACAGCCGATTGATGTAAGGCAAAAACTTTTAATAAACTCAAAGAATCTCTACCGGTAAGTATAAAGTTAGGAGCATAATTTAGTCTTTTAAAAATAATCATCTTGTTTGTCTTCAGATTTCTTCCCGTGCGGAGTAACATTTCTGGGTGTTTGAAGTTGGCTTTCTTTGCAACTTTATTAGATTCATTAATGCGAGATGCAACTACAGAAATGGCGATGATGGCGGTGAACTTAGAACGAGTTTAAAAACATTTTCAATAAACCATTTTTCTGGTTCCCTTGAAAAAAGTAACAAACCCCAAAACATATTCAAAAAGTAAAGGTTAAAAAGATAGGAAAATAAATGATGGATTCAAACTTTTTAAAGGTTGAAACGATGGTTTGGTAATGGTTGAAACAACTGGCGTCACGAGTTCCGCTGCATCAGATGTCATCTGCGACTGCTGGTTTTTAAGATAAAATTTGAAATGATTGTCTGCATTCGGCGACGAAGAATTAGATATAGGGCAGTGAAACAACATTGAAGAAGAACAGCATGAACAGCATTTTTTTTCACAGTGACGTAAGATTTGCGTCTCACTATGACTTTGGGACGTCGTAGGACGTCACAGTACGTCTCGGCAATGTCATATTGAGGTCACAGTGAAGTCATTTTGGTCATTTTCATAGTCGTTTGTGAGTTGCATATTAACTTTTTGTGACGCACATTGTAATTGACATTGTAATATCGTCGCATTGTTACGTGTTAATTAAATTGTGGAAACGTCACAGAATATAGTCACAATGAAGTTACAAAGTTACTAATACGTAACGTCGCATAGAAGTCACAAATATGATGTGTCACGTGACTACAACGTCACTGTCACACATGTGATGATCTTTGCTGTGTAATTTATATATCGTGCTTATATATGAGCACGATATATAAATTGTAATAAACAGTTGTGCTTCCAGTCTACCAAAATACATTGCGATATAGGCAAAAATAGTTTTTCGATTACTTCCTGCAGTATATAGATGCAATATGCAAATAACTGACAGAACGTATGACACTGTTACCCAAATGATGCAAATATACTTAGATCTAGTGTCTGGTATTGTATTTAACGCTTTACCAATTGCAGACATTTTTGAGACAATTTGTAATAATTTGCCCTTTATTTGAATCAAGCAAAATCGAAGTAGAGTATAATTGAAAATCGTAAAGGCGAATGACAGCCATGTCTTAAAACTATATTTGTCCGTGATAGTTTTCATACAGTACATTGTGAAAAATGTTATTAAGATGCAAGAAATGATCGAAAGTTTATGACAAATCCAAAACAACACAGTTTGAACTTTTTTTATTAGAAGTCCGTCATATATCCGTTCTCAAAAAAATAGAATATCCAGTACAGAAGAAGTAAATTTGGCGAATTTGTCCTTCTTTTTTCAGATGCATTGTCATTGCCTTGCATTGCAATTACAGTTCTATATCTATTCACCGTATTTTATCACAAAAATATTTTAGCTCTGATCGTAAGTTATCGAATTGTATCAAAACCCCCAAATGCAAATAAACATCTATGATTTTCTACAGCGATGTCAATGTTTTCCAATGATAATTTATTATTTGTGCACCTGTTATTTGATTTATTATATATTTCCAAGTCAGATTTTTCTTACAGTTTCTCGCAATAATATTAATTGTATCAGAGAACAAATTTACAAAATACTAGGGCTGGTTTACAATGAAATTTATTATTTAACATTGAATAAATATTTTTCTAATATAAACTTCTGCTCATGCATTTCGATGGCTACTTTTCAGTTCCGATAAATAAAAAGTTTCTGTTAAATAAACAACAATTTAAATAAGTATATGTTTAGTACAAAGGTTAGTTATATTGACGAAATGGCGACACAACGTATTCATTGAAAATTTCAGACGATTGAAAGTTTTAAAAAAGGGCTTATGACTTCTTCTCAATTAATACACAATCGTACCAATTACTCCACGTCACACAGCATTAGAAACGTACAAGCGTACATTTTTAGGAAAAATATTTTCTGTTTTGCAGTAGCTTTACGCAAACAACTAATGATCCTTCCGTTGTTGTTTCATTCAGTTTCTATTCTAATGCGCTTGTGCTACTGTAATGTTCCAATGTTCTGTAATGTTCTATGTGCTATAATGAGTACAATTCTGTGAGCTGTATGTATTGTAATGTTCTAATGCGCTGTATGTATTGTAATCTTCTAATGCGCTGTATGTATTGTAATCTTCTAATGCGCTGTATGTATTGTAATGTTCCAATACGCTGTATGTATTGTAATCTTCTAATGCACTGTATGTATTGTAATGTTTTAACGCGCTGTGTATATTGTAATGTTCTATAGCGCTGTGTTATTACGTCCCGTGCTGCTGATATGTCACGTACTGTTACCAAGCTACTTCAGCATATGAAGAAGGTAAATAATTTATAAAATAGAAGGTTCATAAAATAGAAGGTTGTATTTTCTGATAGGTCACGGCAGTAGTAATTTGTTAGTATGAACGTAGTAATTTGTTAATATAAACGTAGTAATTTGTTAATATAAACGTAGTAATTTGTTAGTTTGAAAATGAGACACCAAGAAAGAATGAGCAGAAAGTGATGAAAATCGCAAACAGAGACACAGCAACGAAAAATAAGTGATGTTTATTGCAACATGATACACCTATACACTGAGCGATAACGTCGTCTGATCAGTAGGTTGTAGGACCACTGCGGACGGCGATACAGGCAGCAACACGTCTAGGTACAGAGTCAATGAGCATGCGGATGGTATCCTGAGGGATGACTGCTCATTCCCTGTCAACCATTTGCCAGAGTTCGTCTTCTAAACGCGGTTGTGGCAGCGCACGCAAGCGACGTCCAATCACGCCAGAGACTTGTTCGATTGGTGAGGGATCAGGGGAGACTGGAGACTAGGGAAACACCTGGGTACCTTCCAGGGCATGTTGGCTGACGCGTGCCGTGTGTGGTCGGGCGTTATCCTGTTCGTAAATGGTACTGAGCACCCCCTGAGGGAAAGGTAGTGTCACTGGCCGCAGAACGTCATCCACGTATTGTTGAGCCGTCATAATGTCCTCAATACGGACCAGAGATGACCTGCTATCGTAGGCGATGGCGCCCCAAACCATGATGCCGCGTTGTCACGCGGTGTGGCGTTCCACAAATGCGGCCGGATTGGACCTGTCGCAACTTTGACGCCAGACTCAAACACGGCGACTGTCATTGCTAATGCAGAAGCGTGACTCGTCTGAGAACATGACCCTGTGCCATTCCGCCGTCCACTTGGCATTATCCCGACACCATTGCAAACGGAGGCGTCTGTGTTTTTGGATCAATGGCAGTCTTCTTAACGGGCGCCATGAGTGCAGGTCGCCGGCTACCAATCGGCGGATAATGGTCCTGGTCGATATGGGAACACCAAGGGTGTCCTGTACATGCAGCAAAAGGGCGACGGAAGTAGTCTGTGGGGCCGCCAACGCTTGACGGTGGATGCGTAGGTCTACGCGTGCTGATGTCGCACTGGCCGTACCGGCACCCTTCAAACGTACCACATTCTCCTGTTCCAACTATCAACGCTACAGCCGGTGCAAGATGGACTCGTGTAGGTGGCTCACCGTTGAGACTTGACGTATAGGCCAACCGACCCTTCTGAGTCCAATCACCATACCCCTCTTGAAATCGTCTGTTTGCTGGAACTTCCTCGATTTGCGGCGGCCTGGCATTCTCTGCTATTACACGTTTCCTCTGAGACAAAAAGAAATTTCAAAATGATTTCCCGGGTAGAGGGAGCGGCACGAATATTTCCGATTCTGCAGGTTCCTTCCCTTATATATCACTCAACCTGCTCGGGACAGTTGCGCATTTCGCATCATTTACATAACTGCTGCGTGAGCTGCGTCTACCCTAAAAATTCGCATATTTTTCTGCCCACTTCTTCTTGGTGTCTCATTTACACTGTCACGTAGTGTATTTAGAAACTAGTATCTTGGCGAGGATCGAAGACGCAGTTGTGTGCTTTCTCATCAAAGCAGCTGCATCAGATTTGGCCAGTTGTTGGGGTAGATTTGTAAATTTTAAATTCTTTTCGGGAATCAAGTCGTTGTGACTGAAACAACAGAAAGTGAAGTGACGCCGGCGAACGACGAGCAAAATTATTATCATCTGACGCAACAATAACTCTATTTTCAGATCGCAATAATCACAAAAAATGTCATTTCACATGGCAACGATGGAGAACATTATACGGTAAACGATCTTTAAAAATGACCTCATCTTATTACTAGAACTTAAGACCCATCCATCTTGATACAATTTGTGTCAGATTTTAAGTTTTGTAGGCCTTAGGCTAGCTAATCTTGCTTGAAGCCCCCCTCTCCCACCCTAAATTCCTCACCTATTATTTTCCCTGCAATACATGCTAATGTATAGGAAAAGTATTGGAATCATGTCAGAAATCGGAATTCGAGTTTTCGACGGATCAACGCGTTTCAAAACCTCTACAACCCGAAAAAACAATTTTTTGCGTGACGTCTGTATGTGTAACTGTGCCTGTCTGAGAAATGTATATATCTACTCTAACTCAAAAACTAATTGACCAAATTTCATAAAATTTGGTCGATAAGTCACATGTGGGGATCCCTGTTGCTGATTAGATTTTGGTACGATTCGAGAAAAGAGAACCTGTATTTTTTTTTTTTTTTGCGAAATGATCCACAAAAATTACCTGTATCCGCTTTAGCTGGAAAACAAATTGAACAAATTTCCCAAAATTTGGTAGATTAGTCACTTATGGGTTAAGCTGGTGCTGATTAGATTTTGGTATGATTTGGAAATGAAAAAGCTGCTGTTTTGCGAAATGGCCTGCAAAAATCGTCAAAATCTAAAAAATTAACTGCGTATGATCAAAACGCATCAATTTAATACTTCTCTTATAATGATTGAACAATTTTTGACGACGAAAAGAACAAGATCAACCCCATTACTCTAGCGCTAGCCGGGTTGAGAATTATTGCTACGCCGCTTTTGAGAATAAGTCATGTTACCAAATGAAAACGAAAGCTGAATTAAAAGCGTAAATTCACTGTATTTTCAATAATTATGCGTGCTATTTAGTGCAATTAAACTCAATTTAAAGAATTTTTAATGAAATAAAGAGGCGACGAATTTGAGTCTGCAGGGAAACTCATGTGCTGCTCACATCAGATTTTATACAGGGTGTCCCAATAAGATTGAAACGCACTTTAATTCTTTACCTGTTGGAGATAAGTGGGCAATGTAAATTGCAAAAATGTTGAAAGTAAAGTAAGAAATAAGACTACGTTAATGAAATAGTCCTCTCATTAATTTTCAAAAAGTTACACTTTTTAAATTTTTATACGACCCCCTTAGACAAATTGTGTCAATCAGAAAATTTTTATTTTTTATGCAACAAGATCATTAAAAAAAAACTGCATATCTGTACCCCTAAAATTGAGCGATTTATATTTAATTGAAAATTGAACATTGTGGAATGGGGGGACCCTATATCAAATTAGAAATGTAAATTTGTGATGTAAGAAATTTGTAAAATGTAAATTTGTGATGTTAGAAATGTAAATTTGTGACATATCACAGAAAAGATAAAACTGGATGATAATACATAGGATACCCATACATAAGTACTACTGCTTTTTATGATCTCTGTCTGTGTAATGCTTTATTTTGATGCATTTGTGATAATAAATTTTGACACATATTAACGTATTTTTGCTCAAAACAATTTCCATCGTCAATTTGTTTATGATCCCTATTTTCACTGATGAAACAGCCTTTTACATGGTACGGAAAAGTGGCATAAGTCAGATTTTTTCCTTTATCATAATTCAGTTGATTTTAAAGATACAGATATGCGGGTTTTTTTACTGATCTTGTTGCATTAAAAATAAAAAAAATCTGATTGACCCAATTTGTCTAAGGGGGTCGTATAAAAATTTAAAAAGTGTAACTTTTTGAAAAGTAATGGGAGGACTATTTCATTAACGCTGTCTTATTTCCTACCTTACTTTCGACATTTTTGCAATTCACATTGCCCACTTATTTCTAACAACTAAAGAGTTAAAGCGCGTTTCAATTTTTTTGGGACACTCTTTAAACATGATAATATGGAAGGAAAGTAATAAAAGTAAAATAATTCATTTAAAACAGCATATAACACAAAAACTAGTACCCACTGCTTTCGAAGGGCCAGTTATACTCCTAATTTCATTTGTAAATTGGGCTGTGTTGAAAGTTTCTCTGATAAACTATCTTATTAATAATAATTATCCTTTCTTCTCTTATTAATTTTTACTTTCTCTGCAATACATGCTAATATGTAGGGAAAGTACTGGAATCATGCCGAAAATCGCAACTCGAGTTTTCGACGGATCTACAAGTTTCGAGACCTCTAGAATACGATAAAACCATTTTTAGCGTGACGTATGTGTGTGTGTGTGTCTGTCTGTCTGTGAAGATTTTGTATTCATTCTAACTCAAAAACTAATGAACCGAATTTCATAAAATTTGGTAGGTAAGTCACTTGCATGTGGCCCGGGTGCTGATTAGCTTTTGGTACTATTCGGGATAAAAGAATCCGCGTTTTTTTTGCAAAATGTTCCGCAAAATTTGCTGTATCCACTCTAGCTGAAAAATTAATGAATCAAATTTTACAAAATTTGGTATATAAGTCACTTGTGGGTCACCCTGGTGCTGATTAGATTTTGGTACAATTAAAAAAAAATAACTTACCTTTTTTTGCGAAATGACCCTCAAAAATCGACGAAATCTAAAATAAAATACTGCGTATGCTCAAATATATGAATTAAATGCTTGTTTTATACATAATGCTTAAAAATGAAGAGAATAAGACCAAATACATTACACTAGGACTAGCCGTTCTCGAGATATTTTAGTTTTTTCGCATTTACTCTGCGCCACAGTTGAAAAAACAAACGTCCAGTTACCAACTGAGAACGAAAATTGAATTAAAAGTGCCAATTCAAAGTCATTTTAACTAATTATGGGCGTTATTTTGTGCAATTAAACCGTTGTGCAAGTCGTTCTCGAGATATTTTAGCTTTTTCGTATTTTTCCTCTGCCGATTTTGAGTTCATTATTTATATTTGTTATTTAGTGCAATTAAATTAAATGTAATGAATTGTTAATGAAATAAAGGGACAGTGAATTTGAGTCTGCAGGGAAAGTCACGTGATTTTTACTTTCCCTGCAATACATGGTAATGTATAGGGAAAGTATTGGAATCATGCCGAAAATCGCAACTCGAGTTTTTGACTGATCTACACGTTTCGAGACCTCTAGAATACGAAAAAACTATTTTTAGCGAGACGTCTGTGTGTGTGTCTGTTTATCTGTGTGCCTGTCTGTCTGTGTGCCTGTGTGTCTGTCTGTGCAATGTATGTATCCACTTTCACTCGAAGACTACTGAACTAAATTTTATAACATTTAGTAAGTAACCACTTGTGTGTGACCCTGGTGCCTATTAATTTTTGGTACCGTTCGGGATAAAAGAACCCGCCTTTTGCCTGTACCTCCAAAAATTAACTTTATCCAATCTAGCTGAAAAACTAATAGACCAAATTCTACAAAATTTGGTAGAAAAGTCTCTTGTAAGATACCTTGGTGCTGATCAGATTTTAGTATGATTAGGAAAAAAAGAACCTGCTCTTTTTTGTGAAATGGCTCTCAAAATTCCTCAAAATCTAAAATAAAAAAATTCGTATGCTCAAATATATTAATTAAATACTTGTTTTATATGTAATTTTTTACGATCAAAAGAATAACATCAACCCCATTACTCTAAGGCCAGCCGTTCTTGAGATATTTTATATTTTTCGCGTTTTCGCTACACCACTTTAAAAAATAAGCCCAGCTACCAATTAAAAACGAAAATTGAATTAAAAGTGCAAATTCAATGTAATTTAAAATAATTATGGCTGTTATTTTGTGCAATTAAACTCAATTTAATAAATTATTGAAGAAATGAAGAGAACGTGAATATGAGTCTGCAGGGAAAGTCATGTGCTGCCTGCATCAGATTTTTTACTTTCCCTGCAATACATGGTAATGTATAGGGAAAGCTTTGGAATCATTCCGAAAATCGCAGCTTGAGTTTTCGACGGATCTACACGTTTCGAGACCTCTAGAATACGAAAAAACTATTTTTAGCGTGACGTCTGTGTGTGTGTTTGTCGGTGCAGATTTTGTATCCACTCAAACTAAAAAACTAATTGACCGAATTTCATAAAATTTGGTAGGTAAGTGACTTGTAGATGAATCTGGTGCTGATTAGTTTTTAGTTTTGGGTACGATTCGGGATAAAAGAAAAAAATATTTTTAGCGTGACGTCTGTGTGTGTGAAAAGAACCCGCCTTTTTTTTGCGAAATGGCCTTCAAAAACTTTTATCCAATCTAGTTGAAAAACTAATGGACCGAATTTCACAAAATTGGGTAGATAAGTCAATTGTGGGTCACCTTGGTGATGATTAAATTTTGGTACGATTCGGGAAAAAATAACCTGCCCTTTTTTGCCTGCCCCACAAAAATCGACAAAATCTGAAATAAAAAACTACGTATGCTCAAATATATCCATTAAATGCTCGTTTCATAGGTAATTTTTAACGAAGAAAAGAATAAGATCAACCCCATTACAGGAGGACTAGCTGTTCTCGAGATATTTTAGTTTTTTCATATTTTCTCCACGCCACCTTTGAAAATAAGCCCAGTTACCAAATGAGAACGAAAATTGAATTAAAAGTGAATTAAATGTAATTAAAATAAAGAGAACGTGCATATAAGTCTGCAGGGAAAGTCATGTGCTGCCCACAACAGATTGTTTTTTATTTCGATGTAGGTTTTGAGATATTTTACTTTTTATGCACTTCTGAAATGGACTTTTTTTTCGCATCGGCACGTATAGCGATTTCTCCGTCTCGTACCGTAAAAACTATACCATACAAAAATATGAAATTTAGTACATGTATAGTGAACTAATAGTATAATACAATGAAATAAACTGTTTATCGATGTAAACTTTATTTTGGCATGAAATAGCTCGCAAAGCGAGCTCATGATCAAGGAATTCAATTTTTGGATACCCTAGCTAGGCTAAGAAAAATCCCTGCTTTTCCCACCTGCGGAAAATAAATTGGGATAGAAAAGAGATTTTTGAAAGTAGAATTTCTTGGAAAGATAGATTTGAAGCGAGTTTTGCGAGAGCAACGAGTAGGAGACGAAGCCTCCCGAAGGGGGTTGTGGGAGTAGAGGGAGCAGGGAGCAGAGCCAACGCTACCTAGATAACAAAGCCTGAAGTCTAGTATTATGAGTCATCACAGATAGGCTACCGGATTTTCAGTTAGTTAGGGGGAGAAACCAAGTAGTTTTGAAGCGTTAAAAATATATCAGGAATTTTGTTTATACATACTTTGACAATCAAGTACAATTTTGTACTAGGTTGAATCTCTATGTTATTAGAATGACAAAAGAAATTTGAAAATACATATTTTGTGTCTTAATGCAGTTCATTTAATCATACTATCATGCCATCTATACTTTAATATAATATGTGAAAAATATGATTTTCAAATTTACTTACGAATACAATCAATCATTTATAAGTAAGAGCGTACGAAGTTTGTGCAGTGATAATATCCTTATGAATAAGGAGTTTAAGGAGTATGACTTACTATATTAATGCTAGTAGCGTGGCGGTTGAAAATATCAAGAAAAATATTACCCATTTTTTGATATTTTCATATTAAAAAAAAAAAAATCATTCCTAAATGACATTTTTGTATTTTATTATTTTACATACATTACCTACTTGCATAAAACACTTGTTTTTATTTATGGGATACTATATTTTTAAAAGAAAATTTAAATTTTATATATATATATATATATATATATACAGTATTTATTACACTTACACATAGTAATTCTTTTATTCAACAAAATCGAATGGTTGGGTGTGACAAAAATCGATGAAAGATTTACAAATTTCATATACAATTAATAAAATTATGTTTACAATTATTAGAATGCTGTACGAAAATAACTGACTACTCCATATAATCGGCATTCTACTCGATTTCGGATATCCTTTGTATGTAATAAGTTGATAAAGTTAACGTATGAGAGTTGTGAACCAAATAATGTGCATAATTTGATATTTCTGTGCATTCCTGCACATAGTTCGGAACTGTCTGGAAATGGAATAGAAAAATATAATACATTGTTTCAGTTACTACTGATTACAACTTTACGAAGACTGGTTATTACATATTTCTGCTTAGAATGGAGACTATTTGACTTATTACTTCACAGTGGGATAAAAATTAACACTGGTTTCTATAACAATCTATTTAAAGGGCTGTATTTATCCAGCCATGAATTCAGTTTTGCTAGGACCAGATACGAAGGAGTCTACTATATATATGTATGCATACATGGGCGTAAACCGGGACTTTGTCCCCCTGTTTTTCCAAAAATACATTGCTGCCCCCTAGTTTTGAGGTTGTACAGGTATTTCGCCCGCCAGTTACGCCAATGTAGGTAAACATTTACATTTATACAATGATACACCCAAAATTGAAAAAAATAAATCTATGTAATACAATTCTTTAAGTAAAATCCTCGATATCACCTCTTAAAAGATATCCATGCCCCCCTCCCCCCCCAAAAAAATTCTGGATTCATCCCTCTCTCTATATATATATGTATATACATTAATGCTCTTCAAACCCCATATAATAAAAAGTAACCAGATACATAAAACATAATATATCAATGTGATATATCATTTTGATTATAATATTGTAATACAAAATTGCTATTTTTATTATTTCTTTAGTCCTTGGATATAGGTCAGTATAAGGAACACAGTTTAATTTTTATTATAAAGTAATTGCTGATGAAATAATTAAATGAAAGTAACTATCATTTTAGAAGTTTATATTGAATGTAAAACTGCCTCCTCCACCAAAAAGCAAATCATTCAAGAATAAATACGAATTAGTAAATGAATGGCTACGCTTTTATAAGAACACTATAAAAAAAATTTTTATGTACTATAAGCATTTTACCTTGGAATATTTGGTAGGTTGGAAATATTTTCCTCTAACAGCAGTAATCCATTTCTTTTTTAATTCCTCGTCCTTGGGGAAGGAAAAAACGTGAACCGCAGGCCCTCCTTTATAATTGCCTCTACATAAGGGTACTATGCATTTAAAAACCATGTTTCATATGTTATTAAAAGCATGTATTTCCTTAAAATAAATAGTAGAATCAAATTTTTATTAAGATTCGACAACCACGAGGTCCCAAGATTCAGTCTTATGAGCAGACGTAGATTGCACTAACGGAAATGGATATCTAACCTATGTCTAACCCTATATCTATGAATATATATGGCCTGTGTGTGATCACTGATCGTCAGGTTTCCCCGGAAGCACTTCGGCTTTGTTATCTAGTTGGCGTTGGCAAAGCCCATGTCATATAATATGAGTGTAATTATTATTTTAATTTTTATTTAAAAAGTTACCGAATATATTTTGCTGAAATTTTTTTCACATTTTTTTATGAGATAAATTGAATATTTTCTAAAACTTTCGAAACAATTCGAGAATTTTAAATTCGCTTAAAAAGTGTTTGAAGAATTACGTCCCATAGTGTTCAATGTATTTCATTTTTTTCAACCCGGGTTCAGTCCAAAACTAATTGGGTGATATTATTCATTTATATTCCCATAGATCCCACAGATCGTCTGAACAACATACTAAAATTTCTTTTTGATAAAGTCATTTTTACGGCAGTTATCATGCGACCGGACAGACAGACAGACAGACAGAATGAACAAAGTCATAAACGCTTTTAAACTATTTTGTAAAATGTTAATAAAAAGAGAAAGAGAAATATAAAAATGCAGAAAAGAAAGAATGAAATAAAAAAAGAGAAACGGAAAAGAAAAGAGAGAAAGAGAAATAGAAGAAGGCAGAAAAGAAACGATGAAATGAAAAAAGGATAAATAGAGAAAGAAAAGAGAGAAATAGAAAGAAGGAAAAATGAAGAATGAGGTAAAGAGAAAGCGTGTAAGAGATAAATGCTAAAAATTTGGTTTAAAAATATCATATATCCAATTTTTCCAAAATTTATTTTCTGACATTTTAATTACGTTTCCTCAGAATCGGACTTTTCATAAAAGGCTTTATGTTGTCACTTGGCACAAAAAAGATATATTTTAATAATTTAAAAATATATCAATAGACAGTTTAAAAATTTTCAAATTTGATGAACCAACTTTTATTTCAAAGATATATATCTCTTTATATTTCGCTGACCAAATCTTTTTAAAATGGAGATTTTCTGCGAAGACTAGTGCCGGACCTATCGCATCAAATGATCTGCAATTTTTCATGATGATTTAAAATACATTGTCATGTGCCGCTTCCTATTTTGGTTACAATCGGATAAAAATTTATATTTTTATATAACTAGGGGGCCCGCCCCCCTGCTTGCTGGCGCTCGTCAACCCCCGTAACTTGATTCGCGAGTCGGGAGGCTTTGTCTCCTACTCTCTTGCGCTCGCATCGCGAGCTCTTTCTTGACGTCTGATACACAGATGTAATATATTCATTCGTTGGGGGTCCCTTGTTCGGTGTGCTACTAACCCTTCTTGTGCTACCAATCTTGGATCTCAATTTACGATCGCTTTAAATCTGGCCAATGCATACGACCGCCTTTATATAACCAGGACAAATATGCTCGCTAGCTTCGGGCGCTTGGGGCTACAACCCCGGTTTATTGCCGCTCATTAATAGCCGGGGTTTACTTAGCAGGCTCAAAATACTGACGAAAATATTTTCACAAAACAGCACTTACTATTCTCAAAACATTGACAAATCCAGAAATCCCACTTCTGACACCAGTTTGTTACGAACATGTCCTCTGGACTCGTGGGTGTGTACGCAGGATACAAGAGCGAGTCCAAGTTTCTGGATAATTTACGTTCATTCATAAGCACAAAGTAAACAGGAACAATATACAATCAAGCAGCACTTAAATGCTCCACTAATTTCACAGAATAAGCGATATTATTCTCAAAATACAGACGAAAATAATTTCACAAAACAGTGGCTGTTGCTCGTGTCCTCTGGACGAGCCGGACGGTCTGGGTCTTCTACAAAACAGTAGCTACTACTATTCTCAAAACATTGACAAAAATAACAGTCTAATGTAGCTCCTGCCACATCAATTCATCAACTCCCCTGCAACGGAGGGATGAGTCGTTTTATAGTTTCTCTATAGAAACTTCTGGAAATCTCTCCATACCTCCTACACTAATCGTTATTTCGTGAAGTGTCTGGAACATTCTGGAAGCCGTCAAATCTGGAAACCCTTCTTCTAACTGGGAAATCCTGGAAACCCTGAAAACCCAGCTAGTCCAGCTCACTTGAGAGTATGAAGCAGTTGAATGAACGTTCCGGAAGAGTTCCTGAAAACTCTGGACACGTCATACCCACGTCATGCTGACGTCACGGACTGTGTTTTCTTCGCCTGGCCTTCGAGACAGACGAAAATGGAGGCGTCAGAGAGAATATTGCGAGTTCGCATCAATATCCAGCAATGTATACTAGCAAATGTCATTTTCTTGATACTTGTACATTGTCCACTCCCTCTTTCTCATACCATACACACATATTTGTTTCTCTTCTATGAGTCATGAACAGGAAGGAATGGGTAAGCTCTGCCAACTAACCGGTAATAAGAAAATTTCTTATTTTACCGAATTTCTTGGATTCTCTGTATCTCTCAGTAGAATGTTTATTTTGAAGTTCAGGTTCAAACAGAACAGAAAGTCAATGTTTGAAAAAATATATAATGCAAATTTTTTTTCGATCATATATTAAATTCACAAACTGAAATATTATATTAATTTTATTTACCTGTCAAAACCACACAAATATTTCAACTTCGGGGTGGCAATTGGGGTATTGGGACAGTTGCCCCGTTTTGTCCTCTGGATTTCTTCAGTGCCGTTCTTCTTTCGCTTTTGCAACCTTTGGTGTTTGTTCATATTGAAAATTTCGAAAGTGAACAACAAAAGAACTTTTAATGGTAATAATGCTAAAACTGTGTTTTGGAAACAGCTTTCAAAGGGCCTTTGACGTCGCTAATGACGAAATACTATATTCCTGATGCTGAGCTGACAAATTTTTGATTCGTTGCTGGACCTCAACCTTACATTAAGAAGCTTTGATCCACATCTGTGAGTTTTGATTATTTTAATTAACTGCGGCTTTTTATGGTGCAGCTTTCTAGATTTCAGTCCTGCAATTGCTAATTGTATAAGATTAAATGAAATCACATTTTAAATAAATTATTCTTCTAAAATATTATCGGTATATAAAATATTAGACTATACACAAATGTATTTTACTTTTTAATTTTGTTAATTTCCTACACTTTGTGAAGATAGATAATACACAGTTTTCGGTTTAAATAAGGGTTGTTCAAATGATTGCAGTTGAAAGAAATTCACCTATGGCCTAAGGGGCTTTAAATAAAACAAAATAAAATGTTGAAATGAAATGGCAAAATTAGTACCAATATGAAATCCAGATCGAAAATTAATTTCATTTTCCGATATTCCCATCCTCTCCTCCCAGTTTCCTATGCATTACTAATAAACACTGTTCCAAGAAAACTGAGAATGCAAAAATTGGGAGGGTACTAATGTGGGCGTGGCCACATTCACATTCAATGCATGTCTAGGATATTAACAATCAAATCTTGTACAGAGGCTGTTTAACGTTTATAGAACGATTTTCTCTATCACTCTATATTTAAAAAAAAGGTAGCTGACGTCACCGCCGTCTCCGCTGTTGCTGTTTGACAAATTTCTCGATTCTCGAGATTCTTTGCTTCGTACCGCAAAAATTATTCCATATAAAAATATGAATTTGGTACACTTGTAGAAAAAGCTTTGGGGAAAACTCTGAAATAAACCGTTTTTTGATATAGATTGTAATTTAAGAAATATTTAATGTCAAAATCAAAGACAAAATATTTGAGCTGCGAGTTCGCGTCCTGGATAAACAAACAATAGCAAGACCATGAACGAACTTTTGCAGGCAGGTACCTACATGGATGAATTATTGTAGGGCGGAGCCCCTTTTTACTTTCTCTGCAATACATGGTAATGTATAGGGAAAGTATTGGAATCATGTCGAAAATCGCAAATCGAGTTTTCGACGGATCTACACGTTTCGAAACCATTAGAATACGGAAAAACTATTTTTAGCGTAGCGTCTCTGTGTGTGTGTGTCTGTCTGTTCAGATTTTTTATCCACTCTAACTAAAAAACTAATGGACCGAATTTCATAAAATTTGGTAGGTAAGTCAGTTGTGAGCGAATCTAGTGCTGATTAGTTTTGGGTACGATTCGGGATAAAAGAACCCACTTTTTTTTGTGAAATGCCCGCAAAGGCTTGTATCCACTCTAGCTGAAAAACTAATGGACCAAATTTCCCAAAATTCGGTATATAAGTCACTTGTGGGACACTTATGCTGATTAGATTTTGGTACGATTCGGAAAGAAATAACTTGCCTTTTTATGCAAAATGGCCCTCAAAAATCGCCAAAATCTTATATAAAAAACTACGTATGCTCAAATATATCCATTAAATGCTTGTCTTGAACGTAATTTTTAACGACAAAAATAATAAGACCAACCCCATTACACTAAGACTAGGCGTTCTCGAGATATTTAAGTTTTTTCGTATTTTCTCTACGCCGTCTTTGAAAATAACTCCAGTTACCAAATGAGACCTAAAATTGAATTAAAAGTGAATTAAATTATTTTTAGCGTGACGACTGTCTGTCTGTCTATCTGTGTGTCAGTCTGTGTGTCTGTGCAACGTATGTATCCCCTCTAACTCAAAAACTAATGGTCCGAATTTCATAAACTTTGGTAAGTAAGTCACTTGTATGTGACCCTGGTGCTAATTAGTTTTTGGTACGAGTCGTAAAAACAGAACCCGCCTTTTTTTGCAAAATGGCCCGTAAAAATTTCATTTATCCGCTCTAGCTAAAATACTAATTGACCAAATTTCACAAAATTTGGTACATAATTTACTTGTTGGATACTCTGGTGCTGATTAGATTTTGGTACGATTCGGAAAAGAACAACCTGCCTTTTTTTATGAAATAGCCCGCCAAAATCTAAAAAAAAGACTACGTACTGTATGCTGATATGTATCTATTAAATTCTTGCTTTATACGCAGTTTTTGAAGAGGAAAATAATATAAAACACTCCTATATACTTTAGGACTAACCGTTCTCAAGATATTTGAGATTTCTTGCATTTCTTAACGCCGCTTTCGGAAAAATGTCCAGTTACCAAATAAAAACAAAAATTGAATTAAAAATGCAAATTTAGTGTTATTTGGTTCAATTAAACTCAATCCAATGAATTATTAAAGAAATAAAGAAAACATGAAGTTGAGTCTGCAAGGAAAGTCATGTGCTGCCCACATCAGATTTTTACTTTCCCTGCAATACATGGTAATGTATAGGGAAAGTAATAGAATCATGCCGAAAATCGCAACTCGAGTTTCCGACGGATCTACACGTTTCGAGACTTCTAGAACTCGAAAAAACTATTTTTAGCGTGACGTCTGTGTGTGTGTCTGTGTGTCTGTCTGTGCAGATTTTGTATCCACTCTAACTGAAAAACTAATTGACCGAATTTCATAAAATTTGGCAGGTAAGTCACTTGTGGGCGAATCTGGTGCTGATTAGTTTTGGGTACGATTAGGGATAAAAGAACTCGTTTTTTTTTGCGAAATGGCCAGCAAAAACTTGTATCCACTCTAGCTGAAAAACTAATATATCGAATTTCACAAAATTCGGTAGATAAGTGTCTTGCAGGTCACCCTGGTGCTGATTAGATTTTGGTATGATTCGGAAAAAAATAACCTGCCTTTTTTTGCGAAATGGTCCTCAAAAATCGTCAAAATCTAAAATAAAAACTACGTATTCTTAAATATATACATTAAATGCTTGTGTTATACGTAATTTTTTACGATAAAACGAATAAGACCAACACCATTGCACTAGGACTAGCCGTTCTCGAGGTATTTTAGATTTTTATCTATTGTAAATCTATTTTTAGCGTGACATCTGTGTGTGTGTCTGTGTGTGTGTCTGTCTGTCTGTACGCATGTGTCCACTCTAACTAAAAAATTAATTTACCGAATTTCATAAAATTTGGTAGGTAAGTCACTTGGATGTGACCCTGGTGCTGATTAGTTTTTGGTACGATTCGTAAAAACAGAACACGCCTTTTTTTGCGAAATGGCACGTAAAAATTTCATTTCTTTAGCTGAAATACTAATTTACCAAATTTCACAAAATTTGGTAGTTAAGTTACTTGGGGGACACTCTGGTGCTGATTAGATTTTGGTACGATTCGGAAAAGAACAACCTGCCTTTTCTTATGAAATAGCTCACAAAAATCGCCAATATATATATATATATATATATATATAAAGACTACGTATTCTGAAATGTATCAATTAAATTTTTGTTTTATACGCGATTTTTGACGAGGAAAAGACTGTAACACACTCCATTATACTTTAGGACTAACCGTTCTCAAGATATTTGAGATTTCTTGCATTTTTTAACGCCGCTTTCGGGAAAATATCCAATTACCAAATAAAAACAAAAATTGAATTAAAAATGCAAATTTAGTGTTATTTGGCGCAATTAAACTCAACCTAATGAATTATTAAAGAAATAAAGAATATCTGAATTTGAGTCTGCAGGGAAAGTCATGTTACAGTGCCTAGAAGTAATAGTGTGCCGACCGCCTATACCTCCCAATGCTGGGAGATGTTCTTGAAAAGTCGCCTCCGCCAGACGGTGTTGGTCTCGAATAAACGGTCTGAAGCGGAGGAGTTAACATTGAAACTAATGGGAATTTATTGCAAATGAAATGACCGATATCTTTCGAAACAACTGAAGAATTTTTGTGAAATTTGGTGTGATTATTATAAGTGGTATACACAAAATGTCATTTGCTTTTCAGAGAATTTGAGCTAGGGATATATTCGTATTTTTAAAATTTTATTTAACTTGATCTAGTGTTCGTTCAAACCCTTGAGGTCCAAAATAATCAGGTTCATTTATCACAGTAACGTGAAATTCGTTATAACGTTTCCTCTTCTGGTATATTTCAGTTCTTTTGATTTTGAAGCTTATCGGCCTAGCCCATTCTGGGTTCGCCATAAGACGTTACCTGGTTTTTGAGAATAACCCGAAAATCAGAGAAAGTAGGAAATCTAAATTTAATATATCGTTTTCTTTTGGGTTATATTTTAATTCTTTCAATTTTGAAGGGGAAGTCCAGTGCTGCCCGCATCAGATTTTTACTTTCCCTGCAATACATGGTAATGTATAGGAAAAGTTTTGGAATCATGCCGAAAATCGTAAATCAAGTTTTCGACGGAACTACTCATTTTGAGATCTATAGAATGCGAAACAACTAATTTTAGAGTGACGTCTGTGTGTGTGTCTGTCTGTCTGTCAGACGGTGTGTCTGTATGCCTCTCTGTGCAATGTATGTATCCACACTCTAACTATAAAACTAATAGATCAAATTTCATAAAATTTGGTAGGTAAGTCACTTGTGTGTGACCCTAGTGCTGTTTAGTTTTTGGTACGGATAAAAGAACATGTCCTTTTTTGCGAAATGATCCGCAAAAATTGTATGTATCAACTCTGACTAGCTGACAAACTAATTACCCAAATTACATAAGATTTAGCAGATAAGTCGTTTGTAAGATATTGTGGTGCTGGTTAGATATTGAAATGATTCCAAAAGAAAAAAAAATCTGTTTTTTTTTTGTTTTTTTTTGTGGAATGGCTTGCAAACCTAAAAAAATCTGATGTGGGCAGCACATGACTTTCCTTATATGATGCAATGAATTTACTACTTTTACAGTAAAAAAAAATGTTATTCTTATAGTAGATACTTATACTCTTTCCAAGATATTGAATTTTCGTCAATGAGTCGTCATTTTCCATGTCGTAATCATCAATGAGTCGTCATTGATTTAGCGTCATTTTTATCCATTTGGCGAGTGTTTCGTTAATTTAGCAACATTTAAAAAAGTCGCCAAGTTGGCGACATTCCACCAAATTCGTCGCCAAAATCTTTCCAAGCGTTATGGACGAAGAAATAAGTAATTTTTACAGCAGATAAATGACTATTGGCGTTCAAATACAAAAGTATTACTCAAAGTATCTTTTTTCATGAATGGAACGAGCTAGATCCACGAGAATGATGTCACCCAATTTATCACATGGCATTACATGTGAAAAGTGTACATGTTTCTCAATAGGAAATATTTTTATTTTTGATTTTATATAACTTTATGATAATTTTTTTGAAATATGTGCAATATCTCGAGAACGGTTTATGGTAGCGTTCTGAAATTTATGCCGATCGTTTTTTAATGAAAAATTACATAAGAAATGTCTATTTGCGTACCTTTATTAGCGGTTTTGATTTTTTGACGATTTTTTCAAATTTCATTCGAAAATTTAGGGGGGTTCTGAACATTCGATTGCGTATAATAACAATAGACTTCCAGTGCTTACGGATTGTGATTTTTGTACCAAATTTCGTTCGAATCGGTCAATTCGTTCGTCAGTTATCGTCTCCACAGACTCACTGACACACACACACACACACACACACACACACATACACACACACACATACATCCCTTCAAAAATGTTTGATTTGTGATCAGGGATGCTTGAAACGTGTTCTCCCGTCGAAAGCTCGAAATCGAATTTTCGACCCCGTCACAATACTTTCCTTATACATTATGTATATAAGGAAAGTAATAGATTGGATTATTTTAAATTCGTAAAATTAGAAAATTGATAAAATAAAACCATTTTATTTCGAAACGGCTATTTCTCCGTCTGACCAGAATGTCTCCCATTTGATCAAAACACCTGCTTTCATATCTTTGCATTCAGAAATCGTCTGCTCCAATAAATGTGATTTTAGAGCTAAAATTTCCACGGATTTCTCACTTTAAATGTCCATAATTTTTAAACTAATTTGAATTTTTAAAAAATTTCGCAGAGCCGTATCGTTCGGGGACGCGATGTATCTTTGTATCGAATTTCGCAGCTGTTCGAAGCTTCGATTTTCCGCTATAGACGACATAGATTTACAGATGCACAGACAGCCAACTTATTACTTTCCTTATATACATAATGTATAAGGAAAGTATTGTGACGGGATCGAAAATTCGAATTCGAGTTTTCGAGCATCCCTGATCACGAATCAAACATTTTTGAAGTGATATCTCTGTGTGTGTGTGAAAGTATGTGTGTGTGTGTGTGTGTGTGTGTGTGTGTGTGTGTGTGTGTGTGTGTGTGTGTGTGTGTGTGTGTGTCAGTGGGTCTGTGGAGACGATAACTGACGAACGAATGGACCGATTCGAACCAAATTTGGTACAAAAATCACAATCCGTAAACACTGGAAGCCTATTGTTTTTATACGCAATCGAATGTTCAGAACCCCCCTAAATTTTCGAATGAAAATTTGAAAAAATCGTCAAAAAATCAAAACCACTAATAAAGTTACGCAAATAGACATTTCTTATGTAATTTTTTATTAGAAAACGATTGACATAAATTTTAGAACGCTAACATGAACCGTTCTCGAGATATTGCACATTTTTCAAAAAAAATATCAAAAAGTCATATAAAATTGAAAAAAAATCTTGTTGAGAAACATGTTCACTTTTCATATGTAATACCATGCGATAAATTGGGTGACATCATTCTCGTAGATCTAGCTTGTTCCATTCATGAAAAAAGATACTTTGAGTAATACTTTTGTATTTGAACGCCAATAATCATTTATCTGCTGTAAGAATAACTTATTTCTTCGTCCATAACGCTTGGCGAGATTTTGGCGACAAAATTGGCGAAATGTCGCCAACTTGGCGACTTTTTGAAATGCTGCCAAATTAACGAAAATCTCGCCAAATGGATAAAAATGACGCTAAATCAATGAAAATGACCACTAATTGTCGAAAATTCAATATCTTGGAAAGAATATTAGTATCTACTATAAGAAAAACCTATTTTTTTTACTGTAACAGTAGTAAATTCATTACATTATATAAGGAAAGTCATGTGTTGCCCACATCAGATTTTTTTTACTGTAAAAGTAGTAAATTCATTACATTATATAAGGAAAGTCATGTGTTGCCCACATCAGATTTTTTTATTATGTAAGATGATTTTTTTTACGTTTTTGTCGTAAAAGTGAAATATGTCGATAATGGCGCATGTTAACGTTTTGTATGTACACTAGAACCTCGATTTTCCGGCCTAATTGGGACCGGGAGTAGGCCGGAAAATCGAAAATGCCTGATAACCGAAAAATCATGAAATATGTAGTAGTCAGCCAGTACTATACTAATACATACACATATATGTAATTAATAAACGAAATTTTTAGCAATTTGAAATGCAACAATTTAAATATACATGTACCATGTACTACATATGATGTACTACAACAGTTACATATACTGTATGTGCACGTATGTAGTATGCATATATGCATACACGTATGGCAAAGCAAGTTTACCTGTTGCTAAGCTGTTGATTGAAATGGCAGTTTTTGTTGTCGCAGTTGTGATAAACGTTGTTTTGCGGCTTTATCCCGAAGTCTCTTTAGTAGCAATAGTTCAGTTTGTTCAGCAGCGGATTGTAGCTCCATGTGAGTCCTTTTAAAAAACAGTCAAAAGCCTCTCCATTGCTAACCTTGCATTGTTCGATTTCATCGTCGTCGCTTTCGGCTTCATTTTCAGTAGTACGTTCGTTCTGAATTTAGGATATGATGTCATTATCGGTTGAGATTTGGAATCCCGGATCGTTATGGTCAATGCTTAACCATTCATTGATATTGTGACTCTCTGTTGTAACATACAGCAAGAAAGGGGAACACCCTGACTTCTTTTTTGTAAAAATCATCTGAACGAAGCAGTGTCCAATCCACGATTTTCGGCTGATTTCATTGTTTTGAGTATCTTCTGCGGATTTTGATTTCCGGATTCCAATGAACTTGCGAAGCTCTTTATTTTCTCTGCATCACATTTGGTATCACCAATCGTTGATTTACCGAAACTAAAATCATTTGAGATATGAATGCAAGTTTCACCTGTTTCATGCCTTTTAAAAATATCATTCTTTTGATTAATTGTTAGTACAGTGTGCTTTCGTTTGAACGTCGACATCGCTAAAAATGTAATCCGTACTGAAGTAGACTCAAATCTTTCAAGACAAGCTCCAGATAAAACTCGCGAAATAACAATCCGGATATTTCCCTGCCTCTCCTTATTTATTGTAATCTGATTGGTGACGAGTTAGATGACATCACTGAACAGCTGTGAGGCACGTGACACTGAAATGAAAGACTAGACCGATCATGCCATACCTTATAAAAGAGGCTTGAACCGAAGGACGGCCGGTTAACCGAGAGATCCGCATAATCGATTGCCGGATAATCGAAGTTCTACTCTAATTCCATTCGATTTTAAATGCATAAAACATATAAGATTCCATATTTATAAAACAATGTGTAACATAATTAAATAGAAAATCCATTTTTGAATAATAAATGTTCGAAAAATGAGCATCTCCCTCTAGAGCTCGACCAGTGGATTTCAAACTTTATTAAACAAGGACCGCATTTTGAGACAGTATTTGTACGTGCGGTCGGCGGCCGCACGTACAAATACGCACGCATATGCACAAATGTACGCAAGCGCGTTCATTCATACTCACACGTATATGTAGTCATACGAACACATGCACGCAGGCACATGCATATCAAATTAGTGCTACAGTGCATGTGGTTTGATGCCGGATACACCAAACGCTAGGCAGCGTGCTAAGTTTGCACATGAATTTCCACCCTACTGAGTTTGCGAGCAGAACTTTTCAGGACATAGCGAGTAGCGCTCGTAAGTCAATTTTATTTGTAGCATCGCAATGTTTTTCGTTATACTGACATTTTAGTGATGGCAAAGCAGCTTGATTTTTTCCCCCTGTTTTTAAAACTCTTTAACTGGAAGATGAGTTTGTGCCAGATCGATACATGCATTATTCAAAGATTATTACAAATACGTTTTTCAAGCAGAAATTTAGCAGAAAATAACGAATGACGAGATATTTACTCCATCTTTGACAAACCTTAAAAGTGCTCATATTTATAAGGGTAGAAAAGACGCTTATACTATGAATTTTCAGGTTGCTCAATATGATTTGTACCCATAGTCTACAGAATGCAAAAGTCTGAACAAATTATTTTACTGATCTCGCTTGCTGTTTTCTAAAAGTGAGATTATTCAAAGCTCGAATTTATCTTTTATAATTTAAAAGTTTCACAATGTTAATCATCTTACACCTTTCTGGTAGGTCGGACGGTCTGGGTCTCAACAACAACAACAATGTTAATCATTGCACTGAAAGAGTTTTTAGAAGTTTTCTCACGGTTGGAATTTAATTGAATTTTTCGCAGAATATTTGCAAATTTTCAAAACTTAACAGAGAATGCTCAGTGAAATGCGGTATTTTTATCCACCACAAAGTACCTGCCCTAGTTACATTGAATAACACAGTAGGAGTAACAGTATTTATTATCATTACTATTATTTCTATTCGATTTAGAACGCGGGAGGAGAGAAGTAACGCATTGTTACAAGATCTGCATTCTAGACCAGAATTTGCCACTGACAGTCATAGACACACATGCACGCCAGGGAAAGCATTGCAATCAAACTTAAAAGCATTACAAAAATGAATCGTGCTATGATCTCCCGTACGCTTTTTTTATGAAATTAATAGGCTGGTTTTATGAATGTTCAAATTATAATGTGAAATAAAAACATTAATATATGAAAGCTGACAACAGACACCGGTTTTAATTCAGTGTAAAGTAAAGAAAACTTAATCAGCATATTTTATCTGTTATTTAGTGGATGCGTTCGAAATTAGATGTTGCCAGCTTGTTTACGGATGTAGTAGTTCTAGTTAGTATACGTATATCAAAATCTGTGGGCATCTAACGCTCTGACCCACAGTTTTTATATAGACTTAAAAAAACTGTTCATTTATCTACCGCAAATAATATTATATAATATTTTACAAAATATAAAATTTCGTTTTGTAAACGTTACTATTTGTCCACCAAATTGTTCAAGTTAGTAAGTTGCTCTGAATGTTGACGGCTTACCTAAAATTAAAATGATTATTCTGGTTATTATCAAGTGTGCGAGCAGAAACGAAAGCCGCTGCGCTTGGTTTCAAATTCAAAAGGACTTTACCACGCGGTATAAAGCTCAGTGGTTAAGGCATAGGAATTGCACTCGAAAGACCCGATTTCGACTCCCGGCTCTGCTCAAATTATCCTCCAGTTTACTCGGAGAACGACCACGTAAAATCTGTGGGTCCGAATGTCTATTCGAGAGTTTTGCTGTAATGCATGGCGTTTACGGTTCCTGTAGATGTCGCCCTTACTGAATTCCGGTCTAAATGATGCAGCACTATCTCATCCGTCCAAACATGCACTTTACACTTAGGGTAAATCGAACACCCTGGGTTGAAAGAAAGTTTCTCTACAGGCCGTTCGTTTTTATTGCGCTAAACTTTTCGGTGTGTTATACTTCTATTAATATCTTTTTCTGGTGATGTAAATTTAAATCACAACTGCTGAAGCTTGCTTTTCAATTTTTGACAAGTTTAACTAAAATAAATCTATTTACTTATTTATTTTTTTCAGTTCAAATCTTACAGAAATGTATGGGGAATGGTGTACGTCTTAAAATAGCAATTCATGTTTTTTTAAAGGGCTGAAAATCTCACCTCACATATGAAGCTTACTTTTCTCCTTTTCAAGATTTTTAAAAAGATCATTTTATTTTACATAAAATATAAACCTTACTGAAATTATTGGGCGTGTTTAATATTCTGAAGCTACCATTTTAAATTACAATAAATCAAATTGCTGCTTGTAATATAGACACTTATAGACGCAGTTCGTTCATAGCAGTTGTTAACGGTGCATACTGTTCTACCTGTTCTTTTGGCCTGAAGAAAGGGACTTATAATGTTGCCGAAACAATTTTGTTACCTCAGTGACATGGCTACTTTCTTCCAGAAAGTTCTGTAAGTGTTTATCACACTTTATATATTTTGAAAGAATGGAAAGCGAAATTCATTCCTTCTGAAGTTTGATTTACATTTGTTAGGCTAATTTCTAAAATATGAATAAACTTACTTTTTTTTCTGAAATTTAAATCTTACTGATATTTTGTGGGCGTGGTTAATATATTGAAACAACACATTATTTCTTCCTAAAATAGAGCAAGCGAACTCCTACTGAAGTTCGCTTTTCATTTTTCTGTCAAAGTTTTAAAAAATCAATATCTTTATTTTATTTCTTTCTAAAAGTGCACATCGTACTGAAATTTGGTGAGCGTGGTTAATGTACAAATGTTTTGTGGGCGTGGTTAATGATTCTTTAAATGCTGAATACTTCTTAAATTTTGAATGCTTTTGAATACATTTGAATATTTAAAATTTGAATAATGTCTGGAAATTATTAGCAAATCTTGAAGAAATTCAGCATTTTTCATTATTTTTGCAATGTGTTTAATTAGACATTTTCCATACAAGAAAAAATGGTGAACTCCCACTAAGTTATTGCCTAATATTTTGCATATTCTTCTAATAACTTTCAATAGCCTCTCAAACACAATTACTGTTATACTATATACGAAGTAATTACGCTGGGAATAACAATATATGAAGAGTAAATATTATAAGATATTGGTTAATATTTTGAAACCATCACATATATCCATTTTGGCTTTATATTAAAAAGATAAATAAATTGAAACATATAAGATGAGATAATCTTGTATATCTTGGAATTCTGGAAATTTTTCAGTGTGCCAACAATTTCGGTGTGCCACGTATTTGATTATCTTGTTACCAAAATACAAAATTTCAAGTGATAGAAATTAAAAAATCTGATGTGAGCAGAACATGACTTTCCCTACACACTCAAATTCATTTTCTTTTTATTTAAATAATAATTCATTAAATTGAGTTTAATTGTACTAAATAGCACACATGATTATTTGAAATTCAACTAAATTTAAATTTTTATTCAGTTTTTGTTTTCTTTTGGTAACTGGACGTATTTTCATAACCGACTTAGCAAAAATGCGAAAAAACTTAAATATCTCGAGAACGGCTAGTCCTAGGGTCATGAGGTTGTCCTTATTCTTTTCAGCGTCAAAAATTACGTATAAAACAAGCATTTAATTGATACATTTGAGCATGTATAGGCTTTTATTTCAGATTTTGACAATTTTTGCAGGCGAGTTGGCAAGAAAAGAAAAAAAAAACAGATTCTTTTGCCCCGAATTGTACCAAAATATTATCAGCACCAGGATCATCCATAAGTGACTTTTCTACCAAATTGTGGGAAATTTGGTCAATTAGTGTCTTCAGTTAGAATGGATGCATGCTATTTTTGCAGGTTATTTCGCAAAAAGACATTTTCTTTTATCCCGAATCGTACAAATTTCTAATTACCACCATTGCAAACCTAAAGGGGCTTACCTATGAAATTTTATGAAATTTGGAACATTAGTTGAGTTATAGACAATGCATGCATTGTACAGACACGCACACAAAGGATCACACACTCACATAGACACACGATATCATGCTAAAATAGGTTTTTCGTGTTCTAGAGGTTGTGCGGATCCGTCAAAAATTCGAGTTGTGATTTTCGACATGATTCCAATACTTTCCTTTTACATTACCATGTATTGTAGTTAAAGTAAAAAGATAAATTTTGGTCCGAAATAACTGCAGCAAGATTGTGAGCATTTCCAGAATTGGAAAAGTTATAACGAATATCAGTTTTGTCAATCATTGCTCATCCTAAAATTACAGGGATTAGGACAAGTGGGTTGCAAAAATTCAATATTGTCAAGGATTCTAGAACTTTATATAATCCGCATTATTTAATACAAAATTTTTCGGTTCTACTTGGAAAAGTAACGTAACAAATCACAGACAACATTTTTTTAAATGCAAAAAATAATTAAATAACAGTTCTGACTTGAAATGTGCGTTTGCTTATGAAAAAAAAAAAAAAAAAAAAAAAAAAAAAAACCACAAACGTTGACGTTGACTTACCAGTTTTCAACGGCATTTTTCGTTATCGCTGTTCATCAGAATTTATAATGCAGAAATATTTTTGCTACAAACTTTTAGGCTATTTTATTATCCAAGTTAGCTCGTATTTTCTCACTCTTTATCTACGAAATAGAATGTTAGCTGATAAAGTAGACGACAGAGTATTTGTACCCCAAAAGGGTGCATTATACCATTTAAAGAACTTTGGAAGAATGCCTTTTACTGTTCTAAAAATGTCCAATTAAAATCCTAAAATGTAGGTTAGCTCCAGAATAAGTGAATATTTTTAGCTTTAACTGCCCTTAGCATTCTTTGCTGCTTTCTGGTGGAATACCAATAATCGTAATCGATTAATGGTAATGTAATGGATTTAAATGTAGTTCTTTACATTTTGAAACCCCTATATTTGGATATAAATTTCTTTCGACACATTAAAAAAGTATTTTATTGGCATACACGTAGTCACTATGGCTATTACTGCACCTTGGATTGAAGTGAAAGCTACAGGAAAATATTTAGAACTTAAGTTACCTTAAATTCCATTACTTCAGCTAAAACCACCGTCTCCTTCCTAAGTAACGACGAACACTGTCGAAATATGATGACATTATAACTATAAGGCTGCGGTTTTTATTTTCATACAGCGACCATTTAAGGGCAGAACTAATTTTCCCATCTCGAATTCAATGCTTCTGCTAACAAAGTGAAAGACCTACATTATCAAATAATTTATACGAGCATTACAATTTGGAGGTATATTTTCACTCAAGAAACGAAACATAGGCAAGCTTTTGCAACGTCCATACTATTTTTCTGGCCATAATGATAGGGATAGCTTTTGTCCTCGAATGTCATCTGTTTAGACGATTCTGTCAAATTGCTTGTATAAACTTAGCAATGTTTTTAGAACACATTACATAAATTAGACTTGCAATTTCACAGGAATGTCTTCATGAAAAGCATTCAATCTTTAACACAATCGAGACATCTGCCACTGTCTAACAAATCCCATTTTCCTCCCGGACAACAAATGTTGTACAATTCTTCAATGAAAACAAAAACAAAAAAAAAAAACTCTGCGCTCTTTCCTGGAATATTTTACTGCATACAACTGTGTGATATTTGAGAAACGTGGGGATTTGGGGAATTTCAATAGTTCATGTATCTCAATATTTCATGTATTTGAATAGTTCATTTTGTAAATTATACTTTGGGTATTTATATTACACTGATTCTCTAAAAAGTACTATATTAAACTGCTTTAAAAATACTATTTTTTCTAAAATATAAACATATACAAAACCTTAGGTGAGTACTTGAAAAATTGAAGACCACTAATTTAAAGTTGCATCTTTCAAAACGCAATCTATTCCAGATAAAAGTCACATATGTGACACATGAAAAGGGTGGAAGGGCCTATCCTGACAAATTCAATGCTGCCAAAGAATGGTGCAAACTGCAGGATTTTCACCAATTAAGGAGTTTCCTCGATCTGTTACTTTTTGCCGTCGGTTTGTTGTCGATTCTCAAACATTGCCAGATCCTTGCATTGGTTAATGGAAGGAGACAAGAAATTTGAATGGACACCTGGATGGACGCCTTCAATCGACTTAAGGACATGCTCCTATTTTATCGTATCCTCAACCAATAGCGAGCTTTATACTTGATGCTAGAAAAGAAGGAATAGGGGCAGTTCTCTCCTATGAAATAGGAGAGCAAGAACGTGCCATCGCATACTTTAGCTAGTGCTTGTCGATGCCCGAAAGAAATTACCGTATAACAAGGAAAGATCTGTTGGCAATTGTTAAACCCGTAGATCATATCCATAATTACCTGTACGAAGGAAATTCCTGTTGCCGACTGATCACGCCACTCTGAGTTGGCTCCTCAGTTTTAAGAACTTTGAAGGGCAGATCGCAAGTTGTGTTCAGTGACTTCAAGAATACGACATGGATATTCGACACAAAAAGGTTCTCATGGAAACGGTGATGCATGCACCTTCGAAAAGACCTTGTCCTTTGAACTGTACACATTGCATTTGTGCTGAAATTTCGAAGCCATATTTCATTGACCATTCGTCAAGTTATCTCCTACCATAGACCCAATTGTCGGAAGCGTCTTAAAACGACTGCGATGTTTACTATCTATGCTCTTAATTAGTTAATATTCATATCAATGCTCATTGATCTGATTACAGCACGTGACCAATTTTCTCTCCATATCACGTGACTTCACCGACCATTTCCACGTTCCCGGCTATTCAAACGGTTGCTGCAAACACTCGGGTCAGTCGAGTGGTCTGGATTTTCGACCCCCCCCCCTTCTGGCAAAAGAGAGCGTGAAGAAGCTCGAGTAGAAAAAGACAGCGACTTACCGGATGAAAATTCTTAAATCATGTATTTAATTGTAAATACTAATAAATAAAATGACAACAAAAATATTTAAAGTTTCGTAGGACTAAAATATGAGACTTCACGATAATATAATTTAAAGGTCTTACCTGAACCAGTTATTCCTTGACGGAGTTTAAATTTTGAGCATTACGTCACTTTGATATGAAAATCATTGAATCCTTAATATGAATGTAAAGCGTTCACAACTAAAGTTACGATAAAAAGAATGGAAATTTTCTGGAGCGAAGACTTAAGACTTCATGATAACAAATGTTGAAGACCGTACTTGTAAAACATTTTTTGTGGAATTTTAAATTTGAGTAATATGTCGATATTTTCTCACGTAGCTGGGTCATTTTATTAGAACTAATAAGTGCCCACACTCAATTTACGTGATGATAATTTAATAACAAAAACATTGTGCTGTGGATGTTGTACATCATTATTTCCCTATGAAGGAAGTAAATACGTTGCATTATATAGTGAAAATCATGTGCTGCTACCATTTAAAATTTATTTCTGGGTAAAAATTAACTTTTGCTAAGTAACTAAATATTTTTTTTTAAATGTCTTTTCCACTAAATAAAGTTAATAGCATTTTTCCGCAATCACGCTTTTCATAAACAAGATATTTTTGTACAATTGTTTACAGTCAACAGAGTTCAGAAACTTCGGACACTTCGGCTCACAAAATAGATTACAGCAATTTCACTGAAGTTAAGATCTATTTATAAGATTTCTTGTGTAGTTTATTCTCTAGAGTGTAAACTTTCTCTCAAGTAATACAATTTAACAGGAAATGACATTAGTTTTGGTAAACATAATTAAATATTTTAAAAGCAAAGTAAGATAATTTTAATGTTGTGCCATATAGTATATCAGGCTAGAAAATGTACTTGACGTTGTCCTAGGGTTAAAACAGGGATACATTGATATATAAATCGAAAAAAAAATAACTAAAAGATACATTTTATTCTATGAGACAAAATAGAGACAAAAATAAACGATCATGACATTAAACAATTAAAATGACAGAACGAGCGTGTGGTAAAGATTTGAAGCCAGATGACAAGACACCTAAATGACATTAAGTTTATAAGCAATAAGAGATTAGTTTATGAGTAATAAATAAACTTAGACTTTATCTTATGGAGGGGGGCCCACACTTTGCTACCCGACGAAGCAACGTCTACCAAGGGAGACAATTTTTCATCCATTCAGGACTGACCCATAAACTACAAGCACTGGTGAGGGGGTTTGCATCTCCAATCGGATTGGGGGATTGAAGGAAGGCGTTTATACCCGAAGTCGAGTTCCAGAAAGTGCCCAACTAACAAGAAAATATAGAGACTTTTCATGCGTGCAGTTGCCTAAAATCACTGCAAAGGGTCCGGGTAATTTCTCAAAAATGTTGAAATGATCTGTGCTTAAAAGGCCCTGTCAGTGAGCCAATGAGAGTTCCATACTGTATAGAGGTATACGCGAAATTCTACAGGTTCAGCAGGTGAGTAATTTATGCAAAAATCGATTTTGGCCTGTTAATGTTAAACATTATGCTAGTCTCTCTCCCTCTCTTTCTCTCACTTAATCTCACATTGTTTGAAATAGTAAAGATTATTATCATAATAAGCAAGCATGTTTTGTAATTATATGGTAAATCTGCAAATAACTTTTTAAAAATGAATTTAACCCTTTAAGCGTTATTGACGAGTTCAACTCGTCATGCATTGCACTACCGCTAAGCGGGTTTGATGAGGCACACTCGTCATGCACTTTTAGAATCGATATGTTTGTTTGGAAGAAATTTGGAGTGTTCTTCATAACGCAGCTCTTTAAAGAGCATTTGGAACTATGTAATAATTACATAATTATATTTACGCCGTATTTTAGTGCCCAAAACTACTAATTACATTTCACTCCATATTCATAAGAAAAAAAAAGTGAAATTTGCATACAATTCCAGTACAACCGGAACAATGACCCCATTCCCAAATGACCGCTTTCTCTCAACCTTTGAAATGAGCTCGACTAAAAGATTTAAAAGGAAATCCTTCCTCAAATAGAGAAAGCTTATGTGGCTTTAAGTGCATCCACAGGTTCCGAAACGAAGGGAGATAGTTTGGGTAAACTCGTGTGGCATCGAAGGTCTTGCAGGTTCGACCATAAACATTATAATTAATGAACATGTGTCTTCAGGATTTCAGTTTTTGTTTTAAAGCAGTGTGTAATATTTAAAGGATATGTTGTTAAATTATAAACATCGGATTGCTAGTTATTTTCTTATATCGCAATCGGAGATGTTTTAAAGACACGAAAAGTATAATTATTTTTACATTCATAAAGAATTGACTTTTAAATGCATGGATTCCGTCCAAAGTTTTTTTGACATAGAATATTTCGATCTTTCTGATAGTGTCAAGATGAAAACTCTGTAATAATAGTTTTGTCCGCTTAGGAGCTGATATGCGTAAAGATCGGGCCAAAAATAAAATCACTGAAAAACTAATTCGAATTTTAAAAAGTAACTTCGAGGTGCACCTTCCCGAATTCTGAAGAATTTGTGTACCAAATTTCATGGCCGTACGGTGCTTAGATTTCTGAATGCAGACTGCACAGACGCACAAGTAGACGTATTTCATTATTTTGTAACACCTAGTGGTCCGAAATGCGTTAGACATAAATGGGTATTTAACAATTTCTATTTATAATACATATATTGTTTTCGACGTATTGTTTGTTTGAAATTGTTTTCGATCTCCCATTTTACCCGCTCCTCGGAGTGTGTGTGTGTGTGGGGGGGGGGGGGAGATTATTTTTGATGATATTCATGTTTCTATGGCTGAAAGAAGACGAATGATAGATAGTGAGCGCTGGCATGCTGTCGGACGCATTGAAGCAGGACAGTCAATGAAAAATGTCGCTATTTTCTTTGGCGTTGATCATTCGGCAATTTCTCGATTATGGAAACGATTCCAAACAAGTCAAACAATTGCCCGGAGACCTGTGTCCGGTCGTCCAAGGGTTACCACCCCCTTTGCTAATCGATATATCGCTATAGTAGCCAAGCAGAATCGACGAGCGGCCTCCACAACTGTTACATCCATGGTTGCAGCGGCACTTGGTAAGACAATATCTGCCAGCACTGTGCGCCGAAGGCTCCACGTGAAAGGACTGTACGTCCGAGTACCAAGTTTTTGTGTTCCACTAACCGTCCAAACCAGACGGAAAAGATTAAAGTAGTGTCGTCAACATGTCAATTGCACTGTCTCAGATTGGTGCAACGTCCGTCTTCACGGACGAGTCCAGATTTACCCTAGAGTCAGATGATAATTGTTGTAGGGTCTGGAGAGAACGAGGGACACGCAATCAGGCCAAGAACATCATCGAGCATCACGCATTCAGAAGTGGCAGAGTCATGGGGCTGGAATTTCAATAGGATATCGCACAGAACTGAACATCTTTAAAGGCGGTTGGTTCTGTGATGGCAACGCGATATCGGGATGAAGTCCTAGACCCCATTGCGAGACTCTGCGCTGCAGCAGTTGGTCTTGATTTCCTCCTTATGGACTATAATGCCAGTGCCCATCAAGCTAACACCGTTGACGAATACCTGGAAAGTGAGGGCATTTCTCGTATGGAGTGGCCGGCGTATTCCCCCGACCTTACTCCCATTGAAAACCTTTGCGATGCCCTCGGGCGTGCTGTCTCTGCACGTTTACCTCCTCCAGCCAGTCTCAGAGAGTTGGAAACTGCCCTATTGAAGGAATGGCCATTGCTAGCATCTGCGATGGTTGATCACCTCATTGAAAGCATTTAAAATCGTTGTAAAGTTTGCGTGAAGGTCCAGGGTGGTCACCTACCATTTTAATGTTAGTTTTGTTTGGTTTGTTTGCCTTTAAACATAATTTTAGTAATGACCCAAATGTGACTTAGTCATATAACTTATAAAAAATAAATGTTTTTTTCATCTTTGTATATAATTTTCGTTTTCTTTAATGCATAAACACATTTGCTACCTTCATGCACAAATGTTAGTTAATCAAAGCTTTACTTTTCCATTTTTGTTGATTTTACCATCCGTGCTTCACTTTTGGAAGCCAGTGTAGATAATTCCCTATGAAATATTTTTGAAAACGGACGTTCAGAGGCTTTAGTATTATTACTTTACCTTTAATTTCTTTATCATTTATTTCTTTACCTTTTATTTTTAATATATAAAGTGAAAAACTTTTTCATTATTTTTTTATAATTTACATTCAAAACTTGCAATATTTCAAGTTGCAATATTTAACGATATTTATGTATAAAATAGCAAATTTCCGTAATATTTTTCAACATACAATATTTTTACAACTTTTAAAATTTCGAAAGAAATAGCCAAGAGATTGAGGTTCTTCCCATAATCCATTTTTCCAAAATTAACTCATCGTCTGATGTCTAATGATTTAAATAATCCTACCAAAATTCATAAGATTTCCTCAATTGGTTTGAGAGATATTGTGCGCTATGGGAAAGTATAATTTCTAATATTTTGAGAAGTTGCCTACAATAAATTTTAAATTATGGGGCCTCTTTATTTTGTCGTTAAAAGTACATATAAAGTGTTTACTCATTTGATAATAGTAAGTATTTTTAATTTTTATGATACTTTCTATTTTTATACGAAATGGGCAATATCTTTAAAACAGAGAATGATAAATTCCTATTAATGGTAAGAGCATCATAACGTTCCTATTTCTCGTCAAACGCGGAAGTCCTCACTGGAGTCTGAATTTATTTGTCACTCACTTTCGAATTGGGTTTGCTAGAACGAGGACATTACAGTACTCGGGGCCGTTTTCCAATACAAGTATTTTTTATAGCGTGTTTCTTTAACATTTGAAAGCACATATTCGAGAAATTAAAGACCTGTTCTTCACGAAAATCCATAATTAGTAAATGTCATGCTGATTTTAGAATTGAAAATTTTTAATAATTTGTAAACTGTTTCACTATTGTTAACGTGGGATGCGGTAGCCCAGTGGTTAACGCGCGGGAATTGCGTTCGGTAGCCCCGGGTTCGATTCCCTCCGCTGCCAAAACTGCCGCCGTTTTCACGAGGAGCACGATCGCATGAAACATATGGGTCCGTAAGTCCTTCCGAGAGGTTGGTGGTAGGAGAAGGAGGGTACGGTCCCTCTGGATGCCTCCCTCACTGGGTTCCGGTCCAAATTGTGTGGTTCTTCCCGGCCGTCCAAAGAGTTACCTTACACCTTTCTGGTATGTCGTATAGCCTGGGTCTCAACAACAACTATTGTTAACGTTTACTATATTTACTTATATGCTGTAATCGGGCTATAACATTCATATTTTGTAAACAAAATGAATAAAACTACTGCTTGTGAAAGTATAACTTTCTAACACTTTCTTGATATTTTTGCCTTTTAAGTCACAGTAGGACTCAAAACGTCCTTGAAACAATTGTTCACTTTATTTCTATGCTTGTTTTCTTCAAGTAAGTTTTAGAAAGTTATATACTTTGTTTTACCCAAATATGACACTGTTTTTACTGAAATTAATTACATTCTTGTAAACTAAGTCAAAATTCACAGATTAGTTTATTTTTTACATTTTGTCATTTAAATTTGTTCAAAATTACTTAAATAATAATTCCCTTTCTGTATTAATTCAAAGCTAATTAATTATTTTTATTATCTGTAGTTAGGATAACTTTTAAAGCTCTTTAGAATTATTCATGCTTTTCTTTGGAGTTCATTTTTATTAAAAGTAATTTTAATTGAAATTTTCTGGTTGTTAGGTAGTTAGAGCTTAAGTAGACTTTTGGAAATCTCGAATAAAATGTTTCATGGCGCCTTTTCTCTTAATGCGTATTCTGTGGTTTATTTTACAAAGCCAAGCCAATATTCTCAACGTAATTTTCTAAACTGCAATCGCGTAATTGGAATTAACCAGCAGAATTAATTACCCAGCAGAATTAATTATCCAGCTACGCGCTACTTGATCTTGTTCTGGTTCAGTAAAACAGAGATCAAATTTGTTAAAAATTGTACTTGTGATAAACAATACAACAACTTCGGCACAATTGTGCGTAAAATTCTCTTAAACTTTTACAATGAAATCAGACTAAATAAGTTCGTTTCCCCTCAAGAAAACTTGATCGATGTTTTTCAAATTTGTTATGAAAGTTTGTGTACATTTGACTGAATGGAAGTTTTTTTTTTATTTCCCTGGATATTACTGAAGCGAGGTTGTGTGATTAGCGTTCTGGACAATTTAGATGGAGAAAGTGCACTGCCGCCATGCATATTGTAAGGAACCTTGCTTCCCTAACCAGGAAGCGAACCCTGATGCTCTACCGTTGAGCTACTGAGAAGACATGGCCAGCCATTATTGTCCAAGTGGTCTCTGCATTATCCACTCCACTCTCTAATGTGCGATTGACATGCAACTGACAATCTGACTGACTACTTCCTGCCAATCCCGCCCCCCAAGTTTGCCTACTGATGCTATTTCAGTCCTTCAGGTTAGCTTCCTGCGTGGTCGTTATCCTCTGGATTTGAAATCGGCGCTTAATATCACAGAGTCCACTGAATCTGAAGTAGTCTAAGGTCGCGTTCGGACCCCCAACATCTGTGCACTAACCTACAGGGTTGATTTGCTCGATCGCCATTGTAAAGAATCTTGCTGCTCTAACCGAGAATCGAACTCTGGATTTTCGAACTGGCCAGACGATGTTCTACTGTTGAGCTACTGTTGACGAAATTGCAAGCTTTTATTGTCAAAGTGGACTCTGCAATATGGAACAGAAACTGGCCGACATAAACTTTCATCGACCATTCACTTACACGGGTTCGAATTTTGGGAAAAAATACTAGTTTCTATCGGAAATAAATCTAGGTAGGATTATTAAAAAAAATAACCGATATTTTGCATTGGATTTAATTTGAGTTTTTCGGATTGAAAGTTTGAGTTTAACTCGTGAAACAACCCAGAAATCACTTTTTTAGAGCATTTTCTCAAAAAAATAGCAAAAGCAGCACTTTGAGACGCTATTTCTCCAGATCCTCGGGAATGCAATCGAGAAACTGACATTACGCTTTTATATTGGTGATTATAATATATTACAATTACGAGATTCTTTTTCGTAATCCTTTCTGCAATCAAAATCGTTTAAGAATTGTTATTGAAAATCGTAATTATAATATACAAGAAAGATCAATCATGCATAAAGCATTGATTATGAAACACTTTCCATCTGAAATGCAATTTTATTTAAACATCTCTAAAATGCGATACGTTTAGCGGTGATATTTTTAACATTATCACAATACTGCAATAATTTATTATATTTGAAAACTCTCTAAAACAAATGAACTTTATTCAAATAACGTTATCGAAATATAAATCGCCTGGCTCTCTACATTAAAGTAGTGCATATTTTATTCATAAACTTTCTTTCATTCAGCGGCGATATTTTTAAAATTATCATAATACTACACTAATTTATTTTACTTCAAAACGTAAAACCATGGAGGTAAAATTACTTTCTAACCCCATGCTTAAAGCTTCATCAAAAAAGCAATAATATGGAATCGTCTACTTCTCTATGTAAAATCAATGAAAGTTTCATTTATATCAGCTGTATTGCAGACTCCAGAACTAAGTAATTTTGCGTTAAAGAAATTCAGTAATTCTTATACAACTCATCTTACAGCTTGATTTATTTACATTCTCCATACGTGAAAGTTAGGCTTCGTTGTAGAAAATATCAAAATTTTATGATCATTTAAACTAAAAAATATTCTAATTGCGTTGGCGCAGTATATAGCTGCACAGGAAAAAATAAAATATAAAGCTGTTTTAGGACGGATGCAACAGTAAATATAAATTAAAAGAACTTTAAAAATCCCGATTTTAACACAAGATTTTTATTTATTTTTTAATTCAATTAACGTGGCAACAACAGATCGAAATCCAGTTACAGTAGCCACAGTACAGTGTAGTACAGTCTCCATGCCTTATCCGGGATTCGAACCCGGGCCCTCTAGACAGCAGCCGAACACGCTATCCACTACACCACCTGGGCGGATGGATTCCATATTTTATTTTGAAGTGGATCAAGTGATCTTTTCATATAATATGAATGCAATTATTATTTTAATTTTTATTTAAGAACCTACCGAACATAGTTTGCTGAATTTTTTTTTATATATTTTATGGGATAATTTGAATATTTTCTAAAATTTTCGAGGTAATTTGTGAATTTTAAATTCGCTTAAAAAATGTTTGAAAAATTAGTTCCCATAGGATTCAATGTAGTATTTCATTTTTTCAATTCGTGTTCAATCCAAAACTAATTGGGTGATATTATTCATTTACATTCCCATAGGTCCCACAGACTGTCTCAACAACATACTAAAATTTCATTTTGATAAAGTCGTTCTTACGGCAGTTATCGTGCGAACGGAGAGACAGAATGAACAATGTCATATACACTTTTCAACTATGTTGTAAAGTGTTGAAAACCGTCCGTGATCTTAATTTTAATCGAAGTAATTATTTCTGGAATAAAAATTATTATTGCAGTTATACAATTTTTTTTGTGTAATCATATTCATAATCCCAAAATTATTATCCGGCTACTAAATTGTTTGTCTTTATGTGGTATTTCTGCTTCAGAAGAAATAATTTTTAGTGTCGTAGGAAAAGTTTATTCACAAACGAGAACACTACTAAAAGCCAACAATTATGAAAAATTAATTTTAAGAAACACCAACCCGTACCCCAAAATATATAATATTACAAAACTTTAAATTCACAATTATGTGCAAATTTCTGTAATATTCTAAATGACATTGTTTTAAAATATTCCTTTAAAACGTTTAATTTGATTCTCCAAAGAAGAAATATTAGAATTCCCGCTATACAAATTTATCTTCACACGAACAACCTGGTCCCGTTTGTAAACAGAGTTACAAATAATATTAAATTGGATATATATAAGTCAAAATGAAAGTGCTAAAATTGTATTAGAAGATATACCGTATTACTTCTATTTTGTTTCAAGAATTGACACAATGCTAAACACATTATTTGAGATTAAAAAAATATTTGCTAAAATAAAACGGATGACATCAGAAATCTAAGCTATCAACAATTCCCGTAATCTTTAAATCCGAAGGCCATAATTGATACAAGTCAGTTAAAAAGGCAATAACGTTCATTTATGAAATTTGTTTTTATACCCATTTTTAACACTTTCCAACATAGTTGAAAAGTGTTTATGACTTTGTTCATTCTGCCTGTCTGTATGTCCATTAGCACGATAACTGCCGTAAAAATGACTTTATCAAAATGAAATTTTAATACGTTGTTCAGACGGTGTGTGGGACCTATGGGAATATAAATGAATCATATCACCCAATTAGTTTTGTATTTAACCCGGGTTCAAAAAATGAAATACGTTAAACCCTATGGGACTTTATTTTTCAAACATTTTTTAAGCGGATTCAAAATTCACAAATTGCTTCGAAAGTTTTAGGCAATATTCAAATTATCCCATAAAATATATAAAAAAATTCAGCAAAATATATTCAGTAGATTTTTAAATAAAAATAAAAATATTAATTACACCCTTTATATGAAGAGATCATGTGACCATTGTAGGAAGAGATCACGTGGCCCACTTCAAAATAAAATATATCATCTATCTTGTGTCAAAATCGTGATTTTTAAAGTTCCCTTTAATTCATATTTAGTGTTGTATCCGTCGTAAAACCGCTTTATTTGTGCTTAAATTTTGTGCATCTACATACTGAAACAACGCAATTACAATATAGTTGAGTTTAAATGATCGTCCAACATTGATTGTTTCTACAACGAAGCCTAATTTTCACTTATGGAAAATGTAAATACCACAATATGTAGAATGAGTTATATAAGAATTGCTGCATTTCTTTAACACAAAATTATTTTGTTCATGGAGTCTGCAATATAGCTGATATGAATGAAATATTCATCGATTTTACAGAGAGAAGGATGATTTTTTCTATGAAGTTTTAAGCATAGAGTTTAATTACTTGTACCTCCATGGTCTTAAGTTTTTAAATAAAATAAATTATTATAGTATTCTGATGAATGAAATACTGCTTTTATAGAGAGAGCCAGGCGTGTTATATTTCGATGACGTCATTTGAATAAATTTCATTTGTTTTCTATGGAGTTTTCAAATATAATAAATTATTGTAGTATTATGATAATAATAAAAATATTACCGAGGAATGTATCGCATTTTAGAGATGTTTAAACCAAGCAATTTATATTTCAATGCCGTCTTTTGAATGAAGTTCATTTTTTTTTCGATGAAGTTTTAAGTTTTCAAATATAATAAATTAATTAAATAATATTGTGATAATTTTAAAAATATTATCGAGGAAGGATGTTTTTGAATTTCAGTTCGAAAATGTTTCATAATCAATGCTTTATGCATGATTGATCTTTCTTGTATTTATTTAAATCGGAAAATTTTTAATAAAATTCGTTCTGTCGTTTAAACACATCTGAGCAGCATGATATAATTTTCCTTCAAATAAACTTGCGAAAAAATATTGTCTGTAAAATAGTCTCTATGGAAAGTTAGTTCTTGAGTAAAATTCTTCTTTATTGGTTTAAATATTTTCTTAATCCCTTAAATTTTCGAAGTTTGTTGTTGATTTTTGCGGGTAAGAAAATGGCATATTTGCATCTTACGAGGCCTAAGACACATTTTTATTACCGTTGATATTTTAAATCGTTGTTTTGCATGCACAGGATAAATCGGGTATTGTTACAAACGTGTTAAACGGCTACCGTGAAAGCCCCAGGCCGTCCGGCTCGTCCAGAGGACTTGGAGCAACAGGATGGGTAAACAGGATGGGCTTTTCTAAACGGCTACCGTGTAAAAGTACGTGTAAAAATACAGGCAGTGTAAAATGAAAAGTGTAAAAATATAGGCAACCTTTTCCATGACGTGAATATATGGTTAGCAGGTGAAGTTAGGAGAGGGAAACCAGATTTGACGATTTATCACCAGTTTGGTGACATTTGGCGACTTTTCGAAGGCTTGAGAAACACCTCGAAATAACGAATGTTCTTTGAGAAATGAGGAATTTCTGAAATTTTCTATAAAATTTCTGTAAAAGGAGCCACCACACAGTTGGAGAGCAGTTGACTTGATATGAACTACATTGAACTATGAAATTCGTCAATGTTTTTAGAAAAGTAGCGGCTGTTTTGTGAAATGAGATACTCCAAGGTTCTGGGAATATCATCCGTTGTTTTGTGGAATTAGTGGGGCATTTCAGTGCTGTTTTACTGTATATTATTCCTATTTACGCTGTGCTTGTAAATAAATATGTTTGTTATCTCGAAATTTGGACTCATTCTTGTATCCTGACCGTACACCTACTATTTCAAAGGCTACGTCGTAACGGTATTAACAAAGTTTGAAAAATATGATTTGAGCAGCACATTATTTCCGTTATGGACTCAATATAGATAATGTACGGACAATTTATGGACATAGTACAGGCGCAATACATACATTGACGATGAAAATAGACATTTAGTAATAAATCTACCCAGAGTCTAATATTTTTAATTAATAAGCAAACAATTTAGGAAAGAGTAATTAAAAGCCTAAAAGAAATAAAAGAAAGACAAAATAAAAAATAAAATTTAAATGTAAAATAATAAAAGATCCAAAATAGAAAATAAATAAAACTATAGAGATACATTTACTAAGAAAACAGTATACATATATTAATATCAAGTAGCATTGATGAAATAGTATTAAAAGCATAAGCAACTCATAGAATGTAAGTTTAAGTAATACTGTCAGAAATACTCTTATTGAAATACAATTTTATTTCTGTTAACTTAATTTTTGTTTTTGAAAATATTAGAAAACTAAATATGTTGAATTTTAGAAAAAGGTTTGGTCAAATGAAATTTTTTGTTGATAGGACAAGAGGAAACATAATGATTAACGTCCTCATAATTATTATAAATACAATTTGAGGTGGATTTAATATTAAAATAATGTGGATAAAACTAGGAAACGGCTATGTCCAGTCAGAAAATATATTAAAAATTTGTTATAAATTTGTAGTTTAAGTTTCATCAAAAGGTAGGAAATTTTTAATTCTAGATGGGTCGTTAGTGCGTGGAGACATTATTCATTTAAAAATTTATGCCAGTCTTCAAGTAATAGATTTTACAAAATTTAATAAGACAGAAATATGGAAAACGAATTTTAATTCGAGTTCCAGAAGATGCAAAGATTTTAGCAAAAAATCCCGCCGTTTCATTCTCAATATTACCCACATGTAATTAGACCCAAGATAAATGAATTATATTTTTAGAATTTAAATATTTTCTTTAATGTTTTTTATATAATTAGATTTTTTGGAGATAGAGTTGAGCGCCAAAATAGACGATAAACTGCCCTTGAGCTTATTTTAGTTGAATTATTTTAGCAGCAGTTTGAGTTGCACGAATTTGTAGAGCATCGCTTAATTTGAACGAATCGATATCAAGAACAAGCAAAGTAACAAGAAGGGTGATATATACCTGTCAGAAGTCATATTCTCAGGACCTAAAACAAGGTGACACCTGAAATGTTTGTCAAAGTGTGCTTGTTGTATTTTTTCTGGAATTTAAATGTTATTGTCTCTGACGGGGTACATATTCTTCTTCTTCTTCGACCCAGATCGTTCGACCTACTTGAAGGTGTAAGGTATCTGTCTGAACGGCCGTGAAGTGCCCTCCTATTTAGACCGGAAGCCAGTGGGGGAGACATCCACAGGGACTGTACAGTATTCAAAAAAAGTAATCGAACGAATGATTACTACTAATGGCGAGGCTTTTATAAAACCGGGTGGATGGGTAACATTTTGTGAGCGAGGTATTTTTAATTTATCTTGATTCCGGAACCTGCAGCCATTCTCTTGAAGATCTAGTTGAGATTCGGTACCTTCTCCTAAATTTTAAAATGAAATATTAGAACGCATCTTTTTTTGAGACTTCCGAAATCTCTTGTGTGCACCGGACTCTCTTGATTGCAATCCTCTGATGATCTTGTGGTGACCGATATTTTTTAATTTGTGACTTTTGAAACGACCATTGTTAATTTACACCGTCCCATAAATTATTTTTTCAAATGAGTGTTAAAAAAAATGAAGTTTTTGAAAGAGTGGTCATTTCGCGAAAAAAATGCGCCATGGTGGTGTGGCAAATTCTTTTCGTTTTGAAAGAGTGGCCATTTCGCAAAAAAAAAGCTTGTGACCAAATTGTATAAAATTAGTGCACACAATTTTCGTTCTTTCAAAGGCAGCACCACAAGCGACCAAAATTGGGTCAACTAGAATTGCACACAGACTAAAAAATAGTTTTTCCCTGCAAAACATGTCGAGACCATACGAAAAAACTATTTTTAGCGTGACGTTTCTAATGGACACTCTAGCTATTTGACAATGTTTGGGTCTGGCTTTTTTTTTACGAAATAGCCATAATCTAAAGAAAAAAAAAGACGTGCTCAATTTTTGATGACTCAATTGAATTAAACTAACCAAAGTCATCAGATTTTTACTTTCCAGGGAAAGTATTGGAACGTTTCGAGACAATACGAAAAAATTACCTTTCAATAAAAATAGATATATTAATAAAAATGCACAAAAATTTCTGCATTTTTATTAACATCTCCATAACCATTAGACTTCAAAATTTAAAACATACAATAAAATAAGGAACAAGCATTGCAAATTAAAAAAAAAATCTGATGTGGGCTGACTTTCCTTATATAATGCAATGAATTTACTACTTTTTACAGTAAAAAAAAATAGGTTTTTCTTATAGTAGATACTTATGTTCTTTCCAAGATATTGAATTTTCGACAATTTATCGTCATTTTCATTGATTTGGCATTATTTTTATCCATTTGGCAACATTTCAAAAACTCACCAAGTTGGCACCGTTCTGCCAAATTTGTTGCCAAAATCTCACCAAGCGTTATGGACGAAGTTATTCTTGTAGCAGATAAATGACTATTGGCGTTCAAATACAAAAGTATTACTCAAAGTATCTTTTCTCATAAGTGGAAAGAGCTAGATCCACGAGAATGATGTCACCCAATTTAGCGCATGATATTATATGTGAAAAGTGAACATGTTTCTCAACAGTTAATATATATTTTTTTAATTTATAGGATTATAAACAAACTGGGATGAACAGTTCAGTAGAGGTTTGCCTTCCTACTGCTGCAGAAATAATTAAATAAATAATTAAGACATGGTGGTGAAAAAAGTATTAGATTTACATGACAAAACAGCAAACTGCAAACGTAAACAAATAGTGACGTCCCTTTAAAAATGGCTGACATGAAAAAATTTTCAAAAGGGTATGTTGCATAAAAAGCTCATAACTTTAGAAATAATGCTATAAACCTAGGTAAGTTAATGCGTCGTAGATTGATATTAATAATTACATTTCAAAAAAGTTTCAATCATTTTAAATGTTTCTCTTATCTTAAAAGTCCCATCACGCGCAACACAAAAAGTAAATAAATGCCATTTTGAAACGAAGAAACCGGATGACAGCACACACAGATTAATACATATTCTGTGACAGCACAGTACTATAATCTGTGGAAACAGACGCCATTTTGAAACAAACACACCAGGTTGCAGGGAAACCTGTTTGGCCCTCAAAGCCAGTCGATGTAGCCATTATCTATTTTCTCGCCAACCTGTACTTCTGAGGCAATATTTTGGTACACGTGACTTAAACTGATTATTTTTTATACTTGTGTTGCTCAGCTTCTACTAATGAAGTGTTGCTCAGCCTCTACTAATGAAGTAGTTTTGAAGAGTAGTTTTTGAAAATCAAAAGAATGTTTTTTTTAGTCCTTGACTCATCATCATTCGCATTTCAAAAAATTCAATTCAATTTTAGATTTTTCGTTAACAAATTAAAATAGAAAAGTTCCGTAGTATTTTGGAAAAAATAATAAATTACAGACTGTTCACAACCCATTTATTCACAACAATGGAATAATTTTTAAATCTATGTTTTTTGATGGGGTTACAATAGTTTGATTATATATTTGAGAGACTGTACCCTCCTTCCCCTACCACCAATTTATCGAAAATACTTACGAACCTACTTAGTTGACGTGTCTGTACTCTGCGTGAACACGAAAACAGTTTAGGCAGAGCCGGGAATCGGACGAGTGCAATCTCACATGTTAACAACTGGGTCGTCCAATTCCCCCCCACCCCGAGGACATTTTAAACTTACACTAGATTTTTGTTTATGAAAGGGTTGTTTATTTTGGAATTCCTAAATAAAACAGCTATATGTCAATAACCATTTTCTGCCAAATGCATACAGCAGTTTTATTGCCTATTTTTTTCGTTAGATAATGTTTCACTACGTTGTAATTGAATTTTTTTCGTCTATCTTCATTTGCTGCCAAGTTCTTCGTCTTAAATTTTTAAATTCGCTGTATTCAATTTCATTTCATTTGAACTTGGTCACTTTACTTTAGATTGACCTAACGTGTACATTTATGAACCCGTTCTTACAAAGTTATTGGGGTGCTTAAGGATTATCCTATGAATCGTATCTTTCATATTGTCCCTCAGTAACGACAGAATATCAAGATATTGCTTTATTTTGTCCTCAAGTCTGTGTTAGAGATTCTGTTAACTGTTTTTAAGTCTCATTTTCTTTTAACTTGGCATTCTAGAAATTTCACACCCAAATGTTTAGTTTGGCTGCAACGGCTTTTTCGCTCATTCAGGTTAAATCTCTATTCTACGTATAAGTATTCAAGATTAACAAATAAAGTGATGAAAGTTTTTTTTTCCGAAACAAATAAGTGAAAAGTGTAACCTTTTCTATTTCGATAAAAACAGTTTTTTCAAGTTTTATAAAAGCATTCTACTGAATTCCTTAATCTGTGTTTCATTCAATGAGATTACCGTTAAAGAACAGTTGTGCAATGTCCCTTGGGATTTTAATCTTTGACTGGTCAAAGAAGTATCTGCTTTTAAAAATACTTTTCGAATCGAATTTGTCCCGAGATAAACACATTTTGGTCAACAGAAAAAAATATGTACGAAACAATCCAAACAATTCGTATATAAAAGTGTTTTCATCTTGTAATAATCGTATATATATTATGACATTGTTTTTCTTTATACCATCATATAAATGCTGTTTTGGATTTTAAAATATACCAGAACCGCAAATGTAAAATAAGTAAATAAATAAATAAATAAAATAGCTCGCACTGTTCCAAAAATTTGAAAATATAAAAGTGCAGCACTTTTGATAAAAGTATGAATGAATCAATGAACGACTCTAGAGGTACACCCTCCTGTCAAACGGATTTAAAGGCAAGAATCTTAATAATGGAGAAAATATATAAAATATATAAAAGAAATGTTTCAAACGATGAATAATGAAAAGGAAACAGCGGGTAACCGAGCTGGATAATACAAGCTAAAACAAGAGGAAACACGATGATAAGTTGCAACAACACAAAAGCAAACAAGAAAGATCAATCATGCGTAAAGCATTGATTATGAAACACTTTCCAACTTAAATGCAATTTCATTTAAACATCTCGAAAATGCGATGCATTTTAATATTATATTTTTAAAATTATCACATCTACATTAATTTATTATATTTGAAAACTTAAAACTTCATGTAAAAAAATAAACTTCATTCATTGAAATATAAATTGCCTGCTTTAAACATCTCTAAAATACGATACATTCCTCTGTAATATTTTTAAAATTATCATAATAATACAATAATTTATTATATTTGAAAACTTCATCGAAAACAAATGAAATTTATTCAAATGACGTCATCGAAATGTAACACGCCTGGCTCTCTCTATAAAAGCAGCATTTCATTCATCACATTTTCCCATTCATTTCATTCATCACAGTACTAAAATAATTTATTTTATTTAAAAACATAAGACCATGGAGCTACAAGTAATTAAACTCTATGCTTAAAACTTCATCGAAAAAAATCGTCCTTCTCTGTATAAAATTAATGAATATTTCATTCATATCAGCTATGCAGACTCCATGAGTAAAATACTTTTGCGTTAAAAAAATACAGCAATTCTTATACAACTCATCCTACATATTTTGCTGTTTACACTTTACATAAGCGAAAAATAGGCTTCGTTGTAGAAATAATCAAAGTTTGATGATCATTTAAACTCAAATAATATGGTAATTGCGTTGTTTTAATATGTAGATGCACACACTTTAAGCAAAAATAAATCGGTTTTAGGACGATTTAACAATCACGATTTTGACACAAGATGGATGCCATATTTTATTTTGAAGTGGACCACGTGATCTCTTCATATAAAAGGTGTAATTATTATTTTAATTTTTATTTAAAAAACTACTGAATATATTTTGCTCAAATTTTTTTTTATATATTTTATGGGGTAATTCGAATATTTCCTAAAACTTTCGAAGTAATTTGAATTTTAAATTCGCTTAAAAAATGTTTGAAAAATTAGGTCCCATAGGGATCAATATATTTCATTTTTTCAATCCGGGTGCAATCCAAAACTAATAGGGTGATATTATTCATTTATACTCCTATAAGTTCCACATACCGTCTGAACATACTAAAATTTCATTTTGATAAAGTCATTTTTACGGCAGTTATCGTGCTAACGGACAGACAGATAGAATGAACAAAGTCATAAACATTTTTCAACTATGCTGTAAAGTGTTAAAAAGAAACTTACTGAACAGTATATAGTATTAAAATTAAATACCTAATTTAAGAGGGAAAACATAGACTATTAAGAGTTCATAAAAATGTTAAATACAGTAAATTAACACAACGGTAAACAAAATTCATCCTTTATAATGTTGTAAAATGCAGAGAAAAGTAGCTGTGATTAAAAAAAATGATCATTGGCTATTAATGGAACAAGAAAAAATAGAATAATTGCAGTAATAAATGCCAATTACCAACTGACTACACATATGGGATAAATATATAAATGAAATAAAATAGAGAACAGTATAAACAGTAAAAATAACCCACAAAATGAAATAAAGTAAACACTATTTACAGACAAAAATACCTGGAAAATATTTGTGAAATAGCGTTAGGGAAATTCAAGAGAGGCTACTACAGGTGTGTTGTAGACCTTCCCTATGTTGTTCATGATCCAAGAGAACAGTTTTTTAAGTCTTAATCGCACGTCTTTGTTGCAAACTATATACTTCTGTACCAGCAAGCTTCTTTCTTTCTCGATGAGATATACAGATGCAATGACTTTGTATAGGAACAAGTGAACCCATATGATTTTGCATGGATACATGCTGCACTCAGTCGCCAATGGCTTCACAAACAAATATCTGTGAGACATTATTTTAAATCTGTTTAGGTGACTGGGAGTCACACCATACGAATCTGCATCAACCTGTCGCAAATAATAATGTGTCTGTGGTAACTGATTCGAAAAACAGTATGCTTTTCTTCCTGCGACATAGGTGGACCTTTCGCTATTTAATTTTGATAATTTCGCTATTTAGTTTTTCAGTCGACTATGTAATAAAAGGTAACTTTCTTTCTTTAGGCCCAGACCGTCCGACTTATTCGAAGGCGTAAGATATCTGTTTGGACCGAGGCAGTGCCACCCAATGTACATAGGAACCTAGTGTGGACAACATCCACAAGGATCGTACCTTCTTTCCCCTATTATGAACCACACAGAAGGACTTCCAGACCCACATATTTAACGTGCCCGTACTCTGCTTGAACACGGGGATAATTTTGGGCAGAACATTAAATCGAACTCGGGTCCTCTGAATGCAATCCTCGTGCTCTAACCACTGGATTTTTCGGCCCCAATAAAAAGTATCAACCGGTTTCGGCAGCAAATACTTACTTCTTCAGAATGATAAGACAAAGCAACTACCTTATTAGGGTTTCATGCGTGTCCCAGGTATTACATCATTGTCATTGAAGCAAAATGAAAGGAAAAAGAAAACAAGGATAAGGAAAACTTATATTAACAAGCTACTTACTGAAAAAACAAGGAAGTTACTTGTTACTACTAAACCAATATGAGTTATCTCCACAAGGCGAAATAGACGAACACATGCGAGTCAAGGAGAGGTTGTAACCTTTTACCTCAAAAGGTTGATTGCCGTACCAATTCGGCATCAGATTGTTTGATTGAACTCTTGACTAATGAAGCATTGAATAAGTTTTCAAAATTGCGAAAGTGGGAGTAATTAAAGACAAATATCTGTGTTACGATTTTACATTTTAATTACAACCATAACTTGAATTTGATTCTTATTTCATTTCTAAGCCATATATCCTTAAATATTACCAATTGTTCCATTTAAATTTTTTATGTGATTCAAGAATAAATCTACACAGTACAGACATCCAGAATTTTACCATATTAAATACCATGAATCTAGAATACGTCCATGTACTAAATATATGTCTAATTGATATTCATAAATAGCATGATCAAGATAATGCGTAGTTCGCGCCTAATTTCCAACCATAAATTATATGTCCTTATTGATCCAGACTTAGGTTCCATTACACTTCCATAGGCGGCGCAATATGGACGAAGTACATATCTATATTACATCCCAGGTTCTTTAATATAAGTTTGCCCACTCAGAAGGGCAGCCAATTGAAAATTGATCAGCTTGATGTTATGGGAATAAAGTTTGGTCATTCGTGATGTCACGGTCCACATCAAACTTTGAGAGGAGTTGCCACAACACAAAAAGATTTCGGATTATTATAGTTAAAAATTGTTTGTTAATTTTGAAGTGGTAATATGCAGGCTAAATAACTTGCGCAAAGATTTTAAATTGTGCTTAGCACACAGAATCTCGTGACGTCTAAGGTAATTTTGTGACGTCAGTGGAATAAAATGACAATTGCAGTTAACAAGTTCGGTATCTCTTGAGAGCCCGAGAAAAAAAAATGAGCGCGTTCTTAATACTCATGTCGTCATATGCGCAGAGCCAAGTAAAAAATCTGATGGGGGCAGCACATGACTTTCCTTATATAATGCAATGAATTTACTACTTTTACAGTTAAAAAAATGTTATTCTTATAGTAGATACTTATATTCTCACCAAGATATAGAATTTTCTTCAGTTAGTCGTCATTTTCATTGATTTAGCGTCATTTTATCCATTTGGCGAGATTGTCGTTAATTTGGCAACATTTAAAAATGTCGCCAAGTTGGCGACATTCCCCTAAATATCTCGCCAAGCGTTATGGATGGAAAAATAAGTTATTCTTACAGCAGATTGCCATTTAAATACAAAAGCATTACTCAAAGTATATTTTCTCCTGAATGGAACATGCTAGATCCACGAGAATGATGTCACCAAATTTATCGCATGATATTACATATGAAAAGTGAACATGAAAAGTAACAGTTAATATGTTTTTTTATTTTATGGTATTTTTTGAAAAATTTATTTGAAAAATGTGCAATATCTCGAGAACGTTTCATGCTAGCTTTCTAAAGTTTATGTCAATCATTTTCTAAAGAAACATTACATAAGAAATATCTATTTGCATAACTTCATTGAAGGTTTTGATATTTTGATGGTTCTTTCAAGATTTCACTCGAAAATTTAGAAGGGTTCTGAACATTTGATTGTGTTTTAAAACAATAGGCTTCCAGTATTCATGAATTGTGATTTTTGTATCAAATTTCATTCGAATCGCTCCATTCGTTCATGAGATATCGTCTCCACAGACTCACTGACACACACACACACACACACATACTTTCGCACACACACACACACACAGACATCACTTCAAAAATGTTTGATTCGTGATCAGGGATGCTTGAAACGTGCTCTCCAGTCGAAAACTCGAATTCGAATTTTCGACCCCGTCACAATACTTTCGTTATACATTATGTATATAAGGAAAGTAATGAAGAAGTCAGTCATGCCCGGGATAAACAACTCCCGACTGCATCTATCATGGACAAAAAATAGATCAATCCAGTATTCAACCACATCACGTTGGGCAATAAATCACTGCGCATCTCTTAGTTTTCCTTAACTGCTTTTTACCTTTCTATCGTGTCCGTCATGATTTGTGCTGCAATTTAAATTTCTAATTATTTTTTTTCCAATACTTTTTACTCCAAAATTGATAGAATATTATTCTGTCAATTTTGTCATGTGGAATCACGTATTTCATTTTGAAAAATTTAAACATGTAAAATTGAAGAAGATAATCAAGCTAGCAGTTTTGTTATACTGATGCTGAAATTTATTATGACTTTTAGATCATTTTAATATTTTACACTTTCTTAGTATGAGGGCAATATAACTTCATATTTTTGTCATTATCTTCATCATCACCATCATTACTCATCGTGCCCAGTGGTATACAAGGCCTTCAGCTACCCTGGTCGCCCCTGGTCGCTACCCTGGTCGATCATGGGTCGTAGACCTTGTTTCTGACAGCTTGCCCATTCCACCTTATTTGTCTTATACGCCGTTAGTAGCCTCCAAGTTAGCTTGGGTCGACCTCGAGATCATTTCCCTTCGGGCTCCAAGTAATTGCCACAGCAGGGATGTTATGCTGAGGCATTCTTAAGACATTCCAGTCCATCTCCATCTTTGTTTTTTTTATTTCTATTTCGATTGCTTTCTGTCCAGTACTCTTGTAATTTTTCGTCATTATACCTATGTTATAAACATCTGCAGTGGCGTAGTTTGATTACCAATCAGGTAACTGTGCTGTTCAGAAACTTTGGCAGATAAGAACGGAATCGCAATTTCATAAATATTTTTAAAAAAATGATCTGAGTATTAAATCTTCACTAACTAGCTCTAATTTTCAAAAAGGTATCTTTTAAAAGGTAATTGACTTTAATTTATCAAAACAATTCAAAACTGCTGTTAATCTAAGAATTTTATAGAAAGACTTCATAAATACAACATACGGTAAAAGAATAAGGATGTCAACTGATTTCGAAGATAGGACCGGTTTCTTCAGAAAAAGCAAGAAGCGCGGTCTTACTTATTCAGGCAAGTTCGGCGCTGTAAGTAAGAGAAAAGTTATAAAGTTATCATTGCCGTGAGGAGAAATAAAAAGTAAAAATCAAGGAGGTATGAAATAAGTAGCAAAATATTATGAATGAATAGAAAGAAACTAATGCGGTATCTGACTGGTTAGCAGAACAATTAGAAACAACTGATTTGTGAAAACACCTACTAAAACGGAAACGACAATAACAGGATCCAGCTGGAAAAATACAACTAAGAAAATGAGTTAATATGTAACGAAAAAAAAAAAAGAAACGAAAAGAAAGACAGCAAACAATTTGACAATTTGAACAAATAAGAATAAAAATGAAAACAAATATGAAGGAACTAAAAGATTTCGGAAACTTTGTGATAATATTGTGATTATTAGATAATATTGTGATAATATTGTGTTATTTAGAGAATATTGTGAAAATTCTAGAAATAAGAAGATAAATGACTGAAAGAAAATGGCAAAAGAAAATCGGAATTGAAAATTAAACCAGAGATTTCAAATCAAAAAGAAGAAAGGGGCAATTTTCTTTAACAAAGGAATTTGACTGAGAAATGATGTGGAAAAACTTTCAACCAATTCAAAAATTGAAGTAGATGTGAAAATTACCTTGCCATCTTATTTTCTGACTCCTATAAAAAGTAATTGATTGTAGCGGGGTCCACAGCTAGTAATAATTTTAATTTTATATATAACAATTCTCTGAAAAAATGGATAAAACTTTTGAAATGATTGTGAACAGAATTAAGGATAGTCACTCAATGGTAACATTCACATATTTATAAATGTCTTTTCTCAAAAGCTAATATTATTCGCCTATTCATTAATTAACAAATATCAAAATTATATATGAGAACACAGTCTTAAACTCCCTCCCTCTTAAAAAAGAGAGAGAAAAATAATTAATTTCACTGCTTTTATAACCGCAATTTTTCCCAAAATCTCAAATCATTATATGAACTAAATAAATGACTCATCTTAAAACCAGATTCGAAGGTCATTTTTATTAATATTAATTTCCGCCCCCTTTTTGAAAATTCTTTTCTTTTGTTTAGCTGTAATAACCCTCGTTCTATCTTACTTTGCGAGTCCCTTTTTATTTATCTATATCTTTCTTCTATTTGTAATTTTGACCCTGTTCAGGTCTTAAGTTATGCTTGGTGACTCGTTCTCAATTCCGTGCAAGTCAAACCTTTACATAATTACCTTAATTTATAATATTGTTCTAAAATATTTAATGCCTTTAAACAGTTTTTTAAGATATTTATTTTTGAGCTATGTATATATTGTATAATTTATATCTGTTTTTATAATTCACTAATTTGTACGGCTGACAGTTTCTAAGATATGCAAATTTCACTTAACTGCGATGGATTGTATTTAAGCATGTTGGCATCTGTTTTTAATTATATCACCACTGAAGATGAACATGAGGATGTTCGAAAGCGCTTTGACTGTATTTGATGTACGTCTGTAGGATGACTGTTTAATAAAAATGACCTTTGGATCTGGTTTTAAGATGTGTCATTTGTTTAGTTGATTTAATATTATCATAGAGTTTCCATCTTGGCACCATCGGGAAGATCGAAAAATTATTTTACAAACTGTGAATTGAATCCATACAATTAGATGATTTTTCGTGAATTTTTAAAAACATATATATGTTTCGTGCGTTTTATATACCTCTCCGAATTTTATATTGTGTTTTAAAGAATTTGATTTGTCTTTCACTGTTCATTTTTCTGAACCTTCTTAAAACATCACAGACCACTCCAGAAAAGAAAATAATTCCATAAACCCATCCGTTGATGAATTATAATTTTTTTTTATCCTAGGCATGCCTTTGATTTTTTGAACAATTTTCACAGGTTCTTGCGAGCTATCTACCCCCATTCGAGGAGCCACATATTTTCTCGTAGGACGGTGGATATTTTGAGATGGGATGAGAGGGGTGAGGGGGGGGGGTGAGGAATTTCGCGGAATCATCTTATCGGATGTTGGTGAATTACAGGGCAAAATTTATATTAAAAAAAGTCAAAAAAGTCAATTGCACGGGTAAATAATATCTGAAAGTGGCCATTTGCACTGGAAGATCTAAAATTTATCTTTATAAAATAAATCGCAATTTTTCATTAATGCCAGCTTTATTACTTTCCTTATATACATAGTATAATGTATAAGGGAAGTATTATGACAGTGTGAAAATTCGAATTCAAGTCAAAGTAACAAAAATATCGACAAATTGATGAAAATAACGCCAAATGAGAAGTAATATTTCGCAAATTCTAATTTCCTTCATATGACAGGCATACCTTCTGATATATAAGAAATGTTCTTCTCTCCGTTTGTCTGTAACACTTGGTGATGCATTTTGGTGAACTTGGTGAATAATTTACCGAAATATATTTTCGTCAATCTGGGGCGATATTTCGCCGCAGATTGACGAATAGACGATTTTTTTATAATTTTGCACGATTGTATATTCCGCTGAATTTAGGATATCTCTTTTCTAATCGAAGATTTAAGACATAAGTAGGATATACTTTTCAAAAAATCAAGCTTTGACATTTCTGATTTTTGGTACTACAACTGTAATAAGTTTTCGATATTTTCTCTCCTCCTCTTATACTTTGCATTTCAGATTTCTCTTGGATTACCAACATTATGTATAAGTGCATATACACGATTCGGCATTTTCACCCAACACATCTCCACTCTTGAATCTCATATTCTTTATAAAATTTGTTTCCAGAGAAAACGAGTGATTTATTTATTTCTTTACTTAGCATAAATTCCATTCACAAAAGGATGCAAACAAAAAATGTTGTAAACACGAAAGGAAGTAAACACCATGGGATGGGTTGTGGGATGGGGGGGCGGGGGGCGGGTGCAGCCTAAATCAGGCAACTCTACACAGGATTCTTGTTTTTCAATTTTGAAACTCTAAAACTGAAAGGTTGATAGTTATCTCTAAATTTTAAATGCAGTCGATTTCAGCATCCCCTGGAAAAATCCTGACTACGCCCATGTGCATAATCGTGATGCATGTGTTCTGTTTATTATTTTTATTATTATTAGTTTCTATATAATTTTGGGATACATTGTATCAAAATTTTTATAGTTGGTATTAATGTTCATCCACTTTTAATACAAAAAAAAATTACCTTTGCACTCAATGTTTCATTTATTCCTGGGGCTCAAATGGTAGGTGTAAAATTAAATTATTAATATTATATTTAATTTTGTCTTCAATACTTCAAAACATTTGAATAACTGAAAATTTGATAAAATAAGTAAAATTTTAATAATAAAGTGAAGTAAATTATAAATTAAAACAATAATCTCCTAATTAATGCAAAAACATTTTGGCGATAATCTTATTAAAATAAAAATGTTTTTCACGTCATCGGCAGCGCGAATGACGCTTATGGCGGATAATGTTGACGGAATGTGAGTGGTGTCTCCATGTATATAAGCTCGTTGGGATCATCGATTCCTGAATGAATCTCCATTGTATCCCAGCAAAGGATATTCGCCTGTTCCCCCATTCACCATATCTTCAAACCTCTACAATAATTTAACTTTTCAGAACACTGTTTATACAGCATTCTTAGTTTACTACTCCTAACTTGTTTTATCAACATTATTGGCCAATATTGAAGGACTAGGTTCAGTGAAAGACTGTGACTCACATATATATTACCTGACTAGGGATACGGATACGGGGCTCTGCCAAAGGCGCCCTGCTATCGACAAATTACTGGCTGTCTGGGACCATCGAGGTGAGATATACACGATGATACTTTCCTATTTTATATCCCACGCAAATAGAAGTTTAGGGCGTGCAACTAAGCAGTGTGCAGCTTCACTATCAAAATTCGAAATCCAGACCATTGCTCTGTCTTTCGATCATAGCTAATAGCAATTGAAGAAGGTCTAAAGGCTACAGCTTCCTGCTCCACCTATAAATATATCTGGATTTTGACTAACAGTCGCAGCTCTATCCAACAGCTGCAGAATTGGTCTCGTGCTGGTGAAGAACCTCAATCTCTATTCTTACTTCAGTGAGGGAACTCTCATACTGCCATAATATTCATTTGCAGTGGATCCCATCGCATATCGGACATAGGGGCAATGAGATGGCTGATACCCTGACTAAGAGAACTTCAATGAATTTGACCTCTAACATCTTGACTTTTTGGGAGATCTGCTCAAAAGTAAAATCCACAACCGCCACTTTTTGGTGTTCTCCTCCAGCACATGACTGGTATTGTGGCAAGCGGCCGGGTGGAGTTATTGCTTTTGCGGGCAATCGTGTCCAGCAGACTGCTTTGACCAGACTCTTAAGTGGTCACTTGAAATGTCTTAAATTTGATCAGGGTAATAAGATCCTCCCCATTTGTAGGAATTGTAACATCAATCATTCCACCCCTGATCACCTTCTGTCCTGCCTGGGGCTTGTCAAGGAGGATTTAACTCTGAGTCCCCTCCTTGTCTTGGACTTTTTGAGTGTTTTTGGTCTCATGGACCTGGTCTAGCCTATTGGCTAGACCAGTTAAGATTAGTAACAACAACAACAACACTAACCAGTGTTGTTATCGACAACACTAACTAGTGTTGTTATCGCCGACACCCATGCAATTGACCACTTTGATAAGAGATTATGAAGGCGTGCAACAAACTTGTGCCCATCTTAACGTTTGTTTCATGAACGATGTGTTAAATATACGGTCAATTGTGATTTTCTTATTTTTTTGTGTTTGCGAAGAGAGCCTGTGATTTGATTTATGTAATTTTTGGATCGAAGCCAATTTCAGTTGTGTTCAAATGTATTATTTAAGCAGCGAGTGCTTATTTCATTATTTATACATAGTGGACTCTTATGTAGAACTCAGACATCGCCGGGTAATCTGGTTTAGTTAGCTAATAAATCAAAAAATATATAAAAGACAGTAATCTTAAACGAATCCTCTCCCCAGGAAAAAGAGAAATAGACTTTATTTCACTACTTTAATATCCGAAAATTTATTATATCTCAAGTGTTTACCAACGTGAGATTTAAGTTCTTTTGCTTCTGTACACAACGAAAATTGAGCCGTTTTAGAAGACAGTTCAGTCGTAAATGAAACCTCTTGTGGTTTCTAGTTTAAGACGTGAAAGTTATCATTAGAGACTAACTGAACTGGTATTTATTCAGTAAAGTTTGGTGAGAAGTGGAAAATATTTTCTTGCAGAGGCGAATTCTCCATTTTGATTTTGATTACTGCGTACTAAGAAATATGTCAAAATTTTACTGCTTATAAATAGCCTGGCTTTAAGAGGTTAACTTGTGAACTAGAATGCATAGCCGGCATTGTCGGGAATTTAATTCGCAAACTCTCGTTTAAAATTACACAGGTACTCAGCACCGGCCACACAATTTGTTACCATAAACCCCTGGGTTGGTCGTGTGGTCTGGGCCTTCAACAGGTACTCAGCAAATTCTCGAAAACCAATGAATACATTATTATTCACTGAAAGTTAATAAATGTAAAAGATCCTTAAGTTTGATTATTTTTAAGTCGAAGCTATATTCAAAAAGAATATTTTTGTTTTTGATCTTACACAGAAAATTCATGAGGAATGAAATAAACTCACTATTATCAATGAAATGAGTGAACGTTTTAGGAATGTTTTTAATTCAACAGGAATGGTCACCATTATTTTTAAGAAATTGTGGGTATCTGTGAAAAATCAAGGAACATTTTTTGTTCACTGAAAGTTAATCAATGTAAAAGATCTTTAGGTTTGATTATATTTATGTCCATTTATATGTTCAAAACGAATATTTTTCCTTTTGATCTTAAACAAAAAAAATTCATGAAAAATAAAATAAACTCACTATTATCAATCAAATAAGTGAATGCTTTGAGAATACCTTTAATCCAACAGGCATGGCACCCGTTACCTTTTTTTTAATTTTGAGTACACACGAAAAATCACTGGAAAATTTTTATTCAGTGAAAGTTAATGATTGTTAAAGATCTTTAAGTTTGATTGTTTTTACGTCAAAGATATGCTCAAAAAGAATATTTTTGCTACTGATATTAGAAAAAAAAATTCGTTAAAAACAAAATAAACTGACTATTTTCAATGAAATGTGTGAATTTCTTGTGAAAACATTTAATCCAACAGGAATAGCCACCATTATTTTTTTTTAAATTTGAATACCCATGAAAAATCCCGGGAAAATGTTTATCCACTGAAAGTTAATGAATGTTAAAGTTCTTTAAGTTTAATTGATTTTATGTCGAAGATATATTCATAAAGAATATTTTTGCTTTTGATCTAAAACGGAAAAACAAAATAAACTCACTATTTTCAATGAAATGAGTGAATACTTTTAATCCAACAGGAATGACCACCATCATTTTTTATTAATTTTGAGTACCCATGAAAAATCCCGGGAAAATTTTTATTCACCGAAAGTTAATGAATGTTAAAGAACTTTATGTTTGATTGTTTTTATTTCAAAGATATGTTCAAAAGAATATTTTTGCTTTTGATCTTAAACAGAAAAATTCATGAAAAATAAAAGAAGCTCACTATTTTCAATGAGATGAGTGAGTGCCTTGTGAATTCTTTTAATCCGGCAGGAATGGTCACCATTATTTTTTATTAATTATGAGTACCCACGAAAAATCCCGGGAAAATGTTTTTTCACTGAAAGTTAATGAATGTTAAGAAACTTTAAGTTTGATTGTTTCTATGTCAAAGATATGTTTAAAAGAATATTTTTGCTTTTGATATTAAACAGAAAAATTCATGAAAAATAAAACAAACTCACTATTTTCAATGAAATGGGTGAATGCCTTATGAATATTTTTAATCCGACAGGAATGATCACCATTAATTTTTATTAATTTTGAGTACCCATGAAAAATCCCGGGAAAATGTTTATTCACTGAAAATTAATGCATGTTAAGAAACTTTAAGTTTCATTGTTTTTATGTCAATGATATATATGTTCAAAAGAATATTTTTGCTTTTTATCTTAAATAGAAAAATTCATGAAAAATAAAATTAACTCACTATTTTCAATGAAATGAGTGAATGCCTTGTGACTGCTTTTAATACGACAGGAATAGTCACCATTATTATTTTTTTTTTAGAGTATCCATGGAAATTCACGAAAAAATGTTTATTCACTAAAAGTTAATAAGTGTAAAAGATTATTATGTTAGATTATTTTTATATCAAAGATATGTCCCAAAATAATATTTTTAGTATACAGTTTATATAGTATTATTTATCTTAGCAAAATGACCTTAAACTATACCTTTAAATTGGTTTTTATATTCTCTTCCTCAAGTGATTGGAGAATAATGGCGGAAGTGTTATGTGTCGGTTAGATTTTACTGTTCGCTTACTGAACATTTTCTGTGAACATGTGGAACTTTTACTCTGGTTTAAGATTTAATTAATTAGTTGATAGTTATAAACTATGACAAAAATATGATGTATGAAGTGCTACTAAATGGTGTTTTAAAATAATTCAATTTCTGACATTATTAAAAGCTAAAGCGTAATATAACAAAATATAAAACGTAATAAAACATAAATAAACCCAAATCGTCGAGCATGTGCATATATATGCTTGCTGCTATTCGGCAAACGATTAAAACGTACGTAAATTACTCATACTCGAAATTATGTTGTCTGATATAATATTGGAGCGGTAGACTTCTATTAAAATGATATAACAAGTAATGGTTATATTACTTGTTATATTACTTGTTATATCAGTATTATAATGTTGTTGTTGAGACCCAGCCCGTCCGACCTACCAGAAAGGTGTAAGGTAATTGTTTGGACGGCCGGGAAGTGCCACCCAATTTAGACCGGAACCCAGTGGGGGAGGCATCCACAGGGACCGTATCCTCCTTCCCTACCACCAACCTCTCGGAAGGACTTACGGACCCACATGTTTAACGTGATCGTACTCCGCGTGAATACGGCGGCAGTTTTGGCAGTGGCTGGAATCAAACCCGAGCCTACCGAGTGCAATTCCAGCGCGCTAACCACTGGGCTACCGCGCCCTGCAGTATTATAATGTCGAAAGCCCAGAACGACCGACTCGTCCGAAGATATGAGCAGCTTGATGGACGTTCGGATATTATAATGTAGTATTATAATGTAAAATTGTTTATATATTTATCGTAAAAATTAATTTAATTAGTCATGAATAACCTAATACGTATAATTATTATAATAATAATAAAATACTTTTATTTTTCAATAAATATTTCTTATGGAAAATTGTTTTAGTTCCGCAAATATTCTAGCTTTCTTTGGGCCCTTTAAGCATCGCTTACGCGCGCTTAATACTAGTTATGCCATTGCCACGAATAAGAGTTAATATAAATTTTCTGCCAACTGAGGGGATGTATAACCCCTTCCACTGTCTCCACAACTGATGAGGAGCGATATTTAACAGCATTAATATGTCGATACTTCACAGACTTGGTCAATTCTAATTTATAACTCTACTTTAAGATTTCTTTCTAGATTAAAACCAAATTAACTTGTAACAACAATAAAAAAACAACAGTGAAACATTTTTGAAACAACAATAAAAAACATTTTATTAACCAAAAGCTAGGTACTTTGAGTATTACTTTGATTTACCTTGACTATTTTGCATCTCAAACCGAAAACTTTCTGATAGTTTTAAATGTTTACGGGCATGACCTTAACATTCTTTTGTTTTTGTACACAATAAAAAGTAAGCCCTTTTATAAGAAAATAGTTTGGTTTTATGTGAAACCCTTGGGGGGGGGGGGATTTCCTTGGCGGAGTTGAAAAGAGAAAGATTTTATTATAGACTTTATTTTTTATACCACTTGTTCAAAAGTTGAAAAAAGCCAAATATTTATTTATTTATTTTTAGCAGCGAAATATTTGTTGTGTTAAAATCCTTTTAAAATGTTAGTGAAGAAGCATTTTAGATTCAGTTTCTATATATATTTTGAAATCAAATTTACAAATTCTTTTGTAAAGCATAGATCCTTTATTACAAGCATTTGCTTTCAAAATAGTCAAATTTAATAATATAATATATATTTATTAATAATATAAGTAATGTTTATCAATGTTTGCTTTTAACATTGTAAATCTTTAATTTAAACATAATATTAATTATTAACACATATTTTAAAATCATTGCTAATATAAATTTGCTTATCAACACATATTTATAGTTATAGTTTGAATGTTTTATTTCATAATTACTACTATTATTAACTTATTTATCTTAATGATTAATGTATTATTTTTAGACACTGAAAGAGTATTCTAATAAACAATCAAGATGTATAATAATTATAATATAATATTAAAAGTAATGATCAATATATTTAACATAAAATGCAGCATTGTGTTGATGACTGTTACGGGCGTTTTTTACACGAGTCAACAAGTGACTGTTTTCAACCTCCCTCTGTATGTCAGAAATTAAAACGCTAAGAATGTTAAATTTTGAACTATATGACAGGCAGGAGCGATGAGATAAGGCGTTATTGTTGCGAACGTGTAATATTCCTTCACTGGAGTCTTCTCTTTTGAGAACCAGACGGAGAAAGCATTCATACATGATTTCCTATGACGTGCATTCAGGGTTACCAAGAGCTGAAGTTAAGAATACGGTTGCCAGATTTGGTGATTTATTGCCAATTTAGTGACATTTGGTGACTTTTAGAGGGTTTTAAAAATACCTCGAAATAACGAGTATTGTACGAGATATGAGAGATTCAAGACGTTTCCATAGAGTCTACAAAAGGAGTCATCACTCAGATGGAGGGCAGTTGACGTGATACGAGCTACATTGAACTGTGAGTTTCGTCAATGTTTTGTGAATAGTAACGACATTTTTGTGAAAGGATTTTCGTCAAAGTTTGGATAATAGTATCGGATGTTTTCTGAAATTAGTGTAGCATTTAAGTGCTGTTTTATTGCATATTGTTCCTGTTTACGCTGTGCTTGTGAATTAGTGTTATATATCCAGAAATTTGGATAGCTCGCATCCACGTTTCTAGAGGATAATTTGTAGCATTATTAATTACGTTCATTTTTAACCAGCCAATTTTCTGCGTCAAACAGTTAAAGATCACTTTGTGTTTCCATGAAATTTTCACACTTGCATCTTAACTCTAAAGTCATTAAAACTAGAAGCTGGATATTCGGAATGTTGAGTATATTCCACTGCTACATTTAAGGGAAAACACAGGAATTTCTCATTTAAATTTTAAATAGGTAGGAATTAGCTGGAGTGTGGCTTAACTTCCTCAAACCAGAATTCATTTTTATTCAACTTTTACAAGAACAAATTTAAAGAATCGGTATCGTGGGTTCAAATGGTTACAACTATAGCTTGTTACCTTTCACTTTAAAGGGTTAAAATATTTCGATTGATACCATATTTGACAATGTACCCCGAGGGAGATAACTTGCTCTGAAAGGGGGGCTAATGACGTCACGAACAAAAAAATATGTTGCAGCTATTTTTCGTAACAATGATTGAAACCAAGTCTCGTGGTCAGTGAGCTATAAATAAACACTTTTGTGCATGATTATGTTAAATTGTGTCCTATGCTTCCATGTTAAAAAAATATAAAATTTCGAATAAAATTCAAAGTTTTTGCTCGAATAAAAAAAAAAACATTTACTACCAGACTTTTTGATAGCATTAATATTTGTGGCTGGTTATCTTGTACACAAGCAATCGAACAAAATCATCATAAAGACAGACAGACTGCCGGACCTCACTACAAAAATGTGATCGTGTTAAGAAGATCTTGTAACATATATTCGTATCAAAATCTTGAAATCAAAAATTTTCATAAAAAACAATACTTCACGACTTCAAATTTTAAAGTACCTTGCTAATGGCAGCTCAAAATCTTGCAAATTTCCTTAATTTCTCAAAAGAGGGCGCTGACAAGCAAAGTTCAGTAAAACACATGTTAACAGCAGATATGTTGACATCAACAGACATGCTAGCAACAGAATGTTAATAATTAGTTGGGTGACTGCTGCAAGTGTGCTAAAGAAAGAAAACATTCTACAAAAAGGACTGACCACTGTCCTGAAAGATAACTGGATCCTAAAAACAAACTTGTGAAAAAAAAGCTAAGTTCTTTAGCTTTATAGAAAGAGTTAGCCATGAAACTGGTTGAGATGAAATTTTTTTGGAAATTTTATCAAATTTCATGAATGTTACAGAAAGGAAAAGTTAGTGGTTGTATTTCATAAAATACTTTCGCAAGCTAACCAAGTAAACTTGGCATGTTGGAGGATAATTTGTTAAGTTCTGGGTATCGGACTGCGGACCTCCTAGCGCAATCCCATGATGTAACAACTGTGCTATCCCACCCTCGTATGTAGGAAGAGAAAAAAAATAAACTTTTAGAGATTTAATACAAGATTTTAGAAAACCTTTAAAAGAATAAAGTTAGGAAGAAAGCTCATAAAGTGAAGAATACCTGAAAAAGTCGAGTGAAGTTTCGCACCCCAAAAATTTATAAGGGTTTTATTCGGTAAAATCTTACTTTCATTATTTTGTAAAGAAAAACCAAAAAATGTACAAACATGAAATAGTCAAGAACCCCTCATCCAAGATAAAACTAGAGTCAATTTCATCTTTTTATCTTCAAATGTTCTTACAAAGTTTCAAATTGTTTACCAACATGAGCTTTAAAATATTTCGTTTTCGTTCCCAGAAAGAAAATAAGTACATAAGATCGCAGATTAATCTTATAAGAATCCCCTGGAGATTTTCAAGTTCATAAAAAGCTAAATATATTTAGTTACAAACTTAACAATTCTTTATTAAACGGAATTGGTGGAAGGTCGAAAGTCTATTTTCTCAGAGACAGATTTATAAATATTATCTATCTTTTTTGTTCGAGATTTATTTTATTATTTGAGCAAGTAAGTATTTTCACTAAGAATCTAAAAACGTCCCCCAAAAAGGCTGCAAGTTTTTACACATATTTTGGCATGTGTGATTGTGATGCTGCACATGCATTGATTTTTACATGAAATTTATGAAGAATCCTCCATATGGTAACAAATAGAACAATTAAACATTTTAATTATTTTTTGCATATATGTTTTGTACAGTCATGCGAATATTCGGAAAATACGGAAAGGGAAATCATTGACTTATCTATAACCAATCCTAGAAATTAGATGTTTCAAGGAAAAATTTTGATCAGGAATTAGAAATTGAAATATTAATGAATCCCAAATCCCTCTGGAATTTAATACTGATTTCATATCTGTCACCATGTACGCTCTATCTATAGCCAATCTTGAAAAATAAATATTTCAAGAAAATTTAATAAACCATAATTGGATAAAGAACCGAAAGTGCAATATCTTTAAAGAACACCCTACCCCTCCTAAATGTGATGCTGAATTATTGTCTATTGTATGCATAAAAAATATGTTATAGTAAAAGAAATAAAAAATAAATTTTTCCATAATCATGTTATGTATAGATAAAGACATGCACCGTAAGTCTTTCTTGGGGTTTTTGCTACTTTCTGTAATGTTATTGATAAATTTATAAACAATTTGTATATATATATATATATATATATATACATTGTTCTACAAAATGAACATTCTCCGATAGCGAGCACATGCGTGGATTTTACTGCGCAAAAATCGCTGTGATATTTAAATAGAATATGCATGTATCGAAACACTCGCCACATACAGACCTGGATAATCTATCATGGAAGGGATTCATTTCATTTGTGTGCACCATGCCATCCTTTGTCGTTTGTAAACACGATTCCAAAAAAGTGGAACCGTTACTAGGACACATATTTCAGAAGGTAGCCCATTGGTTAGCGCGCTGGAGTTGCACTCGGTAGACCCGGGGCCAACGGCCGTACCGTGCTGAAAACACCGGTTCTCGTTAGATCACCGAAGTCAAGCAGCATCGGGCGCGGTTAGTACTTGGTGGGTGACCACCTCGGAACACCGCGTGCTGTTGGCCATCTCGGGTGCGGTATCCCCGTGGTTTGCGCGCTAGATTTGTACGCTACCACAAATGCCGCCGTGTTCATGCGGAGTACGATCACGTTAAACATGTGGGTCCGTAAGTCCTTCCGAGAGGTTGGTGGTAGGGGAAGGAGGGTACGGTCCCTGTGGATGCCTCCCCCACTGGGTTCCGGTCTAAATTGGGTGGCACTTCCCGGCCGTCCATACAGTTACCTTACACCTTTCTGGTAGGTCGGACGGTCTGGGTCTCAACAACAACAACTCGGTAGACCCGGGTTCGATTCCAGCTACTGCCAACACTGCCGCCGTGTTCACGCGGAGTGCGATCACGTTAAACATGTGGGTCCGTAAGTCCTTCCGAGAGGTTGGTGGTAGGGGAAGGAGGGTACTGTCCCTGTGGATGCCTCCCCCACTGGGTTCCGGTCTAAATTGGGTGGCACTTCCCGGCTGTCCAAACAGTTACCTTACACCTTTCTGGTAGGTCGGACGGTCTGGGTCTCAACAACAACACCCTTCAATGATCAGTACATAACTTTACTAGTGAGACGTAATTGTCGAGCGACATCAGTAACTCCATGTACTATTGCTATTTCTACCATGAGAAGGTCGATACTGAATAGTGCTGTGAGGCGAAGACTGGATACTAGAAGTCTCTATGTACCGATACAGAAATTTTGAGTCTAGTTTTGCTCCAGACCAAAAGATCACGTTTATAGTGATGTTACAAGCATGTGATTTGGTGCCAAACACAATGGGAGAATGTTCTCTTTACAGGTGAATCGAAATTTGAACTGCAATCGTACAGTAGGCATGTGCTAATCTGGATAGACCTAGAAACACGTAACCAGTCCAGCAACGACGTTAAATAATATGGTTTTTGTATATTTAGTGTGATGGCATGGGCAAGCTTTTATTGGGAGACCCCACCGACTTCCATGTTTTCTCATACAGCACTGTGATGGTGCTGAGGTATCTCGCCGAAATTCTTGATTTCTATGTCGGAATTTATGCAATTGCAGTCAGGCCGAATTTTTGTTTGATGGACGAAACGCTTGTCCACATAGAGCAAATTTAGCGGAGAACAAACTGCCTTTAGATCTAACGAACTGAACATATGAATTATCCAGCATATACTACGTATCTTAATCCTACCGTAAAAGTTTGGGATGCCATTGGTAGAGCTGCTTGTTTGCCTCCCCCCACTCTTTAATAACTTCAAACTGATTTTATACCGAGATGACAATCATTACTCCCTATCAACAAAGATTACTAGATGGAAAAAATGAATTGTCGATATTCTACCTACACCAGCATCCTAGATAACCATATTAAATATTGAGTATGGCTTGACCCATCTATGTATCATTTAAGATGTTTATCCTCTCTATGCATCCTTATATTGTATAAATTTAGGAGTAAATAAACCACCCTACATTTACATATTTTATCTCCTTAAAGTCCGTATGGCTAAATAACTCTTATATATATATATATATATATATATATATAATATATATATTCATATATAATATATATATTATATATATATATATATATATATAATATATATAATATATAATATATATTATATATATATATATATATATATATATATATATATAATATATATAATATATAATATATATTATATATATATATGTATAATAAATATTATATATATATATATATAAAATAGAGTATTTTCCCATAAAATTTGGATTCGATTGGTGCAGAACTTCATGAATTTTGCTCTATTTGATGTTACGTGTTTAACTTTTGGATAACAGTGTATTTACTTCTTTTAAACCTAGTATAGCAAGTCATGTACTATACACTTTTGTACGTATATAAGAGTCGAGGAAAGGGCTATACAAAAGTTATTAGAAGGTTATAAGCTATGGTGGCCCTGCTTCGTATAAGAAATTAAAAAGTTTGAGAATCCTGGCAGTTATGTTCAATTACATAAAAATAAGAAAAAAAATATCTACAATATTTTATTGAGAATAGCCCTGATGTGTGTATGCATTGTGCATAGGCCGCGCCCACATTTGTATACTCCCATTTTTAGTGTTCACAGTTTTGTTGAATCCTTGAAAGTGTGGTTATTTGTAATAAGGGCAGAGGAAGTAACTTTTAAAAGAAAGGGCATCATTCGAAATCACCGTTTCCGCAGTTGCTAAACTGGTTAAAGAAAAATAAGGAAATTAAAGGAACTTTTCTGTGTAGATTTCATGTACTAGATACTAATTCTTACATTTAAAGTATAAATTTCATTTCATTTTATTTATAGCGTGGCAGGTCATACGTAAATGTTTTCAACGGTGACATTTGGACAAAGTATTGTTAAGCATAAAATGGGTAGCATTATTCGATCTCCCCAAAGAGTATGAGATTGTGAAAAATTTTAAATGAAATTATTTTTTGTATCGTCAATATATACCGATAATATTTTAAACATTTTTAATTGATAATTTACAGTTTAAAAGTTTTCCTTAAGTTACCTTGTTACTGACATATATAAATTTCATCCAGAAAGTTAAGCCGTACTATGGCCGCAGCCAATCAAAATAGGGAAAACATAAAACTGCATCAGACCCAACTCCCCAGTCTCATTAGCTGGCTATAAGAAGGCGAAGTAACCTTTTTTAGACTGTTGGACGGTATGAAAATGCACTGTCTAGGATTACTTGAAATTTCGCTGATATTAGTCCACAGAAATTGACACCTATTTTGTAAAGACCTTTAAATATTATATATACTGCATATATTATGTGTCTGCACTTTTGTAGGGATATCAGGTTGCATCTTAAGTTGCCGACCACGTCCGGATTGTGACATTCTGCATGAATCCAACACACTTTTAAGTAAAACATTTTAAACAAATTTCATTATATGAATTTTCTACAATTTCTGAATGAAGTTCTAAATTAACAGCACTTTAAGCACGGTTTCAACAGAGGTTTATTGGCATGTTTTCAAGTGCAATTCATATTTTTAAAATATTCGCAAAAGTGTTTTCCCCACCTCATCACCAAAAGAAGCCTTATACTACAATGATTATTTATCACTAGTGAAAGTTTAGAGTTTTTATTGATTTTTTTTCAAAAATTCATTCGGAAATTGGAGTCTTCTGAACTTTCAATTGCGTTTAAAATCAACATTTTACAGACTGCAATTTTCGTACCAAATTGCATTCGAATTTCGCTTCCGAGATATCGCTTTAACAGATTTTCGTTTTAAGTTTTCTAATCTTTTTCTTGATTATTTTGTAATGTGTCATGCATGCGATTCGCGATACCTCAAAGTTGCAATAGAACCTTTGCATGAAACAAACTTCGATCATGTTCAATTACTGCACACATGCTTGCAGTGTTCTGGATCATGTTACGGTTTCAGAAATACTACAGTCTTAACAAAATCATAAATTATATATAAATTATTTTCAAAATATTTAGGTAGCTAATAAAATAACGCATTTTAATTCTAGCAATTCTGTCTCACTGTAACTCTGTACCAAACTTACTTTTTTAGTACCAAATCATAAAGTCTATGAAATCTCAGACTGTAATAGATTCTACAGTTTAAAAGAGAATGGTTGTAACGGTAACTACATTTCTCATCTTACCTCCAAAAACCTGATGTATCCAACACATGACGTTCCCTACAATAAGAAAATTATATTATTGTGGGAACAATAACGCAAACAAGAATATCCTTATATCCATATCGAGCTGATAACCAAAGGGATTTTTGTTATTATTGATATGAATAGGCATACCGAATTCCACATGCTTGATTTTAACGTTAATAGTCGAGGTATCAGACTGAAATCGGAGATGCTTATATCTTCGAACCTAATTGATAAAAATTTAAATAATTTAAGTTTGTTTTCGCGAAAATAGGTTACACTTTATGAATATATATAGAAAATCAATTATATACAATATGAAATTTAGTTTATAAATTTATATTTATTTATTTTAATATATGTCACGCAGTTAGATATATTGCATAAGTTTAATTTATACACCTTCACGCAAGGTAGTAAAATAATTTGATATTTTGATGTGAGGTCTATGGTCGGTATTCAGATGAAATGGGGGCTAACACTAAAAGGGCTAGCTGGTTAAGCACAATTAGCGAGAAATTTGTGGTGCTTTTATAACCTGTAAACAATATAAATGAGTCTCAAAAAATTGTATAAACTTACTGACCTTTACTAAAGTTTTATTTTAAAATATGTTACTCATACAAAACCATATCGGCTTCAACGGTGTGCAGAGCTGATTTTTTTTTAAAAGTTTTTATTTTGCTTACTAATGTACGATGCTTAGAATCGAAAAAAGTTCTCTGAACAGAAAATTGCCGCAGTTAAGTTTCTCCCTGTTGTTGTTGTTGAGACCCAGACCGTCCGACCTACCAGAAAGGTGTAAGGTAACAGTTTAGACGGCCGGGAAGTGACACCCAATTTAGGCCGGAACCCAGAGGGGGAGGCATCTTTAGGGACCGTACCCTCCTTCCCCTACCAGCAACCTCTCGGAAGGACTTACGGACCCACATGTTTAACGTGATTGTACTCCGCGTGAACACTGCGGCAGTTTTGGCAGCGGCGGAAATCGAACCCGGGCCTCGAGTACAATTCCCGTGCTCTAACCACTGGGTTAACGAGCGTGGCCGAGTTTCGGCCATTTAGGTCCTCCATGGGACTTTCTGAGGTTTCTGAAAGATTTTACCTTTCCGTCCCTATTTGTCAACTCAGGTAAAAAAAAATCGAAAATCCGCTTCCGTCAGGTTCGGTCCTGTGGTCAGTATAATAAGTGTGCATTCAGACTTCTAAGTCACCGAAGGGCTGCTTGAGGGTCTGAAAAGACAGTTATAAATATAATATAATGAAAAAAATTAGTTACACGGTATTATAAAAGTGTACTAAAAAGTAAAAAATAATTTTTAGCTATCACAGCATTCTTGATTATATGCGACTAAAACAAAATGATGAGGCTCCCATAAATGAATTAATTGTATTTGAACATTAACATAACATAAGGAACAATAGAAGTGATAACACAAAAATGATATACTATATATAAACGATTATATTCAATTCATTTAAATACATCTTTGACAATTTTGATTTAAGAATCCGTCATTTTTAACACTTCCAACACAGTTGAAAAGTAACTTTGTTTTGTCTGTCTGTCCGTTCGCACGATAACTGCCGTAAAAATGACTTTATCTATATAAAATTTTAATATGTTGCTGAGACAGTCTGTGGGACATATGGAAATGTAAAAGAATAATATCACCTAATTAGTTTTGGATTTCAAACGTGTTGAAAAAAATGAAATACATTGAACGTTATGGGACCTAATTTGTCAAACCTTTTTTAAGCGGAATTAAAACTCACAAATTGCTTTAAAAATGTAAGAAAATATTCAAATTATCGCGTTAAATGTGTAAAAAAAATTTCATCAAAATGTGTTAAGTAGATTTTTAAATAAAAAATTAAATTAATAATTACACTCATATTATATGAAGAGGTCAGTTGACTCGTTGAAAATAAAATATGGCATCCAATTTTTTTTCTTTTTACTTATTGGAAATCGTGACTTTTAAGGAACGCTTATATTTGTATCCTTTCCGTTACTGTTGTAACCGTTCTAAAACCGCTTTATTTTTGCATATTATCTGCGTATTTAAATGCCTAGGCAATTACAATATCTTTTAATTTAAATGATCTTTAAACTTTGATTATTTCTACAACGAAGTTTAATTTTAACAAAATCGTGAGGCAAAATGTAAACAAATCAATTGTAGGATAAGCTGCATAAGAATTCCTGAATGTTTTTTAAAGCAAAATTATTTAGCTCTGGAGTTTGGAATATAAGTGATATGGATGAAATTTTCATTGATTTTTCACTGAGAAGCAGACGATTTTATAGTTTTATCTTTTTTTAACGAAGTTTTAAGTTTCCAAGTGAAATAAATTATTGTACTGTATTAATTTTAATAATATCATCGCTAAATGTATCGCATTTTAGAGATGCTTAAATAAAATTGCATTTCAGTTGGAAAGTGTTTCACAATCTATGAATGCTTTATGCATGATTTCTTTCTTGTTATATATCATGTATATCTATATATCATGTATCTATATATCATGTCTACGCTATCGTTTCTATTGTTCCTTAAAATTCTGTTAATGTTCAAATACAATTCTTTTAATATGCGGCCCACAATTTTATTTTAGTTTTATATGATCAAGAATATTGTGATAGCTGAAAATTATTTTTTACTTTCAAGTGTATTTTACATAAACCGTGTAACATAAAAAGTTATTTATAATAATTTATTTTAATAGGGGGCTTCGCCCCCTACTTACTAACTCTCTCCGATCGGAGTAACTCACTTTGCGAATAGAAAAGCTTCGCTTTCTACTGACTGGCGCTCTCTGGGATCTCTTCGCCAACTCTATCGTTCCGCATGTTACTCAGGCGTAATACGATCGTTAGGCGCTGTCCCTTGTTCGCTGGGACTCACAAATACCGGACAGCTTGCAAGCTATTTGACACCGGCCGATGCACACGGCCTTCCTCGTGTCCATTGCTCGATAATTCCCAGGGCTCGGCAACTCCGCTCTCTGTTCTATGCTGCCTATTAATTCTCGGAGCTTTCTTCGCAAACCATTTCGTTACGCCGCTTACGCAGATGTTGGAGCTTCGCCCCTAGTTCGCCGACACTCTCCAACCCTCGGAAATCGCTTCGCGAGCTCTTTCACCCCGTCCGGTTTCCACTGCTCTCCACTCTTTAACTCTCGCCAACATATTGCGGGCCCAATGCTAGCCACGGGAATTGCTCTCGGACGACCCGAGTTCGATTCCCGCCTCTGCTGAAACTGTCGCCTTGTTCACGCGGAGTACGATCGCGTTAAACACGTTGGTCCGTAAGTTCTTCTGAGAGGTTGGTGGTAGGGTAAGGAGGGTACGGACCCTGTGAATGTCTAACCCACTGGGTATCGGTCTGAATTGTGTGGCACTTCTCTTTCGTCCAAACAGATACCTTATACCTTCGGGTAAGTCAGACGCTCTAGGTCGAAGAAGATGAAACTCGTTTCGCAATCTCTTTTTCTCGTCTGATACGCAGGTATATTATGCTCGTTGACTCCATCTATGAGGCTCTGCAATCCCGGAACTCGCTTGGCTAACTCTTTAAACTCGCTTTAATTTACCAACTTCCGAACTTGTTTTTTCTGTAAACTCACCAACTTCTGAAGTTTGGGGATTCGCTCCTTATTCGCTTTCGCTCCCTAACCGCCTTAATTTGCTTCGCGAGCTCCTCTTACCCGTCTGCTACGGAGATGTTATTCTCCAGGTGGATTCCTCCTCTTGTTCCTTGAATTTCTACAACACCCGGGTCAAGTAACGCGAATTTCTTCACCCCATCCTCAAAGTAGAAGATAGTAAGATCAATAAAGCATAGCATTGCAAAAATTGCTACAAGTGTACTAACTAATGTTGTAGTGTAACGATTTCTGGCGCAGATATGAGGTTTTACCCATAAATCAATCACAAAGAAATTGGGGATTGGATCGACCAATGAAATTTTTGCTAATACAATGCAAAATTTAATTTTTTAGTATTTAACATGTCTAAATCAAAATTCTAAACCTGTCTTGCACATTTATTGACTCGTACATAAAATTTCAGAACTGTACCTTTTGCTATTTGTTCGTAATGCAGTACACCCAGCTTCGTCCTGTGTTCTTTGACGCTTGCTCACCACCGGAATTTGTTCTCGGTTAGGTTCTGTACTGTTGTCGATAACATGAGTGTGTGAAAAACCCAGACCAGACGACAGACCCGAAGGCTTACTGAAGCTAAATGTGTGGCCGGGATAACTAACTAGGCCCTAATTGTGTAAAGATTCTGCCTTCTTGGTCACCGGGGGCTTCTGGAGAGTATGAAGTTGCAATAGCTGTGTTGGCAATCTAGTTAAATACGACCATTGTCCCTAAGATCATTGTCCCAATCATTGTCCTTTTTTTTTCTCTTTCTTCGATTTTTTGTTGTTTTTTCGCTATTTTATTATGAATTCAGCTTACATGGGCTCCTATACTAGTTGGATCTACATATTTAAATATTATGTTTAGCTGTTTGTTCTAAACGGTTTCTCTCGTTTCCAAATTTTCTACTTATTTTTCACAGCTGGTTTAGACCTTTCTGCTTTTTTTTTCGTTAAAGTTTTTTTATAAATTTCCTCTCTATTGAGTCCTGTCTATTCGTTCTGTTATACTTTCTTTTACCTTATTGCGTTCTTTCATTTCTCTGTGGTTTAGATAGCTAGTTCTTTCTTGCCTGTCGTTATAGTTTTTTCCATTTTCTTTTCTCTCCACGGTGGTGGCAACTTCCTACCCTCTTACCTTCGACTATAGATATCCTATATAATAGATGCCGTACATTTTTTCCAAAACGGTCCAAAGCTTTTTCTTAGGTGAGTTGGCCCTAAATAGAAGGTATTTTTTCCTGATGACTACTACTTCCGCGACGTAATTAAGGAAGGGTATCTGCACTTATGATCCAAACAGGTGGTCGACGTTCAAATCTCATTAACGTCCGAAAAGAATGCGTGAACATGAAGTGATTAACAGTTGACGAACGTCTGTCTGTCAAGTCAAAGTAGCCAATCAGAGAAGATTTTTGACACTTTCTCGCCGAAACCACGAGGTCAAAGTGAGAGTTCAGAGTGAGATGTTACCCCCGGATTTCTAGCATTGGAAAACATACGACGACTCCATCTATTTTTTAGGACATATACGACTTCAACCGCGTGGTTCCATCCTCAGTTGCAGACAAGACTTGAGCGAATGAGGTTGTGCTTTTTGTAGGTCCTGAAGGAAAGGTTGTTACTTGTTTTCGAAACTAGTAGATCAGTCTATTTTCGTTTTAAATGCTGTATTTACGAAGTTTCATGTTATTGTGTTCTAATGCTGTAATTTTTTTGAGATTATTTGATCACTTCAGTATTAGAACTCTAAATAATAAATTTATTTTTAATTGTTTTAATTATTTTAATTTTACTTCTTTTAAAATTGCAACTGTAAAAGCTTTTCCAGAACTGAAACTCAAAATTTAAAATAAATGCGAGGAAAATGTTGCAGAAAGTAAAATATATTAAAAAAATATATTTAAAAATACCTAGGTACAATTTTGGCTGTAGCTAGGTATTTTTAAATATAGAGTGAAGTTGGAAAAATAATATGCAATAAACAATATGCGTTCATTACTATCAAATGTGTAAATCGCTTTGTAAGTGAATTTAACCAAAAAATAATGGACACCACTGTTGAGTATTTATCACGAGCTATTTTGAAGATATATAAAACTTTTTCTCACAGGGGCGCAATGTCTCGCGAAATAATCATACGAATTACATGAAATTTGGTTTCTTATGCGAATTTCTAACAATAAATAGCTTAAAATTACTATCAACGTTGTTATTTGAACAATTAAAGATGTAGAAATACATAATTAAAAACGCCTTAGTGCTTTTGGGAGCCCTTCATCAAAAGCTGGATAATCTGGAAAAAACACTAGAAACTTATACACAGCTAAGTATTAGCTAAATTTGCATATTTCAGTTAACCAATACGCAAAATCAGATTCAATGAAAATTGTATAAATGCGTTCGCAAATTCTTTTTCTTACTCGTTTCATGATCAGCAATTGATATCAGTCATGTAATTTAGATAGTATTAGCCATTTATCTGATACGTCAAGCATAGCTGTAGAAAATTTTATATAATTTCTTTTATTTATTTTACTGAAAGTTATCGATTTTGGAATATCAACATTTTTGTCTAATTAATTGAAAAAAAATATAGAATGTGTTAAAGATGGAATTTTCCATGAATCGGAGATTAAAATTACTATGTTTTCAAGTGGATCTGTTATTATTAAATTATTCAATTAGAGATACTCGGTCGAACCAATATACCCTTAAAGTAACAATTGTAAGTAGCGCAGAGTTTGTCTAACAGTGGAATTCCATAAATATACGTATGCTATGTTATGCAAAGTTTAAGTACGAGGGCCAGTATTTAAGTTTTTAGAATGTGGCAATACCGAAAATAACAACTTTCAGTGTAGAAGATTTTTTTAAATTTGAGTTTTCCCGTGAACATTGACTGTTAAAGAACAAGAAATGTTATAAAATTATTTTTAATATTTCGTTTAGAATTTAATAAGGTAGTGACAAAACATGGATTTAAGTCGAAGAGGTTTTCGAACTATGATTTATTATGACTTTCGACAAGTTTTAACACAGAAACGTGTGTCCATCGAATGAGTTTGACTTTTGGTGATGAAGCACCATCCAAGGCAACAATTTACAAATTGTTTAAAGAATTTCATTTTGGACGTAAGAGTTTCAATGATGAATTTCGTGAAAGTCGACCAAGAACCGCTTTTACGTCAGAAAACTTTAATGCTGTGCAACAAATTATCCCTTTAGATCAGGGGTCGCCAAACTTTTTTGATCATCGACCCCTATATAATTTAAAAAACCAAACTTTTTTGATCATCGACCCCTATATAATTTAAAAAACCTTAATATTTATTAAATAATGAGTAATTATAAATAAGTAGAAATAATAAGTAAAGTAACTACAGATTTATTGCTTCTTAATCAATGAGATGGGTGTGCCTGGTGTATTTTTGCAAGGTTCGCTATATTTGGTTCAAAATTAGTCAATTTTAATCTTAAATCCCCTCGAAGCTCCACATTTAATTTATTTCTGTACTTGGTTAAGATTGAATTTACGTGACTGAAACCGGCTTCAACCATATAGGAACTTGGAAATGCTAGCATAAACGGTTGAGCTATTTCACAAAGTTTTACATATTTTTGCATTATATTTATATTTGTCCAAAATTTGCTTATTGTTAAATTTCTAAGAAGCGTCTTTGCTTCAAGATCCGATAATAATTCAGCAAGCTCATCTTGCAGGTTGATGTCCACGTTTTCAATTTGAGCAGAAAATGGCACAATAATCCAATCAGGGATGTCAATGTTTTCCAAATCAACAAAGCGCAGTTTAAAATCGTCGCTCAATTTTTGAAGATGACCTGTATATATTTCCAAGTCTTCTTCTTTTATTTCTAATTGTCGCAGATTTGTAAAATACTGATAATCCTTACGTAGCAATGAAGATCTATAAAGAAACTGATATTAAGTCAATTATAAAAAAATTCACAAATTTTACGATCATCGCGATTACGTATGTGTGATTTTCGTATTAAGCACTGTTTTTTCTTCGACCCCCAATCGACCCCCTGGCTCAGATCGACCCCCGCTTTTGTTAAATAGACCCCTGGGGGTCTATATAGACCACTTTGGCGACCTCTGCTTTAGATCGTCAGGTCACATATAATGAAATTGAAGCACCTTTGAACATTTCAAGGACCCGAGAGCATCCAATTTTACATGATCATTTAAAAATGAAAAAGGTATGTACGCGTTGGATTCCACGCAATTTATCTCAAGCTCAAAAGGGTGCTCGTGTCAAATGATGCAAAGAAAATCATAAACGATTCAGCTAAGGTGCCTCAATACATGTTCTTGACATTGTAATAGGTGATGAAACGCTGATTTATTCCAATGAAACTGATACAAAACAACAAGCTACTGTTTGGGTGTTTCAATATGAACCAAATCCTACAAAAGGTGTTCGTGCACGAAATGTTTAAAGGAAAATGTTTGCTTCATTTTTCGGTTAATCCGGCCATGTTGCAACCGTTGCTTTGGAGGATCGTAGAACATTAAATGCTGATTGGTATACGACAATTTGTTTGCCAGGAATAGTTGCTCAAATCAATAAAATTAATGTCATTCGCATAATTCTTCATCATGATAAGGCATCCACACACACTGCAATTCAAACTATCAACTATTTGAATCATGAAAAAATTGATTTGATGAGTCATAGCCCTTATTCGACTGAATTAGCACTTAATGATTTTTTCTTGTTCCCAACAATGAAAAATAAATTGCGTGGTCAACGATTTAACAGTTCAGAAGAAGCAGTTGAAGCTCCTAAATCATATATTTCTGATATACCAGCTTCTGAATGTTAATAGCTGTATTGAAAATTTGTTTATTCGGATGAAAAAATGTATCGATGCTTAAGGCGAATATTTTTAAAAGCAATTAAAAGATTTATTTCCAAAAATATCGGGTGTATTATTTTTTTTAATTTAACACTAGGCTGCATATGAAACACATGCATGGGGAGGCTCAAGTATACATTTACTTGATTGTCAGATTATACTAACATGTCTTAAATAAATAAGGAAGGTCCACGCCTCCTGGCAGCGTAATTATGGTTTCGTTCACGATGAGATGACACTTTCTGGAATTCGAATTGTCAGATTATAATATCTTCTAAATAAGAAGAGAAACCCGAGCCTCCCAGCAGCGTGATGGTTCTGTCGTCGGTCAAGATGAGATAGCAAGTTCTAGAACTGAAAGCATAGAAGCTGCTATGTAAATAACCTTGTTTCGTATCAGAGTTTTACTAAAATATCTTGCGATTCTAGCCATTACTCTATTCCTTCAATATTTCAATTTGACATAATATTTCGATGAAAATTTTTGACGGCGAATATGTTACAGTTTTATATTCTTTGCTGCATGAACTGTTTGAAATAATTAAAAAGGAAATCCTTCTCATTGAAAGCCATGGGACTCCAAATTAAAAGATAATTTGTGAAGTAAATGCTGAATTGTGGTTCAAATCAAATTAGTCTGCATTTTAAAAAGTTGTTTGTTAAATATTTTAATCCAGGTGAATTTTCGATTGTCAAAATTTAGAATATTTCCATTGCGTGTATAAATTTTACAAACTGCACATAAAAGGGATATCATGTTTTATATTTTTCCATTCCACGAATTCCTTTTTACAAGATTCCCCTTGACGAAAAACCATCGAAGCCTACGGCTACAATGGGCTCATCAACATAGACACTGGAGTGCCGATTGGCAACAAGTCATCTTTTCCGATGTTTCTCGCCTTAATTTGGAGTACCGCATCCACATTAGACGCTATAGCGTTGAACAGCACCTCTCGAAGTGTATAGTTCTACGTCACATTGGACGAATGCCATGCATGATGGTCTCGGGTACCATTGGGTACCTTGGGCGATTTCAGCATCTAAGAATTGTGGGCAATCTCAACACCAACCGGTACATCAGAGATGTTCTGGAGTCTGAAGTCGTACCCTTCCTTCAACGCATTCCTGGAGCTGTTTTTCAACAGGACAATGTTCGTCCACATGTTGCGAAGAAAATTCAAAACTTCTTTTCAGCTAAACAGATACATCTTCTTCCTCATCCTGCCTATTCACCGGACATGTCGCCTATTGAACAAGTCTGGGATTTCATCGGTCGGCTTCTAGCTCGTGACGATCGCCTCGTAGCTAATACAGATAAACTTTGGTTTCGGGTAGAAGCAAACTGGAATGCTCTTCTTCAGGTATAAAATAAAAATTTGTTTGATTCGATACCACATCGTACAGAAGCACTTATTGCAGCGCGTAGTGACTTCACCAAATTCTGATTTTCGACATGTAATATTGCTTTTTTTGCTTTTTAAATGTAAACTTTATTTGCATAAATACAAATCGTTTGAGGAATAAATTTCATTCAGTTCTGATGATTCCTGCATGGAGTTGCATTTTTTACAAACATTATATATTCCGTGTAAAGAACGAACATACTGCTAATAACAAATATATATATATAATTCTTGCATTCAGTTATAGGCTATATTTGAGTGCAAATATTTGATCTGTACACTTTATGGATTAAATATCTTTTGAAGTGGGACAAAAATATCGTAAAATAGCAAATAAGCTCTGTAATAAAATGTGACAATTTCCTTCAACTTTTCTTCTTCAAACATCATTAGATAAAAACTTCGGTTTATAAGGAAATACCTCACTGCTTAAATGAGAGAAATTTAAGGGCTTTTTCGAAAACCACTAAACTGATCCTTAGGAGGGAGCTCAATTCTAGTTGGGAACCAACATATGAGTAAAAGCCAAAGTGATTATAGCTCGTACCAGTAAAGACCTATATTAAATATAAGAAATGTCCTCGGCTAGAGAGAGAAAAAGAGTAAAATAACTTTTCTATTTTTATTGGTAGAAGACTTCTTGATTGCTTTCTCATAGAAGATATTTTGGCTTTATTTTACGAAAAAAAAATCTGATGTGGGCAGCACATGATTTTCACTATATAATGCAATGGATTTACTTCTTTAATAGTGAAAAAATTATTACAAGATCTGCGCACAATGTTTTTAATGCTGAATTGTACATTGGACGTTTTTCCGGATGACAACATGTAAACACACCGCAATAAGCAATGTCTATGTATTAAAATACTTTAATAATTAATTCATCGATTCGGTGTCACTTTCGCTAATTTAGCGTCATTTTCGCAATTTTAACTATATTTCCGTCAATCTGTGGCGAAATATCACCAAATTGGTACCATTTCGACAAATTGATCGCCAAGCTTTACAGACAAACGGAGAGAAAAGCATTTCTTATATATAAATAACTGTTGGCGAATTGTTAGGAGCCAAAATGCAGAACTGTATCCGATTCCATGGAAATTCCAAAATATTTGAGGACTACCCCCGTTGATCATTACATATTCGGAGTCCCCGAACATTTTCGTAGTGACATAAGGCCCAAAATTGGCCGAAAAAAAAATCCTTAAGAACTATTAAGGGAGCGTCAAAAAATTGAACTCTGTAGCAAAAAGGATATTCCGATCTCATAGCTTATTTCCTCCAGTAGTGGTCTGTCCCTTTAACCTATGCTTTGGGGAAGTTTTGCTTTAGTGTTACACATAGATAGTCATTCTTCTTATAACATCAATGAGTTAGATTCGGTAATCGATGTTTTTTATCATAGATGGTTATAAAAAAACATCGAGGTTTTCTTTCAATAATAGAGAAGGAAAAAATGGTCATGTGTTAATCAATGCATTATAAATGATGTTTGTTAAAAAATCGCAAATATTTCATGCAGAAATCTTCTATATTTTGTTTGTAATATCAATTTTTGTTTTTAATACGATATTTCTACAGTAAATTTAAAAGAAATTATTAAAATTTAATTATTCTTATCCCTGCTGGGGAGCTAGGATTTTTTGCCATCGGAGGCAAAGCTAGATGTTGGTGCCCCCTTTTCCATAGTATCGGTGCCCCTACCACCGGCCTTCGGTACACCATGAAGACTATGCGGTGCACGTACCACTTTCTTTCAGCTCATTTTTATACTGAATGAAGGAGGATATAGATCCTTTAACTTAGGTGTCTAAGCCAATTACTGAATGTAAGAAACCGGTGATTGGATATCGACTTTTCATAGATCACAAAGGTTTTGAAGTTCGCATAAGCACTTGCTTGCCATTCCGCGCGTTGAAAACAATCAAACAAACATGGCATTCCAGGGATGTCGGTTGCGGTACCCGATGAGAGGGGCGGCTCCCTGCATGTCTGTGTGTCTGCAGTGTCTCAGAATTCATTTTAAGCTAAAGGTCTCGGTCTAATTAATCATAGATTGTGCCAGAAATGATCCAGGATATAAAATTTTGACTGCCCTATAAAACGATGTTGTTGTTGTTGTTGTTCCTATTTTTGTCCGGTCTAGCAAGGGGGGGGGGGGGGGCTAGACCAGGTCCATGAGTCCACGTGTCTCCAAAAAATCACACACCACTAAGGGACTCTCAAAAAGATCCTCTTTGGATAACCCTAAACGGTACATATTGTTGTTTCTACAGAACAAACACAATTTAAAATACAAACTAGAAAGATCAATCATGCATACATTATTGATTATGAAACACTTTCTAACTGAAATGCTATTTTATTTAAACATCTCTAAAATGCAACACATTCAGCGGTGACATATTTTCAATTACCATAGAATTACAATAATTTATTTTACTTGAAAACTTGAAACTTTATCGAAAAAAATTAACTTATTCAAATGACGCCATCGAAATATAAACCGTGTGGCTCGCTATGTAATAGCAGTGAATATTTTATTCATGCACTTTCATTCCAGACTCCCGAGTTAAATAATTTTGAGTGAAAAAAAACAACAATTCTTATACAACTCATCTTACAATCACTTGTTTACATTCTGCATCCAGTAAAATTTGGCTTCCTTGTAGAAATAATCAAAGTTCGATGATCATTTAAACTAAAAACTTTGTAATTGAGTTGGTGCAGAATGTAGATGCACAGAAAATACGCAAAAATAAAGCGGTTTCAGGACGGATGTAGCACTGAATGTAAATTTAAAAGAATTTTCAAAATCACTCCGATAGAAAAAAATGGATGCCATATTTGAGTTTGAAGTGGATTACGTGATTTCTTTATATCTTATTGGAGTAATTATTATTTTAATTTTTATTTAAAAAACAACCGAACATATTTTGCTGAAATGTTTTTTATATATTTCATGGGATAATTTGAATATTTCCTAAAATTTTAGAAGGAATTTATGAATTTTAACTTTACTTAAAAAATGTTTGAAAAATTAAGTCTCATAGGGTTCAGTGTATTTCATTTTTTCAACCCGGGTTCAATCCAAAACCAATTGGGCGATATTATTCATTTACATTCCCATATGTCCCACAGACAGTCTCAACAACATACTAAACTTTTATTTTGATAAAGTCATTTTTACGGCAGTTATCGTGCGAACGGACAGACATACAGAATAAACAAAGTCATAAGCACCTTTCAACTATGTTGGAAAGTGTTAAAAAACATTACAAAGCTGGCAAAATTCCTAATTATATATTTAATTCAGTTTCATTGATATATTTAGTATTTTATATTTACGAGCAATTTCTTTCGGCATTTTGGGAATGATCCCCAATAAGCGTAAGATTAATCGAATTTTAAATAAAATGTCATAGCACATTCAGTACTGTACGGATAAAACTGAAATTTTGTATATCAATGTTTCAGAGGCAGTTGCGTTGAATGGTGTTAAAATTAACCGCTGGTTCTATTCATAATTTTTTATGAATATTAATTTCATAATTAATAAGAACTATTTCAAATACGTTTGAATACCAAAAAATTTATACATATTTTGTTTGAAAATTTTAGTTGAAAAGTATACAAATACAATTTTGGGGGACAATTAATTTATCACGAAAATATAGCCCAAAGACTGTAAAACTCATTTAACATTAGGACCGTCAGATTTTAAACACTTAGATGAAAAATCCTTTAAAAATGGAAAACTTTTTTTTTTCATATCTGTTTGAAATTTTCTATAGAATGTGAATATGTAATTATCAATAGGGGTTGCACTTGAGGATTTCGGAGTCAGTGCCAAAATAACTACGGAGGCTGCCCCTTAAGCAAATTATAAATACTGATTTTTGTAAAGATATTAATCCTTATCAATTGATATCTTCCTTATTGTTCTGCATCGAAAATGTGCAATTGTAGTCACGTGTTTAGTTTTTATTTTGACGGCTATGCATTTTAGAACAATACTCAACTATCATTAAGATGCACTTGGAAGATGTAGCAAATGTATGTATGTAGGTACAAAGAAATGTACGTATTTAGTACAGCTCTAACACTATATATTGGATACTTATAGAAATGTGCAGTCATGCCTAAAACTCAGGCACGTTACCGTTTAACCGGTTAACTTCAATAATAATTGTTTTGGTTAATCAGTTGTTACATGTATAACTGAAAATGTAATGAATTTATGGTTGAACCTATGAATTTCGTTCATAGTCGCTTGAAGGAAGGATGGAAGAGAAAATATTGTCTTAAGTCATGTTCAATATAGAAAGTGACTGGAAATATTATAATATTTTCACGAATTATTTTGTTATTCTAATTGCTAACTTCCTTCACAAAATATATTACAGTTTGCTACAATATTAATTTACCGGAATATACATGATTCATAGGAACATCCTTACACATTATATCCTACACACATTAGGTCTATTTATAGTAAGGCGACCACGTCCGATGAAATAAAGGAAATTTCAGCCATCCCCCTCCCGCATGGGAGAATAAAGTTAGAGGAACAACCTCGGCAACAAAGCGTGATAGATAAAGAGTGATATTTTCTGTGTAAATAAAAAAAATATTTTTGCTCTGCCTAGTGCAGAGCTCCATGCCGATGCCTTTTTGCTTTCTTTAAACCAATTGGAATTTTCAGGAGTGAAGAATTTCTCCCCGTCTACCCTCGTCAAAAGCTATTCCATTGGAAATGGGACTGAGAGAAAATGCGTGCAACTACTACCCCGAAACTGCAGTTCTTTGTCTAGACATGTCTAAGCTACAATGAAGTGCGCTATTTATCTTTATTTTTTTTTCTCGCAAATATAGTATTTATTGTCCTAGAGCGTGATTTTAGAAATTAATAAGAAGTTTGATTTAAAAAATCGCTAAATTTTGCGTTTCGATATTATAGGGTCTCGTTAGTTTCTCAGAGTTAAAAATTCCACGCACGGAAACGGTATTTTGTAAGAATATGAGATATTCTTCTCAAATATACAGATATTTTAATTTAGCAGATTTCACCTTGCATTCTGTGATTTTCATTTGCTATTTATTTGCTCAATTCTTTTTTTATGTAAATTAGAAGTGGCATTTATATATAATGGTCAAGGAAAAAATTCCTCTGGAAACCGAATCAATCGTGAATGTAATACGCAAATATACATTTTAAATAAGCTTGAAAATTCTCTAAGGGAATCACAAATTAAATTTTTAACAAGTGAAATAAAGAATTTGGTGAATAGTCTATTTATTTTCTAACATGTTTTCTTTTATTTTTACATTCTAATTAAAATGTAGTTATCCGTGTCTAATGTTTTCCCACATATTACGTTTTTCAATCGGTTCACATTGAAACGCAAAACCGGCGTTCCATTGCAATAAAATTTCAAAATGTCATTATTTATTTTCATTGTCATTCATTTAATACACCAAACTTATCAGATAAAAAGTAATTTATCCGATATCCAATGCTTTTCCGGTAGTCCAGCACGCCCCTGGACCTCTTTCCGGTCCGTATTCTGGCAAAAGGATGCTCTGCTCCCATGTCGTATAAGAAATTTATGAAGATCAATAATTTGTAAAATGGGGATTAGTTGAGCGCACATTTGTTGAATAGGAGCCCGAAAAATACTGTCGGTTTCATATATGATCAAATAATTTACATAATGGGTTGTTTTCATATTAAACTTTGCACTAACTTGATTTTTTTCAGCGACTAACACCATCTTCTGACAACATATTATGATTCTCCAGGTAAGAGCACCTCGAATTCATATAAAACTTTCATTCTGAATTCCTATTTATTTTTAAACTATATTTTATTCCAGTCGTTGCAGAGTTATGACTTGATATTTCGAGCTCCTAATGTTAAAATAAACAGTTATTTTTTATTTTCTGAAATAATTAGCTAACCAAACTAATTGCTATTGCTTTCCTTATATACATAGTATAATGTATAAGGAAAGTATTGTAACGGGGTCGAAAATTCGAATTCGAATTTCCGACGGGAGAGCACGTTTCAAGCATCCCTGATCACGAATCGAACATTTTTGAGGTGATGTCTGTGTGAGTGTCCGTGTGTGTGTGTGTCAGTGAGTCTGTGGAGACGATATCTCACGAACGAATGGATCGATTCGAATGAAATTTGGTACAAAAAATACAATACTGGAAGCCTGTTGCTTTTAAACACAATCGAATGTTCAGACCGCCCCCCCCCCCCCCTAAATTTTCGAGTGAAATTTTGAATGACGCTAAATCAATGAAAATGACGACAAATTGACGAAAATGTAATATCTTGGAAAGAATATAAGTATCTACTATAAGAAAAACCTATTCTTTTTACTGTAAAAGTAGTAAATTCATTGCATTATATAAGGAAGTTCATGTGTTGCCTACATCAGACTGTTTTCAGTAGTTATTCAAATACAGACCTATATTCCAAACTGCATCATTTTGAAGCTTACTCGGGGACCATCCATAAATTTTCGAAGGAAAATGCGTAAAAAAAAAAAAAATTAAAATTATAGTGCAATGCAAATTTGGGACTCATTACATTTGTGCAGTGAGTGATGAGGCATTGCTATTGCATTTGTGTTAAGAAAAAATCCATAATGTAAAGTGAAATGACAAATTTGAAAGCTGATTTAGCTTAGATCAATGCGTGCTATGTCTGTTTCTCGTCATATAACTTCATTGTTTTTACTATTTTATGCAAGTTTTTTATGTAAAGTAATTTTAATTTCAAATTTCACTCAAAAGTCGACATCAACAAAATAAAATATGGTCTAATTGCAAATTAAAATAAATGCATACATTTCTTCAGTGTTTACCATGCCCTTGAAGTCTATGTAGGCAAGACTAAATTTTGAATCTTGTAACTTCATGTGGTGCGCAAGAGATATATGGGCTATCTCACTGAAAGTAAGGTAGAAATAATAATATAATTTTTTAATTACATTCGAATTATTAATTTCGATGACATAACGATGACTGCAAAGAGCATTTCTTATGCACATTTTATGCTTTGTAACTACGTATGAACGCAAACTTTTCTATGAAATGTTGATGAGCTATATGTAACATGAGAATTATTTCTGTTCGATATTTACTTTGTCCGCAGCTGGTGCCAAAAATTGCCTCACCCACATATTTCTATGACATCGATGGGAACATCAACAGATTTAAAGTTATATATTTAAGGTGTTTAATATTTATTATTACATAGAAGAGGAGGATATGCAGTACTGTAAAAAAATTATTTACTTAGAAATGTCTATGCGTGAAATAGTCCAAAATAATGAAGAATATATGACATTCTTATATTATTAACTATTTAATAATAAAGAGAAATATATGATATTCTTATTTTATTAGATATTTAATTATAAAGAGTTTTGCATAATTAAAAAAAAATATTTTGCTACATTTTCGAGATGACATGGAGTAATGTTTATTGACCTATAATAATGACTAGGAGCGATGACACTGGAAATTTTCATATAAAGGCTGTTTGGGCAAGTCGGGATTCGAACTCGGGTCGTGTAAAAATGGATAGCTACCATACTTTTGCCATACATGAAGGGAAAAGACTGTGTTGCCAATCATAAAGAATAAAATAAAATGGAAAGCAGTGTTGCCAATCATAAAGAATAAAATAAGATAGAAAGCAGTGTTGCCAATTATAAAGAATAAAGTAAAATAGAAAGCAGTGTTGCCAATCATAAAGAATAAAATAAAGTAGAAAGCAGTGCTGCCAATCTTGAAAATAAGAAAAACGGTAGTTCAATCAAAAGTAAAAGCAGGAAAACACTAGATATTCACTATTCAAAATACGACAAATGTCTATTAGATATAGAAAATAATTATTAATTACACCAATAAATTCTAAAACATTAACATTAATAAATGTTTACAAATTATTAGACAGCACACGTTGTTCACAAACAAACAATGTTAACAAATGTTTACAATTTACAATAAATGAGAGTAGTGATATAATAATATAATAAAAATATAATAATACATCATAATTTAATAAAAATGATATGTTGAATTTATAAAGGCAAATCACAGAAACAATGCATCATCTTCTGGCAGAATGCGATGTTGAAAAAGGCATGTAATGCGAAAAGCTGATAACATTTGCAATAAAACCAAAAGTAGAAAGTAGTAAAATAATAATAGCTGGTGGTGAAAATTATCACTATTGTGATAATGCCAAATTAAAAATATCCATTTAACAATGGTGAGTTACCCTAAACTTTCTATACTCTTTACCAAATATATTGGGTAATAATATAATTTGCTAGCTTGAATAAAGTTGTTAATATTTAATTTGTGTATTTTTAATAAGCACTCTATAAATTCTAAATAACTATTGACGGGTTCAGCACTACAGTTGTAATTTAAAATTTTCTATATATATGCATAACATACTGAAGATAATGTTACATACTACTATACAAGTATATCGATGCATGCCCATTTATAAGCGCAAATTCCCAACATTGTTTCAAAGGATTTACCGACATAAGTAGTAAATTCTTTTGTTTGTGTACACTATACACGGGTTGACGAGTGAAATTAAATAAGTTTGGGCAATAAAAGTTGCTACGCGTAATAGGCCCTTAAGTGAGTAAGATTCGGGTTTCTAATAAGTCTCAGGGTTGAGGGTGGATTTGAAGAGTTAACATTAGTATTTCAAGTGAGCAAAATTCAATATTCTTGTAGGTTACAAGGGGAGGAGGCTTCTGAAGTGTTGAAAAGACTTTTCGACTCCTCTATTTTGTTTACCTTTCGGAAAAGGGAATAAAAAATCAGGCACTGTTAGGTTTTCTACGTAGTCGATACTATTTGTATTCAGTAGTCTTTTAAATCTCTAAAAATAGTGCGTCTGGAGAGTCTGCAAATAATTTTCGAAAATCCTCTCAATATCTCCGCCCCCGTGGAAAAAAAAAATCCGACTTCGTTCGGTTTTATCCCGTAGTCATTCCTATAAGAGTGCAAAGATTCAGTATTCTAGATTACCAGGGGGCTTCTGCGAATTCTGAAAAGACAATAACACTTTCGACAATTAAATAGATATGCTAGAAACAATGTTATGATATTCTGAAAAGTGTTTAATCGTGACTGACACGGGGATGGCTTGCATTCGTTAAACAAGTGTGTCAACTTTTCTTGAAGTAAGCAATTCAAACAATAATAATAATTCAAACTATTAATTTAATGTAAACAATTCAAACAATAATAATAATTCAAACAAATTTAATGCAAACAATTCAAACAGCAATACTAATTCAAACAATTAATTTAATGTAAACAATTCAAACAATAATAATAATTCAAACAATTAATTTAATGTAAACAATTCAAACAATAATAATAATTCAAACTATTAATTTAATGTAAACAATTCAAACAATAATAATAATTCAAACAATTAATTTAATGTAAAAGTATCAAACAATAATAGTAATTCAAACAAATAATTTAATGTAAACAATTCAAACAATAATAATAATTCAAACAATTAATTTGATGTAAACAATTCAAACACTATCTTTTATGAGCAGCACGTGACCTTCTCTACAGACACAAATTTATTTTTGGTTTCTTTTTCTCACAATTCCTTAAATTGAGTTTAATTGTATAAAATAATCATTTTAAATTGAGCTGAATTCGCAGTTTTAGTTTAATTTTTGTTTTCATTTGGCGATCGAAGTATTTCAAAGGCGATGTCGTAAAAATGTGGGAAACTAAAATATCTCGAGAACGATTAGTCCTAGAGTTATAGAGTTGATTTTATTAATTTCGTCGTTAAAATTTACGTATAAAAAGGCATTTAATTGATACATTTGAACATATGTAATCTTATATTATAGACTAGAACGAAATCCCCAACGTGGTCCGGATTCTACATAAGCACCCACTACCGAATAAGCATCTAAGCTTAAATAATACATTTGAACACAATTTAAAATGACTTTGATTAAGAAAATTGCACAAATCAAATCTCAAGCTAGTTCCGCAGACTACCAATTTTAAATCACTTATTCATAATTATAAATCACTTATTCATAATTATAAATCACTTATTCGTAATTATAAATCACTTATTCATAATTATAAAAATGAAGTAATTAAAAATCGGTAGTAATTAAAAAAATACGGCTCTCTTCTGAACCTTGGACCAAAGACGTCATCCTGTGAACTTTGGAGCGATGACGTCATTTTATGTGAAATCCTAGATAAGATAAGAACTGATAAGCTTTCATCTTAGTGTTGCAATTAGTGTGTATATCGTTCATTTCTGGTTTGGATGTCGGCTAGTGAAGACCTCATACTGTTCGTTATTTTCGTGTTTTGTGTAGCTATTCTTGTATATTCCGCGTGATACATATCTCCTAAAGTTATAAAAATATACAAAATTTTTCTAAGTATTTAATGTTAATGTGATTTAAAATTGGGAACTTTAACTAAGTTTGGTACATATTTTCACTTTATGATTTCGAAGCTGAATGAAATAATGTAGAAATTTTCCTATGTACATAACAATTGCATTTAGCACAATCTAATGTTGTACGATTCATTAAAAATGATAAGTTCTAATCACTTCATATCTTATATGATCTGTTTGCACACGACACTCGATTTAGGTCACGTGATTATACTTATGAAGTGGCCTGATTAGTCATTTCAACTTTGGGCGTTGTGTGGATAGGTTCGGTTCGTTCATAGCTGCGACAAAATTATAATGTTTTAAGATCTTAGTGTTTTAAAAATAAATCTTATACTGTGAATGTGGAAGTTGGATGTTACTATCTAAAAATAATGACTAAAATTCAAAGTATGCCATCACTCGAGCAAATAATTTCTAGTGGAAATAGTGCGGAGTTGTCTGTTCCTACCCTAGAAAAAACAAAATCTGTGGACATTGTCTTAGATGTGATTAATTCACCCTCACAAAAGTTTGCTGTGGATTGGTTAGAGACCTATCTTATGTCTTCCAAAACCCCAGCAGAAATATCTATCGTTGTCAATTCACAAGTTCTCACCGAGGTTGGAAACTCAACTCAAGATCTGCTTTCTTATGCTCTAACACATAGCGGAGTGTTATCGTCCACTACAGAATCAGTTTCGACTGAATCCCCTTCTTCAGATTTTGTGCAAGATGCGCTTCGTTGCTGGCATTTAGGTTCTGGTGTGTATGTATATTTGAAACTTCGCCATGGGAAGTTAAAAGTGAATATATGGAAATATCTCTCTAACGAACGAAATTAATTACAGCCTACGCGTGAAGACGTTACACTATCACCTGCTACATGGAGTGAATTTTCTCAAAAGTTGTGGTCGTTCAATATTCTATATGCAGATACCTCTTTCGTCAGTCGCAATGAGTTGTTTTGTTTCAATGACAACGGAAAACTGCATTTGCAGAAAATAATTCAATTATATGATTCAAAATTTTGTCTAACACAGTGTCATATTACCTTAGATAAAAATCAAATAGCATGTTTACAGAATTGTGTTAACAACATTAGCATAAATCTTCGAGAAATTATATTTATAAAGAGGTTTTCTGCTCAAATATTAAAAATAAAGAACACTATAACCTTTCTACCATCACTTATTTGTGACAAAAATTTCGCATTCGAACAATTAATCTCTTGTATTCATGACAACATCATGTGTCATGTAAGAAAACTTTTCAAATGTGTCGGCTGTGTTGGTCAAATAGAAGATCAGAGTTATCACGAATGTCTCTACAGCACTCCATTAGAAATGTATGACAGAGTGGCTGAACAAGTATTTCTAAATCTTGACATTAATAACATAGCTAAGAAAGTTTTGCTGCGTGGTGAAGAAGTCTTTCACTGGTATGATCGAAATTTTTTCAAGTCATTCAACTCAGAGGACTATGAATGTGCGATAAGGAAATTATTTTAACTTATTTGTTTAAATGTACAACAGATAATGGTTAATGTGTATTTTATGAATAATAGATTCATTAAATGGTTTTTTATCTTTCAAATTGAACTCCTTACTTACGCTCATTAACTATTTTTTTTTTTTAGCATGTTCCATTTAAAAATGTTGTATGGTTATGGGTTATGTATCTATGCATTCAAGTGTAACAGGTTTACTAATCTCACTTTTTAAAATAAAATATAAAAAAAATTAAAAATAGATTTATTCGAATCATATCAAATGTCTACAGTGTGAGTTTCATAACGAAAGATATTTACACTTTAGAGTTTAAATCATAAAATTTATAGTCAATGCTAAAATTCTGAATTCATTCAAAATAAATGCTAAGTTATGTTCCATTCTCTAAAGTATGAAGATTCATAAACAATGTTGTGTATCAATCTCTAAGAATCGGTGAAAATTTGACTGTAGTTTCTTAAAAATCTAAGAAGTTGGGACTTATTCTGTAATAAGTGTAAAATTTTGTTGTAGTCCTGTCATTTTCTGTGTGTTGTTAAATATGTACATTCAAATGTGATCATTTATTAAGAGCAGAAGGGTCTTATGGAGCACCTACAGCCAAAAATCGTGACATTTCTATGTGCATGTCAATAATGTCTCGTATTAAGATATCAAAACTCATTACATGTCTCTTTTAAGGTGTTAATTGCATATCTTTCATATTTTTTAATGTTATTGCAATGTAGTGTACTTGTCTCAGAGGGTCACTCTTTCATTTAAATTCAATGTTAATAATCGCCTATCCTTAAAAAGAGTAAGTTATATACTATTCTTCTTTAAGACTAAAAAAAATATAGCCGTTTAATGATCCTAAACGTTGTTGTAACAATAAAAACCTAGCTCTTATTTGATAGTCATACACTAAGTATTGTGCAATTTTTGTCAAATTGCATTAAAATTTGATAATTTTAAATGAAAAAAAAACATTCGTGACTATTCTAAAATATTGAAATGTTAAGATCTTCCACCTCTTGTATGTATTGTATAATTTGATAAATTTTTCAATTAAATATGTGATCTGCTTAAAACAATAATCATTGCAATTATCTCGCTTTGCGAACATGAACTTTGGGTCACTATCTATTATACTTATAAGCACGATAAACTATATAACCGATTTGGAATGTATTCAGGGTGAGAGTCATTGGTTTGCATATTGTGTGTGTGTGTATTGTGAGGGGAGGGGGGGGACTGTATTTATGAAAAATATGTATTCATATACATACTGTTTCTCAGAGCAGATTTTTCAAAATAAGATCCACACACTTTAGTGGTGTCTATGGAAATGTAAGGTTCCAATCATGCATTTGCAATCGTCAGATTTCCACTTGGACGAATTCAGACGTAAAATACATCTCTAATGTTTTTTTTAAAATTATAACTTAAAATTTAGAAGGTATATGGAATATCTGCTTATATGAAATTAAAAAAAAATTTAAAAAAAAAGGAATAGCATAAGACGGTTAATAGCAAGTTATTAAAAAATGCATAATTAAGAAAGAATAACTGCCTGGTGGCAACACGTCAACATAATGACGTCATTATAGATAAGATCTAATTTTTAATAATGTAATGAGTGCGTGTGTCTCATTTGCAGTGTGGACGGCAAGCTATGAAGACGTCGCTCCGTGAGGTCTAATTTTGTTAAATATTTTCAGTGTGAATATAAAAATTATATAAAATGATTCTAAATATTCAAACTTAGAAGCTTCAACTAAGTTCGGTTTCATCGAAATAATTGTCATGTAAATATTTGCATCGGTAAAAAACATCATCGCTAGTGCAAATAGTCGATTCATATTTAGAAAATTCTAGAGCTGTAGTGTACAACCGTAGAAATCTCTTATAAAAGCTGTCGAAACAAATATTTTTTTCAAAAAATGTGCTCCGTACAATTTATGTCTACCGATGAAATACAACTATTTCGGACATTTTTAAAAATTTAAAAAGTTTAAAAGTTAGTGCGATAAAATCTCACACAATACTTACTCGTTTCATGTTTAGCAGATTTTAATACTGGGTGTTGAAATCTAGATACATGTATGTGAAAAATGGTCCATTCCCATTCAATAGATTTTAAAATGTGTTGGTGTCCTGTAAAAATAATCGAAACTGTACACTCACTTCTAAGTTCTATAATGGTAGTAAAATTACGATGTGCACTGTGAAAATGGTCAAATCATATTCGATGGCTTTTATTTTATTTAAACTTAATGCTAAAATTTTGGGGCGTATCTGTGAAAACGATCGATTCGTTAGCTTGTTAAATTCTAAATCTCGATATTTCAATTACACCCACCACTTTAAAAATGGTCAAATCATATTCAAAGCACTATTCAGATTATGTGTAGCAAATGAGGTTATTAAAATTTACTATAAAAAAATAAGTGGCAACAGCTCAAAATGCTGGCGTCACAGATGTGAGGTCATTTTAATATTGTGTTTATAACTCATTTGCAGCGTGGACGGTAAGCTGTGAAGACGTTGCAAGTGAGTTCCAATTTTAATTCGAAATCATTTCATTATTATTTTTATAAAAAGAAAAAAAATCATTTCGATATATACTGTTAGATTTATTTTTAAACACACTTAAAATCACATTGGTATATATCACTTAGAATGGTCGAATCCTATTCACTTAATACAATTTTAGCTAAGTATTCCATTCATGTTTTTAAGTACACACTTAAAAGGGTTGAACCTTGTTCACTTAATTTTAGCTAATTATAGTGCACTATGAGTTTAAATTTGTTTTTAATTGCACAACACTTAAAAGGGTTGAATCCTATTCACTTAACACAATTTGTGTGTTCACTGGAAATCCGTAATCTATTATATTTTTGTTTTTAAACATTCGAAATCATTTCGATATATGCTGTTAGATTTATTTTTAAACACACTTAAAATCACATTGGTATATATCACTTAGAATGGTCGAATCTTGTTCACTTAATTTTAGCTAAGTATTAAATTCATGTTTTTAAGTACACACTTAAAAGGATTGAATCCCATTCACTTAATACAATTTTTGAAAATGCGTAACTATACTTGAGTATTAAATTCGTTTTAAAAAATCATAGTGTTAAAATCCACTTAATACAATTTTTGTGTTCACTGGAAATCCGTATTCAATTTGTTTTAAAAAATCATAGTGTTATAATTCACAATACAATTTTATATTCAGTTCGTAACGTAACATTACATTCTGTTTTGAAACACATCGAAAAATGGATCCCTTTATAAAATACATCACTATTCAATCTGTTCATAACACGCCGAACGAAAAATATTCTATCTTCTGTCTACTTTCACAATCATCATTTCGAAGATAAGAATCTACTGGGCATGTGCGCTGTGGTCTAGTGGGTAAAGCGTTATCCTTGTAATCGAATGGCTTCGAGTTCGAGTCCCGTATCTGACAAGTGAGAAATTAAATTCTTTTGGGGAAAAAAATGCCGATAGATGGCAGCACTTCATCATCTTTCGCCAGAGGGCGCTTTAACTACGTCACGCTGATAAGAACGATCACTTTGTTTCCAGCCAGCAGACAGGGAGGACGTGTGCTAAGAGCTCCTGTGATTGTGCAATCGGCGATTGCAACGTCTCCCAATGTACTCCGGTGAAAGGTCAATCGCTGATTGCGACACGTCATTTCAAGATTGTACAATCGCTGATTGCGACATCCCTTGAAACCTCTTTCGAAGTTCCTCCCCTCTTATTCAGGTCAAAGGTCATCCCCTCTTTGTGCAATGCACTCCGAGGCTATGAGTCATCAGGCCTGTTTCACAATTGGCCTCTTGGCTGAGGCCTCTTTCGCAATACTAGGAAAGATGCCTCCGGTGCTGCACCACCTCACCAAACTTCCTCCCAAAAGAGGGAAACTCCCTCCCAAAGAGGAAGCTTCCTCCCAAAAGAGGGAAACTCCCTCCTAAAGAGGAAGCTTCCTCCTGCACCACCTCCCCGATCCGCTGGTGAATAGGTATTTTACAACTACTTACATATCATGTGATCACCCTTTCTTCTTTTTTACGAAATTTGTGTTTCGTGCAATGATGTACGATGAATAGCTGCAGGGTTTGGAAGGCCATTGCTTCATGTTGATTTTTTATATGGATATACTCAAATGTGTATGTCCCAAAAGATCCTGCTTATCTGATTGCAATTTTGAGATGCAAATTCTACTAGAAATAAGCAAACATGTTTTTAAATAAATAGGTTTTGCTTTTATTTTATTTTATACTTTTAATAAAATGGATGCACGTCAAATTCAGTAAACTTTAAAATCAAAGACGCTCAAAAATAGGTTTAAAAGCCCTTTAATAACATCTCCTTCCCTCGATGTACAAAAATTACACGGCTAAAGCGCTTTCGGGCATCATGATCATCGATAAGGGCATCGAACATACTTGAAAGCGCTTTGGCCGTGTAATGTTTGTACATCGAGGAAAGGAGATTTTATTAAACGACATTTAAACCTATTTTTGGTTGTATTTGATTTTAAAGTTTATATTTTTATTTTGTTTTACAGTTTTCAGGAGTCGGTAAAAACGTAAAGATTGGTAAGTTGGTCAGCAAATTTGGGAATCAATAACTTTTAATTATTCAGAATAAGTATGTTAAATTACTACAGTATACCCATATCCTCAACTTTTGTGAAAATTGAAACTGTAGCAAAATTTGTCTTATAAAATAATTATGTAGTGACTACATTTTAAAAGTAGTTTGCAGACACTACTTTTTAAAAAAGTAGTTGTAGTTAACTACATTTATCATAATGTAGTTGTAGATCACTACAATAATAAAGTAGTTTTTCCAACCACTGGTCTGACCATCTCTTGTACAGACTATATATAAGGGCATTTTTTCAATTTTCTAATTACATAATCTAAAATTTCTTCATCAGAATTTATAATTATCAGATCATCTACGTAAATTCCAATGATTAATCGGGAAATTCCCTTCTCGTAGTTGAAAACACACTTGTCAGATTTATGTAGTGACTACATTTTAAAAGTAGTTTGCAGACACTACTTTTTAAAAAAGTAGTTGTAGTTAACTACATTTATCATAATGTAGTTGTAGTTGTAGATCACTACAATAATAAAGTAGTTTTTCCAACCACTGGTCTGACCATCTCTTGTACAGACTATATATAAGGGCATTTTTTCAATTTTCTAATTACATAGTCTAACATTTCTTCATCAGAATTTATAATTATCAGATCATCTACGTAAATTCCAATGATTAATCGGGAAATTCCCTTCTCGTAGTTGAAAACACACTTGTCAGATTTAAATACTTTGAATCCATATTTTAGTAAGTAATCAGATAAAGTTTCATACCACACTTTACCAGACTGTTTTAACCCGTAAATAGCTTGGTTTAATTTACACGCCATATATTTGCTCTTTCTACGTTCATATCCTTTGGGTTCTTCCATGTAAATAGTCTCGGTTAACTTTCCATACAAATCAAGTTTCAACATCATAAAAATTAATTTTCCAGTTCTTCATAAATGCAAATGCTAAAAGTGTTCTTAAGCTATCAATTTTAATAACTGGTGAAAAAGTTTCAGTATAATCTACTCCAAACCTCTGAGAACAACCGATTGCTACTAATTGCGCTTTGTATATCATGTTAGATGCTTCTGGGGTGTTTTTAATGCTGTATAGATTCCTTCTGGAATCTTTTCATAAGTCCAAACATTATGAAATTTTAGCAATTCCATTTCTTTATTCATTGCTTCTATCCAATTTTCCCTTTGATCAAAACATACAGCTTCCTCATAACTTGACGGTATATTTCGTCGATCTCTCGCCTTTGGTATGGTTTGATCTGGATAATAATCTGGATCTACAGCTTCATCATCACTTTCAAATGATTCGTTATAATTTATAATTTTAGTGCGAGGTCTTAAACTGCGAGTTGTACAACCATCATCAGGATCTTGATCATTTCCAGGTTGATCGGTTTCAACACTAGTCGATTCTTCATCAAAATTGTCGTCTTCGATCAGATCTTTACCAACATCTAAGATTTTTGCCGGGGAATCTGAATATACACGATTTCGTTCCAACAGTTCCTTTCCCTTAGTTTCTTCATGGAATCTAACGTCTCGAGATTTCACTATGTCTTGATTTTTAGGATTCCAGATTCTATATGCTTTTCTTGATTCAGAATATCCCACGAATATTCCAACATCTGTAATTTTATCAAACTTGCTTCTTTTGTGCTTTGGTTTCCAATAATGAGCCTGACATCCAAATCCTCGAAAGTATGAAACATTTGGTTTCCTTCCAGTAAAAAGTTCCTCTGATGAGTTCTTATTTCGTGATTTTGAAGGAGTTCTGTTTCTTAGATAAGTAACTGTATTCATGGCCTCTGCCCAAAATTTAATAGGTAAATTAACTTCTATTAATCAAGCTCGCGTACCTTCAATTAAAATTCCGTTTGCTCTTTCACTTAGACCATTTTGGCTTGGTGAGAAGTATGTTGTTTTTGATGATCAATACCTTTACTTTTACAAAGATGGTCCATTTCTGCATTCAAAAATCCCATTCCATTATCACTCCTGATTTTCTGAACATTTTTTCTAGTACTGTTTTCAAGTTTCAGTATCAAATATTTTAATGTTTCGAAAACATCCGCTTTTGTCTTTAATTGTAAATACTTTTCTTGAAAAATCATCCACTACTATTAAAGCATATTTAGCTCCTCCTAAAGAAGCTTCTTGTATCGGACCTATTAAGTCCACATGAAGTATTTAAAACGGCATTTTTGATTGCTCACCGATTACTTCTTTAAATGGTTTTCTAGCATATTTCGCTTGAATGCAAATAATACAATCACTCGATTTTTAAGCTTGCTTACAAAGTTATATACCATTAAATTTTTTAACATAAGCTTCATATATCTTTCATTGATATGACCTAATCTTTTATGCCATATTTCTCGAGAAGTGCTTTTACCCGCTTTGTAAATAAAATTCTTATCCTTGATCGCTTTCAAATCAGCAGCGTAAAATTCCGATCGTTTTGCACTTACATTGTATTGCCTTTCCTATCTAAAATATGCCTTCCAGATTCATCAAATAAATCATTCATATTATCCTTTGTCAATTTTCGATCAGATATCAGATTATTTTTTAGTTTAGGTACATAAAGTACATTCTTTAGCACTATATCTGAATTAAATTTTCCACTTACTTCTCGTAATGTCACGGATCCTTTTGCTTGAGAAGATATCCTGCTATCGTCAGCTAACAAAATATTTCTTTTATCTTCCTGTACTTCATTTAAGCAGTCAATATTTTCCGTCATATGACTAGTCGCTCCACTGTCTAAGATCCATCTGGTTTGTAATACACCTTCTGTAGCTTTTAAAGTTCTTTTTGATCCATTTCTGTAGCACATAATTTTTGATTCCGAAAATCCTCGCAGGTTTGCTTGTTTATAACCATCCTTCAAGAAACTTGATTTTCGTTGAATAGCTGGATTATGCCAACAATTCACGGCTTTATGACCTGTTTTATTACAAATATAGCATGTAATTTTTCTGCTATAAATTTGTTCAAATCGCTTTGGTTCATTGTATGATTTCGGACTTCTATATCTTCTGCTATTCTGTACTTTAAAAACAGACGAGATTGCTTTTCCAGCTTCGCTAGATCTTTCCTCGTGCAACTTGAAAATTCTGCGAACATCAAAAATGGTAGCTTCCTGAAAGTTGTGAAATTGCATTGCGATTAAATTATATTTTAGTGGAAATATCTTGATCAAAGTGCTTATAAATTCTTCATCATCTATATTTGAACCCAGTATACGCGCACTTTCCAGCAATTTCTCGGCTCTCAACAGATAGTCGTTCCAGTTTTCGTTCCCTTCCATCTGTAATCGTGACACATTGGTTCTCGCTTCTATTCTTCTTTTCAGATCACCTTCATACCTGTTGCTTATGGAAGTCCAAATTTCCTTGACAGTATTACAAGTAAGAATCAAGCAAACTTGCATATCACTTAACGCGCATGTAATAATTCCTCTTGCTTGAGAATCATATTTCTTCCACTCAGTTAGGTCTGCTTCCTTTTCTGTCGGATTATCAGTGAGATACAAGTCTAATCCTTTCCCCCCAAGTATACTTTTAATACGGTACTTCCAACTATTGAAGTTTTTTACGTCAAATCTAGGAATTGCTTGCTCCGCCATTTTTGCACAGTAGTGCTTACTACGCACTTTTAATTGAGTGTAGAGACTGGTCCCATAATCCTTCGTAGCGTTTCTTGAGTGATTTGAAGAGCCATTTTTGATAACATAAATATTTATTAATAAACTTAAATACCTATCTTAGGTTACATAATAAATTAGAATTCACGTCTTGCGACAATACATAGCACATATCCACTACCATAAAGCTTTCCTCCTTTTTCCGTCTCAGTCCGTGTCTCCGTCTCTTAGTCTGCCGTAACCACTCATTTATATTCACACTTTCCCCAGTTACGGTCCACAGTTACCACTTCACCTTAAGGTTAAGTTACAGTTAGTTGAAGGAAAATTATTTCCCAACATTGTTTTCCAAGGAAGGAAAATCATTTCCCAACATTGTTTTCCAAGGAAGGAAAATCATTTCCCAAATTATTTCCCACACATGTTTGTGTGATTTGCTCAAAAAATAAAAGACATGTCTCGGATGGAAAATGTATAACTAATTAACGGATGGGTTTATGAAATTATTTTCTTCCAATGTGATATGTGATATTGTACGTAAGTGCTGGGAAAATATGAACGATGGATGGTAAATCAATTTCTATATATTGTAACATAAAATTTGGTGACTTTAAAAATGCCTGAAAAGTATATATATTTTTTAAAAATTCACTAAAAATATCGGCTAATAATCTTGCGGATTTCATTCACAGTTTGTTTGAAAGAGAAGTTTCGAATCTTCCCGGTGGTGGAAACTCTGTGATAATATTTTAGGTCGCAAAAGAATAATATAAAAATAGTATAAAATAATATTGTATAAAGCCGAGGTGCACCTATTCGTGTCCTGAAGTATGTATCTACCAAATTTCATGGTTGATACGATGCTTAGATTTTCTTCTACAGGCTGCATATACAATCAGCCAGACACACACATACACCCATCTTATTTTATTAAGATATTGAGGAATGTTGTTGGATATTCGCAAATAAACGCAGATTTTTTTTTCGAATCGTGCCAACATCTAATCAGCACCACAATAACCCAAAAGTGACTTATTTGCCGAATTTTGTTAAATTTGATCAATCAATTTTACGGCTAGAGTTGATACATGCGATTTTGACGAGCCTTTTCGCAACAAAAGACAGATTATTTGTTTTCCAAATCGTACATCAGGGTAACCTTCAAGTGACTTATCTACAAATTTTTGTGAAATTTGGGTTATTGGTTTTTCAGCTAGAGTGGATACATACATTGCATACATACACAGATACACACACACACACATACACAGACGTCACGCTAAAAAACTTGTACAACCTTAGAAAAATTGAGTTACTGTTTTTGACACGATACCATTACTTTCCTTATACATTACCGTATATTGTAGGGAAAGTAATAAAATATTTGAAACTATAGCATGGAATATAAAGGAAATATCTCGGAAATACAAGATCAATACTCGGTAATACACAGAAGATTTCGTAATACCCAGAAGCAAGTATCTCATATTTATTTGCTGCTTATATGCATTTTATGGATATGTTTAGCCTATGTTTTATATGTGTGTGGGGATAACACACTTTTACTCTGTATGTAATAACGCACCTGTCGAATTGAATTGTGAAACATGTTCCAAAGTTTTCTTTTAACTTATTTGTTTAAAATAAATCCTCGGGGATGCATTTCCTTCAGAAGTGTTTTTACTGAAAATCTATGTTTCGACATCGAGAAAGTTTTGGAGCACAGAAACTTGAAGAACAATAGGGAATTTCTGAAGTCATATAAAATACGTTTGGAAGATACAATAGAAGAAAATATTCTCTATTTTTCCTTCTCTAAACAAAATAAAGATGAATTTCGTTTTATTTTTATTTAATGATAGAAGGAACGAATTACCCAGCACTTCTCGGGTCACAAATGAGCGCCTGAAACCAAAGTAATGTATATATATATATATATATATATAGAGAGAGAGAGAGAGACAGATAACACCACTCAATTTCCATATCGTCAGTTTTGTACTAAAATCATTTCCGTGCTCTGATATTTTCATGGGCAAATATACAAATCGTATAATGCGATAGTAAATAACAACACGGGCCCTAAATAAGCTCCTTTGATGCGCCCAAAATAAGCAATCTATCTCCAATTATTGGCATGACACAATGAAAATATTTGAAGTTGCATAAACGAGAAAAGGTTTCTTTATTCCCGAAGTAAAATTTAGAAGTGTATTGCTATCTCAGAGAATTATTACATAACTTATTTATAAATGCCATCTCTGTCTGTATGTCCTTTATCATCACACTCTTTCATGGTGTGGCATTTCCTGCGTCGGGTATATATATATATACATATATATATATATGTGAGTGTGTGTGTGTGTGTATAATATTGGTGGAAAAGTCCAGGGAAGAGAAGTATTCCGTTATCAAAAATCTACTTTATTAGATGACATTAGAAATAAATATAGTTACATATCCTAGACTACTCCTGATCGTCGATCAGCTCTCAACAAATCTCAGTGCAGTCTGCGTTGATTCACACATAAGTACAAATTGCATTTACATCGGAGAGGGAGGGATATGAAACCTGGGGCACCTGCTGTCTTTGCGTTTTAGGCTTCAAAAATGTGACTGAGAAAGCTGCTACAGCCAACGTGCTACAACCTCTTCCATACCACCCATGGTACTTTCCACCATCTCACGGCGCTTGGCTGAGGTGGTGTTACGCGGGGGTGGAGGCTCAGCAGGATAAAATATTGTTGCCACACTGTTCGAACATTAGAATAAAGATCATTTATTGTTTTGGAAAATACAGAAGGTTTTGAAACATCTCAATGGAAAAAGTGTTTATTCGATGCTGTGCACGGAGAAATGGAAAAATGCACACGAAGGACAACAGGCAATTTTAAGACAGGTGTCAGTACGGGTGTCGGTACCGTAGAGTACGAAGCAACTTTTCACACGTCGTGTTTTTCTTTGCACAACATTATCCAGCAGCTGTTGAGGCAAGTTATCCCACTCCTCTGTCAATGCACATATGATGATGTTCTTGTTTATTGGAGGATATTTTTGACCATTAAGTCGCCTCCTCAAAGCATCCCAAACATTTTCGATAGGAGTTCAGATCTGGATTAAGTGCTGGCCATACGAGGAATTGAATACCCTCGCTGACTAGACAATCCTGAACAGTGAGTGTTCGATGACATGGTGCGTTGTCGTCCATGAAAACAAATTTATCACCGATAGCACCACAGAAAAGGCGAACTTCATCAACGTATCGTTGGCCGGCCAAAATCCCAGTTGCAACCAAATGTAGGAGCGTGCGGCCATTGATCATGATGCCGGTTCATACCATGGTACTGCATGTCAGATACATAGGTCCCTTTCCTGGATATTTTCTGGACGATAAGCAGTACCACTCTCACGCCAGATCAGTTGGCTTCTACAATCCAATGACAGACTGAACCTACTCTCCTCTGAGAATAGTACGGAAGCCCCGTCCTGTTTGGTCCAATTACGATGCTCACGATACAATTGTAAATGGGTGGTATGGTGCAGTCTGGACAATGGGAGATGCACAACAGGTTTGCGGGCATATAGTCCTCTTTCTCCCAAACGCCTGGCTATAGTTTTTCGGGAGATCCGCTGTCCTGTGGTAGCAAGAAACTGATTTGCCAGCTGCTGTGCGCAGGTCCCTTTTTGCCGATAGGACAATGTACCTGTCTCCTGCAGGCGTCGTACTTTTAACACGACATCCCCCGTGACACTTGCTACACATTCCAGTTGTTTTAAATACCTGCCACAGACGTGAAACAACGCTGTGGGCGATGTCGAACCCCCTGGCAACATTTGTCGCCCTTCTTCGATCTTTCCAATAATACGGCCACGCGTAAAATCATCTAAGTGATATCGGGAAGACATACCGAACATTTCAAGTTCATCAATTAAATCTTTCCCGTAAAACTTTTATTTGGAACAACAACTGTTCACACGTGTCAAATCCTTTAAATTTCTTATCAGCGCTATCACGTGACGAACAGGCGTGGAAATGATCCCGCACTTATTCTAATTTTTCACATTTGGCTTCCTTTCATTTTGTGGTTGCTATGGGTGATAATGTCACCCGTTCTTGGCAATTGTCCAGCAGTGTATATATATACGAGTATATATATGAATATATATATATATATATATATACATGTGTGTGTGTATGTGTGCGCAATTTGAGTATGACGCATTACGTTGAAAATTTAAAGCTTGAACCAAAAAATAAAGAAATCTATCTATATAAATAACATTTAAAACATATTTATTTGTGCGTGTGTTTATCTCATCAAGACTGGAGAATGGCTGGCTGCACCGAATTTGATGAAATTTTCGGAGTGGACTTAGAATAGCTCCAAAATGTTACTTGTGATTATAGTTTCTAGGACCAAGGGTTATCGATATATTGATAAAAAACGAACTATTAAATTTTTTATTGAAATATCATTATGCAGACGATGTTTGTTCTGATAAGTTATTTGAAGAGAAAATGATATCATGTTGCTGAGCAACGGAATTAAATCCAATGAGTTTATTTTTGATTTTAAATTGTTTTTGATTTAAATAAGAAATGTATATAAACAAATTTTTATCAGAATTTTATTTTTGATTGGATTATATCAATTACGGTCATTGGATTTAAAGATTACGAGGATTATTGATATTTCCAAATTCTTACTCCAACTGTTTTATTTTGGTGAAAGGTTTTTTAAATTCATATATTGTAGTTCGGGTATATCTTCTCGGATATAATATTCTAGTCTACGAAAATATAAGTAAGACATGTATATCTTCTAACCCAGGAGAACATGAGTAGTACAAGTATTATATGCAAATACAATTTTAGCGCTTTTTCCATATATTAATTTAATTTAATATTTTCTCTAAATTTGTTTAGAAACAGGATCAGGATGTTTTATTCTTTAGATCTGCCTGTGAAGACAAACAATTTATAGCGAGAACAGAGATACTTAATTTTCCTTTTTGGAGCATTAATTTAAATAGTTTAATAAAATGTGTTGAATAACAATGTCATTTAAAATTCTTTAGGAATTTGTACATGATTGTGACGTTTACGTTCCTTTATATTGTATATTCCGTACGCAAAACGGGTATACTGCTAGTACATACATAATGTACATAATCTTGTTCCACGTAAATTATCTTCTAAAGAACTTCTTTCCAAGCAAAATTTGCCAGTGAACATGCGGTTGTGATGCAAAACAAGTAAATTTTTCATTTAAAAGTGAAATTATTAAAATCGAAAGTGTAAATCCTTAATTTCCCCTTCTAACTTCTCAGAAATTCATTCTGAATCTGTACCAGTTATCTTCTAAGCTGTATCAACAGTCAAATCTGGCTAAAAATATATTTCAAAGATATTTTTTAACAGGAAGTAAAAAAAAACCGGGAGTTAAAATCCTTATGTGAATTATCTAAGTGAATCACCTAATTAGTGAATTCCGCAGAAATAGATGTATCAAGGAAAATTGTTGAGCCTGAAATGAAAAAAAACACATGTATAAATCCTTAGGAAAGCCGTTTACTATTTACAAAATTTGATGCTAGATCTATATTAGTTATCATCATTTAAGCTCTATTTAAAACCAATCCTGAGAAATTGAAGCTTTAAGGAAAATGCAAACTTTTTAATTCAAGTGACATCTCCAGAAACAGACGTCGAAATCAATAATGATTCCTTTTGCTCCTTTTGGAATTCGATGGTTTATCTATATACAGTCATTGCCAATGTTCTATTTATAGCTAATCCTAAGAAATATATGTTTAATGAAAACATTTTGAACCAAAAGTAGAAAAGGAACTGGAGGTGAAAATTCGTAATGAATCACAGAAACTTTCTACAGAATTTGATGCTGAATCCATATATCAGTTATCTTCTCAGCTCTATCTACAGCCAATATTGGGGAATAGCTTCTTAAACTAAAATTGAATTTTTGCACCGGAAATGGAAAAGTAGTGGAACTGAATATTCTTAGTGATCAATCCCATTCTCCTGCAGAATTTGATGCTGAATTCACATTAGACATTATATAAGCTCTATCTAAAGCAAATTCTGAAAAACAGATGGTTCAACGTAAAATGTTTAGTAAAATCAATGGCATGGTAAAATTATTATACTAATAGCTGCACATTTCCAGAAATAAGGTATATTTCCTTCTGCAAGGGAATTGGAAAAATGAAAATGAAAGAAAGCAACTCAGACAAAATATAAAAGTAATCCTGCTGGGACTTGGAGAAAACCTGTGGGATAAACTCTTAATTACAATTCCTATTTTGCCAACAAAAATATATCATCAAAGACTTCATCACTTGGGAATTCAAAGACTTCAAAATCAATATTGGAAAAGTTGCCTAAAATATAAAGGAAAGAAAACATATCTGTTAAAAGAAAAACCTTGTCAAAATTTGTTACCTCAAATGAGCTATCTTCTGTTTCAAGAGGGACAGCCATTTTTTTATTTATGAGCGTTTTGTAAAGATTTTTTTCGTAAAATGTGTGTCTATGTAAAGATAACTTTACTTATGAAAATTTCTTGAACAATTTGATATTTTACTTTTGAAAGGATTTAAACTTTGTCTAAATATGGTTAATTTTTCACATAACTGTTCAACTAATTGCCTAATTTGCATAATTTTTCTACTTTTGTGTACAAGAATGGTTTTATGTGAGTTTGTCATCCGCATTAAAATATATTTTTTGTGAAAATTTTAAGTGTAAAAGAATTACTTTTTTTTAAAAGTGATATTCGTTTTGAGGAAAATATTTTCAAAAGTTTTGCTCAAAATCGATAATTCTAAAGATAATTTATTGAAAAATAATAGGGGAATACCGTATAAAATTTCATATATCTGTATTTTGCCGGGGATTTTAAGTATAACCTTTTAAATTTGACACATCAGGAAAAAAAATCATTTCGAGATAAATGGATTTACATTTAGTACGCTCCTTTAAATAACACATATAGTGCAACATAAAAATTGTTATATTCGCTAATGTGATGATTGCAGAAGAGTGCGGTTCTGCGCCATTCGATTTTAAAAACTGAAAAGTATATTTTAAGTTAAAAAAATAATAAAAAAGACCAATCATATAAAAAGCATTGATAATGAAATACTTCACAACTGAAATGCGATTTCATTTTAACATCTATAAAATGTGATGCATTCAGCGTTGATATTTTTTAAATTATCACAGTAATTTATTATACTTGAAAACTTAAAACTTCAAAACAATTCTAGTTACACAAAGATGAACTTTATTCAAATGACGTCATCGAAATATAAATCATCTGCCGCTGAATGCAAAATCAATGAATATATTATTCATATCACTTATATTCCAGAATCCAGAGCTAAATAATTTTGCGTGGAAAAGTCAGCAATACTTGTGCAACTCACCTTACAATCGCTTGATTTGTTTACATTCTGCATGCGTTAAAATTAAGTTTCGTTGTAGAAATAATCAAACTTCAGTGATCATTTAAAATAAAAAATATTGCAATTGCAACACAGAATTTAGACACATAGATAATATCAAAAGTAAAGGGGTATTAGGACTTCTTCATATATCATGGGTGTAATTAATTTTTCAATTTTTATTTAAAAAATTACCCAACATATTTGGCTGAACATTTTTTTACACATTTTATACGATAATTTGAATACTTCCTAAAATGTTGGAATCAATTTGTGAATTTTAACTTTGCTTAAAAATGTTTGAAAAATTAAGTCCCATAGGGTTCAATGTATTTCATTTTTTAAATCCGGGTTAAATCCGAAACTAATTGGGTGATATTACTAATTTTCATTCCCATATATTCCACAGACCCTCTCAACAATATTTTCATTTTGATAAAGTCATTTTTACGGCAGTTATCGTGCGAACGGACAGACAGACAGACAGACAGACAGATAGACAGAATGACCCAAGACATAAACACTTTTTAATTATGTTGGAAAGTGTTAAAAATGATGTTTTTTTTAATCTATTTTAAACCCCTTAAGAATACAGAGCGAACCTTTAATTTTGATAGCTTCTTTGTAGTAAAAGCAGTTTATATAAGAATTGGCACATACTTTTTGCACGGGATTTGGTTGAGCAGTTCCGGAGGAATTGAAGTTGCATCGATTTGGTAGCAAACCAATCAACCGACACATGGAAGATTCCTAAAATGCATATTTTCGTAATAAGCATCTTTGAAAACGTATAGATGTTCAATTTGGCCAACCAGTGCTTTTGACATGAAAATAATGCTTCTTTTTAACAAGGGAAGTAATTCCAAATCAGAGCTTTATCTCTCGTTTTTTGTTTTATACTTATAATACCCAGTTCATGCGACGCATCCAAAGGTTTACAGTAGCAATTGAACAGCTAGAAGAACTCGTTTTTCGTTTGTAGTTCTTCGTCCATCGTTAGAAGTTATATTGTCAGGGCCCCACTTACAGTAGATGGGGCCCAGAACCTAATTGCCTTTGGGGGCCACTGGTAAACATTTTAATATTTACTTATACTGTCAGTAGTGAATAAATAACTAAAGCAAATGGAATAAAGGGAATTTGGATTATACAACATTAATATTTACTAGTTATTATTGGATTATACAACATTAGTATAAGTAAATACATAAAAATTTTTACATTAATGTTTTTTAATATTTACTTATACTGTCAGTAGTGAATAAATGACTAAAGCAAATGGAATAAAGGGAATTTGGATTATACAACATTAATTTTGCGGATATAGTGAATAATTTTGATGACATTTTCTTGCACGTCACAGGTATTCTCATTTATTTTAAAAACGTTTAGAAGTTAGTAAAAAACAATTTTAAAGAAGTTTTAAAGCAAAATTTGGGGACCCCAATATTTGGGGGCCGAGGGCTACGACCCCGGACGACCCGTTCATAAATCAGACACTGCATATAGTGGGGATTAAAATACTATTATGTTTGAAATGAAGTTTGTTTCGCCACTACAGGAGCGCCCTCTATCGATCGACGTAGAACTACAGTCAACAAGTTAGAAGTAGGGCCTCAAAAAATGAATCACGAGAGTGTAGAATGGCCAAGCGAATGGCCCCAAACCAAGTTTCTAGCTACAGTGGACGTGCTCCATAATTTTGATAAGTCACCCACTCAGTCAGTTAGTCAGCTCAATGTATATATTATAATTATACAATAATAAATACAATGTTATGTGTTCAAAAATTGTAGTTGGCACCGGAATGCAATTGTGAAATTTTTTTGATTAAATCATGTATCATATGTAAAGTAATATTAACACTAGATAGAAAAATTAAATCATATTTCGTGTTTTAAATTTTCTATCTAGTGCTTAGATTAAAACAAAGAACACAATTAACACAAATTAAAAATAATACATAGGTTCAACATTTTAAGGAAAACCTCATACCGTTACGCAAATGCCAAATATTAAGTCCACTTTAATTCAAAACAGAAATTCATTTGTAGCATTACCAAGTACAGAATATACAACAGAGGGATAAAATACTATGCTGTTAAAAATGTCAAATAGCAAGTTTATTTCATTTCAAGATGGAAATTTATTTATAGCATAAACAAGTATAGAATATACGACAGAGGGATAAAATACAAAGATATACCGCGCTAAACCAACACTTACTTGTAAATAAATAATACTTAATTCTCCAGTTGCAATAAAACAAGAAAAATCAATCATGCATAAAGCACTGATTATGAAACACTTTCCAACTAAAATGCAATTTTATTCAAACATCTAAAATGCGATACATTGAGCGGTGGTATTTTTTTAATTATCACAGAACTACAATAATTTATTTTCTTGAAAACTTTAAACTTCATCCAAAAAAAGGAATTTCAGTCAAATGACGTCATCGAAATATAAATCGTCTGACTCTCTACGTGAAAGGAGTGAATATTTCATTCATACACGTTTATTCCAGTCTCTATAGTTAAATAATTTTGTTTGAAAAACATTCAGCAATTCTGATACAACTCATCTTACAATCGCTTGATTATTTTACTTGATTGTTTGAAATCTACAACTTTAATAATGATTAATAAATAATTATATCATAAGTAATTTTTCACTATAAAACTGGATGATACTAACTTTAGAACGCTAAAATGAACATTTCTCGAGATATTGAAAATCTGTTAATAGCAATCTAGTGGATTTAGTTCGTTCCATTTACGAAATAAGAATTTTTGTAATAGTGTTGGATACTGATGCCAAAGAATTCGCCAATAGTCATACTTTTAATGGAATATTAATTAAAAGTCAATTGCATTTTCATGTGGATTTTGCATTTTAGTATGATTAAGTCATTTTGCTTTGACAAATACTTTAAAAAAAATCAAAAGGTCCATTTACGTGACCTTGTGTCAAAAATATTGTGCCGTGTATCTTATACACCATCATTTTCTTGTGAAAGAAGTAACATGGTTGCATTATGTAAGGAAAGTCATGTGCTACCCACACCAGATTTTTTATGATCTATAATAATGAAAGGAAGAATCCGTTTGTTTGTTTACTCGTTTGTTTGTCCGTTGTGTCGAGCGATATCTACTGCACTTCCAGGTCTGAGGTTTTGAGCAGAGTAGCATCTATATCTGAATTAATTCAGCTACCGAGTACGATACAGCAGCTATCGTCACGATTCTCCGGCACGTTCCTCTATAAAGAGCAAATTTAAAAATAATCAAAGAGCTAAGAGAATTTAAATAAAATATATTTAAAAACATTGAGATAAAATAGTTCTATTAAAAATTCATAGAATTTCTATGAGCATATTGATTCCAATTCTAGCGTGGGGATTTATTATTACTACTTTGATCTAGTAATCAATTGAATTCTCTTGTTTGTTGTTATTTGGTGAATTTTTCTCTTCCTTTTTTTTGCGTTTATGGGAATTTGGCAACGGTTAAGGATTTGAAGGAAATTGAGTAGTGTCACTAGTAAGTGTAATAAAGTAGTTGGCGTTTGATTATGACCCGGACAACGCCGGGAAATTCGTCCTAGTTTGTTAATATATACAACTATTCAACTGTCTCCTATTTTTCTATGAATGACGAAATATATGTAAATAGTATATTCTATTTTGTTTCCATTAAAACACTTTTGCTTTTTAGAAAAGTCACTTTTAGTCTTTTTAATGTGGAATCTATTCTGTAATAAAGAAAAAATATGTTCTTACAGCCATCATTCTGTATTAAAAATTAATCACTGTAACGAAACCTATTTCGTCGCATAGATTTGTATTTAGTTCCCTAGCTTTAACATTAAATATTGAAGATCTTCGGCTTTCACAGCAATTAATAAATCAATAAGTTTATGCCGACTCCTTCGAGCACCAGAGGGCGATAGCTTACCGACGATATCTAAGGGGAATTCCACAGAAAACTTGAAAATAAATTATCTCAAGTTTTCTTTGATCCGTATTCAGTAAATTAATGAATGAAAAACTCAACACATCAACGTAGGTAATTAAAATTATCGTGGAAACTGGCAGAAAATATAAAAAATCGTTAATTAACTCAGAAATCAGCAGGAAAAAATCATTGAGGTAAACAAAAGTAGTGCACTGCTTAGAAAGAGGATTTTTTTTTTATATAAAAAAAAACGTGTTTAAGAGGAAAGTAGAAAAACAGGACACCATTGTGATCTAACATTCTAATGATCCATTTACCAACATTCTACTTCAATTTCAATTGAAGATATAATGAATATTACTTATGTGGTGTAATATCATAACTAGATAAGGAAATGCCTGTCATACGAAGCACGATTTAATTCAGAACTTTTGGAGGGATGGGGGTGAATGGAACCTATTACACATGTTTATATATATATATATATATATATATATATATATATATTATCTTATGCCTCTGTGGGGAATGGTCAATTCCTTGAGGGGGTTTGGCTCCCCCGGATATATGGCTGAAACACTGATAAGAAAGGTTAAAGTTTTTCCATTTGCAATCCATAAGATTGCAAAAAATTACCTCTTAACCGTCCGCCTGCAACACTTGCGCTTCTATTATCCACAGTCATTGCAAAATTGTGCCAGCTCATTTTGCAATGGGCGATCTGGCAACGACCAGGAAAATTAGATACACCTAAGAGAGGAAGAGGGACTAGTATCAAGGCCGAGATCGCTTTCAAATGACCTGCATTCTCTATCAAAATACTATTAATTTACGACCGACTAGACCTCCATAACAAAAGACACCTGTCCCACAAACAGTGAGATTTTGAATAAAGTATATTGAATTAATAATTTCCTCAAAGCAACAGGGATTATATAAAAAAAAATGAAATTTGATTAGTGTAGATTTTCAGAGTTATCGAATTTTTGCCAATTTTACTATGATTTCGTCGATTTGCCTATGTTCCGTCAATTTTGCGATATTTGCCAAAAACGGCCAAATCTGAAACCAAGGTCGCCAAATTTGTCGTTAAGTGGGACGGAGATACAGTCTGCCCCTCAAAACATGATAAATATACCATTCTGTAAAAAATCATTATTAATTTACGGTCCAACCCTAACAATTAATAGACTTCCTAACAAAAATTCACCTGTCCCACAAACACTGACACTCACTTCCCACAAAGAAATAGGGCTTATCAAAGAAATTGTACTTATGTTTTCAATATATTGAATGTTTATTAATTTAGCGTTATTTTCGATAGCCAAATACATCTCCAAAGTCACTAATACTTCGCCCATTTTTCTACAGAAATATATCTACGCCATTTTATTATTAATATTCATAATCGATTTCACCGAAGGAGTCATAGATTTCATTGAAAATATAGAAAGACAACTATCGTCTCAGTAGATCATTGGATAAGCATCTATTGGTCTGGTGGGGAATCGTGGCTTACTAATAAATAAATAAGTTGGCATCATAGATAACTATGAAGAGACTTGAATTGCATAGAGTCGAGAATGAGTCGCCAAGCATAACTTAAAATTTGAACGAGGTTAAAATTACAAATCGACGCACGGTAGATATAAATATTCAAAAAGGAGAATATTACGGGGGTTATTACAACGCATTAAAAGGAAAGTTTTTTCAAACATAGGCAGAAAATTATCATTAACAACATAATGAGCAAGGGCCGTAGAAAGTCTTTTTACGGCCCTTGCTCATTATGTTGTTAATGATAATTTTCTGTCTATGTCTGCCTAGACCATTTGTATTACATGTGCTATTCTCCCCTTTGAAAAGAAGGCAATTTCAAAGTGAAGCCATCGTTTACGTTCCACCTCGTGCTTGAAAAGGCTTTGCATTTTTTAAACTTTGAGAAACGTTTTTGTTACGTATAACTAGCAATGGATATTTTGTGAAAATTTGTTTCTATATTTATCATAAACATCAGTTCAATAACTCAATACGTATAACTGTTTTGATAACAATAAAATACTTTTATTTTTCAATAAAATTGTTGCGGAAAAATTTGTTTTGTTCTGGACGATAAAGAAAATCTCATTTGGCTTTGGATCCCTATGTTTCGTGGGTCTTTCAGAGTCGCTTTACCGCGCCTATTAATTTCGTCATTGTCATTGAAATATCATTAATCCAGGGGGTTGGACAGCCCAGTGGTTATCGCGCGGGGATTGTATTCCGACGACCCGAGCTCGATTCCCAGCTCTGCCCAAAGTGTCCTCGTGTTTACGCGGAGTACGGGCACATTAAATATGTGGGTCCGTAAGTCCTTCTGCCAGATTGGTGGTAGGGGAAGGAGGATGTCGCCCTCACTGGGTTCTGGTCTAAATTGGGTGGCAATCTCTCGGCCTTTTAAACATACACATTACACCTTCTAGTAGGTCGGACGGTCTGGGTTGAACAAACAAATCATTTATCCAGATTACTGGACTTTTTATAGATATGAAAAAATATTCAAAGAAACTCAAATAAAAATAAAGACCACTTTTGAGTAACTGAGGCAGAAAAAAATCACACCGGTGACTTGTCATCCAGCAATGGTTAGCGATTGAAGATTTATGAATACTAACTGCTATGCTATAATACAAAGTCAGACATATATGACAGTTATTTCATATGACATGGATTGATTTTTGACGCTTTCGGCTAATTTGTTGACATTTGCATTCAACACTGGTATAATAAGTGTTATAACACAAGAACAGTAGATTCTAGTTTTAGGGGCATGTTTTCAATCTATGTGATGCGTAATATTTCCTGATGACAGTTTGCTGATTGAATCATATGTAGTACATTTTAACTTTTATAAGACTTTTTGATCACATTGATTTGACAAACCTGCTAATTCTTAAGAACTAATTCTGTAAAGAATTTGTTGCTCCGACTGGAAATCGAATCCCGGATCTTCGAACTGACCAGCCGAGGCTCTACCGTTGAGCTACTGAGACGAAATTGCAAGCTCTTGTTGTTGTTGTTGAGACCCTGACCGTCCGACCTACCAGAAAGGTGTAAGGTAACTGTTTGGACGGCCGGGAAGTGCCACCCAATTTAGACCGAAACCCAGTGGGCGTGGCATCCACAGGGACCGTACCCTCCTTCCCCTACCACCAACCTCTCGGAAGGGCTTACGGACCCACATGTTTAGCGTGATCGTACTCCGCATGAACACGGCGGCAGTTGTGGCTGCGTGCAAATCCAGCGCGCAAATCACCGGGCTACCGCGCCCGAAATGTGCCAACAGCACGCGGTGTACCCAGGTTCCCAATTGCAAGCTCTTGTTGTCGATGTGGATTCTACATTCTTCACTCTCTAATGTCAGATTGGCGTGTAAATCTACTTTCTGCTATTTTTACTTCAGGTTTGCCTCTTGATGCTATTCCTTCCTTCCAGGTTAGCTTCCAGCGTGATCGTTATCCTCTCGATATGAAATCGGCGCTCAATATACCAGATCCGCTGAATCCGTACTACTTGTACTAAGGTCAGTTTCAGACCTCTGACATCTTTGCATTAACCTACAGGGTTGATTTATTCGAGCGCCATTGTAAAGAAACTTGGAATCAAATCCTTGAATCGAACCCTGGATCTTCAAACTGGCCAGCCGACGCTCTACCATTGAGCTATTGGAACTCTTACTTCCAGCGTTTTAAAATTGTGCGTACGGATGGATACGCATGATGAGTACGCATAGATATACAAAGCAAAGGTCTGCACTAGCCTAATTTAAAATTTTTCACCCGGTTCGGACAGAAAATATTAAGATTTGATCTGATCTGAGTTCGACAATTTTTCAAAATAATTCACCCGAGCTTGACCCAGCTCGAAAACACCCGAAGTCCGACCCTATTTTATTGAAACTTGGCCAAATCTAACACACTGTTGTCTCCATGATCACAATTTGACATTTAAGGCATTAAAGACAAAATATTTCACATATTACATATTCAAATCAGCAGGTCAAAGTTACGAAGAGCAATGTTTTATTTTGACTTCGGAATGTCTTCGAATAAATAAGTTTTCAATTTCCTATCTGAAATTATTATTTTTCTGTATCCGGTTTTAATTTACCTTTTTGCATTCTCCGTATACAGCAAAATTTTATTACTTAATATGCGACAGCGAGACTTTCATCCGCTTATTCAGAATTCTGTTTCAGACGTAATTTCAAATATTTCTGTTCGTTTAAATTTTTCTATTTAAATTTTGATACATTTTGGGCCTTTTTATTTATATTTACCCGGCACGACGCAACCCGAATTTTGTAAAACCTAACACGAGCCCGCCTTGGTTCTGCCCGGAGTAGTTTCATAAAAATTTGTCGCTGCCCATAAGTCGGGATGGCCTAAGCCCTCGGGTCAATTCCGACCCCGTTCAAACGTTTAATCCAAAGTACTTCGGAATGCGCTTTAAACTGTGGGTACCAGTGAAAATTGTCACATGAGAACGAACATAATCCATAGAGCGTTTTTGAAGGGTGTATTGTGACATTCTTTTGAGGCACCTGTATAACCACTATCACGGTAAAATGGATGGAACTTCTCAGCCGTTGAAATTCTTTACAGTTATAGTACCGAAGAGACCACTTAGAGAGGCATTATCTTTCTCACATTACAAAAATTCATTTCTTCACACACGTTTATATTTTAAATAATTTTTATTCAGTAATTATTAGTGGCTTTTATTATTTTTTCTAATTAATTTTAATTTTTAATTTCAGAGACTCATCCGAATCTCTCAAATGAAAAATAACCAGTAATGTAAACCAGTTTATCATTATTCAATCGAATATTTGATTGTTCTGAATGTCGATAGGATTCACGTATTTAAATGTTATAATAATAGTACTGCATTCCATTTCACTCGCTCGATATAACGCGCGCACTCACATTGCGGTGCTATGTGTATGCAGAAAATAATATTGGATCTTTTCAAATGTTAAGTCTACAATTTTACTGTAAATATCACATGACCTGCAATGTCCGAAACCATATTACTTGCACAACAGAGAGATTAAGAAGTAAATATAATGCTATAATCGCTGTTGTCAGCACATGGATGAAACTTATGGCTTAAATTATAGCCAAAATGGTTCAATTTTTACTTTTACGGATAGCTTTATAAGTGGCGTTTCAAAGCATGGATAATTTATGACCTGATTAAACATTTTAAGGTTGTAAGCGTATTAAAAAGTGAATAAATCTCATCGGAAAATCATCGGCCGTGGCACCAATACGATTGAACCAAAATCGTTTTGCTTGCATAACATCTTATTATAAAGTGGAATTCCAGTAAAATTTCAATTATATATCTTTCTTGGGTTTCATAGCGCTACCAATTCTATTAGCTTACTATTTATAGCTAGTTCTTTTACTTTACGAGATATAAGTATTATAAAATTTAAGAACGGAATATTTTCAATCTTCTTCAATTTAACAGGAAGGTTGTAAAAAACTAAAATCTTTGCAGAAATAAATTTTTAACCTAGAAAATGGATTTCAGACTGAACAATTTTGTCACTAAATGTTTCTATCTATCTTTTATTGTTTAAAAGATATTTTAAGAGACATTTATCTAAGTAAAAACGAAGCAATAGAAAAGCTTTTCACATTTTCTTTCGAAAAAAAAAAATCAAAATTTTAAAATATTAAGATGTTTTTTTGTATATTCATAAATTGTAAACTATTTCGTCCAAAACAAGTATGAATTGTTTATATTTTTATCTATTAGATTCGGAGATATAAGCATACAAAGTGTTTGCATTTTTCATAACACTCCGACAAATAAATTCAAAATCAAGTGCATGGAATATGGTAAGCCTTTCCAAATAGGTAACAACAAAAAGTCTGATTTTCTGCGAGATATGGGTATAAGGCTGTTTTTATTTATGTTATTATTCAAACAATAATATAATTTTCTTTCTCTGTAGCAAAAGTCATGTGTTGGATACATCAGATTTATTGAGATAAGACGAGAAATCCAGTTAGCTTTACAACCATTGCCATTTTAACCATTTCCATTACCATTACCATTTTAACTGTATGAGATTTTACAGACTGTATAGTTTGGTAACAAACGTGGGGTTACAGTGAGAAAGAAATTGTTAGAAATAAAATGCATTATTTTATAATCTATCTAAATATTTTTAAAAAAAAATTGTATATAATGTATAATTTTGCTTTTTTTACTGCATTTTTAATTTTCCATTCTTACATTTTTCCAGTAAGCTGCGAACCTGGTTGCAGCTAGCGATCAATATAACGCCTTTATACGCGTATTTCACACTATAGTATAGGTAAATACGCTTTGAAAATTAAGTAAGGCGTATTTTTACGCATTGATTTTGGGGGGAAATCGCCAATCACGATGTCTACGGAAGTTCTGAAAAATTCATAAAAACGGAAATTGGTCACGAATTTCCCGCAAATGTTAGGAATTTGAAAACAGACACTAATTTTGATATCGAAGTTTTCTCATTCTTCTGGTAAGACGTTTCCTCACGATTGTGAAAATCACGCTCGCAACCGATTCCTACTGCATCACGCAATAGCAGAGATGCCGATTACTATGGATTCTCCGTAGTTTCCACAGGACACAATCTTATACTAAGGATTACGGATTTTGCATAGTTTTGTACAGAAATCCTCTATAGAGATACACCTCTATAGAGATAATCCTCTATAGATATACTTCCTCTATAGAGAAATGTAAATTTGCGGTGGCATGCATGCACAGTACTGCTAATCAAATCAGCGTGTCACATGTAAAGTAAATTTTTATAAAAATAATAAATATGTATGTTCCTTAAAAGGATGTCATTCGACATAAATCTCTAAACGGTTATTTTTAAAAATTATTTTCACATAACAATACAATTTCGTAATCCAGTTTATGTTAGCCTGAATTCTCGAGACTTCATTAGTATATTTTTCTATCCATCTCCATCTTCTACTAAACTAGCTTATTTTTGTATTCTGATTAATTATTAAAGTCCGCATAATACATATTTCCCTATTTTGAGAAATGAGTATACATCCTGTGAAGGGATATTTTCCAAAAAATGTATTAAAACAAGTTTAAGCAAATGAAAATCAATCATTTTTGACACAGCGATTAAAATTGATATATTCACATCTTTTAGCTAATAACTTTAATTTAAATGAGTTCGAAATATAATAAAAATTTATAAAATCTAGCTGATTTAACAAAATTTATAAAAAAAAATTTGACTCTGTCACATACATAATGTACTTAGTTTTTTACAGACAAGTAAACATAAAGAAAACATATCTAAATATTTTTTTAAACAAATAAAAGTCAAACTTTTCTTCTGTTGGGTAACTCTGAAATTGTTTTAATATTATCTGGAAATTTGAGGGTAATTGCTTCTTTAGAAAGCAAAATACTCCTTCACAAATGAGTCAGGGAGTATTTTACTCTTCCGGGAAAATTTTAGGGCGATTTGTGTTACAGCAATTTCACCGAAAATCGGCTGTGGCTGCAATTTGATAGAAACAAAGTGATTTTGCGTGCGTAACGTCTTATAAATGAAACTCCAGTAAAGTTTCAATATTTTGTCCTTGTAAGGTTTCATAGGATTACAAACTTTATTAGCTTAGTGTTTTATAGAAATTTGTTTATTTGTTTTTGAGATATAAGCATTACAAACTTTTAAAAGGGAATTTTTCAATCTTCTTCAATTTAACAGGGCAATTGCTAAAATACTATAAGATATTTGTAGAAACAAAATATTAATCTAGCAATTAAATTTCGGACTGAACAATTTTGTCACTAATTGTTTATATCTGTTTTTCATTGTTTACAATATATTTTGAGTGAAAGTTATCAAAGTGAAGCGAAAACAAAACAAAAGTAAATTTTTTTTTCGAAAACAAAATTTCAAAATTTTAAAATATTGAAATTATTTTTGTATATTCATAAATTGTAACCTACTTTGTTGTATTTATCATAAATTGTACAACAAAAAGTCTGGTTTTCAGCGTGATACGGATACAATGATGTTCTTATTTGTGTTATTCTCTCTCACAATAATATAATTTTCATTATCGGTAGCGAAAGTCATGTGTTGGATACATAAGATTTTTGAATATAAGACAAAAAATCCAGTTAGCGTTATAACCATTACTATTATAACTGTAACTATGACGGTGTGAGATTTTATAGACTTTATTGTTTAGTGCCAAACGTAGGGTTACAGTGAGACAAAAATTGCTAGAAATAAAATATATTGCTTTACTATCTACCTAAAAATTTTAAAAATAAATTATATATACTATATAAATTTATTTAATACACGGGTGTATAATATAGTTTCGTTTACTGTCGAGAAAGTTTTAAATGCATTTTGGTGAATTCTCATAGGAAAAATTGGATGCGGATTAAAGCATAAAGCAAAGTGCTTTTGCGTGCACAACGTCTTATAAAATGAAACTACAGTAAAGTTTTAATTATATTTCTCTGTAGGGTTCAATAGGGCTACAAGTTCTCTTATCTTAGTGTTTATAGCTAGTTCACTTAGCATTACAAACTTTAAAAACGGAACATTTTCAATCTTCTTCAATTTAACAAGATTAATTGCTCAAAAACTATTAATAGCATTGTAAAAACAGATTATTAATCTAGAAACTGGATTTCCTTCCGACTGAAAAATTTTGCCACTAATTCTTTTTAGCTATCTTTTATAATTTAGAAGATATTTTCAATGAAACTTAGCAAAGTGAAGAGAATACAAAATAAGTAAAAAATCTTATATTTTTTTCGGAAACAAAATTCAAATTTTTAAATATTGAAATTAATTTTGTATATTCATAAATTGGAACCTATTTACACCGAAACAAGTATAAGTAGTTTATATTTTTATCGATTAGATTCGGAGATATAAGCATACGAAGTGTTTACATATTTCGTTACGCTCTAATTTCAGCCGAATATCTCAACTAATAACATCAAAATCAAACACATGGAATTTGTCAAGTTTATTCATATCGGTAACAGCAAAAAGTCTGATTGTCAGCGTGATATGGATATAAGGATGTTTTTTCTTATTTCTGTTATTCTCACATTAAATATAATTTTCTTTATCTGAAACTAAAGTCATTTGTTGGATATATCAGATTTTTGGAGATATGATGACAAATTTAGTTAGCTTTACAACCATTACTATTATAACTGTAAAATCTATGACTGTATGAAATTTTGCAGACTTTATTGCATGGTACCAAACGCACACAGTGAGACAAAAATTGCTAGAAATAAAATGCATTGCTTTATTAGCTATCTAAATATATTTAAGATAAATTGTATATAATGTATAAGTTTGCTTAATGTGCCGAAAAATGGTTTTGCTCAAATTATGACATGATTTCAATTGTGGCCAAAGACTGGAAGTTAAAGAAATTTCTGCTAAAAGTTCTTCGACCAGAGTGTACCGAGCATTAAATGTAATATACACTGCTGGCCATTGAAATTGCTACACCAGGAAGGAAAGCAAATAGCAGAATCTCATTTATTGTACATATATAGTACAATGGGAGGAAGACATGATTAAATTTGCAGGTGGTTTGGGGTACACAGTATGCAGAATGCAGTACACAGAATTGCCACCTATGGCAGCAACAGCGTCTGTAATCCGGTTGGGCATCGAGTCGAATTGAGCTTGGATAACAGATACAGACGCGTCACGTCATCTATGTGGCTTCAACGCTATGCCAGAGTTCATCAATCGTAGTGGTGGTGTGCCAGTCTCTATGTAACCCATGACCAGATGTTCTCAAGGGGTGACAGATCTGGAGAACGTGCTGGCCAGGGCAACAGTCGAACACCCTCCGTATCGAGGAAGGTCGGGATCACGGGCAACATGCGGTAGTGCATTATCTTGTTGAAAGATGACGTTACGATATTACATTGATTTACTCTTCTCAATTTAACGGGATGATTGATCATAAACTTTAATAGCATTGTAAAAACAAATTATTAATCTAGAAACTGTATTTCCGACTAAACAATTTTATCACTAATTGTTTATATCAATATTTTATAATTTAGAAGATACTTTAAGTGAAAGTTAGCAAAATGAAGTGAAAACAAAATAAATAGGAAACCTTTTAGTTTTTTCGAAAGAATAATTCAAAAATTTAAAATTAATTTTGTATATTTATAAATTGTAACCTATTCCATCAAAATAAGTATAAATTGTTTATATTTTTATCTATAAGATTCGAAAACATGCAAAGTGTTTAAATTTCTCGTAATGCTCCGATTTCAGCCGAATACCGTCAAAATCAAATACATAGAATTTGTGAAATTTATTCATATAGATAGAAACAAAAAGTCTGATTAGATTATTAGCATGATATGGATATAAGGATGTTCTTATTTGTGTCATCATTCTATCAATAATATGCTTTTTTTTATCTGTGGAGACAGTCATGTGTTGGATACATCAGAGTTTTGGAGATAAGATGAGAAATTCAGCTAGCTTTACAACCATTACTATGTTATAACTGTAGAATCTATGACTGTGTGAGATTTTACAGCCTTTATTGTTTGGTGATAAATGCGGGGTTAAAGTAAAACAAAAACTGGTAGAAATAAAATGCATTGTTTTATTATCTATCAAAATATTTTAGAAATAAATTATATATAGAATGTAATTTTGATTATTTCATTGATATAGTTGGTAGCTCCATTATGTTCAAGAAAGCTATGAACAAGTTACAAACTCGCATGCAGCAATCTCATCAGAAGTTCAATTGTCTTGCGAAGGAAAATGGATTTGCATGCATAGCGTCTTATGAAATGGAACTCCAATAAAGTTTCAAGTATAAATCATTGTAGGGCTTTTAATCTATGACTGTGTGAGATTTTATAGCCTTTATTGTTTGGTGATAAATGCGGGGTTAAAGTAAAACAAAAACTGGTAGAAATAAAATGCATTGTTTTATTATCTATCAAAATATTTTAGAAATAAATTATATATAGAATGTAATTTTGATTATTTCATTGATATAGTTGGTAGCTCCATTATGTTCAAGAAAGCTATGAACAAGTTACAAACTCGCATGCAGCAATCTCATCAGAAGTTCAATTGTCTTGCGAAGGAAAATGGATTTGCATGCATAGCGTCTTATGAAATGGAACTCCAATAAAGTTTCAAGTATAAATCATTGTAGGGCTTTTAAAAGTCTACAACGTATACTACTTTCTTTATAGCTAGTTTTTGTAGTTTTCGAGATAGAAGAATTAAAAAATGGAATGTTTTTCAATTTAACAGTGCGATCAGTTAAAAGGTATAATAGCTTTGTAAAAATAAACTATTAACCTAGGAACTTTATTTCCAACTGAACATTTTTGTCACTAATTGTTTATATCCATCTTTCATAATTTATAAGATATTTCAAATAAAATAAGTCAAGAAAAGCAAAAACTTGCATTCTTAATATTAAAATATATAAATTAATTTTGTATATTCATGAATGGTACCTTACTTCTGATAAAATAAGTTAAATTTGATTGGATTTTATCGACCAGATTCCGGCGTTCCATGTGCATATATATATATATATATATATACATATATATATGTGTGTGTGTGTGCACATGAAACGTTGCAATTTATAACGAGAGATGGCGCTGCGCGTCCTGATGTACAATGTGATCGAGAGGCAGAATTTGTACTTAAACGCTCCAGGGTGGTCCCTGAGTTTGTCCGCCTTCAGAGGTGTTAATACGAAACCGCTCTGAATGTTCACTTAATGTAAGGCCTGCAGAGTTATAGGCGAGTAAAATAAATACCCGACACAGAAAATGAAATACCATGAAAGAGCGAATAGAGTATGATCGTAAAGGACACACAGACAGAGATGTCATACATAAATACGTGAGTATATAAATACGTCAATACATAATTCCAGAAGGATAATGCAATACATTAACATCATAGACAGGGTGATCAGTAGGCATTTGGACCACTTCTTGCCACCATACAGTCAGCAACACTTCAAGGAAAAATAGATGCAATGACCGTGATGATAGTTTCCTGAGAGATAGATGACTTCATGCCTTTAACCATCCTCCACAGGTCGTTCTTTATTTGAGGCTTGGGCAGGTAGTCAAACGACGGCCAATCACGCCCCACGCATGTTCGATGTGTGAGAGATCTGGAGACAGTGGAGGCCAAGGAAGCACTTGGATACCTTACAGTGCTTGACTGCTGATAGTTGCCATGCATCATTTTGCAACCGCTGAAGGTGGGGCTGTGCAACCCGCTGCAGCACCTCATCCACATATCGTCGTGCCGTCATTGAACCTCTAATACGAACCAGAGGAGACCCGCTGTCAAAACCGATGGCACCCCAAACCACGAAGCCGCTTAATTGAGCAGTATGACGTTCAGCAATCGCAGCAGGAATGGATATCTTTCCACGTCGCCTCCAAATTCTCACTCGGCAACTGTCATTCGACAAACAAAACCGAGACGCGTCACTGAGCACTACCCTGCCCCATTCAGTCGTCCAAAAAGCTCAGGCCTGACACCATTGCAATCACTCACGTCGGAGCCTTGTCGTGAATGACAGTCTTTGTAAAGGACGGTTTGAGTGCAAAACGCTTTCGGCCAATCGTCGAGAAACTGTTGGTCCTGATATCGGAACATCCAGTGTAACCTGCAAGTTCTACAGAATATCGACTTTCGTCAGTTGTGGGGCCGCCATCGCATGTCTTCGAATGCGTCGATCAATGCCTGCTGATGTACGTCTGGATGGACCTGCACCACTGCGACAGTTCATATGCCCTTCTTCAATCCATCTCCTTCACATCCTTTGCACAGTGAAAGCATCTAAGCGTGTTTTAGCGGCGATACGTCGATACGACCACCCAACCTAAGTTAGGCTTAAACTGAATCCCTTCGCACGATGGTCCAAATGCTAAAACGGACTTCGGCGTCGTCGGCCAGGCATCTCTTCAACAACAGGTATCTTCTGAAACAAAAAACAGCTCGGAAAACGAATTTCCGTAGGCGACAGGTAGTAACAACTGTTGGCTCATCTGCAGGTTGCATCCCATTTATACCGCTCTCTAATCACGTGACCTACTGTCATTTCAGTTCATTTGCATACATCAGCCAGCTGCGTTTGTCTCGCAATTTCCATAATTATACGTCCAAAGCTTCATTTTCTATGACGGGTATAGTGTATGTTTTTTCTAGAAAAATAATTGTGCTTTTTATCTTTACATTTGGTGGTCACTTCGACCACGTTAGGAATCAGTCAACATCGATAGTTTAGTAATCGAGTGGAGAAAATAATACGAACTTTCGTTATTCTCATGGATTATATTTGGCAGTTCAAAGAATATAGGGGTTAGTTTCATTTTCAGTTTGTTTTGCTAACCAAACAAAAGGTCCCCAAAAAAGACATTAAATAGAAAGAAATACTTGAAAGTAGCAATAACAAAATTATCAGAGAAAATTTCAGACATGGTTAATTGTGATCAGATTTTTAACTCAAAATTTTATATTCCCATTTTTCTTTTTTAAATACATCTTAAGACAGTTGCAATGGTCAACGAGTCAGATTCTAAATTCCTTTTTCTTGCTTAAGAAACATCTGCAGGAGGAGAGTCCAAAGCTACTTCACGGGAATAGTCACCAACGATCACGTTAAACATGTGGGTCCGAAAGTCCTTCCGAGAGGTTGGTGGTAGGGGAAGGAGGGTACGGTCCCTGTGGATGCCTCCCCCACTGGGTTCCGGTCTAAATTGGGTGGCACTTCCCGACCGTCTAAACAGTTACCTTACACCTTTCTGGTAGGTCGGACGGTCTGGGTTTCAACAACAACAACGGTAATAGTCACCAGTCAGCAATTAAACCCCGCCACTAAAGAAAACAATTGCAAGGATTTACATGCTTAACCCATAACGGTCAAAAAAATTTTCCCATCCGGGAATCCAGATTCCTACAAGAACTGAAAACCTCGAATCCTACAACCTTCACTATAACTTGGCCAGTTCTATTAAGAAGCCAATTATTGCTGTCAACGTCAGAAAATAATGTGCAATAGTCACTCCTACCAAACAATACATATCGACAGAATTCTCAGATGGGTCCACGTGGCTCCAAGGGGGAATCAACATCATTCCTCCTTCTTTTCAGCATGACCAAAGGCTACGACCAATAACATCGACTTGAAGTCTACAAGTAGCCAATGACGTGGCCCTTTAGGACAGCGCCACCGTAGCATAAACGGTGTAACGAGAAGCTAAGTAAAAAAATCTAGGAGCATTATTACGAAGATGGCTGGCCTGGTGTCGGACCACTCTGGTCCTGTTTTTCTCCCAAGAGATTGACAATTTTGTGTCTGGTTAAGACACTGACATGCTTTCGTCGACTCTGAGCAAATTCCTTTTCTGAGGTCTATGGGTCCGGTCCTGCTTCCATTTTTGATCAAGCCGTATTTGGTCCCACCTGCCTATTTTTCTAAAGAAGATGTAACGCTCTTGAGCTAAGACTCTTATGACATGGGTAACATGATGCAATACCACGAGTCATAACCTTAGATGGCTTCCCAAACATTTGGAATGTAAATTAGCTCATATATTATTTACATGGTCCTAGGACCTAGACAGACAACGATTTTGCACTACCACATATAAATCGGTTGCTGATGCTAAAACGGTCCAAGGAATACAGAACGTATGTCCGACAAGTTGACTTCTACGTCTATCTCACCGAATCCAGCCCAAATGATAGTACAAGAGGCAGAAACCGGCTCCTCATCATACACCCAATGTACGTCCACTACTCCATATCTTGAATTTGAAAATAAAAACTTCGTACTTGAGATAGACTTGTAAATGTGGAAGCAAGAATAATAATTTACCTATTATGAATAAAAGAAATCTTGACTGAAAAGTTTGATACCATCTCAATGATGAGAAATAGTTTTTTTTTAATTACAATGTCTTCAATGATAATTGATAGCAAAATTCAACCAAGTTTGATTTAATTTACATTTTCCACCTACTTTGGAAGGATATATATTTGCTGATATTTAAATCATGTAATGCCTTGAATATGAAACTGAAATGTTAACCATTGTAAAAAATTTTAATAATAGCTTTCGGGTTATTCAAATAATATATTGGTACAACACATGTTAAGGATAATGAATTACATTTATACTTTTTCGTGCTTTATATATATATATATATATATTCATTTAATAAATAACTATATTTGGCCACATCTGCCTCTTGATTGCCTCGAACCTTTTGGAATGTTTTAATCAAAATTATGTTTATTTACAGCTGACGTTAAATAGTACTTCTTTAATTTTTATAAAATCTAACCACTATCCTTTTTTTAAAGTGATAGACTAATTATTCTTCGATGAAAATTATATATTAATTAGTGATTGGTCTAGACACTTTCCTTGTTTATTGTGTCAGGAGTACTAACGGCCGGTGCATCCTGATACTATGGTTTCCCATCGTCTAAATTCGTTAATCTGAAAGGTAATTCATGCACTGCACACCAGTTTAATTTTCTTTATTTAAACTATTATTTGTTAACGTAAACGATAATTAAATCCGATATAATAAAGGTATGTGGCGGGAAATCTAAACATCGTATGGTTCGCGAAATTTGGTAGGTATTGCAGCACCCAGGATACTGCATAGTAGCGTTATATTTTTAAACTTTTAATTAGTGTTTTAGTTATTTTATGCTTTTTGCATTTTCATACAAAATCTGTTCCTCAGTGACCGAAATCAAAGAGTTGTTGACAGCATCAGAAAGATAAAAGTGCTTTCTTTCCAACCATGTTTGAACCGAATCTGTGGGACAATTCTATTTATTTATTTACTTTTAAATATACACCGAAATTTGTATTTTTTAATTTATTTGATAGATTTCGAAGCATTTTTAAATTACTTTGCATTTTTTTTCAATTTTTATAGATTCATCGCATTCGAAGAAAACTGAGATTACCACAATTCTAAAATTTAGCTAAAAATGCCGTGTTAAAATTGCTTAGAATTCTACAAACAAAGCAGTTTTTCTGTTTCATAAGTAATTTTAATTTTGGTAAATTTTTAAGTGATCGCATTAAAGGATGTAGTAAAGCAGCCAACGCAAGTCCCCACTTGCTCCTTGGATTCAACCTTACAGTCGGTTGTTTTTCCGCATGCTCGTCTATAGTCTGTGCTAGTATGGTTTAAGCTACTATTTAAACAACTAATGGTTTAAGCTACGCCTTAAGTAGTGGGCGTTTATTTAGAATCCGGTAAACGCCCAGTCATTCATTCTAGTTCAAAGAGAAATTAAAATACTTGAGTGACTTTTGGAAAACTTCGATATTTTGGACGAAATCCACTCATTGTTCTTGAATAGTTCAAGAATAAAATAGTTCAAGAATAAAATAGTTCAAGTATAGTTTATAAATACATTTGACTTGACTGCATATGTGACGATTTCTATCAAAGTTCACAAAATTGTAGCTTACATTCTATTTTCTCACTGCCATTGCAATCAGCTATTCCATATTGACGAGTTCATAAAATGCGCGAAACCGATTCCTGGATGCTGTTATCGTCAATGGGTGTTCAAATTCACATGTGGAGTTACTTAAATAAAAAATTTCAAACAAAATTAAAAGAATGGATTAAAGTGTAATAAATTTACCATAAGCACATTATACATATACTACTTGTATATTATAAATCTACAACCAACATTCAAATTTACTTCTATTACACTGATATAATATTTAAACCTCTAGATGAACTGAAAATAAGTCGTATCAGTTAAATAATTTTAATGTCTCAAGAGTTTTTGAGCTATGGGAGACCGGTTTAAGATGACGAGCTGGGCAAGATGACGAATCACAGAATTAACTACTTTATTCTTAGGTGGCAGCACTTGACGAGCATAGGTACAACCCCCTGTATCAGAGCAACTAATCGCATGCGGACGTCCCCATTCTTGCTACACGTACAATTTATATTCTTAGTCAAACTTTATTAAGGGCCGTGAAACTATTTTCGACTTGTACTAAATAAGCTTGAGTTACTTAAAGGTAAGTCATAAAATTCTGATATAATTTATGATTACACTTTATAGTATTAAATACTCAGCTAAGCTATCATAGTTTTAATCTGATGCATAGTTTACTGTACACTAGCCATGTAGTTTCTTTCAGTCATTCGGGGCAAGATGACGAAGCTCGGAGGGAGCAAGACGACGAAGCTCGTCATCTTCCACAAAGAAAAGCACGCCAATTTTTTTAGGTGCTAATGATAGCAACACGAAAGTGTAGATAATCCCAACTGTGAACGAATTCCGGGATCAAGAGGCTTCTTTCTTCCATAAATATTTAACTTTAAACCTTTACCACAAGTTAAAAGATCGACAAAAAAGAGAAGAAAAATGCCAACCAGTGTTTTACCAAGTTCACTAATAAGAAATTTGTTGCTTGAAAAGCAAAATTCAAAGGATGAAATGGAAAAAAAGAAAACACAGAGAAATAAGAAGAAAATTGCTAAACAATTGCTTTTCGAGGTAAGAGCAAATCAAAAGAGCAAGGATATTAACCGCCCAGCTTGTGATGAACTATTGATTCACCCTACGAAGACTGGATACTGTGCATGCTCTCAATGTGTAGCTTGGTGGCATGAAAACTGTACTGGATACGAAGGAAAGAAATTCATCTGTGACTTTTGTAAATAACATAATTCATTAATGATTGCACACATTTGAACGCTATTAATGTTTTGCACTTTCTTTAAAAGTCTTATTAGGTCAAAATTTGCGAGTTGTCATCTTGCCCCGTATTTAAAGTCATCTTCCCACAGCACTGGGGCAAGATGATTTTTTCTGACAATATGTTAAAACATATTTTTGTATGGTTTAATTTGTGAGATTATCCGATATAATTTTTTTACTAATAATGGAACGTATGAATAATTTATTTATGTTGCAAAATATATGCATTATAAGTTTCGCGAATTAAAAAAAAATCAAATTCGTTAACATTGTCGTCTTACCCCGGTCTCCCCTATATCTTATAAAACACTTTAATTCCTTTTTACTCTAAAATGTGCGATTCATACTTAACGTAAACGTTCAGTCTGCTAAATACAAAAATAATGCAATACTAAATGTTCTTCTTAATTTAGGATTTTGATGTATACAAAACTAGCAATACCCAACGTTGATAGCGATTAAAAATGTATGCAAATCCTAAACGCATTCGTATTGCTTTTAAAAAAATTTCATTTAAATATTAAATTTCATTTCCCTATAAAAAATAAAATGTATAAGAATATGTGTTCTCGCTATGCATAATTATCTGCGTAGGCGAATCTGAAAATTAAAACATCCCGCTTATAAACCAACTTACAAAAATATGAAGTTTGGCAAACATATGTCAAAACAAAGACGCTGAAATGGTTGCAAAAAGTTATTTCAGTATATTTTCCCATTCTTACTTTCCTTATATATAATAATGCATAAGGACCGTATTGTGACGGGGTCGAAAATTAGAATTCGAGTTTTCGACGGAAGAGTACGTTTCGAGCATCCCTGATCACGAATCAAACATTTTTAAAGTGATGTCTGTGTGTGTGTGTGCGAGTGTCAGTGAGTCTGTGGACACGATATCTGACGAACGTATGGAGCGATTCGAGTGAAATTTGGTACAAAAATTACAATCCAGGAATACTAAGCTACCATAAACCTTCGGGTTGGTCGTGTGGTCAGGGTCTTCAATCCAGGAATACTGGTAGCCTATTGTTTTAAACACAATCGAATGTTCAGAATCCCCAACCCCTAAATCTTAGAGTGAAATTTTGAAAAATCATCAAAAACTCAAAACCTTTAATAAAGTTACGCAAATGGACATTTCTTGTGTAACTTTTCTTTAGAAAACGATTAACATAAACTTTAGAACGCTAGCATGAGCCGTTCTCGAGATATTGCACATGTTTCAAATAAATTTATCAAAAAATCCCATAAATTAAAAAAAAAATTAATTTTTGAGAAACATGTTCATTTTTCATATGTAATATCATGCGATAAATTTGGTGACATCATTCTCGTGGATATAGCTCTTTCCATCCATGAGAAAAGATACTTTGATTAATACTTTTGTATTCGAACGTCAATAGTCATTTATCTGCTATAAGAATAACTTATTTCTTCGTCCATAACGCTTGGCGAGATTTTGGCGACGAATTTGGCGGAATGTCGCCGAGTTGGCGACTTTTTAAATGTTGCCAAATTACCTAAAATCTCACCAAAAGGATAAAAATGACGCTTAATCAATGAAAATGACGACTAATTGATGAAAATTCAATATCTTGGAAAGAATATAAGTATCTACTGTAAGAATAATCCATTTTTTTACTGTCAAAGTAGTAAGTAAATTCATTGCATTATATTAGGAGAGTCATGTGCTGCCCACATCAGATTTTTTTTTCACGTTCAACAATCATTTAAACACATTTAGAATGACTACTGTGCAAGTATCTGCTACTGCTGACGTAGGTATTTACTACTGCTGACGCAGGTATGTACTACTGCTGACGTTGGTATCTGTTACTGCTGACACCTAAGGCTCCTAAATATACTATATAGTATATTTAGAAGCCTTACTGACACAGTCTTCCACGGTTGACGCCAAAGTGAAACTTCATTTCGTGGATATGCTTAGAACTAACTGTCTGTAAGACTCACTCAACCAACGAGAAAAACTCGAAAAGCTATCAACGGCAGAGCTACTGCCGTTAAGAAAGATATGTTTTCATCTCCAACTTCCAATTGCGAAGACAATAAACGAGTATAACTGCAAGTTAGTAGAGTAAAACTGTAGAGTATAGCTATAACGAGTAGAGTATAACCGTAGAGTATAGCTATAACTAGTAGAGGATAACTGCAGAGTACATATATATGTATATATAAGTAGAGTATAACTGTAGAGTATAACTATAACTAGTAGAGTATAACTGCAGCATATAACTGTAGAAGATAACTATAACTAGTAGAGTATAACTGCAAAGTATAACTGTAGAGCATAACTATAACTAGTAGGGTATAACTGTAAAGTATAATTATAACTTGTAGACTATTACTTTAGAGTATAACTATAACTAGTAGAATATAACTGTAGCGTATAAATATAAATAGTGGGGTATAATTGTAGAGTTTAACTAAATCGGTAGAGTATAACTATAACTAGTAGGCTATAACCGTAGGGTATAACTATCACCAGTAGAGTATAACTGTAGTACTATAACCAGTATAGTATAACTGTAGAGTACAACTATAACTAGTAGAGTATAACTATAGCGTATAACTATAACTGGTAGAAGATAAATGTAGAGTATATATATATATATAACTAGTACAGTATAACTGTAGTGTATAACTATAACTAGTAGAGTATAACTGCAGAGTATAACTGTAGAGTATAAGTATAACTGTAGAGTATAACTATAACTAGTAGTGTATAACTGTAGAGTAAAATTATAACTAGTAGAGTATTACTGTAGAGCATAACTATAACTAGTAGAGTATAACTGTAAAGTACAATTATAACTAGTAGAGTATAACTGTAGAGTATAACTATAACTAGTAGAGCAAAACTGTAGAGTATAACTATAACTGGTAGACTATAACTGCAAAGTATAACTATAATAAGTAGAGTATAACTATAACTAGTTGAGTATAACTGCAAAGTTTAGCTAAAGCTAGTAGAGTATAACTTTAGAGTATAACTATAACCAGTAAAGTATAACTGTAGAATATAACTATAACCGGTAGAATAAAACTGTAGAGTATAACTATAACCGGTAGACTATAACTGTAAAGCATAACTAGATTGTACTTTTGCAGTAAACAGAGTATGCAGGTTCATCACATCATGGCGAAGTTCTTGATACAGCTGTTTAGCAACTTCACTAGTTGTAACATTTATTATATTTTGTTCTAGATATTTCAATTATTAGGTATTAATTAGGTAATCATTTTTAGGTATCAATTTATTGAATGCGGCAGATACTGAAGTAAATTATATGTGGCATTTGAAAAAGTATCTAAATGGATACTTAGAAAAATTATAAAAAAAATGCAAATATTAGATAATGTTTAAATTTTGTTCCAAACTATAATTGTAATCTCATATCCCATGACCGTATCTGATATAACAATATTAAATATATAATAGCTAAGCACGTTGTTTACTGGCGAAAATGTTTGTTCGCCAGTAGCATAGGTTTATACAGCCGTGTAAGCGTGATAGACAAAATAATTAATAATTATGGTAATGTGTGCAATTTTTGGGTGCGGTAAACGCACAGTCCTGGTACGGTACGGTACGATGCGGTAAACGCACTTACTGGTATATCATTTTACCGATTTCCAATAATTGTGAGCAGTAAAGCTAGCAAAATTGAAGAACTGGCCATAAAACGGAGTGAATGAGTGTTTCGCGTTCATCGATTGGACTTGCCAGATGAGGAAATGAAATACAGTCGCGTCTGCAATTTACACTTTATAAAAGGTGAGTAAGGCATTATAGTAGCATTTAAAATTTATTTATCTTGCAACATAATTCTTTTAATTTTTACGAAAAAGGTAATACGGTAATAATATCGATGTGTATACCTTTAGCGAAGTGCTATTAGTTGTTGTTGTTGAGACCCAGACCGTCCGACCTACCAGAAAGGTGTAAGGTAACTGTTTGGACGGCCGGGAAGTGCCACCCAATTTAGACCGGAACCCAGTGGAGGGAAGTGCTATTAGTATAGTACTTCTAAATATATAAAATATAGCAGTTCTATAATTTTTTAGAGAGTATCTATTTACCAAAATGAAAAAATATGAATTCAACATTACAATTAGCCGTAATTAAAATAGATCTGTTTGAATTGATTATTTTGTTTTATACCATATGCTGTGTTAATTGGCTAAATTCTTAGCACGTGCTATCAAAAATAAACGTAGAACTGAAAAATTATGTCCTCATTTGTAAATATATATATTTTTAAAACGAAATAACTTAAACTTTACAGTTGTTCTATGGATCAAAGTCAAGTTTTGCAGTCATACTAGCCATGCCAATGTTCTTAATTAATTTTCGGCCATAATTATCAATGCTTTTACTACACAGTTTCCGATCTATAGCGAAAAGATCCCCAGAAACGCAAAATATAAGCATTCGTTTGTAATTTTCTCTCATTAGATGAAAAACAATATAAATTATAAATCTGCGCCATAATAACCAATGCAGTCATTACTTTTGATTGTTCGCCAGCAAGAAACTGCTTACTCGTTGCTAGGAAACGTAACGTCACATTATTTCCCTTCACATTATTTTCTTCAAATAAAGTTTCGTAAAAATTCGTCTACGTAACGACCTTTCTATGGAAATGTTTTTCATTAATATCTAAACTCCTTAGCCTTCAATCTTAAAACATAGACGGAGTTACCAGCAGTGAAATAGAGAATAAATAAATTCCAGTGCATTTTTAAATACATTTATAAATTAAATATATTTTATTCTACGAGTTCTACTTAGCACTCTTTTAAATACATTTGTACGTAATAAAATTTACAAATTTCTGCACCCAAATAAAAATTGCACTTCAAATTCTTATAAATGTCATCGTATTATATTGGCTGCATTTATTTAACTACGGAAAATTCAATATTTTTTTCTATTTATAATATAGCGAGGACTTAAATGGAGATAATAGTTTTTAACTTTAAAAAAATCGATCTTCCAAATTTAATTTAGGTATGTACTTATAGGCGCCGACTTGAAAAAATATTGGGGATTCCGAGAATTTTAAATCGAATTGTCCCATGTACACTGGCTTCCAAAAGTTAAGCAAGAAAGGTCAAATCAACAAAACTGGAAAAGTAAAACTTTGATTAACTCAAAATTGTACATGAAGGTAGCAAATGTGTTTATGCATTAAAGAAAACAAGAATTATGTACAAAGATGAAAAAAATATTTACATTTCGTAAGGTATATGATGACGTCACATTTGGGTCATTAACAAAATGATGTTTAAAGGCAAACAGACCAAAAAAGAAAACTTACATTAATATGGTATGTGACCACCCCGGACCTTCACACAAACTTTATAACCATTTTTCATGCTTTCAATGAGGTGATCAACCATCGCAGATGCAAGCAATGGCCATTCCCCCAATAGGGCAGTTTCCAACTCTCCGAGACTGGCTGGAGGAGATAAACGCGCAGAGACAGCACGTCCGAGGGCATCCCAAAGGTTTTCAATGGGGCTAAGGTCAGGGAATTTCGCCGGCCACTCCATAGGAGAAATGTCCCCACTTTCCAGGTATTCTTCAATGATGTTAGCTCGATGGGGATGGACATTATAGTCCATAAGGAGGAAATCAGAACCAATTGCTGCAGCGTAGAGTCTCGCAATGGAGTCCATAGGACTTCATCACGATACCGCGCAGCTGTCACAGAACCACTTTTAAATATCTGCAGCTCTGTGCGATAACCCATTGAAATTCCAGCCCATACCATGACGCTGTCACCTCTGAATGCGTGATGTTCGATAATGTTCTTGGCCTGATTGCCTGTCTCTCGTTTTCTCCTGACCCTTACAAGCTTATCATCTGATTCCAGGGCAAATCTGGACTCGTCCGTGAACAGGACGTTGCACCAATCTGAGACAGTCCAATTGACATGTTGACGGCACCAATTTAATCTTACCCCTCTGACTTGGACGGTTAGTGGAACACAAAGACGTGGTTCCCGGGCGTACAGTACCTACACGTGGAGCCTTCGACGCACAGTACTGGCAGATATTGTTTTACCATGTGCCGCTGCAACCATCGATGTAACAGTTTTGGTGGTCGCTCGTCTATTTTGCTTGGCTAAGCACTATACTGATCAACAGATGGAGTGGTAACCCTTGGGCGAATGGCACAGGTCTCCGGACAACTGTTTGACTTGCTTAGAATTGTTTCCATAATCGAGAAATTACCAAATCATCAACGCTGAAGGAAATAGCGACATCTTTGATTGAAAGTCCTGCTTCAATACGTACGACAGCACGCTAGCTCTCACTATCTGTCTTTCGTCTTCTGTCAGCCATAAAAACACGAATATCATCAAAAATAATCCTGCAAAAGTTATAAACACTTCGTATCAGTATTTAAATACACCTCCTCAAACCCTTCATAATGCTGGCGTCTTCAACGACTACCTAATTAGCATATATACGGACAGTCAAACGTGGTTGGCTGTAACATACGATATTTGCTCGAGAACGGATAGTCCTAGTGTAATGGGGTTAGTCTTATTTTTTTCTTCCCTAAAAATTACGTATTAAACAATCATTTAATGGATATATTTGAGCATACGTAGTTCTTTAGTTTAGATTTTGACGATTTTTGCGGGTTTTTTTGCAAAAAAAGGCAGGTTCTTTTTCGAAGTATACCAAAATTTAATCAGCACCAGGGTGACCCATAAATGACTCATCTGCCGAATTTTGTGAAATTCGGTCCATTAGTTTTTCAGTTAGAGTGAATACAAGCTTTTGCGGGCCATTTCGCAAAAATAGGCGGGTTCTTTTATCCCGAATCGTACCCAAAACTAATCAGCACCAGACTCGCCCACAAATGACTTACCTACCAAATTTTGTGAAATTCGGTCCATAAGTTTTTTAGTTAGAGTGGATACAAAATCTACACAGACAGACAGACACACAGACAGACACAGAGACACACACACAGACGTCACGCTAAAAATAGTGTTTTCGTATTCTAGAGGTCTCGAAACGTGTAGATCCGTCGAAAACTCGAGTTGCGATTTTCGACATGATTCGAATACTTTCCCTATACATTACCATGTATTGCAGGGAAAGTAAAAATCTGATGTGGGCAGTGAATATAGTGGGTAGTGAATTCGTGAATACTGGAAGCCTATTGTTTTTATACGCAATCGAATGTTCAGAACCCCCTAAATTTTCGAGTGAAATTTTGGAAAAATCATCAAAAAATCAAAACCTATAATAAAGTTACGCAAATAGACATTTCTTATGTAATTTTTCATTAGAGAACGATTAACATAAATTTTTGAACGCTAGCATGAACCGTTCTCAAGATATTGCACACTTTAAAAGATTATAAAGAAATTATATAAAATAAAAAGAAGTATTTCCTATTGTGAAAACATGTTCACTTTTCATATGTAATATCATACGATAAATTGGGTGACATCATTCTCGTGGATCTTAGCTCCGTTCCATTCATAAAAAAAGATACTTTGAGTAATACTTTTGTATTTGAACGCCAATAGTCATTTATCTGCTACAAAAATAAGTTATTTCTCGGTCCATAAGGCTTGGCGATATTTTGGCGATGAATTTAGCGGAATGTCGCCAACTTGACGACTTTTTAAATGGTACCAAATCAGAGAAAATCTCGCGAAATTGATAAAAATGACGCTAAATCAATGAAAATTCAATATCTTGAAAAAATATGAGTATCTACTATAAGAATAACCTATTTTGTTTTTACTGTAAAAGTAGTAAATACATTGCATTATATAAAGAAAGTCATATGCTGCCCACATCAGATTTTTTTAAGAAATAATTACAACTCCATAAAATTTCTATATATTCTATTACAAGGATTGCTGAGCTGGTAAATGGTATATTTCCTCTTAATTTTGTCAGTAAGTTGAATTTCTATAATATAATTGTTAACATCAACTAAAATAAACTTTCGAAATGTTATGAAAATCGAAGAATTCTTTTGATATATATAACTCCGATAGATAAAAATAATCTATGTAATTGTCTTTCCACTGCATTGCAACCTTTTATAAATACCCATTTCGGTCATGTACTAACGGGCAACTTAGATTGCTGACCCTTCGCTGACCCTTAATCCCTGATCGTTCCTTAAAACTCATCATGTCATATGGATCTAAATATAGACTACCTTCTAAAAATCATCCTAAATCTCTCCTTAAAACTCTCTCCCTTGATCTTGATAAATTAATCTATATAATATCCATTACGCACTCCATACCAATGGAAGCCTTTTGTGTCTGGAAATCTAAATTTTTATCCTATGGTCAACTTAAGCTATCACATAAGCATATTCCAAAGTCTAATTTTCAATTATCAAAATTAATACAAACAATTACACATATACAACAATTCTTAGTTTTTACGAATATTGACAAAGCTGCATTGAACTATGCAATTTTCTGCAAAAATTTCTACATTAAAACATTATTAACCAATTTAAACCAAATGAATAATTTCAAATTGCAAAAAACCATCATACATAATTTAAAACGAAAACTTATTTCAAAGTACAAGCAATTTTTTTGATACTCATAAAAATTGAAACATTCCATATTTAGTAATCATACCCAAATTTCATAAGGACCTTGTAAAATTTAAAACAGTTACCAGTGGACATAACTCTTGCGCAACAAAAGCTAATAAAAACGTCTGTAAATTTTGAGCAGTTTATTTCATGAAATTTCCAAAGAACTACATTGCATCACCAGAAACAGCTATGAACTTATTCAAAAACTGAAATCCCTTATTACCGCTGACTCAATCCAAACTTTAAGATTTTAAAGATCTAAACAAGTTTAATTTAGTTAGATTTTAAAGATCTAACAAGTTCTGGAAATGAACTCTTAGATAATCTTAAGATTTCATTTTTAGAACCAGATTTTCTTTTTACCAACCCTGTTACCCCGCTCTGTTAGATTCTGCCCCCCTCCGGGAACTATATTATAGTGTGCGTATATTATAAATGTGCACATATTATAAGTGTACACATATTATAATTGTGCATATCCCGCCTTCTAGATCAGCGAGAGGCTTCTGTAGGAGTTAAAAAGATTCTTATACCCCCTCCTTCTCCTATCCCATTTTGTCTGCCTCCGAGAGACAGATCGAAAAACCGAATCCGTTAGGTTTTGTCAGGCAGTCTGTTGTTGTTGAGACCCAGACAGTCCGACCTACCAGAAAGGTGTAAGGTAACTGTTTGGACGACCGGGAAGTGCCACCTAATTTAGACAGGAACCCAGTGGGGGAGGCATCCACAGGGACCGTACCCTCCTTCCCCTACCACCAACCACTCGGAAGGACTTACGGACCTACATGTTTAACGTGATCGTACTCCGCATGAACAGTGTGGCAGTTGTGGCAACGTGCAAATCCTGCGCGCAAACCACCGGGCTACCGCGTCCGAAATGTGCCAACAGCACGCGGTGTTCCCAGGTGGTCACCCACACCAGTACTAACCTCGCCCGATGCTGCTTGACTTCGGTGATCTAACGAGAACCAGTGTTTTCAGCACGGTACGGCCGTTGGCCCTGTTAGGCAGTCTGTACTATAAGTGCGCAAAAATTCAGTTTATTAAATCCCGGAGGACTTCCGGAAGGTCTGAATAGACACAAGTATTTTAGACAATTATATAGGTAAAAGCTTAAAACGTGTAAATACATAAAACTCAGAGAATCGGATTCTTGACCACATCAAAACACTTTTCTATGGATTATATTGTGTGTTATGGATATATATTATATGTTATGGATATATATTATGGTTATATATTATGTATATACCGTGTGTTACAGTTATCAATAAACGGAAAACTTTTGTAGAATCTTTCTATTAACATATATTACTGACTTCGAAAAACGCGCACTGTAAGCTACGAAGTGGCTCCTTTGGCGAAATTTTCAGAGTTTGGCGCCGCTGGAGAAACAACCACCAGTGAACGGTTCCATCATCGCACACTTCAAATGCATCTCTCTGCAAATGCATCTCTCTTCAAATGCATTAGTCTCTGCGAAAGCGGGGACGGTGTAGGTCTAGGAAACTTTACCAACTTGTTGGATGCGAAACTTTATACTGCAATCAGAAAGGTAATCAGTACTATATTTTGTAGTATTTAATGTGTTTATACGATTTTAAATCCATAATATTTATGAAATTATTAACTTAAAAAAAATATCGGTTACTGTTTTGGATGTGTTTAATTTTTTGAATTGGGATAACTTATGTGTTACAACTTGAAACATGTAAACACTATGTAAATTATTTTACTACGTATAATTTTACTAATGCTACGTATAGCAATGCATTGTTCATGATGGTAGCAAATCAAAGTTATAAGGGATCACGCTATCATTGCTGACAACAGCATACGCGGACCCAGGGTTGGACTGGGCTTGATTTTCGGCCCGGACAATTTTAAGGTAGTGGTCCAGGATAAGTGATGGGGAGGGGAGGGGGAGGTTCAACATAATTTAAATAAAACAAAATAAAATAAGATAAACGCGAAAACCCGTGATTCTCTAGGGAAAGTTATTTTCCATATAATAAAGGAAGATGTGCGTGTTTGTGTGTGTGTGCAAATCTAACCACCGTACGGCTATGAAATTTGGTACATAAGTACTTCAGGACTCAACAGTAGCATACCGAAGTTTTCTGAAGTCCCAAGCGAACTTTCATAAAAAGGTCTCATCTGAACAATAAATACAGGAGAACGTCATACATCCGAAAATTGGTAATCCGAAATATAGATTAACCGATAATTTAATTATATTGTTTTTACAAGTTTAAGAAAATATTAATAAAATACGGATTCATTGGAAGACTAACGTATGCGTTAGCCTTTTCTCTTTAGGTTCTAGAATAGAAGGACACCTAGTCAACAATATTTTGCAGATATGTTGACTAGGTGTAATATGATATAAAATACTTCCGGGTTCGAAACTACTTTGTCCCAGTCGATAATCTGACCCTGGTTATATAACAAAGTGCACTATGGGAATTATAGTATCATGATCTCAATATTCTCAACTACAATTCTATAAGCAGGTTGTAGCCAAAACGTTATAAAAGACACTATAAACTGTTACACACATGCCTAATAATAAAATGTAGAATTATTTAAAATACTCAGAAAGTGTTGGATTAAGTATAATGTATAATGCAGTAATGAGTTTTTAAAAAATGCAAGATAAGTTTAATAAAAACAGTGTACAATATTTAGAGGCCCTCTGCAAACATGAAGTTCCAACCGATCGTTTGAGCTGTTTGGTCCAGGGGACGCCCCTGCGATCCAAATAGGTGCACCTCGAAGTTATTATTTTTTTTTATTCCTTATCTCTTTTTAGTTACTTTCTGTTTTAGCTCGAATTATAAATATTTCTTGCTATAATAATACAAATTGATCTCTTAGCGACCTAAGATATTAACAGAGTTTCCATCTTGACACCATCGCAAAGGTAAAAGGCCGATCTTTCCAACAATGTTTGAACCGAATCCGTAAAAATGAACCTGATTATGAACATAAACCAACTTAGTCTATCTAATGTGCAATATTTAGAAGATGGAGATGGATGGAAAAATACACTAATGTACTCTTGGCAATTCATGGGGAACAAATTGAATTGAGAAATTGCACTATCTATGCAAAAATAATTAAAACATTAACCGTAATAATTAACCAGATTATTAACATAAACCGGTTTAGTCTATCTAATGTGTAATATTTAGAAGATGGAGATGGATGGAAAAATATACTAATGTACTTTCGGCAATTCAGGGGAACAAATTGAATTGAGCAATTGCACTCTCTATGCAAAAATAATTAAAACATTAACCGTAATAATTAACCAGATTATTAACATAAACCGGTTTAGTCTATCTAATGTGTAATATTTAAAAGATGGAGATGGATGGAAAAATATACTAATGTACTCTCGGCAATTCAGGGGAACAAATTGAATTGAACAACTGCACTCTTTATGCAAAAATAATTAAAACATTAACCGTAATAATTAACCAGATTATTAACATAAACCGGTTTAGTCTATCTAATGTGTAATATTTAGAAGATGGAGATGGATGGAAAAATATACTAATGTACTTTCGGCAATTCAGGGGAACAAATTGAATTGAGCAATTGCACCTTCTATGCAAAAATAATTAAAACATTAAACGTAATAATTAACCAGATTATTAACATAAACCGGTTTAGTCTATCTAATGTGTAATATTTAAAAAATGGACGTCGAGATTTCGACGAAAGAGTACGTTTCATCTATCCCTGAACTCGAATTGAATATTTTTAGCTCATGCCTCTATGTGTGTGTGTGTTTGTGCGTGCATGTGGGTGCTTATTATCGAATGACATTTCGAAAATTCATTTAAAAATCAGAACCTTCATTAATGTTACGCACATGATCATTTCTTATTTAATTTGTCATCAGAAGACGAATGTCTTATACTTTAGAACCTAGAATCGTTAGCATGAGCTGTCTCGAGATGTGGCACGTTTAAAAAATAAATTTATTTAAAAAAATCCTATAAAATTAAAAAAAGTAGTAACTATTGTGAAATATGTTCATTTTTCTAATTTGTTAATTTCATTTTCGTAGATCTAGTTCGATCCATTTACGAGAGAAGATACTTTGGGAAATAGTTTTGTATTTTAACGCCTAACAATTCGCCAATTTGGAACGCTCTTCTCTCCGTTTATCTGTAATGCTTGGCGTTTAATTTAGCGAACTTGGTGAATTATTTAGTGAAATATTGCCAACTTGGATATAATTCGCTCTAGATTGATAAAAATAGTGTCAAAATTGCAAAAAATGACGCTAAATTAACGAATTTGACGCCAAATTTGCGAAAATAATGTCGCATGTATGAATTAATTTTTAAAATATTTTAATATATGGATTATATTGTTTATTGCGAATGCTATCAATATTGATAATTATCAATTTAGATTTGCGCGAAATGTAAGTTAATTGGGTATTTCGATATAGTTTTACATGTTGTTATCCAGAAAAGCACCAAATTTACAATTCTTAAAAACACGTGCCGCGGATGTTATCAGGTTTTCTTATCAGTTTTTTAATGTGAAATAAGTAAATGCATTGCATTGTATAGGGAAAGTGTGCTGACCACATCAGCTTTCTTAACTTGATCTGGTGTTTATTTGTTTGCCATTGTGATTAACATCTTTGAAGCCTTAACTAATAAAATTTCATTCATCACAGTAACATGACATTTGGTATGTCGTTGTCTTTTGTGGTACATTTGAATTCTTTTGATTTTAAACCTTATCGGACCAAGCCGTCCTGGGTTCGCCATAGGAATGTATGCGTTTTGGACGGAAAACTCGAGAATCGGAGCAGCTAGAAAATCCAAATTTGGTATATAGTTGTTTTTCATACATTTAAATCCCATACAATTTAATAAATACAGTTTTCACACATTTAAGTTACATTCAAATAGTAAAAAGTGTATTTTTTTTTTTGCTTTTACTTGTTTTGCTCAGTATCAATAAATGCATATTTGAAGATGGGGAAAATAATGAAAAATTTAATCAAGTAGCATTTTGTTATAATATACATATATGAAATTTTAAAACTGAATCGAATATAACTCGTAACAATACTTTTTTCATAGTCTTAGGCAGGGCTGTCGTGAAATATTAAAACATTTTTGCTAACATTAAAACATTGTGCTAACATTAAAACATTTTGTAATAGGCGTGACAAGCAATACTTTTGTCTCCTTTTGAGTGTATTGGTTCGGTAGGAAATCGATACGGGGAGCACACAATGCTACACAATGAGAAACAAAACCCATGAACTGGATAAACATAAGAAATGGTTCTGTATGATTCTGGGGTAAAGAACATTTAGCTCATGGATAATATATCTGTTTTTTATCTTCAAATTATAGGACATTTACAAAATACAGATTTTGCATTATTTTTTTCGGACGTATGCCCCTTCAACAGAGATATAACACAGGTAACAGGGGCCGTACCCCTGAAGACGCTATAGCAATTGCTGTATTTGTAAACGTCCTATAATTTGAAAATAAAACTTTAATTATTTTTTAATTGTCGATATTTGATGGTAGAAGATATATTATATACTTGTACAAGGTACAAATTCTGTTTCAGTAAGCGGTTAAACATGATAGAAACTATATGAATTTGAAATATACTTCCTAAAATGAAACACATGATAAAAGAAGGCGCCTATCTTTCTCCATGCTTACATTAGTCCACTTTTCTCAGAAACTAGAAAGGATGTTTTTATTTGATTCTTCCCTCCCCCACCCCCCCAAAATTAAGTTTGATTTTTGATACACACTTTAACATAGGTCTTTGAAGAAATATTTATTTTGGATTATTTGAGATATTTTCAAAAAATATTCTCCGGAGAAATGTAAAATAATAATATTTTTTGCGTTATAACATTTCATATACATTTATACATTTATGTGTTAAAGCGCTGCTTTACATATGAAAATATACCATAAAAAATTTCCGCAAATAGGCTGTGAAAATGGGGAATGTAGGGGAATGTAGGGAAATGTTACTTTTCAAAAGTAGTAGATAGAAATAAAAAAGATATGGACGGCTTATATGTCATGTGTTTTAAAAATATCGATTAGAAATACTTCTATTTATCTAAACTAAATAAAATTAACACCATTGCAAACAGAATGATTTGAAAAATAATTAAATCATGACTTCAAAATGTAAATTTTTCAACTTTTGTCTTCAGTTAATTAAGAAATTGAAAATATCAATAAATCCCGCATTGTAACCAACGGTCGAACCTGATGCAACCAAATTAAAAATATAATCCCGTTGATTTATAAAATGTATGTTTATATTAGTTTCTTAAATCTTTTAAGAGCATAAATTAAGTAGAAGTCGTCTGATTTTCATTAACATCTCGACAACACTAATTCCGACCCCGCCCCAATTATCAGGCAATTATTACTCACTTGAACGAATTACCCTGCATTTCCCAAAATCTGGATCTTAAAAGATCGCCGTCTACTTAAATAGTACATTTGCAGTTAACGCCACTCAATATACAAATAATTTCCTCTTTCGTTGCAATCCAAATCGCCATGCTGCGCTCTGCAACCATGGGCATATACACTACCAGACACAAGATAGAGTGTGATGATAAAGAGCACACAGACAGGGATGACAAATATAAATAAGTGATGTTAATTGCAAAAGGATAATGCATAATAGCATAAACAGGGTGATCAGTAGGCAGTAGGATCACCTCTTGCGGCGATGTAAGCAGCAACCTGTCGAGTAACAGATGCAATGAGCGTGCGGATAGATTCCTGTGGGATGGATGACCATATGGCATCAACCATCCTCCACAGGTCGTCCTGTGTTAGAGGCGGAGGCAAACGACGGCCAATCACGTCTCATACATGTGTACATCTGAAGATAGCGGAGACCAAGGAAGCACCTGGATACCTTGCAAGGCTTTCCTGCTGATGGTTGCTGTGTGTAGTCGCGCGTTATCTTGCTGAAAAACAGCATTTTGCAACCGCTGAAGGTAAAGCAGTGCAACTGGCGGCATTACCTCGTCCACATATCGTCGTGCTATCATTGTGCCTCTATTACGAACCAAAGGTGACCGGCTATCCAGATCGATAGCACCTCAAACCATGGTTCCACGTTGTCGAGAATTATGGCTTTCAACAGTCGCAGCAGGATTGGATCTGTTTCCATGTCGTCTACAGACACTCACACGACGACTATCATTCGACATACAGAACCTAAACTCGTCGCTGAACACTACCATGCCACATACAGTCGGCTTGGGTCCGACACCATTGCAATCTCATACGTCGGTGTCTTGTCATTAATGCCAGTCTTCGTAAATAACGGTTTAAGCGCAAGCCGCTTTTGGTCACTCGTCGAGAAAGTGTTGTCGCTGATATTGGAACATCCAATGTACCCTGCAAATTCTGCAGAATGACGACAGTCGTCGTTTGTGGGGCCGCCACCCCCATGCCTTCGAATGCGTCGATCAACGCGTGCTGACGCTGGATGGACCTGTACAACTGCGACGATTCACATGCCCTTCTTCAGTCCATCTTCTCCAAATCCTTTGCACAGTGGACACATTTACGCATGTTTCAGCGGTGCAACCGCCCAGCCAGCTTCTCAGTAGGGAATATTTATTTTATTTTATATGACTTTTTGATAATTTTTTGGAAAAATGTGCAATGTCTCGCGAACGGTTCATATTAGCGTTCTAAATTTTATGTCAATCGTTTTCTAATGAAAAATTACATAAGAAATGTCTATTTGCGTAACTTTATTAGAGTTTTTGATTGTTTGTCGATTTTTTCAAAATTTCACACGAAAATTTAGGGGGTTCTGAACATTCGATTGCATATAAAAACAATAGGCTTCCAGCGTTGACAGATTGAAATTTTTGTACCAAATTTCGTTCGAATCGGTCCATTAGTTTGTGAGTTATCGTCTTCCCAGACTCACTAACACACAGACACAGACATCACCTCAAAAATGTTCGATTCGTGATCAGGGATGCTTGACACGTGCTCTCTCGTCGATAATTCGAATTCGAATTTTCGACCCGTCACAATACTTTCCTTATACATTATTGTATATAAGGAAAGTAATAAATGAATTAAAGAAAAAACGTGATTCAATGTATCTTTGAATCAGGGGTATGTTTCGTTGTATATGGTTTTTAATTTAACTAGCTGCATCTTCGGTTCGACGCAGCGTTCTTGAAACTATGAAGTATCTTATTAATAAATAACCTGTGGTGCATAAAAACATTTTTTTTTATATAAAATGTGTGAATAAAATTTTATCGGTAACTATTAACAGTCAGCATAAATGTATTTAACAATCTCAAAATTTCATGTTAACAATCTCATGATATTTAAGGCAATGGAATACTGTTATCTATGTAAGGCTTAACTAATGCCGGTCTAAATGACTGCCGTTACAAAAAAATGACTTATGATTCTTTGTAACATAAATAAAATAAAAATTTAAACTCAGTACCGCAGAATTAGGCATTCTCACCGAAATGTTATTTCACACTTCGAAATATTATTATTAGGATCACTACTAAATTGAAAATGAGGTCTTATTACATGCGAATTTTTAAGCCTTATTTTGAGAGATTTATCACTTGATTTTCTGGATGAAATTAGAACAATTTAGTTCGAGACTAAAATGACTGTTAAGTAAATCTATCCCACCGTGCCTAAGGATTTAGCCTCGATCCACGTTAGAATTTTATTTTGCAAAATATTTCAAAATAATTTGTTTCTTCTATTGCGTCTTTTTATTTTCTCGCCATGCGCCAAGTATGAAATGATATATCAACATAATTAGGTAACAAGCATTGCAAGTTATATTTCAACGCTGAGCATCATTTATGTCTTCTCAATTGCTGAAATTTTTTATAATATTTATTTTTTAGTTTTAAAAGATAATTACGTACCTCCCACTAAAACACACAAAACAAACCATCAGTCATTAAACTTGGTTAAGTCCGTCAGTGAAGAATAGAAGGGCTAAACGACAATTGTCAAAAATGCCATTTTAAAGTTTCTTTTTGGAGGTGCTACCGCACCACTCGTAATTTTTAATCTCGGCTTTTGTGGGTGAGCGTCAGTAAATCTTCTACCCTAGCCGCGCTATGATAACTTTCGCAGATCACGTTTTTCGCCGAAATTCTGCTCAAACAGTTGCAAAATATTTTCTGAAAAATAAAATGCAATGCTTAAATTATATTAAAACTAAATTTAATACTTAATAAAATATAGAATATATTTTTTATTTTATCCAAAATATTTTTGGTGCTGCCATCTGTTGTCGCCATCTGTTGTCGCCATTTTTGGTGCTGCCATCTGTTGTTTAATTCCTACTGACTATGTTTATTTTTTACTGAACATTTTTAATTATATATTTCTTCTAATGCGCTATTAAAAACAACAACAGATCATATATAATAATGCCACAATCAAGGAAAGGTAATTGAACTTGGACTTGAAGACAAAGGAACTTGAAGACAAAACTGCAGTTCTCAGTGATGTACATTCAGATCCTTTTGTCAAATTTATAGAATGAGAAATTACCTTTCCGTGATTATTATATATGATCTATTGTTGTACTTAATACTGTATCAGAAGGAATAGATATTTAAAAATGTTCATTAAGAAATAAAAATAGTCGGTATGAATTAAATTACGACAACAGATGGCAGCACCAAAAATATTTTGGATTAAAATAAAAAATATATTCTATATTTTATTGAGTAACAAATTTAGTTTTAATATAATCTAAGCATTGCATTTTATTTCTCAGAAAATATTTCGCAACTGTTTGAGCAGAATTTCGGCGAAAAACGTGATCTGCGAAAGTTAACAAAACCCGGATAGGGCAGAAGATTTTCTGACGCTTATTCTTAAACAGCTTTACAGAGAAAAAAAAATCAAGTATTTTACTTTCTTGGAGGCTAAGCTACTGATCCCTGAAAATTGGGGTTTGACAAGTATAATATACATTTGTCAGCTACGGATGATGACTTGGACATGATGACTTGGCGGAGCAGAGTGCTGTCGAATTTTTAAAATAACATGTCATGTGAATAAATGACAAATGTGCAATTTTGGTCAAAAATAGATGTCGCACAAAATATAGAGAATATCAAAGAAATCTTATTACCACATTTTTCAATTAATATTGCTGATTCTGAAAGAGAATTATTAAAAAGGAGAGTAAAATCTAAATATAATCAGAAAATCTGGAATTTTATTAGTGTACTTTGAACGTTTTTCGGTTCTAATAACTGATTTGGAAACATATATTTTTTATTTTTAATATAAGATGATAAAATAACATTTTAGACTAAAAAAAGAGTTTTCATATGTCTAGAACTATAACTGGAGCCGTTACATCATCACGCTTTGACAGCCTTTATGTATTGTTATTTATCAAAAATGGTAATGCTGAAAGTTTCTCTGTACAACATTTTAAGCACGCACAGTGTTAATTAACATATTGTTCCGTCGTATTACCTGGAACCGTAAGTGTGCGCTCAGGATACAAAAAAAGTCCACATTTCTGGATAACTAACACTTTTCTTCACAAGAAGTTTCTTTCCCGGCCGTGCAGTTAGCTACTCTAAACCCACTATGTGAGTCGCACGGTCTAGGGTCTTCAGCGTAAACAGGAACAATATACAGTAAAACGACACTTAAATGCTTCACTAATTTTACAAAATAAATGTTACCATTCTCAAAACATTGATGAAAATCATTTCACCAAACAACCGCTACTATTCTCGAAACATTGACAAAAATCACAGTTCAATGTAACCCATATCACATCAACTGCCTTCCGAGTGATGACTTCTTTTATAGAGTCTCTATAGAAACTTCTGGGAATCTCTCATATCTCATAGAATATTGATTATTTCGGGATACTTCTCGAACCTTCGGGAAGTCGCAAAATGTCGCTAAATTGATGATAAACCGCTAAAACTGGAAACCCTACTTTGACCTTCGATATTCTGGCAACCCTAGATTCACGTCACAGGAAAGATTACCTGTACGGGTGTTTTCTTTTTCTGGTGTTCGAAAAAAATGAAATAAAATGAGAGGGGAGGGGGTAAAGTCACTCAGCAGCATTTACAGGTTTGTAGCAATATACTATAACACGCATTTTCTTCGAAACAAAACCTTATATGTTTAAGTAGGCGAAGTACTGAGTGTACCTTAAAATGTGCATTATAAAATGTTGTTGTTGTGGAGACCCAGGCCGTCCGACCTAACAGAAAGATGTAAGGTAACTGTTTAGACGGCCGGGAAGTGCTACCCAATTTAGACCGGAACCCAGTGGGGGGAGGCATCCACAGGGATCGTACCCTCCTTCCTATACCACCAACCTCTCGGAAGGACTTACGGACCCACATATTTAACGTGATCGTACTCCGCATGAACACGGCGGCAGTTGTGACAGCGTGCAAATCCAGCGCGCAAACCACCAGGCTGCATTATAAAATGTAAAGAACATCGAAAGAAAATCTTCCAATAATTTAAAAAATTCTTTTAAGTCGATGCATGTTTCTCGGCCATCCCTTGTAACGGGTCTACACCCTTTGGGTATGCTGAATGGCGTGGGTCATAATAATAAAAAAAGGTGAAAAAATCAAATGCAAGAAATTTAGGTCAGTTCCAGAATACTGAATATTTTTAACCTTAGCTGCACCATTACTTGTCCCTTTCTGGTGAAAGGTGATAACCGTGTTTGTATGGGAGTGATGCTAAGGTATTAAATGCAATTTTAAATGTTGATCAGCTCAATTTTTTCACATATTATGCGTGTGTGTGTGTGTCGCCAACGACCGTACCGTGCTGAAAACACCGGTTCTCGTTAGATCACCGAAGTCAGGCAGCATCGGGCGCGGTTAGTACTTGGGTGGGTGACCACCTGGGAACACCGCGTGTTGTTGGCTCTTTTCGGGCGCGGCAGCCCAGTGGTTTGCGCGCGATTCTCGCCGCTGCCAGAACTGCCGCCGTGTTCATGCGGAGTACGATCACGTTAAACATGTGGGTCCGTAAGTCCTTCCGAGAGGTTGGTGGTAGGGGAAGGAGGGTACGGTCCCTGTGGATGCCTCCCCCACTGGGTTCCGGTCTAAATTGGGTGGCACTTCCCGGCCGTCCAAACAGTTACCTTACACCTTTCTGGTAGGTCGGACGGTCTGGGTCTCAACAACAACATATTATGCGTGTGAAGTTTTCCTTATTTTTCCAAAATGTGATGTTAGTATGACACTATTTCTCTTAAAAATGTAAAACACTTCCTACCCTTAGCCTGATTGGGATATCAGCAGATTACCTAATAAATTTTCCCTTTCCCAGACAGAAGTATGCAATTTTTTCAGTCGAAACAGCGACAGTTTTACACAATTTACTGCATTAAGTTACTGCATTGCATACGGCTGTGTGATATCAGAATATTTTGGGATTCCCCATTATGTATTTTGTACTAGAGTGTTGCAAATGCTGCAGTGGAACTTCATATGACATGGATTTTTTAAAAGCAGTATATAAAACAGCTTTAAAAAGTAATTTTTTAGTCAAACTTAAAATGTAGTCGAAATATATAAGGTAGGATCAAAAAGTTCGGAGGCTGTGCTGATATCTCCAACCCTGATTGGAGGAGAGGGGGACTATTTTACCGTGGTGTAGAGGCACATGTGATGCTATACGTGAAAAGGAACAAGCAGCTCCGCAATGCAGTGTTTTTCCAGATAATGCGTGTCAGTGAACTGTAGTCATTCGCGTTCGTCGAAAACGGAAATGGTGTTTGAAGAACAACGCGCAAATATCAAATTCTGCCAGCTTTTGGGGAAATCGCCGACAGAAACATAGCACCTGCGCCGCAGGTGCAATGTTGCAGTCTGGAACTTTGGAAGTCTGGCTCTGTATATAGTCTGGAACTTCGAAAGTATCTGCTAGTTAGCAGATAAAGCAAGCCGATCCTTGTTTCTTTACAGTAGTGTTTGTTGTCAGCTTTTGTAATATTAAACTTTATTTTATATTATTTGAAAAAATTCACAAAACCGTATGTGTTTTGTAATTAAAACGTTTTTTAGATGTGTAGCATTTAAAGAGATCAATATGCAAATCTTGTCTCGCAGTTGTGAGTTGTGTATACGAGCCAATGTACGTCATACAACAATTTACTTCGCCACTGTTGAAGAACGTAGTGACGTCCGAAAGATCTCTGGATTTGTAATTTTAAGCACGTCCTAAATGGTGTTATTATTACAGGCATTTTAATTTGCCAAATTTGGTTGTCTTTATTTTATTTTAACGGTTTGTTAAGTTTATAAGGAAAGCGTATCGGAGAATCCAATTCATTTTTGTACCGCTCATGTTTGATTGCGGCTATTCTGCTTGTATGCGTATGAATGCGTGTACTTGTGTTCGTATGTGCGAAAGCCACAGATGTGCGTATTTGTATGTGCGGCCAGCGAGCCCTTAACTGACTCAAATGGAGCACTTGGTTTATTAGAGGTTAAAGACCACTGACTTGGTTAAATCAAATGTGCACTCATGGACCTCCTCTTATAAACTGCTATCGGTGCCTAAAGACTTTACTAGAAACCTGCAGCGTCCACTTCGACTTGCAATTTCGTTCCAGTAGCTCAACGGCAGAGCGTCGGATGGTGACCAGTTTGAAGATCCAGTGTTCGATTCCTGGTTGGGGTGCAAGGTTTTTTACAAAACTACCGAACAAATTAACCCTGTAGGTTAGTGCAAAAATATCGGATTTCTGAAAGTGACCCTAGTACGATTAGCACGGATTCAGTGGACTCTGGTATATGGAGCTATAACGACTACACAGGAAGCAAATCTGGAGAATCAAAATAGTATGAGGGGCTAACTTGAGGTAAAAATAGCAGGAGGTGGTCAGTCAGATTTTCAGTTGCACGCTAATCTGACATTAGACAGTAGATAATGCATAGTCCACTTTAACGATAGAAGTTTGCAATTTCATCACAATAGCTCAACGGCGACTGGTCAGTTCGTCGAATGGCACTTTGAAAATTCAGGGTTCGATTCCGGGTTGGAGCTGCAAGGTTCTTTACAATCCTGATTAAATATTCTTTTTTGAAGCTTTCTGATAAGAGTTGGTTTAAATTAAGGTGGTCAGACGTCCTCATTTAATGAGGACTGTCCACATTTCCGACGCTCTTTCCTTCTTTTTTTTTCAAAATAAAATAAGGTCACGAAATGTCCTCCTTTTCTCACTTATTGTCCCCATTTTTCAAATTTGTCCTCATTTCAAAGAAAAATAGATTTTTTGCAATTTTTTTTTTTGTAATTTTACAATATTTTTATTTTTTAGATGTTTTAAACACGTATAAAGGGCGCTCGGAATGTATTTAAAGGTTTGTGATAAGTTGTGGGTGCAAAGAAATATTTTGTTATTTTCAAAATAACAATTTTCCTAACAAAAGTGTTGTTGTTGTTGAGAACCAAACCGTCCGACCTACCAGAAAGGTGTAAGGTAACCGTGTGGACGGCCGGGAAGAGCCACACAATTTAGACCGGAGCCCAGTGGGGAAGGCATCCACAGGCACCGTACCCTCCTTCCCTTACCACCAACTTCTCGGAAGGACTTACGGACCCACATGTTTAACGTGATCGTACTCCGCATGAATACGGCGGCAGTTGTGGCAGCGTGCAAATCCAGCGCGCAAACCACCGGGCTGCTGCTCCCGAAATGTGCCAACAGCACGCGGTGTTCCCAGGTGGCCACCCATCCAAGTACTAACCGCGATCGATGCTGCTTGATTTCGATGATCTAACGAGAACCGGTGTTTTCAGCACGGTAGGGCCGTTGGCCACCCTAACAGAAGTGTGTAAAGAGTAGCGTGTTAATTTTGTGTGTACCAGGTACAAATACTCACACAGAGCGAGTTTTTACCTCTATGAATAGATGTGGACCTCGGGTAAAAGCCAGCTTCATATATCTGTATTAGAATTTATGTTAATTTTTAAAATCGATTTAAATTACTCATGTGTAGATTTTTACAACCTGTTGTTAAAGGACGAGAGTTTACTAAAAAAAATCATCCTATAAGTGTGAAGCATTGAAACAGGTTTAAGTTCTAAATAATAAATATTTAGACGTTTTCCAGTTCATCTTTAATGTTTTCATTGTCTTACTAAAATGTTATAAATTGTTGCAGATTGAAATAATTAAATATTTAAGAGTGATATAATAATTAAATATTTAAGAAGATAACAAAGAAATACGCATCCAAAGAGTTATAGCATTTATAGTTACAGAAAATACATTATAATTTTATATGATTGTTTTGTAGAGGAATTGAGTTTCAGCATTATTTATGTGTGTTGTGACTGGGCCATGTAGGATAGAGGGCTTCTTTACTCTTCGTGAAATGCACTGAGCACACGCAAATTCTAAATATTTTTATGTAATGGCAGTATTTCGTTATTTTTTAACATGCATTTACGCAAAAAATTCAAATTACAAAATTGGCATTTTGAAAGATTATACAACATTTTATATGTTTTACATATATTTTGTCCTCATTTTTATGAAAATTCGTTCTCATTTTAAAGAAAATGTGTCCTCATCTTTACGGTTAAAATGAGGACCGTAAAAAGCACCGTAAAAGTGAGGACAGTGTGCCTTTTAATCCTTATTTCCACTTCCAAATTTGTGATTCCCTTAGTTTAATTATAAAAGGGGGATAAATATTCCCGTTAGAACATATTTTTAAGAGCTGGAACGCAATTTGATCAAGGAAAAGTTTAACTGTCAGACAAGAGCCAGAACAATATGATGCATATGGATATTCGTTGGAAGATATATGTTCACAAATGAGTTACTCTGTAGCGAATGCTTAGCTAGGTCTGCAAATTATTCGTGTTGAGCAGGATTTTGAAATGAGAATTGTTAGTAAAGTAGTACGTGGTGCAATTATAATTATCATGCCATTATTTGCAATGAGAATGAATATAAAGATGATGGAGCATTTATAGATTATGATACACCGGTAAAAGATATTCTTCACCAATAAATATTTCAAGTAATCATTTGTACTTTAGTAATCATAAATATTCATAAAAGATATTTAAATAAAATACATTTAGAGTAATAATAAATATTCAAACAATGTCTTTCAAGTAATCATCGATGTTAAACGATACATTTCAAATTATTATAAATATTTCAAGTAGTTAAACGTGCTTCATTTATTTAAGATAGATTAAAAAACGTGAATTAAATCGATATTCTTTACTAATTAAATGAAAGATAACCTATTCTGAGTTATATCATTTAGAGCGGCCATTTTCTGTCGTATCTTTTTTTCTTCATCGCCTAGCATTAACCATTCATTAAAATTAAAAACTCACAAGTCCGATTTTAGTGAATGAAGCCTTTCTTGAATTCTGGCTTTCAAGAAGTGGGTGTGCTTTTTTAAGTTTTATTATCATAATATGTAGTATAGTTTTCATAAACATTTTCTGATTCGAGATTTTGATGCCAATATATATTTTATGACCTCTTGAACACTTTTTGTCTATGTTTGGAGTGCTTTCTGCCTGTCTGTATGTCTGTGGTCGATTTCTTGCGTACACGATAGGGGCCTTTGCATCCAGCTCTGTTATCGAAAAATATCGAGACTATATAAAACTTTTTTAAAATTCGAGCTAAGACTTCGAGATTTATTCGAAATTTTATATATTTTCTAACATGGCAGACAAGGACGAAATTTGATATAATCATGCATAAAAAGTGTTATTTATGGCTCAATGATACGAAGCCTTATAATTTCTATCATAGTTGCGAAAAATAGCCGAGAAATAATTTTTTGTTCGGGATGTCAGTTGCTCTACCTGGGAGCAAGTTAACTGCCCCCCCCCCTTCCCGAGGGTGCACATTGTCAAGTATAATATCGATCGAAAGAGTTTTTCAAGTTCTTTAAAGTAAAGGGCAACACGCTATAATTGTAATCATTTAGACCCACAATACCGATTTTTCAAAAAATTGTCTTGTAAAATTTGGGATACTGAACAAAAAAATCTGATGTGGGTAGCACATGACTTTCCCTGCCGACTCATACTCATGTTCTCTTCATTTCTTTTATTATTTATTAAATTAAGTTTAATTGCACAAAATAACACTAAATGTGCATTTCTAATTCATTATTTGTTTTTATTTGGTAATTGAACAGTTTTTCGAAATCGGCGTAACAAAAATGCAAGAAATCTCAAATATCTTGAGAACTATTATTCCTAAAGTATAATGGAGTGTGTTATATTATTTTTCTCGTCAAAAATTGCGTATAAAACAAAAATTTAATTGATACATTTGAGCACGCACTATTTAGTCTTTTTTTTTTTTTAGATTTTGGCGATTTTAGCGGGTCATTTCATAAAAAAGGCAGGTTGTTGTTTTCCGAATCGTACTGAAATCAAATCAGCACTAGAGTATCCCACAAGTAACTTATCTATCAAATTTTCTGAAATTTGGTCAATTAGTTTTTTAGCTAGAGTAGATAAGTGATATTTTTACTGGACATTTCGCAAAAAAGGCGGGTTCCGTTTTTACGAATCCTACCAAAAACTAATCAGCATCAGGGTCTCACCCAAGTGACTTACTTACCTTACCAAATTTTGCGAAATTCAGTCCATTAGTTTTTGAGTTAGAGTGGATACACGCATTGAACAGACAGACAGACACACAGACATACACACAGACGTCATACTAAAAATAGTTTTTTCGTATTCTAGAGGTCTCGAAAAGTGTAGATCCGTTGAAAACTCGAGTTGTGATTTTTGGTATGATTCCAATACTTTCCCATGTATTGCAGAGAAAGTAAAACAACTTAAAAATGAATTCTGGTACAAAAAAAGTCGAGTTGAGCTGCAATCCAGATAATTTTATTTTAATTTTGCGTTCCAGCTCCTTACTGCATTGTACAAAATAAACATACCATACACAACGAATTGACCTCAGTAAAAGAAATAAATAAACCCAGTATAAAAAAGAAATATTTTTTTTCATTTCCAAAGGTAAGTATAAGTATAAAAACAAATAATAATGGAAGGAAAGTAAATGACCGAAGTCATTGCACGAAAATTCTTTTAGTTTGCCAGTACAAGACTGTTCAAAGCGCCCCAAATCGATGCAGGCGGGCTCTGTTCATAGGTTCCATCAAATTACGTATTGGACAAAATCGGTGGTCGTGAATACAAATTCGATGCAGATGTTATATTAGACAATCATAACCTGTCAATAGCCGGAACAGAACCACTGCCTCACATCGAGGCTTATCGGGTATCGCAGCGAGATCCTCTGCTTTCTATCGCAATTATTCTTAGCATTTCAGATTCATAGTGCAGTGATAATTTTAATGTATTTATTAAATTGACGTATAGTGGAATATCTTACATTGTTCGGGGACAACTGTAAAACCCCCCGATTTACTTTTAGTGTGAGACTAACAGCTTTTCTTTGCAGCAAGGTAAATTATAGTTAGTTTGGTCAGTAAAAAAAGCTATATTTTTTTTATCCAATCTTTATTTAATTATATTAAAATTTACATTATTACTTACAAAATTGTTCCAGTTTTATTAACTTTTAATTAACTTCTGCAGTTCCATTAACTTTTACAGTTCCATTAACTTCTACATTAACATCTACAGTTCCATTAACTTCTAATAATGGGAGACCTATATAGGAGACCTGGTTTGTATTACTTGGTTATTACTTGTGATACCATCGTTTTATCATTTTCTGATCAGAGTGGTGATCCGCCAAAGTCAAATATCAAATTATTTTTATACTCGCCATATGAGCATATAGGAATCAGTGCATACGTCCATACAATGTGGGATTTGTTGCAACGATTGCTGCACAGCCATGGCAGTGACTTGTCTTTCTTGAATCACAAAACACCGGTTGAGTTCATAGCCGACTCAACATTCTTTTAAGCGTTTCCCACCACCATGTCATCTCGAGAATTTTATATCAGTCTATTCATGTTGAGTACTTCTGCAGGACTTTACATCTCGAATTTTTCTTCCAGTCTGCTAGTCTTGTGTTTCAGTTAGTGAATCCCTTTTTCTAGTTGGTGATCATGTCTTCGAAGGAATTACTTATATTCGTATGGTCTATGTTAGTTATAGGCCCCTTCATAAGTGATTCACGTTAAGGAGCATATATCTAGTCTGTGATCGGGCATTGGTTCATCTCCCTCCCCTCATTAGTATTGATGCTTCACATTAAGCCCTCAGTTTGAATTCAACCCATCCTGATATTATATCTCCATTGCCTGGCTCAAATCTTAAATTTATTGGTTATAAACAACTGTCGATTTTCTCTAAATGTAGACGTTGTCCAGTATGTCCCATTCTTTAGCTCGTCTCACCACTTGCTTCATCACTGTCGTTTAATATTCGAATTTATTAATATCTTTGGTCTCTGTTTTTGTCTCACACATAGCATGCTTTTTGTATAACTTTATTGAGTGGTAAGACATCTAGGAGTACGTTGATTATGGTAATATAGCGCCTTCTCACACAAGGAAATCCATCTATTCAGTTCCAAAAATGCCGGAGTGTCCAGGGATCCACCGTAGAATAAATAACTCGTTTATTTTTCAGTCCTAAAAGCCAACGGCATTCTCGATATTAAACAATTTTAGTTAATTATACAGTTTCTACAGATCTAACTACCTAGATTGCTGACAGCGAATCCAATAGCAAAACAATTTTAACAAATTTATGATGCACAGTCACTAATTGTCTCAATGCCATATGTCATGCATCTATCCATCAAATACCATTCTGCATTTTAGTATTAATAACGAAAAATATTAGAAGCACAAATGCTCATCTCATTGCGAGTTACGTGTTAATATAAATGTACATATTTATACAACATCATATATTAATATTGTTGCATACGTTTAATATTCCTTCCCTGGCTTCTTCCCCTGTCTTGTGTTTCGACCAAACGGTGCCATTGGAGTGTTTTCTCCAGAAGACTGCGGTACGAACATTCTTTCCCATTACGTGTAATTCTAGGGTTGACATTTTCATAGGAGGAGGAGGATTGCCATATTTTGCGATTTATCGCCAATTTGGCGACATTTGAAGACTTCCTGAGTCTTCGAAAAAGACCACGAAATAAATAATAGTCTACTAGATATTAGATAATTCTAGAAATTTCAACAGAGAGAGCCTATAAAAAGAAGTCATCACTCAGAGGGAGGAGTTTAGTTGACAAGATACGAGCTGCAGTGAACTGTGGAATTTGTTAATGTTTTGAGAATAGCAGCTGCTATTTTGTAAAGTTGTGTTTGTGAATAAACGTGTTTTGTTATTCTGAAATTCGGACTCATTCTTGTATCTGAAGTGAATATCCTAGATTCCAGAGTATACTTTCGTAACAATAGCATACATTGGCCATACATTCACGGTTAAACAGATGAAAACAACTATAAAGTTTTTATTCGCACAGTTGGACGGAAAAATACATAGATATAAAAGCATTTGCGCTTTCGGGAGCCAAACATTCTTCATTAGGGGTATCAAGTATAATACAAATACATAGAGAATTCATTCATATAACCTAACTTTGGTGTATTGAAAACATTCTGAAATGAATTGTGCCTTTCCCTTAACTAATTGAAAATTCCATTCACTCCAACATTCTGAAAGCTTAAATTTTATAGCCTCCAGTCAGTTTTATGCCGTTATTCACCGCTACATAGAAGCAGGTACCGTCTTGTACGCTATTAATATCGGTACTTTCAGTATAATTTACTTTTTTAAATTGACTGGATTTTCGAATTGGTATTTTTTGGACAGGAAATGCTTATGTATCTGAATGACATTTTTATGAACAAGTGAGAAACACTGGGAATAAATACGTGCCGTGATAAGGAAGCTAAATGCCCACACAACTGAACACACACACACACACACATACACACACACACATAAATATATATATACACCACCATATATATATATATATATTGCAATTTTTTAATTTTCTTAATACTCGACCACGTTTAAAATCAACAATATTGTTGTTATTAGAGATTAAAATAAACATACCCCATTTCACAAAAATTGCAAGATTTGTTTAAGGCATATCACGCGTTGCTGCGTTGACTGGGGGGAAAGTAAGTAAGGTTTCTAATATCTCATGAACGGTTCATGATAAATAAATAAAATTATTCATTTCTGATTATAAATACTCAGTGTACATCCATTTTATAATATAATACTGATTATATTTAATTTTTATATCATGTTTTACGTTATAGATCAAAAACGTACAATATTTAATGAACTGCCTGCTCACATGTTCTTTACATAAGACCACTACCTTTTATATATGATATTCTAAAGAAGTGTTTACATATTGTGCATTACGTGTTTACATATATTGTCGTATTTGTCATACATGTTTGTCGATTGAAATAATCGCACTAAATTTTATTCCCCTTGCTAGATTTGTAGAGTATATTTTGAATTATCTCGAGAACGACTCTTGATAATTTCTAGATGATATGATCTAATGGTTTCTGATTAAAAGTAATTCATTCATATTTTAATAGAAAAATCAATATTAGTTTTAGGACTTCTTTTATTCGGACCAAAGTGTGCCCGATATTCTTAAATTGTTCGAAAAACTCAAGCACACAAACTCACAGATAGACATACAGACATCAGTGGTTCAGTCGTATTCATGGATGTTCAACCGTATAAATCAATCGAAATCCGATAGTTGGATTTTTTAACCCACCACCATACATGTTTATATACGCTCATATCTCTTACTTTAAATACGGAGCGGAGGAGGTTTTCAGCAAGCATTAAAGAAAAAATGTATACATGTAGTTGTTAAATCGAATTGTATACCCTTCTATGCGCATGGTAAATGTGTTATCCACATCTGTATTATTTACACAGCAGGGGCTTATGGACGACCAGGGCAACGGGGGATTTGAAACCTGCGTATAAATGAATGATTATTTGGTTAACAATAGTTATATATATATATATATATATATATATATATACACCAGGTGTTTCACAAAAGAGTGCTTAACTTTGAAATGAAACAACTCGGAAACGGTGATCGATAGAAGATTGAAACAAGTGATATGTTGATTGGGAAAGCCGTAAAAATCTGATACAAAAGTTTCAAAATTAGTTACAAATGTTACTGACAGATGGCGCTGTACGCTGTAGTCGCAGTACAAATCCCTATAAAGAGTCAAAATAAATTAAAAATAAAATAATAGTGTAGTCAAAATAAAATCCTTCTAAAGGGTTTTAAACCAAGGCGAGTCTCACCACTATTTATAGACTATTTCTCGGACTCCGTATGCGATTACAGCGTACAGCGCCATCTATTAACGACACTTGCAGCTAATTTTGAAACTTTCGTATCAGATTTTTGTGGCTATATCACTTTTTTCAGTCTTCTATTGATCAACGTCGTTTATATATATATATATATATATATATATATATATATATATATATATATATATATATATATATATATATATATATATAAGATAAATTTAGGTTGGATTCTGTTCTTTTCTTTGTTTTGTCATGGTTGTGGCTGTGTTCTGTTTTGATTATTTCATTGTTTTAATGTTTGTCATTAACTTCTCGGCATTAGTTATTAATCTATTTTTCTAATATATGTATATGTAGATGTATATGTATATATATATATATTTATATATATATATATATATATATATATATATATATATATATAATCTAGAAAAGGACAATCAATGTATCTAATACAAAATGAAGTGAGTAAAGGCGCAATATGCAGCACTTAATTCTCATTCATAATATATACCAAAAAGGAACACTTAAATTTATGATTCAAGTGTGAAAGATATCAAAATAAAAAAAAGGAGTGCAAACGAAGGATCATTAATGTCTAGGGGGATTGTGACCCCAATTCCTAATTAAAAGCGTGCTTTTTATTCCTAGGAAACACTCTCAGAAATGGTGATCGCCCGTAGCAGTTCCAAAGTGTGCATGGGAAAAACAGAGTCCATGTGGAAATAAAAATCCGGATTAAAAATCAAGATAGCCTGAAACGGCTCGTAAAGAAGTCAAACATCATACAACGAAAGTTTGAGTACGATGTTCAAGGATCCAAAAGAAGATACTTTCATTACACTTAAAACTGCGAAGAAACAGTCATAGTTAATACAAAGTTACCGTTTTATCTAATGGTAACAGATCGTTAAAATCTGCATAAAATACATTGTTTTTCCAAGATCTTTACAGTAATTTAAATAACAAGTTTTTAGGAATCCAATAGGATATCCGTTTTCCAAAGCCACCCTAATCAATTGTCGTTTACATTCAATTCGATTTTTACAAGAAGAATTTAATTTACGATATCGATTAAAATGATTACATGTCATATTTCTCAATACCTTAATACTTATATTGCTATGCCAAGGTGTTATATATTTTATATCACAAGTGAAACTTTTTCGTTTATCATAGAGTCTATAGCACAGCTGATCCTGATGATTACGATATAAAGTTATATCCAGAAATTCACCTTTATTACTTTCCACTCTTTCAATCAAATTAAGGTTACTTGGGTGAAATCCAAAATCAAAGTGATATGAGCTTTCAGTATGTGCGAGGAGGATATCATCAACGAAACGGAAGTACATGATTTCATTAAGTATATGTGTACCGTTTTCGTAATAGGATAAATATAAATCTGCCAGAAGTTACGAACATCCTCCTCCTATTGGAATTCCTTTGATTTGTTTATAGAATCCACAAAAGAATTCTATTTGCAGAACAAAAGAATTCTATTTGAAACAAAAGAATTCTATTTGCAACCAGAAAAAACTCATTTTTGATTAAATTTCTTTCGAAAGATGGTGTTGAAGTAAATACATTAGAAATTACCCCCAAGCAGTGCGCTAATGCACATATTTAATCAGAAATAGCATATACAATTTTATTTAAATGAAACACGGTCTAATTACACGAACGTGTAATAAACTGTGTGGAATCAGGAATAAAACCTGTAACCTACGGATTATAAGTCCAACTCACCTTCATGCACCTGCACTGTGAGAGTACTTTGGATAACTACAGTTATTTAAATTTAAGAGTGGAGCTCTCAAAATTGTGGAATATAGAAAGTTTTCTTAATCGCATAGCAGATATTGGCTATTCCTCTTCTGCGCGCGAATCTGATTCATGGATTCTTTTTTCTGCAATGGGAGCGCAGTCCTAACATCATGTACGTTCCCTACAGGTGGATTTTGTGACTATTCCCGTTGTAACCTCAACGTTGTGGCTAGTGACTATACACGTTGTAGCCGGTGTAGCCTCGACTAGCCTAATTTAATGTATAAAAATTTGAAGCCGCCTGGTTAGAATGAATTTTTCAGTTCCCGTTCCCATGTAGGTTTAAAAGATTCTGGCACATATAAAAATTTCTTGATTTTCTGCAGATGTCGGCTCTTCTATGAAGAACTTTTAATTAGTGCTAAATTAGCCAATGGATTCTATTATCTACAAGGAGGGCGTAAATTAAGATTTGTAAACGTCCAGTAGAGCGTGTCATACGAATGAAATCTTTGTTCTGTGAAAATATCTTTATGAAATATTTAAACGCTCAACGGTTGTTAGTTCTCAAGCATTAAGTAAAGAGTTAGGTATCTCTAACTGTAATATACTTTATTTACCTGGAATATTAAAGATTATAAAATATTAAAGGTGTGTTTTAATTATTTGATATTTTTTATTAAATTTACATGTAATTTAATTTTTAAACTGTTTTAGTTATAGTGTGACGGTTTCATAGGCCATACAGTATTCTTTTGCTAGCAGATAGTTTGGTAGCCTTAGACCAACCAAAAATTGGCAGTTGTGTCAACGTCTTAGAGTATGAGATTGTGCATAAATTAATAAGAAATAATTTTCGATTACCAGTAATAATTTTATATTATATGATATATAAAACATGATTTTATTGAATCATTTGTGGTCATATTGGTAACATCGGATCAAGGAAGCTGCACCGCAGAAGGTGACAGCAATTATAAGAAGTAAAAGGAGCTTTCCATTATACCACTGATATTCAAATTGTGTTCACGCAACGATTTCAGGGTTTCGCGATCTTTTAACATAATTTTGGATTTTCATTTCATAGCGCATTTGTTATTTTTATTATCCATAAATTCTTATAATCAATTTTCAAATTAATAAAATAATTGGATAATCTGTTATTGAAATATCGGTGCATTCGACTTTACAATTTAAACAATTCGAAATTACAATTTAAACAAGAAGAACATTTTAGTTTTGATAAAAATTGTACAAAAATTTTCCGTCAATGACTGATGATCAAACTTTAAAAACTCTTATGTCTCTCTTTACCACTATGTTTGTAAAATATCTTTTTCAACTTACCCTCCTAAAATTCCCTTAATGTGAATTAAACATTAAAATATTGGAATGAAACCCGGTAATATCACATTTCAAAAATTCTATCATTGCAAATTCACTAACTAGGGTAAAGAACAAAGTCGAAACACTTAGTTTAAGAAAAAAATTATTGCATATTCGTTTCCGAAAATACTACTGAAATAAAAGGTAAAAAATCTGATATGGGCAACACATGACTTTCCTTATATAATGCAATGAATTTTCTACTTTTACAATTAAAAAAACGTTATTCTTATAGTGGATACTCATATTCTTTCCAAGATTTTGAATTTTCTTCAATTAGTCGTCATGTTCATTGGTTTAGTGTCATTTTTATCAATTTGGCGAGATTTTTGTTAATTTGGCAGCAATTAAAAATGTCGCCAAGTTGGCGAAATTACGCCAAATTCGTCGGCAAAATCTCGCCAAGAGTTATGGACGGAGAAATAAGTTATTCTTACAGCAGATAAATGACTATTGGCGTTCAAATACAAAAGTATTACTCAAAGTATCTTTTTTCATGAATGGAACGAGCTAGATCCACGAGAATGATGTCACCAAATTTATCGCATGATAGTATTACATATGAAAAGTGAACATGTTTCTCAAAAGAAAATATTTTTTATTTTATTTTATACAACTTTTTGATAATTTTTTTGAAAAATGTGCAATATCTCGAGAACGGTTCGTATTAGCGTTCTAAACTTTATGTCAACCGTTTTCTAACGAAAAATTACATAAAACATGTCTATTGCGTAACTTTATTAGCGGTTTCGATTTTTTGACGATTTTTTCAAAATTTCATTCGAAAATTTAGAGGGGTTCTGAACATTCGATTGCGTACAAAAACAATAGTCTTCCAGTGTTTACAGATTATGATTTTTGTACCAAATTTCGTTCGAATCGGTCCATTCGTTCGTCAGTTATCGTCTCCCCAGACTCACTGACACACACACATACTTTCACACACACACACACAGACATCACTTCAAAAGTGTTTGATTCGTGATCAGGGATGCTTGAAACGTGCTCTCCCGTCGAAAACTCGAATTCGAATTTTCGACCCCGTCACAATACTTTCCTTATATATTAAGTATATAAGGAAAGTAACAATGGGAAGAATGTATGAAGAAACTGAAATAGAAATGTATGACTTAAACAAAATCTTTTTAATACTTATTAACTTCATTTGGCTTTCAAATCAGCTTTCATGCTATTTGATATAAGGTCAATTACATTTTGACAATCATGTTGTCAGGCCCGTAGCCAGGATTTCATTTCGGAGGGGGGGGGGGAAGTGAACCTTATGCTTGAAACCGTAATGGACCTTTACCTTTCTAACGTTAACTTTTTCAATGAGTGCCGAGCTCTGACCCCTCTCCCCCCGCCTACTTGCCGTTGCTTTTTACTTATACATAATGTATAAGGAAAGTATTGCGACTGGGTCGAAAATTCGAATTCGAGTTTTCGACGGAAGAGTACGTTTCGAGCATCCCTGATCACGAATAAAACATTTTTGAGGTGATGTCTGTGTGTGAAAGTATGTGTGTATGTGTGTGTCAGTGAGTCTGTGGAGACGATATCTCACGAACGAATGGAGCGATTCGAATGAAATTTGGTACAAAAATCACAATCCGGGAATACTGGAAGCTTATTGTTTTTAAACGTAATCGAATGTTCAGAACTCCCATAAATTTTCGAGTGAAATTTTGAAAAAATCATCTAAAATCAAAACCTTTAATATAATTACGTAAATAGACATTTCTTATGTAATTTTTCTTTAGAAAATGATTGACATAAACTTTAGAACGCTAGCATGAGCCGTTCTTGAGATATTGCACATTTTTCAAATAAATTTATCAAAAAATCCCATGAATTAAAAAAAATATTTACTGTTGAGAAACATGTTCACTTTTCATATGTAATATCATGCGATAAATTGGGTGACATCATTCTCGTGGATCTAGCTCGTTCCATTCATGAGAAAAAATACTTTGAGTAATTCTTTTGCATTTGAACGCCAATAGTCATTTATTTGCTATAAGAATAACTTATTTCTCCGTCCATAACGCTTAGCGAGATTTTTGCGACGAATTTGGCGGAATGTCGCCAACTTGGCGACTTTTATAAATGTTGCCAAATTAACAAAAATCTTGCCAAATGGATAAAAATAACGGTAAATCAATTAAAATGACGACTAATTGTCGAAAATTCAATATTTTGGAAAGAATATAAGTATCTACTGTAATAAAAACCTATTTTTTTACTGTAAAAGTAGTAAATTTACAGCATTATATAAGGGAAGTCATGCGTTGCCCACATCAGGTTTTTTTTTTCAATTTTATTTTACCTTTTGATTTTTATATATCACAACTTAAACTTGTTACACCTCAATTATTTAATCTAAGGAAGTAAAATTATTTACTACAGTATTTTAAAATTAAAAATTTATTACCACAGATACCTATAATTATAAAAACTTTGAAGGTGGAAAGTTATAATTTACTTATTTTATTTATATTTTACTTATTCAAATTCCAACAGCGAATTAACTGCCATACAAGCTCAATCGCAGATCGACATTTTTTATTTGCTACAGAAGCAATCTTCTCGATTTTTTCCCTGCCATAATATTTATGACCTCATGCGGTTCCACAGTAATGTTGGAGTGAATTGAAATCATGGCAAGTGCTCTCAGTCTGTCATCACTCATTACACTACGGGGCAAAGTTTTCACTCTTTTCAGTGTCGAAAACGATCTTTCTGCTTTAACAGAGGTTACTGGTAATGTAGCCAAGACAGTAAGGAAGTACCCGATTGTAAGATAATAGGTACCATTACAATGCTCTAATACTTTCAGAACCTCAAATGTTAGTGTCAATAGTTAAAACTCTTTTACACCACAGTTCATTTTCGGGCGCGGTAGCCCAGTGGTTTGCGCGTTGGATTTGCACGCTGCCACAACTGCCGCCGTGTTCATGCGGAGTACGATCACGTTAAACATGTGGATCCGCCAGTCCTTCCGAGAGGTTACTAGTAGAGGAAGGAGGAAACGGTCCCAGTGGATGCCTCCCCCACTAGGTTCCGGTCTAAATTGGGTGGCACTTCCCGGCCGTCCAAACGGTTACCTCACACTTTTCTGGTAGGTCGGACGGTCTGGGTCTCAGCAACAACACAGTTCATATTCAGCTTTCAGTTTTGAGAGTGACATTTTATCGTCAAATTTAGAGACAGACTTTCAAACTTGATTGTCTCATCCACAGAAGTAAAACCAGGAAGAAGTATCTGGAAACTTGGTAGAATATCCTCATTTGAAACGAATCTATCAGGTAAATTTTGAATCAGACTATAAAAACAAGGAATGGAGATAGTCACCCTGTAGTATTCTTCAACAGAAGTAGTTGGAGGATTTACATGTGTTGTTTGCTTTAATGTGAGTCTTGGAATCTTTAATTCAGTTTGGAACACTACCTCTGCAAACTGTGAAGCAGAATTAAATATTTCCTGCATTTTTTTTTTAATGCTGTCGCTCGCTAACCACTGGGCTACTGCGCCCTCCGTGACAATATTCATAACTTTATTTTTATTCACCCAATTTAGACCGGAACCCAGTGGGGGAGGCATCCACAGGTACCGTACCCTCCTTCCCCTACCACCAACCTCTCGGAAGGACTTCCGATTTCATCATCCTCATTCCATCGTTCCATCATTTAAAATATATATAAAATTAAAATATCCATTTAAAATATCCATAAATTAAAATATCCATTTAAAATATCCATAAATTAAAATATCCATTTAAAAAATCCATATCGTTCCATCATTTAAAATATAAATATAATAATTTCACCCGATGAATACATCACCAATACATCATCACAATTCAATGTACCATAATTCAATCATTTAAATTTTAAAATGACCATATGCTAAGCTCTTAATTCCATCATTTAAAATAACCCGATTCGATTCACAACCTCCATGGAAACGGCGTGACGTTGCGCGCACAGGGTGGGAAGTCGGTCGGAACTTCCCGAGAAATTTAGAATCATTACTTCTTTAAAATCAAGATCGGGCTGCTATTTATAATTTCTTGACCAGATTGGGCTTGTAAGAAATCCAGATCTTTGAGCTTCTTAAGAATGTAAATAATTAGTCGAAATTGTCGGTACTTTTTCGGATGCGAGGATTTAAAAACGAAAGTTCGGTTTTTTTTAGCCGAAAGTGACTTTTGTTTTAAAATCTTTAAAAAATAATAGAAATTGAAATTGAGATATGAAATTTATATATTTTTACTCGCAATTGACTGTTCTTTCCGATCGTGCGATTTTTTTTTCTGCGACGTCTGGATGGTGGAGAAAAAAGGAGAAAAAACAGTCGAAATGGCATAAAACATTAAATAACAAAAAAGTAATTCAAATTTTAAAAATCGGTTTTCACTTGTCACTTTGCCCGCTGGCCCAACTAACTCTCAAGGTCCGTCTATAACAGAACAAAACAAAATGTCATTCATCTGCTATTCGATTCTGCGTGGGCCTTGGGGGCTCTAGCCCGGAGCGGAGCCCCCCTCCCCGAAGTCGGCGCTAATGAGGGGTAAAAAAAACTTGTCAAGTTTCAAGTATACACCTCTCTTAGCGACTATTGTAAACTAAGGCGAATTTTAGGGGGCGATAGTATTATAATTAAGGCAATTTCACTGCTGCTAAAATGAGAACGCAATAACTATAAACTGCCCACAGGCAGCATGTTAAAAAACAAGTAATGGAATATTTCATTTTTGGAACTAAAAAGGTGTTTTGCATTGATGAAAATTGGAAATTGACACAGAGTTGAACGTCAAGTTTCATTCGTGACTAGAGATTTCTTTCTTTTTTTTTTTTAGATTTCGAGGGGGGGGGGCTTCAGCCTCTTGATCCCCTCCCCTGGCTACGTGCCTGCCTGTTGTGTTATATTGTTGCATTATCTTTCGGTTGGCAACAAAGGTTCATTCATACAGTCTGTAACGTCGCAGTAATCTGAAAGATGTATTTTGACCATTTGCTTTCGGGTGGGACAGCGTCAATCCCAAACGAAGACCCTCTCCAAAAGACAGGTATTTGGCATACCCTATCCCAAGCAGTTCGATCACTTTTGCAGACACTGGCGTCCATGAACGCTAATACCTGCAATACCGACTTTTTAAATGTTGCCAAATAGACGAAAATTTCACGCAATTGATAAAAATTCGGCAAATTGGTAAAACCGACGCTAAATCAATGAAATAATAACTAATTGATGAAAGTTAAATATCTTGGAAAGAACATAAGAGTAGACTATAAGAATAACCAATTTCATCGCCACTCCGTAACGTTTGGCGAGAAAATTCGTAGGACGTCGAAAACTTTTAGCGACTATTTTAAATGTTGCCGATGTGACAAAAATGTTGCCAAATTGACAAAAATGAAGCCAAATTTGAAGTAATGTTTCGCAAATTCTGATTTCCGTCATATGTCAGGCATTCCTTTTAGTATATAAGATATTCTCTTCTTTCCGTTTGTTTGTAAAACGTTGTAATGCATTTGGAAAACTTGGCGAATAATCTAGCAAAGTATCGCCAACTTGGCGATATTTCGTCTCAGATTGACGAAAATATCGTCGAAATTGAAAATATAACACTAAATTAATGAAAATGACGCCTAATCGATTATTAAAATATTTTAATATATGGACTATATCGCTTATTGAGAATGCTATCAATATTGATAATTGTTTATTTAGAGTTGCGCGAAATATAAGTTAATTGGATAATTTGAAATAGTTTTACATGTTGTCATCCGGAAAATCGCCAAATGTACAATTAATTTATCATTAAAAACATGGTACCGTGGACCTTACATGTTATTTTTTGACTGTAAAAGGAGTAAATTCATTGCATGACATGAGGAAAGTCATGTGCTGCCCATATCAGATTTTTTTAATATAGAGAAATTCTAAAAGCAGCTGTAGGGAAAGTGGCACCTTCAGGGTCACTTCAAAGTGAGTGCATTTCTTTATATGCGAATCTCGAGAGAAATGCTCACGGCACGACTACAGAACTTCAGGTTACTTCAGGTTACTTGCTGGTTACAGAACTTCGTCACCCAATTCTTTGGTTTTTGTGATTTAGAAATTAACTCATGTTTACTCTAGATACTGTTGATTTTTCAACCGTAATTTTTTTTAAAGCTTAACCATTGTTTAAGAAACGTAAATATAAGTTCAGTTTTTCTTTTGTCAATTGGGAGCACACTGTTAAACTTGGATCTAAAATTTGCTAATACTACCGTTTCCTTATAGCTAATTTTTTAAACAGGTTCCTTAGTACTATGTAGGTAGAAATTTGCTTTATAATCTATTGTAGACATCGTCAAAATCCTCACAATTTTGTCATTTTAATAAAGTTATTTTTTAACGCTGATGTGATTGCAATTCAAGTCGAATATATTCCAAATAGCTTTACATTAAATTGATTTACATATGACATCATACTAATACATCTGTCACCTATAAAATTTGTGCAGTATTTTTCGAAAAATGAAATAGTCACTGTATATTAACACTAAAACTATATAAAGGGACAAATTAGACGTAGAACCTTACAATGCGTTTACAAATTACATGAATTACGTAAAATTTTCAACATTTTTGCAGCAAAAAGCAAATGCATTCAAGTAATTAAATTTGATTAATTATTTTTATCTGCTCCTTATATTAATTACTGCAGTTATCAGGAGTATTATAACAATGCATTTTATTACTGTATTATTATTATTATAATATCATGAATACCCAAGATGAGCCAAGTTTATCCCCAGAAAGGATAATTCAGTTTCCATCTAAATCAATTGAAATCTATTATTATATTGCTTTCATCCATGATCTCCTTTTGATCAAGTACAAGACATAAGTTATTTCTAAATCTGTTTTTTTTTTAAATTTGTTACTTTGAAGTTTGAAATTTCTTATTATATTGTCATTATCCAGGATCTTTTTTTGATCAAGTGTAACACATAAGTTATTTTGAAATTTGTTATTTTGAAATTTGTTATTTTGAAGTTTGTTATTTTAAAGTTCAAAATGTGTTTTAATTTTTTTATCTACGAGTTATATAAAGGAACAAGAACTCTTCTTGATCAAGGGTAACACATAAGTTATTTTGGTATTTTGAAGTTTAAATTTTGCTATTATATTTTTCTATATCCATGATCTCGTTTTGATCAAGTGTAACATATAAGTTATTTTGAGTTTTGTGTGTTTGTAAATTACTGCTATTTCTCTAAATACTATGTCATTTCGTGTATTTGTTAGTACTATTTAATTCAGTAATGAACATCAGAGTGTTTTATTAATGTTGAATAACCCAAACAGTATAAGAATAATACCAATGTATTTTTGTTTTCAACAGCATTCTAAATTCATTTGAAGTATTTTTCAAACGAACAAAGAAGCAAAATTCTACATCCATTACCATTACAGAAATGAAATATATTTTGGAAAAAAAGCTGGTCGAACAGTTGAAATTTCTTAGATCAATGAAGAAAATAAACCTCAGGAAAGTATTTCAAGATGATAATAAGTAATTATTCCAATTATTGGATTTGGGCGAAGTTGATTAGATAAAAGTGATTTTAACAGTAGTTTGGTAGTTTCATATATTGAGTAATTGAAAACGGTTAATAAATAACTGAAAATATTATCCAAATTTTTTTCGCATATGAAGATATGGCTGTATCGTATTTTCAATATCCTTTGAAAATGAGAACAACTGAAGGAAAATAAGATTTATAAAGTAGAACTCAAATTTTCAGAATTTGAAAGAGAAATGGCAAATTTGACAAATTTTATAATAGTTTTTCATTCAAATATAAGGAATTAATGATCTGGGAACGTAAAACTCTTTCAGGCAAAATTTTAGTATTCGAATAATTGTGTGAGATTCTGCAAAAGATGTTATAAGAAAGGTCACAGATTTTGAGAAAGAATATTACTAATAAGTATTAAAAATTCCTCTAGATATAGTTTCAATTTTTGTTTATCCATTTATGTTAGAAGAAAATTATAATGTAGTTACTGTATAGTAAACAAAGATTAAAGTTCGTTTATTCTTTTTTACAGAAGCTTCTAAATCTATGTATATATTTTTTTAATTTATCGTATTTATCAAGTTAAATTGCCCGATTAAAATTGTAACAAAGTTTCTCTTATATAATTCGGAACCATTGGCTTTTTCAGTAACAAATTTTCATTAATGCACATTGTAATAAGTGATTTTTATCATCTTAATTTAGTGCCAAATAGAATGCCATAATGGTAGAATTTAAAAAAAGTTATTTGTGCCAAATTTTTTTGATGTCATTGAACTAACTTGCATATTTTGAAAGAAATGTCGATCTTAAATACCAGAATATAAAATGAAATATTTTTATATTGTATTATCCGAAGTGTCACGTCTCAAACTCTTCAAATTATCACAAAGTTGAATTGTTTGTACAGAATTATAACAGCGGTTACCATATTAATATTTGGAAATAGTTTATTCTAATGAAAAGGATTTCAACATACCAGATATCTTACTCAATTATTCTACAATATATGAGGGTATGTGATAGAAATTATTGTGCCATATTATCGGGAATTCTTCAGCTTTGCTATCAGTAGACGAATATAACATTTGATTTAGTTGAAGTAATCATTGTTTTCATTACAATTAACTTATAAATTATAAATATTTTAAATAAATATACAGTCTTATTTTAATACGTAGCTGTGTTATGTTCCTCATTAAAAATCATATTCACATAATTTGTACCTTTTGAATTTGAGATATAACGCATTGAAGATAACAAGAATACGAAACATTGGAAATCTTGCATTGCTCATATAATATGAAGTGCATTTTAACAGAAACAATACAGAGTTTTAAAAACAATTCTTCTATAAGAATATTTTGAAGCATAAATGTATATAAGTCTATCATGATGTTAATGAAGTAAATATTTTATACATAAACATACGCACAATTTGTATATATATATTACAACTGAACAAAACCATTTAAAGCACAAAATGCTGGAATTTGGCTTTTCTGCTGAGGAACTAATTGCAAGCCAACCTCCAATTCTTCCCGCCATGTTTCCAACGGTAGCTACAGAGGATTCAACTAATGGCAATAACCAAGATATGAACATCTCAGCTTTTTTCAACTACAGTTTAATGCCGGACGAATATGGATTCTCAGAATTATGGATGAGGCATTCCCCTCTTGTAACTGCTGTGTTATGCGTTGCTTATTCCATGGTATTCTTTCTTGGAATCTTGGGCAACAGCTTTGTTGTATCAGTGGTGTACAGATCACCAAGAATGAGGACCGTTACTAACTACTTTATTATGAACCTAGCTTTGGCAGACATATTGGTGGTAATCTTCTGCCTCCCAGCAACTTTAATGAGCAACATCTTCGTACGTAAGTACCTGCATGATTTCTTAATTCGTGCCATTTTATCGTTTTGAAGCTTTTGTTTTCGTATCGTACAATGTCCTGACATTCGGACTTCTTGGAACATGGATAATTCCGTATTTCGGAAAATTGCAAATTGCTGATTATTAATGTGAATAACCGAGGATTCACCACAAAAAGTTAATGTTTATTCAAAAAGCAATAAAGTAAGTATAAAATAAATATCACAGTATTTCAAAATAATTTATCAGAACTAAAATTCGACAATCTCCAACGATTTGGTCATGATTCACTGGCATAGGTTTTAAGTCAATAATTTTACTTTAAAAATTTTTATAGTATCAGTTTAAAAATTGATATTATTTGCGATAAAAATGTTGCCGTACTATTTCTTTTAAGAAAATATTTCCCTTGAAACATGTAATTCTCTGATTTGGATTTAGCAAAAAATTTCAGAGGAGAATGGGGTTCAATAAAGATTTACTCTTTTGATTCTTTTTACACTTCCGGTTAAAAAAATTCATTTTACTTAAAACCTCTATTTCTCAAGATTAGATATAAATAGAGCTTATAGATGGTAATTGATATGGACTCAGAAAAAAAATTCTGGACAAGGTTAGGTGGTTTAATAAGAAATTTCTCGTCCGATTTTTTCCATTTCCGGTTCAAAAATGTTCCGTGAAACATCTAATTCTCGATATACATATAAATAAAGCTTAGATAATGATTAATATGGATTCAACATCCATATCAGCTATTATTTAAGGAGGAGGGTAAAATGACGAAATTTCGAAGGAGATAAAGGCGTACTAAGGATTTCCACATCCAATTCTGGAAATGGCACTTCTGATTCTAAATTTACATGAAAATCTGTTTCTCGGAATATGCTATAGGTATGACTTAGGTGATGATTGATATAGATACAACATTAAATTTTAGAGAAGAATGGTGGTTCATTAAGGATTTTCATTCCAATTTATTTTTTCACTTCCGGTTCAATTTTTTTAGACATTTATTTTTCAGGATTGGTTGTAGCCTGAGCTTAGATGATGTCTTATATGACTTCAGCATTAAATTCTGGAGGAAGTAGAGGGTTTATTAAACTTTTGCTTACGAGTGGGATAGCGTCAATCCCAAACGAAGAACCTCTCAAAAAGACAGGTATTTCACATACCCTATTCCAAACAGTTCTATCCCCTTTTGCAGACATTGGAGTCCATGAGCACGCATAAAAAAGTTATAGTTTCTAAATTTTTTTACTGTCCCAGGAGCAATAAACGCTCCATTAGAAAAAGTTGCTTTGAACACCAACTATTGTCAAAAGGAAAAAGGTCTGTGCTAAAATTGCCTTCTAAAATTGAAAAATTGGAATTGGGTCGATTTTGAGTCGTGCTGCTGGGACTGACTGCAGATTGAAACCAAACTTTGTATAAAATGTATTAGTGTAATTCTACTTGCAGGCGACCCAGGATTTGTAGGGCAATGAAACCCGATTTTTGTTTTGTCATACGTAGTCTTGAGAAGGTATTGTTTTCACACAAATTTCGGTATTTTGATTATATATGTTTGAAGACCTCGTGAACATTTTTTTGATTTTATTAGAGAGATCTCCGTATGTCTGTCTGTCTTTGGTCTATATCTTATGCATACGATAGTAGCCACAAATATTAATGGATTTTCATAAAACTTTATATCCGGCTTTGTTATTAAAAAATCTAGAACTAGATAGAATTTTTTAAGATTCGAGTAAAAGCTTTGAATTTTATTTTAAATTTTATATTTTTTTAACATGCAAAATAGGACAAAATTTGACATTATCATGCATAAAAGGGTTTATTTATGGCTCAATGATCACTCGACTTAATGCTTTCAATATTAATTTTTTTTGTTCGTGATGTCATTAGCCCCCCTTGAGGGCAAATTACCCACATCGGGGGGGGGGGGGTACATTGTCAAGTATGGTATCAATCGAAATATTTTTGAACCCTTTAAAATGAGGGATAACATGCTGTAGTTGGAAACATTTGTACCCACAATACTAATTTTTTAAGTTTTTTCTTGAAAAACATTTCTGGTCTGAGAAAGTCGAGTTCAGTCACTCTCCAGTAAATTTACGGAGCAATAACTCGCCGAATATTACAGATAAATTGTGTAAAATTTTTTCTTTAGAGTAGTTTCTGTACAGTGCAACTTTTTCTAATTGACCTGCTTTACTCTAGAGACCGTATAAAAGTATGCACTCCCTATATATATGAAAATACCGCCCTTCGTAAGAAATTACATTAAAGAATTTCACTTGTAATTTTATCAATCTTTCAAATTGGAAGCATCTATCTAAAACCAATTGCTAAAGCTTGAAAATTGAGGTCCACATTTCTAAAAATCCCTGTATACACTGTAAAATATTCTGCATTTACTTTGTTGATTATTTCCGCAAACTGATAAGAAAATCCACAATTGCAGGCGTTCATGAAAATTCCAGCTTCATTTCTGAAATATTCAGCTAATTATTGTCTGCTGAAGCGTTAATTTTGTATTTTAATATACATATTATCATAACTATCAGGATATGTGTTTTTATAGCCCGAAGTGAGCAGGCATATTGGAGAGAAGTCAATTGAAAGAACTTAACCTAACTTTGAATCCAGTCTTAGTCATCTAATCCTCACTATCTGAATTAATCCCCACCATTTAGCAAAGTTGTTAACAACTCATTTGTATTAATTGGCAACGTCAAAACTTTGTAAATGCAGTTTATTTTAATTGCCACATTACGCTAGATTTATAATTAATCTAGGAAGTGTGGATGTGGTGAGATTTCTCAGTTTTTGTTCTTAGATACAACACTCAAATATTATTACTCATAATCAGCTTGTGGCAGAGTAAAAATGAAATACTCTACAAGACGATTTTTATACCGTTTCAGCAAAGTCTTAGGGATATACCATCATTGGAATTACCATCATTGTCGGATGTATCGAATAAGTATATATTTATTATGTGTGTTGTATATTTTAGTACGGAGTGTTTAAGAAAATCTTAGAATGGCAAAATTCTGAATGCTCTTAAAGTAATTTTCAGGAAAGGTTTTATTTCATTAGATTTAATAATAAGCCCTATTTCCGTATTATAGCGTCATATATGTAAACGTTAATTTTATCTCTTTGTTAACTGTTATGTCAAGTCTGTCATATGCACTAAAATATATTTTCTTATTTAAATAACTCATATAGCATTAACATCTAAAATGATTGTAACATTTCAACGCACTGCAAAATATGAAATTAGTTCTTGTTCTAAATTTTCTAAACAATTTTAGCGTCTTCAGTTTGGCGCATGTGGGTTAAAATTCATGTTTTGGAGAATTTGTTACATACACGACCAGGATGTTTAATTCTTCGGATTTGCTTGTGCCAGTAACTTTGCACGTGCAGAGATTCTTATAGTTATTTTTAGGGGAATCAAATTAAACATTTTAAAATAAATTTATTGAAGGAGAATGTCTTTTGGAACACTACTAGATGCATGTATTTTAAACTTGCGAGCAACACCGGCTGTATCTTCTAGTTATTTTACGACGGACAAAAGTTTGGGTATTGACAAAAATAAAATCGTTGAAGATATAATCTGATTTGTTGTGTAGATCAGGTACATTTTTAATTAGATTTATCTGATTTGTTGTCTAGATTACATAATCGTTTAATAAGATTTATCTGATTTGTTGTCTAGATCAGATAATCTTTTAATAAGCTTCATCTGATTTGCTGTCTAGATCAGATAAATTTTTATTAAGATTTTTCAGGGCAATTTTGCTGCAAAATTAATAAAAACTATACAGATTTTTTTCTAATTTAAAATTTTACTTATATTTGCAGTGTATAGTTTCGAACTTATTTTGCATTTTTTATTTCCATCCAAACAGTATATTTAGATGGAGGAAAATTCTAGCTAATAGTTGGAAACCTACGTCTCTGATGTAGTAGGCAAAGAGGTGCATGCAAATATTTTCTTGATAGTCTGGCAAGTGTACACCACGTTTGCAGGTGCTGTAGGTGCAAAATCATAAATATGAATAGCCGAATTTTATTTACTCAACTGTGAAGAAACACGTACCATAAAAATTATCAAAATACGTTGTGTTAGAAATAAGAGTTAGTTGTTATTGCATATTTTACGTTTATTTCCCCTTTATACATAGTATAATATATAGGAAAAGTATTTGTGACGGGGTCGAAAAATCGAAATCGAGTTTTCGACAGAAGAACAGGTTTCAAGCATCCTTGAATTTGAGGTTATGTCTGTGTGAGTGTATCACTGGGTGCGAACGAATAGAGAGCATTTAAAATGAAATTTGGTATACATATAACATTGCATGAATATTGAAACACTATTGATTCTAAACGCAGTCGAATATTCAAAAGCCCCCTCGCCCACCCCAATTTTCAAAATAAATTTTGAAAAATTCATTAAAATATCAGAACCTTCAATAATCGTACGTAAATGATCATTTCTTATGTAATTTTTCTTTTAGAAAATGAATATCATAAACTTTAGAACACCAGTATGAACCATTCTCGAAATATTGAACATTTGTCAAATAAATTATAAAAAAAATCACATAAAATTAGAAAAAGTATTAACTATTGTGAATTATATTGACTTCTCTTGTATATGAAATACGTTTTTCTTTTTTATTGTAATATTATGCGTAAATGTGATAAAATTCTCATGGATCTAGTTCGTTCCATTCACGAGAAAAGATGCTTTGCTAATAGTGTTGTGCAACTCCTCGCCTCTTGAAATCTTATCCTTGTGATTTCAAGCTGACAGCCTTTTGATTCGTTGTTGGGTTGACAGTCCTGCCTTAAAGAACCTTGCCTTTTAAGTTACGTGGGAGCTTCTGGAGACGAGACTGAAAATATTTTTCGAAAATTTTTTATTTTCACCTACTTTGCGGGAAGAGGAGGGTACGGAATAGAAAATCCGACTTTGTTATGTTCTGTCCCGTGATCAGTTCCATAAGTGTGCAAAGATTTAGCCGTGTAAATTACTGTGGGGGATTTGAGAGGTTTTGAAAACTTTTGAAATTCCCCTTATGTATAAGTCACAACTAGTAAATAATAATAGTTCATTTCAAGACGAAAAATAGTAATGCTACACCAACACGATTTCGAACCCTGGATCTTCAAACTGGCCAGCTGACGCTCTACCGTTCAGCTACTGAGACAGAATTGCAAGCTTTTATTGTCGAAGTAGTCTTTGCATTCTCCACTTTCTAATGCCACATTGGCGTGCAACTGATAATCTAACTGCTGTTTTCAATTTCACTGCTATATTCTGCTATTTTAATCGAATCAATCTGACTGCTGCCTTCTGCTATCTTTACCTTTGCTTAGCCCCCTGATGCTATTTTTATCCTGCAGGTTTGCTTCTTGCGTGTCTGTTTTCCTCTCAGTTTGAAATCGGTGCTCTATATCTCAAAGTCCACTGAATGCGTGCTAGTCGTACTAGGGTCACTTTCAGACTTCCGAAATCTTTGCATTAACCTACAGGGTTGATTTGTTCGAGCGTCATTGTGAAGAACCTTGCTGCCCGAACCGGCAATCGAACCCTGGATCTTTCAGCTGGCCAACCGCTGCTTTATATTTTCCTTTGCATGTGAATAAAAACATTAAATACACTCATAAATTCGAAACAGTTAAAAGGATTAACGTGCAAGCTAGTAGATTAAAACTAAGTATGAATTTGTAATATGTAGGCAAAATACATTACTTTTAGAGACCTTTTTGAAATATATATGGTTCAAGAATGTTACTGACCACTTGTATAAACCAAATAATCTGATGTGTACAGCATATAACTTTCCCTAAAGATTCATAATTACATTCTCTTTATTTCTTGAATAATCCATTAAATTGAGTTTAATTTCATAACATAACATGCATACTTATTTTAAATTACACTAAATTTGCACTTTTAATTAAATTTTCGCTTTCACTTGGTAACTGGGTTGATTTTTAAAAATGGCAAAAAAAAAAAAAAAAAAAATCTCGAGAGCGGTTAGATCTACAGTGATGGAGTTGGTCTTATTATTTTCATCGTGAAAAATTACGTATAAAGCAATAATTTAATCCATATATTTAAGCATGCATATATTTTAGATTTTGACGATATTTGCAGGGCATTTTGTAAAACAAGGCCCGCTCTGTTTTTTCAAATCATACCAAAATGTAATCAACTGCAGGGTGACCCACAGCTAATTATTTACCCACCACATTTTGTAAAATTTGGGTAATTAGTTTTTTAGTTAAAGTGGATATAGATAATTTTTGCTGGCCATTGCGCAAAAAAAGGCAGGTTCTTTTATCCCGAATCATACCAAAATCTAATCAGCACTAGGGTAACCCACATGTGATATACCTATAACATTTTATAAAATTTGGTCAAATATTTCTTGAGTTAGAGCTAATACATTCATTGCACACACACACATATACACATACATACACACAGATGTCACGCTGAAAATAGTTCTTTGGTATTCTAGAGGTCACAAAATGTGTTGATTCGTCTAAAACTCGAGTTGCCATTTTCGACATGATTCCAATACTTTCCCTCTGCATTTCCATGTATTGCAGGGAAAGTAAAATAACGAAATGGAACCACGAAGTTTCGATGAAACTGAGATATGATTATACTTCGAAATCGTAAAATCTACAAGCGTATTACATAGAAATTTCCCGAATGTGCAATGCTTAAACTTTATTAAAATGTCTTTAATAATATTAAAAAAAAAGCGAAACATATTAAACATATCGTATTATCTCTTCTATGGCAGAGGCATTATTAAATGCGACATGTATTACTTTTGCAATCGTAAGAGCATTATATCTGCAGTCTGATGGAAGTTTTGCATTATTTTGTGTTGAACTAGATTAATGATACTTGATATCAAATACGCATGAGGGTTTAAAGTTTCAATGTAGTTTCCTGCCATTGAAATAAGAGTTACGTGTTTTTGGATTCCTGATGAAGTATGAATAGAAACATTAAATACATTTATATAAATTCCTATTCTTGGAAGTGAGTAACTGGAGATTGAAAACATGATTCATAGGATGAATGGAAAATATATCTTCATTAAGCGTGTGCATTTACTTTCCAAATAAAAGTATTTTCTTTGCAAGAGTATCGTTGCGAACGTGTAAAATACTATCACTGGAGTCTCTTTTGAAAACCAGACGGAGAAAACACCCGTACAGGTAACATTCCCTATGGCGTGAATCTAGGGTTGTCATATGCTGAAGTTTGGTGGGATTTGCCATTTTTGGTGCTTTATATCCAATTTGGCGACTTTTTGAAGGTTCGAGAGCCACCTCAGCATAACGAATCTACGAGATATAAGAAATTTCTAACTTTAAGTCTCTACAGAGAGTCTATAAATGGAGTCAACACTCACTCCAGGAGCAGTTGACGATATGCTAGCTACATTAAGCTGTGAGTGCGATAATGTTTTGAGAGTAATAGTTGCTGTTTTGCGGCATGAAATGCGCCACCAAAGTTTTGAGAATAGTATCAGTTGTTTTGTGAAGTTAGGAGCATTTAAATACTGTTTTACTGTATATTGTTTCTGTTTACGCTATGTTTATGCATAAACGTGTTAGTTATCCAGAATTTATTACCTTGAAATATATAATTATATATTGTATTGTATATATATGTATATATATATATATATATATATATATATATATATATATATATATAACGCTTCGGCAGGCGATAACTAGCTAAATATTTCAGAAATGAAGCTGCGAATTTCATGAACGCATGTAATTGTAGTTTTTCTTATGAGTTTGCCGAGATTTTTAACTCTATTAGTAGGTGAAAAAAGCTGATGTAGTCAGCACATGACTTTCCCTGTAGACTTAAATTTATTTTCTCTTACTTTCTTTAATAATTCATTAAATTGAGTTTTCCTGCACAAACATATAAGCCCACTTACTAAAATTTACAATGGATTTGCGCTTTTAATTCAATTTTCGTTTTTATTTGGTAACTCCACGTACTAAATTCAAAGACGGCTTAGCAAAAATGCGAAAAATCTAGAATATTTCGAGAACGACTAAAGTTGGAATAATGGGGTTGGTCTTATTATCGTAAAATACTACGTACACAACCGAGATTTAATGAATAAATTTGAACATATGTAACCTTTTATTTCAGATTTTAATGATTTTTGCGAGCAATTTTGCAAAGAAAAGCAGGTTATGTTTTACCGAATCATACCAATATCTAGTCAACACAAGGGTCAACCACAAGTGACTTGCCCACTAAATGTTATGAAATTTGGTCCTTTCGTTTTTGAGTTACAGGGGACACATACATTGCACGGACAGACACACACACACACATGCGTCAAGCTAAAAATAGTTTTTTCGTATTCTTGAGGTCTCTAAACGTGTAGATCCATCGAAAACTCGAGTTGCGATTTTCGGCATGATTCCAATACATTCCCTATGCATTACTATGTATTGCAGGGAAAGTGAAAATGAAGAAATGTTTCAGAATGTATAAATAAATAAATAAGATTTCCGCCCCTTTATCCATTTTTGTTCTGAGTTTCGTTTCAGACCTGCACATTCTAATATTTCTTCTTTATTTAACCGTATTCTGTCTGATAAACTGGGTGATAAGGATGACTTTAAAAGCTTTGCTGGGGTGTACGTTGTCCCCCTGTTGTCCACCGATGGTAATTTTAAATTTTATATTGGAAGTACTAAACGCACCGTTGGCAGAACCTGCTCGGGATGTCAGGGATAGTAAACTTTCTATCGGCTCTTGCTCAAATTGTTGTTAAAGGTAATTTTCAGCCTTTTTTTTAAAAGACTTTCCTTTTGATGCGTTGTAATAACCCTCGTGATATTCTCCTTTTTGAATCCCTTTTTATTTATATTTACCGTGAGTCCGTTTGTAATTTTGACCCTGTTATGAATTTGAGTTACGCTTGGCGACTCATTCTCGACTCCATGCAATTCAAGTCTCTGCAAAGTTATCTTTGACGTCTTCATCTTTGGAATTATGCTTGATTGCCCCCCCGCCCACCCCCTTTTTTCGATTTCTGTAATTAAATTGTAATTTAATATGCTGTTCTTTTATTGTTGAAATTTTTGAAACTCTAAAAAAATAGTTTACGGTTTATTCTTGTCTAAACGTAGATTCTTTTGTAAATTGTATTTATGCAAATTTTGTCGCTATATCTGGTCTATATATGAATGATTCAAGTTTATTTCCGTGTAGCCACTGATAAAGAGCGTACTTATACTCGAAAGCGCTCTGGTCTTTTTTTTAAACTTTCGTACGTCTTGTAGGAAGTAAAATAAAGACCCTCTGTTGTGGATGTGTGCTTAATTTTTGCTGTTTCAGAATGTTTTATAGTGTTTTATAGTGGTTTTATAGTGGTAAAACATTGGTAAAACGCAGCGGGGAAAATACTGAAAATAAAGAAACCAGGGACTTATAACTTTTTTTATCCATGGAATTATTCTTGCCATGTCCCACGCGCGCTCAGTTGAGCATTTTCTTGATTATATGCAGAGCCCTGTTCTGTGATAGATGGCTCTTAAGGTAGTAAAAATTCTAAACTGTCTAAGTAAATAACAAAACATAAGACGTAACTAAATTAATATAAAATCTTATAACTACAGCATACATTGAAAGTTTGGGTGTCAACCAGTCTTGAAAGTAAATAAGCTAATGTGGACAGCACATGGCTTGTTTTACAGACTCAAATTCATAATCCATTGAGATTAATTACCCTAAGTAACAAGATTATTTGCTATTTTAGTAGCAAATAATATTGCTATTATAGTAGCAGTTTTAATACGTCTTATTTTTCATTAGACAACTTAATGCATTTTAAAACTTCGCCATTTCCTCAAAATTTCCAATAATTTTAATAATTCGAAAATGGATCATGTTATTGTATTGGAGTTGGTCTTTTGCGTTTCAAAACTATAAGCAAACTCTAAGGGCTACGCGAATAAGAAAGAAAGTATATGATATAACTAATTAAATGTTTATTTAAATCTTCATTTTTTAAATTAAAAGTTATTGAAAAAGTCATTCAAATTTATTTGTCAAAAGTTGTAAAGAACATTGCTGCCACAACCGGGAATCGAACCTTGGATCTCCGAACTAGCCAGCCGACGCTCTACTGTTGAGCTACTAGGACGAAATTGCACGCTCTTTTCGGTGAAGTGGACTCTGCATTCTCCACCTTCTAATGTCAGATTGGCGAGCAACCAACAACCTGACTGACCACCTCCTGCTATCTTACCTTTAACCTCCTGCTACTACTATTTTTACCCAGGTTAGTATTCTGCGTGGTCGTTATCCTTGTAGTTTGAAATCGGGGATCAATCTTCTTCCAGAGTCCACTGAATTCGTACTAGTCTTACTAGGGTCACTTTCACTCCTCCGACATATCTGCCCTAACCTACACGGTTGATTTGTTTGAGTGCCATTGTAAAGAACTTCGCTGCCCCAACCGGAAATCCAACCCTGGATCTCTGAACTGGCCAGTCGACCCTCTACCGTTGAGCTACTGGGACGAAATTGCAAGCTCTTATTATCGACGTATATAGTCTCTGCAAAGTCTTTAAATGAAATTATTATTAATTAAGCGGAACATTGGTACAGAACTTGTACTACAAACTTATGTTTTTTTATTACATCTAACTTTCATATAAAATTATCATTTAACAGAATATTAGAGATGAGTGAAGGAAAGTCATTCTCCATTCCTAATCAGTGAAATCAACATATGTCTGAAATTTGTCATCCAGTTTACTCAAAACTACAATAGATAGGAAGAGGAAATTTTACATACACACGGGAAATTGCACGCAGGTTTGCAGAATCACAATTTGAATTATCAAAATGAATTGCAACAGGGTGAAACGCTCATTTTCAAACTGCACATGCTCACTATGCTTCCTACAAATAGCGTGTAAAGAATTCATTGTTGTGCAAAAATTTAAAAACGAGTCGTTAAGCGTCACTACCAAATTTCCTTTTTTTCCCTGCACGGTTGCTAGAAGAAAGAGACGAAACAAAATACATATCATGAAGTTAGTGAGTTACCCCTTATCTCCATGTTATATACAATAATAAAATGCAAATCTATGGAACTACGTTTTGGTCATTTAAAAGTTTTACTTTGAGTCCATTGCGTTCCTGTATTTTAATTTGTTTAACTTGCAATTCAATTTCCAAAAAATTATGTGCTCTTTTGTATTATTAGGATTCTCTAATATTGAAATAAGTTTTCTATACTTCTAAATACATGAATTATTTGTTAAATTAAGTTTTCATTTGAAATATTTCAAAGTTCGTATATATATATATATATATATACATATATATATATATATATATATATATATATATATATATATATATATATATATATATAAATATATATATATATATATATATATATATATATATATATATATATATATATATATATATATATATATATATATATATACAGGGTGCCCCAAAATGATTGAAACGCGTTTTAATTCTTTACCTGTTAGAGATAAGTGGACAATGTAAATTGCAAAAATGTTGAAAATAAGGTAGAAATATGACTACGTTAATGAAATAGTCCTCCCATTAATTTTCAACAAGTTCCAGTTTTAAAATTTTTATGCGACCCCCTTAGATAAATTTGGTCAATCAGAAAATTTTTATTTTTAATGCAACAAGATCATTAAAAAAACGCATATCTGTATGTTTAATATTGAGCGAGTTATATTTAATTGAAAATTGAATATATTGTGAATGGGGACCATATATTAAATTAGAAATACAAATTTGTGACATATCACAAAAAGATAAAACTGGATGATAATACATAGGATACCCAACCGTGTAGTGAGTATCACTGTCTGTGTAATGCTTAATTTAGATGCATTTGGGTTAAAAATTTTTGACACATATTAACGTATTTTTCATCTAAACAATTTCCATCGTCAGTTTGTTTAAGATTCCTATTTTCACTCATGACACAGCCTTTCACAAGGTACGGAAAAGTGGCATAAGTCAGATTTTTCCTTTATCATAATTCAGTTGATTTTAAAGATACAGATATACGGGGTTTTTTAATGATCTTGTTGCATTAAAAATAAAAAATTTCTGATTGACCAAATTTGTCTAAGGGGGTCGTATAAAAATTTAAAAAGTGTAACTTTTTGAAAATTAATGGGAGGACTATTTCATTAACGTAGTTTTATTTCCTACCTTACTTTCAACATTTTTGCAAATTTTATTGCTCACATATCTTCAACAGGTAAAGAATTTAAGCGCGTTTCAATCTTTTTGGGACACCCTGTATATATATATATATATATATATATATATATATATATATATATATATATATGTATATAATTTATATATATATATATACAGAAACTTTAACCTTCCCCAATTAACGAACCTTTTTCTTTCATAACTCTTATTCCAAATTCTTATCACCTGTCACACGCTGATTGTAACGTCATCAAATTCTATCTCACTCTCTTAATATTACCAGAAAATGCGCATATTTCTTCTTTTCATCTTACAACAGCATATGTGGCCACTAACCTAACCACTTGATTCGAATTCATCTTCTCTCTCAGCCTTCAATAGCATCTAGTTATAATTAGACGCCTAAAAGGTCCCCATCACATTTTTGAAGTATAGAAACCGCGAGGATGGCATATTTCCCCTGTAGTCAGCATATTCCTCCCTCCGACCTAAATGCAACTTATGCCTAGCCACGGCAGACTGCACTGAGACTTTATTAGAGATAGAAGTCGACGAAACGTTCGGCCAAAGTAAAAAATTGTGTTCTAAGACTATAAAACTAATAAATTAGATTTTCATGTGATTAACTAGCCTATACTTTGGATCAGTTTGGAAACCACTGATTTAAACCTCACAGAACCGATAGAAAGTGAAATGCCGTAGCTGTGAAATTAAACTTCATTAATTAATTATTATGTTGTATACTTACACAAAGTAAAAATATAAATTATCCTTAGAGATTTAGAATTAAGAAACATAAAAGCACATAGTATTATTTTATTTATATTTTTAGACTGTCGGCGTAAGTTGATGGATTTCTGTTACTACTGTAGCTGAAAGAATATTAGATATCCATCCAAATGGAAAGTTAGACGTGGCTTTTCGTTAAATTACCGATTGAAATAGAGTGTATGTTTAATGGTGCTTAATATACAATTCGTGAGATTTGCTGTTTTAATGCTCTTTACTTCCCTTGAAACGCGAATTAAGCGTCGTTGTGAAATATAGCTTAATTGAAGAGATTAAATATATAGTGGAGAAATCAATACAGTCTATTAAGATATGCAATCATTCTACAGTTTTCCAAATTATGCTTACAGTTATTACATACAAAAGTAACCTAAACAAATATCACAATTTTTGTAAGATATTGTTTGTGTCTCTGTCGGTGTTGCACATTGTGGAATATTCAGGCTACTGTCAACCGTAGAATTTGGTATACGTATCGATGCCTCTAGGCAAGATTTAAAGAACATGTTGAATTTGTTTAAAAGTTGTGAATTCTTAAAGTCAATATTCGGTTTATATTTTGTATTTCAAATCAAATCACAGGACACAAGGCTAATGCAAATTTTATAAAGAACATTTATTATTCAGGAAACCACAGTTTTACCAAAACAATAAATGTTAGGAGAGCAATTTGTGAAACAAATTATCTGGTTTAACTACGTTTCCAATTATAAGAAAGTTGGTGACTACACCAGCCTCTTTCTTTTGTGTTTCATTCTTGCAAAGTGATTGATTACTTTATTGTAATCTAAATTTATTGCTAACTCTATTTTAACTGAAAAAAATCTAAACTACATGATTTGTCTTCACATGTTGTTTAACGCAGATAAGAATTTATCAATTTGCGCCTACTAAATGAATGTTTCGTTGCTAAACCAGTCATTGGCAACATTAAAAATGTGAGACACAGTGTGAAAATTTTAGGATATATTGGAAACATATTATTGGCTATGATCATTTTTAAAACAGTGTGATAGTTGGTTCCTTACTTGAAAATACTGTTTGAATTCTACTGAGAATCATAATGATCTAGTTGGGCTAAGGAGGGAACGTACCATTGTTCATCTGCAGAACTTATGCCATCCTTCGACGAGTAATCTATGCGAGTGATACTAGCTCTTTGGTGCCATTAGTTGGAGGGGAAATTACATGTGTTCCAAGATCCATAGAGAGGCAGGGTTGTTTGGTAAGGAAGAAATGAAGTTCTCTCTTGTGGCGTCACTGCCCAACCGCTCACCCTAGTTACTGCCCCTATACAGGAAGGTCTTAAGCAAAATTTAAGGGTAGGTCAGATATACAAAAACAAGCCAGTTTTGTAAAAGACAGTGTGGCCGCAAACGCTACCGTGGGGTACTACAGATGCTAGAGATGCAGGAAGAAACTAAAAGAGAGGATTGCAGATAATAAAACACATGTTTATAAGACATAACAATTACAAGTATCGGATACAAATGTGTATCATAGAATTAAAGTAGGTGTTCAAAGTTCTTGTTTTCCGCAGATGTACATATTTCACCCAGGATTTGCAGGATTATTTCAATAGGACCTTTTCTGCAAGATCGATCGGCCGGAAACTACCTCTCAGTTGGCCCCTACATTCACCCGACTTGTCTCACATTGATTTCTTCCTGTAAGGTTACCTCAAAAGCCTTGTTTACTAGACCCTTGTTCTTCTTCGGTCCTGACCGTCCGACCTACCCGAAGGTGTAGGGTATCTGTTTGGACGGCCGGAGAATGCCACGCAATTTAGACCGGAATCCAGTGAGGAAGGCATCCACAGGGATCGCACCCTCCTTTCCATACCACCAACCTCTCAGAAGGACTTACGAACCCACATATTTGACGTGATCGTACTTTGCGTGAACACGTCTACACTTTGGGCACGGGCGGGAATCGAACTCTGGTCATCCTAGTGCAATTCGCACGTGCTAACAACTGGGCTATCGCGCCCCATATCAGACCCTTTTTTTTTTTGCGACCCAGACCGTGCCCCTTACCAACAAAGGGTTTAAAGGGTGGAACGCACGGCCGGGAAAAGAGCTGCCCCAGCATTAAAACAAAAACACCGCGAATAAGTCCATGTTAAAATATTCTCAGTTTTCCCACATTAAACAGGAAAGAAGAGACCAGAGAGGCAGAAAAATCAAGAACCAAATAAACAATCCACCACTAAATAAGAAAACACATATATATGAAACAAATGCCAAAAATGTCTCTCCGGAAGAAAATACGAATAAACAAAACAACAGCCACGACCAAACGCGAGGAGCTTAAAAACTTCAACCTAAATAAAAACAAAGCCAACAAATCTCCAAATACTCCGGAAAAACCTACATAAACATAAAAATAAACCAATCCTTCCAAACACCTTAATAACAGAGAACAGAAATAACAAGAACAGAAATAACAACTACCAACCCATAAACAAGCAGAAAGACCAAAAGCGAAAGAAAACCAAGAGGACCAATACCGCCTCAAAGCAACAAGAAAAGAAGCGGCACCAACCGAAGGCAAAAACAAACACAAACCCCAAATAGAAGTTTACAATCCAACAGTCAGAATTCACCGAAAATCAAGTAAATACCAAAAGCAAACTAGCGTGTCCTCTAACTACAATCCAAGAAAAAATAACCAAAATACAAAGTACAATCCTCCCCCACAACAAACAAATGAGAAAAAGGGTGCGTCGCCATCAACATCCAAGGACCACACCAAACCAAAACTTTTCCGACATACATAAAAACAACTATAATAAACAAACAAACAAAAAAAACCAACCAACCAACAGCAAAGATGTCCCAGGGAGCGCCTATAAAACCTAATTTCAAACTACAAAACAAATAAGCTAAAAACCTAATCTAAAATACAAATCCTCTACTATACCATAGAAGGAGAAGATACATAACGACAAGCCATAAAATATATATATATATATATATATATATATATATATATATATATATATATATATATATATATATATATATATATATATATATATATATATATATATATATATATATATATCAGACCCTTCCACGACCCAGACCGCGCCCCTTGCCAACGAGGGCTTAAAGGGTTTGGTAATATCAGACCCCTGTAACATCTGACGCTGGCCTTTTTTGAATGAGTTCGCCAATCTATGCGTCGACGTTGCCATACATGCATATCTGCGGATGGCAAGAACTTTGAACACCTACTTTAATACTATGATAAACGACTGTACAAGTAATTGATACTTGTAATTGTCGTGTCTAGTAAACCCATGTTATACTATCTGCCTTCTTTTTTAACACTTTACAACATAGTTGAAAATATTTATGACTTTATTCATTCTGTCTGTCTGTCCGTTAGCACGATAACTGCCGTAAAAATGGCTTTATCAAACTGAAATTTTAGTATGTTTTTCAGACGGTCTGTGGGGCCTATGGGAATATAAATGAATATTATCACCCAATTAGTTTTTTATTGAACCCGGGTTGAAAAAATGAAATACATTGAATCCTATGGGACCTAATTGTTCAAACATTTTTTAAGCGAATTTCAAATTCACAAATTGCTTCGAAAATTTTAAGAAATATTCAAATTATCCCATAAAATATATAAAAAAAATTCAGTAAAATATGTCGGATAGTTTTTTAAATAAAAATTATTTGATACAGGGAGAAAAACAAATTTAATTAAATTCTGATTCTCATTATATCCTCCAGAAAGAAAAAGAGATATATTATATAATAAATATCTTTCCAAGAGTTTAATTGTTTTACATATGAAAAAGGTTTCACATTTTAAAATAAATATGGTAGATAACAATTTTTCAAATTTTTAAATAAAATAAATTATTATAGTATTGTGATGAATGAAATGCTGCTTTTATATAGAGGCGATTTATATTTCGATGACGTCATTTGAATAAAGTTCATTTGTTTTCGATGACGTTTTCAAATATAATAAATTATTGTAGTGTTATGATAATTTAAAAAATATTACCGAGGAATATATTGCATTTTAGAGATGTTTAAACCAGGCAATTTATATTTTAACGCAATCATTTGAATGAAGTTAATTTTCTTCGATGAAGTTTTCAAATATAATAAATTAATATAGTATTGTGATAATTTTAAAAATATTACCGAGGAATGTATTGCATTTTAGAGATGTTTGTATAAAATTGCATTGAAGTTGGAAAGTATTTCATAATCAATGCTTTATGCATGATTGATCTTTCTTGTTCACTTATGTAAAATGTAAACAGCAAAATATGTAGAATGAGTTGTATAAGAATTGCTGTATTTCTTTAACGCAAAATTATTTAGCTCGTGGAGTCTGCATAGCTGATATGAATGAAATATTCATTGATTTTACAGAGAGAAGGGCGATTTCTGTTGATGAAGTTTTAAGCATAGAGTTTAATTACTTCTACTTCCATGGTCTTAAGTCTTTAAATAAAATAAATTATTATAGTATTGTGATGAATGATATGAATGGGAAAATGTTATGAATGAAATGCTGCTTTTATAGAGAGAGCCAGGCGTGTTATATTTCGATGGCGTCATTTGAATAAATTTCAGTTGTTTTTGATGAAGTTTTCAAATATAATAAATTATTGCAGTATTATGATATTGTTAAAAACATTACCGAGGAGCCAGTCGATTTATATTTAATTGACGCCATTTGAATGAAGATCATTTTTTACGATGAACTTTTAAGCTGTCAAATATAATAAATTATTGTAGTATTATGATATTGTTGAAAACATTACCGAGGAGCCAGTCGATTTATATTTAATTGACGCCATTTGAATGAAGATCATTTTTTTCGATGAACTTTTAAGTTTTCAAATATAATAAATTAATGTTGTATTGTGATAATTTTTAAAATATTATCGAGGAATGTATCGCATTTTAGAGATGTTTAAATGAAATTGCATTGAAGTTGGAAAGTGTTTCATAAGCAATGCTTTATGCATGATTGATCTTTCTTGTTTTTGTGCTTCCTCCATGTGTAGCACCTTACGGTAACGTTTGCGTCCATACATTCCTATTTAAAACGCGATTGTTTTTGCGTGCCTGACTTATATCCTTTAAGTTTGTCTGAGACCTTGGCCTTCTGGACCGCCCTGTATATCAGCTTTTATAGCCAAGTTAGAAACTTTATAGGAGTCTTATCTCAAGTCCCAGGAAGGCGGTCTCGTATATAAAGGAAAACAAATATTTTACTGAAGAGTATTTACAACAATTTTTTTTATAAAATCTGTAATTCAAATATATCAATAAAATAATTCTTTAATAATACTGTGGGATTCATACATTTAGTTTGCAAATAGGATATACAAATAAAGCAATTCACACTCGTAAAAGTTTAAGATCCAATTTAAGATTATATCCGGATTGATGTTATTTTAAATTTGAGGAATGCAAGCAAATCACTAATTTTGCAATATATAATGCGTTATTATAATGCGTTAAATCTTCAGTGTCTAAATTTTTTGTTCTCCAAATATTTCTTAAAATTAATGTTCCATTAAGCTTGTGTTCGATATGATTTTATTTCAAAGAGATAAAAGTGTAAATTGTTCAGTGTTTTCAAGCGAATATTATTTTGGAAATAGAATATATAAATAGAATAATTTGATTTAGAATTTGTTTGATGGTATCTAGATTAAAAGTACTTTAAATTTGAATGTTTTTGTATCTGGCAATAACTGATTTTTCTGCTATAAATGAAAATTTAAAAATTCGTATACCAACGCGGCTTAATTTAAGGATTTATTTTTATTAATTTACTTTTCTTCCCTTCTGTTTTCATCATTTATAATATAAAGAAATATTGATCCATAATTTAAACTTAGAAACTACAACTTAGATGCTACAACTGTAGTCAAGGGACATTTTACTTTTGAATTAAATTTGTTTAGCAAATTGGAATATATAGATTGGTATAAAATAACCAAAACGCGCTGCACAATGTAAACAGAGACAAATCATGTAAATTTACAGTACAGAGATAATTTCGTCTTTTGAGTTGAAAATAAATGATAAATTGAAGTAGATAAGTATAACATTGTTGCACTGGCGACCAGGAATGGTATTTGATTGACATGCTGTTGTAAACAAAGACTATTTTTACAGGAAACAATTATGTACAGCTTTAAAACTTTGTCAAGATAACAAATAATATTTTCTTTTTCTTTTTACGATTGTGATAAGTCCCTTTAAAAGGCAGTGATAAGTCCCCTTAAAATGTGAAGTTTGCTCTTAATAAATACATTCTGCCGGTCTTTTCTAATATTTCTTTTTCCAAATTTTGGAATTATAATTCGTATTTTTCTTCTATTTTACAGTTATAAATCAGGATATTTTAATAACAATTATATTACATCTTTCTTCCAGTTCAACAATTTTTTATTTTGGTACAGTTGGTTCTTCTATAAGTCCAGTTTCAAAATTTTCCACTGTTTCTGTACTTGTTACTGCTAATTTCTTCTTTTCTCTACGTTCTTGTCTAAATGCACGTTCAAATTTTACAACCTGTGCTTCATTCATTAGATTCGTCATTTCTAAGCATTTACGATGAAACAGCAGTTTTCTCTAATTTGCGCTTTTTAGCCAAATTTTTAGAGTTCGGCTTTTAAATCTTTTCATAAGTATCAGCTGTAAAATGTTGTGAACGCAGAATAAGATTTGCGGTTCCAATTTCCTTCTCTTTGACATATATTGATTCTCTTTGACATTTTTTGCTTCTGAAACTCTTTGAAAAATCATGATATATAATATGGTTTGTTTCAGAAATTTATTCTAGTCTTCTTTAAACTGTTGATGCATACAGTAACAGTACAATTCCGTTGTCTTATTCCAAGCATGCATAGCATTAATAAAAACTTAAAATAAATTATTATATCATGTCGAAAAAAAACTGCTTGTTTTCTAACCTTGAGACCATGAAGTTAATTTCAATAATACGAAATTTAGACAAAGAACTGCTTTGTCTTCTGAAAAATGAATTTATCTTACACACTTTTATGCACATTTTACAGTACTTAATTATGGATTAAAAAGACAAAGTACGCAAATTGACGTTATTTAGATTCGATTTCTCATTGATGAATAACATTATTTAAGAGATTTGGGTCGGGGAGTGACGTCACTGAGGAGAAAGAAAAGTAGCAAGGGAAGTATAGGGGACCGCACAGCCTGTTAATATTTCATTAATTTTGTATGTGTTCACAGGCTTTATCCATTATTTTGATCACATTACATCTACTGTAAGAGCCTTATCTATAGGTTATATATAGGCTCTCTGTACAATAGATTATGAAAAAGGTATTTTCTATAATTTATATAGGTTCCTTATATAAAATACTAGGGATGGGGCTGTGCCGCCTACTTTATCCACAGTACCCAACGATGTTTAATAAATTTTTCTGGTGTTACTTGAACGCTTTGTTAGACGCTTATTTTGTAATTTGGCCACTAAACAGCAGTACTAAAAATTTAGGGTAATAGTAGACCATGTGATGTATACATATTCAGTGCCTCTTCTGGCTTGAGCTTCATGTGACAGCTATATACTTGCGGACTAGTTTTATGTATAATATTTAAAAATAATATTTTAATGATTTTTTGTAAAGTTCTTTACAAAATATCGAAATAATGCCGGATAAAAGAATGAATCAATTGTTGGATATGAACATTGACAGTATTTCAAGTAGCCCTAAATAACGCGCTTCTCTGGCCGTCCAAATCTATCTAAAGATAATTTTTGCCCTACTGATTTTAATTTGCAACCGCTTTATTCAGCGGAGCTGTTTAGATACATGTGTTATGTCTTCAGTTTATTTATGCATTACATCTACGTAGTGTCGTACAAGACAGAGCACCAGGCGCGAAGCGCCTTTAATCTCCAGTTTCAATATGTGGTTCTTATCGTCAAACTGTGACATTAATTCAGTGACCCTAATTGGAGGTTCGAGGTTTTTATTTACTACTTTTTATTATTTATCCTAGCTCCTAGTGTGGCAGTTTGTTGCACATTTAGAGTTTAAGCAGTTTGGGGGGTTGATGCAGATCTAAGGGTTACCTAGCGTTTTGGCAGTTTAGTGTTTAGAATATATATTTTTTTTTATAAAATAATAGTCGCGAGTTTTATTTTAAAATCAGATGTTTGAGGTGGGATCATTTAATTCCGATTATCGATGTTTAGAACAGCGCGGGGTCTCTTACGAGATTTGGCCTTGCGATGATCATAGTCATGCAGATTGAATAACAGTTCGTTTGGAACGGATGGCAAATTTCTGTAAAATTTAAGCGCTAGCTTTTTAATTTGGGCTCTAACAGTTTTTATTTTGAAGTCATTCCTAATTACCGAGTTTCTTAAGTACCTGGGAGCTTTCCTGATAATCCGTAGGATTTTGTTTTGTTTTGTCTCTAGGAGGTCTATTGTAGTTTTACAGGCATATCCCCATACGGGTGCTGAATACAGCATTCCCGGGCGGATGACCGATTTATAAATTAGGAGTTTATTTTGATAACTTAGATTTCCGTTTCCTATCATTGGGTATAAGGCTCCTGTGGCCATATACGCTTTTTTGATTAAGTTCGTTACGTGCTGTTTCCAGGTTAGGTGGGAATCTATCGTTACACCTAGGTATTTAGTAGATTTTTCCGCTTTTAGGGCATGGTTGTTTATGTACAGAGGCGGCGGAGGTTTACGTTTTCTTGAGAAATAAATCCAATGACATTTATTGGGGTTTAATTTTATTCGCCATTTTTCCAGCCAAGTTTGGAGTATGTCTAAGTGTTGTTGTAGCTGTCTGTGCATTACTGAGACATAGGGGTGTTTTGCAAGTATCGCACTGTCGTCTGCATAGAGTGCCAGCTCTGTGTTTGGAGTCCTAGGGATGTCGTTCAGGTATATGTTAAAGAGTGTCGGGCCCAGGATAGAACCTTGCGGTACACTACTTTTAATGAGCTTGGGTGTAGATAAGTTATCTCCTACTCTGACTTGAAAGTGTCTGTTATTTAAGTATGAGATTAAAAGTTTGACAATAGCGTCAGGGACTTTTAAAGTGATCAATTTGCACGCTAATCCACAGTGCCATACTTTATCAAAGGCTTTTTGTATGTCCAGAAAAATCGCAGCTGTGGGTGTCTTGTTATTGAGACCAGAAGATATGTACTCTACCACTCTCAGCAATTGATGAGTGGTGGAGTGCTTTGGCCGAAATCCAAACTGCTCCGGAATGATAATGTCATTCTCACTAAGGTGCGTGTTCAGTCTCTTAAGAATAATTTTCTCAGTAATTTTACTAAGTGTCGGTAGCAAGCTAATTGGTCTATAGTTGGCTGGAATTGTGGCATCCTCACCAGGCTTATGGATTGCTATAATTATCGCTTCCTTCCATTCTTTGGGAAAATAGTTTAGTTTTAATATTTTATTTATTAAGATTGTCAAGTAACATATTACGTTTAAGGGTAGGTTTTTAACCGCAATATTTCTGATTTTGTCGTGCCCTGGGCTTTTACGGTTTTTGAGATTTTTAATGATTTCTACTATCTCCTGCGGGGTGGCTGGGCTAATCTCAGCCGTTACCGGGGAATTCCTGAAATTATTTAAAGTTTGTCTGACCATTCTTAGGGTGTCCTGACACATTAGATCGTGGTTTGGTTGGAATTGTTTTTCATAATGGCTTGCGAGCGCCTCGGCTTTTTCCTCGTCTGAGTACGCGATTTTAGCACCATCTATTAGTGGCGGGAGCTTAATTTGAGGTTTCCTGAGTCTTTTTGCGAATTGCCAGAGCGATACGTCTTCTGGGCTAAGGGATTCGATTAGTTCTTTATACTGTTGCTGCTTTTCTGCGACAATTTTTTCCCTGACTTTGCACGTGAGTCTGTTAAGCTCCCTTTTAAGGGCGGGGTCTCTGTTAGCCTGCCATGTCTTACGTATTCTGTTTCTTTGCCTGACTAATTGTTTGACATGGTGGGAAAGTGTGGGCATTTTTGGAGACTCACGATGTGTTGTGGCAGAGGCAATTGCTCTCTTGATTTCTGTTGTGAGTGTGTGCGTGGCAGAGTCAATATCCGCCGTGCTCATTATGTTAGGTACTGCTAAGTGCGGCTCGAAGAGTGCTCTTTTGAATACTTCCCAGTTGACCCTCTCTTGTCCCAAAGAGGCTGGAAGAGGTGTGTTCAGGTCGAATGTCACCAGTACCGGCAGATGATCCGAGTCGAATTCATCCAAGGTACTAATAGTGTGAGCGTAATCTATGTTTCGCGTTAGGACAAAGTCTATAAATGAGCCGTTGGCGCCTGAGAAGCAGGTTGGTGTCGACGGTAAAATAATGTTAGTGTTTGTCGTGTTCAGCAGTCTGTGTATCTGTGTACCGCGTGAATTGGCTCTCCTACAGCCCCACGCTCGGTGGTGCGCGTTGAAGTCGCCTGCGAGTATAGTGTTTGGATATCGCGCGAAAAGCAGTTCCAGTTGCGCAGCTACATCTACTCTACTCATATTTTTGACATATGTTGAGGTTAGGATAAACGGGCTAGTATTATTAATTTTAATTTTTATACTAGTATTTTCTATACCTTGAAGATTTATGTTGTTTAGTTCCTCGTGGGGAATATTTCTTTTAATGTATACTGCTGTTCCTCCATGGGGCGTTCTAGCATTAGTATTTGAGCTAAGATTATGATAGCATATATAGTTGGCTATGTTTAGTTTTTTACTTTCTCTAACTTTAGTTTCCTGAATTAATAAGGCGTCTACGTCATTTTCATTTTCATAGTTCCTAAGTTCATTTATTCTTGGAGATATGCCGTTCGCATTCCAAAATATTATTTTTAAGGATTCTTTTTGGGACCTAGCCATGACGGGTTTGATTCTCACTGTTATTTTTAAAGTCCGCGATTATTTTAAGGGCCTCAAAGACCATTACCATAGGATCGCTCTTTTTTTGTACTAACTCTGCGAACTGCATCAACAGATGTTTTATGTCGTCTAGATTGAACATGCTAATAAATCCTCTGATGAGGTTGATGATATCCTCCATCTTTTCAGCATCAGATTTATCAGTCGGTTCAGTCTCAGCTTCCATTTCCTCAGCCTCAACCGCGGTTTGCACTTTTTTGTGAGTGTCCTTTTGGAACTCGATAGTTTTTTGCTTTTTTTCACCCGTTTTAACTAACGGCTGGGTTTGCGCGATCTCTCCATCCCTGTCTCGTTTATTTTGTTTCCAATCCTCAACCTTAATGTCAAGCCTATCCTTTGCCTGTCTGGCTTTTTCTATTTCCGATCTCTTTTTAATGGCAGCTGTAGCTGCTCTTACTTCCTCCAGGGTCAATTCTCTGGAGGTCGATGATTTGGGGGCCTGCTCTTGCACCGATCTGGTAGGTGCTGAAGGTTGGTGTCTTTTTTCCTGTGGCACTATGTGCGAGGAGCCCTGAGGGGGTGCCTGGGGGTTTAGTCCGAGGGCTTTTTGCCTCCAAGGTGGTATCTGATTTTTTGGGGGAGGGGGGGCATACTCCGGTGCCTTTCCTCTGTTCCAGGGGTTCTTCGGGCATTGCCTGAAGTTCGCTGGATGGTCTCCATTACAATTTGCACACGTTGCCTTCTCTGTCCTGGGTCTCTGGCAGTCCCGTGTGAAATGATCTTGTGCACACTTCAGGCACTTTGGTGGCATACTGCAGTTCTCAGAGGAGTGGTTGAACTGCTGGCACCGGTAGCAAATCTTAAAGCCCCGTGCTCTGAAGGCCTCTACCTTCACAGCCAAGTATCCTAACCTTGTCAGTCTGTAAATCCTCTGCCAGTCTTCCGTGGGCCTAAGGCTCATATGTATTACATTTATAAAATTGTAATATTATATATAATACATTTTTAAAATAATAGTGGTAGATATTTACATACCCAAAAATTCATCCTGTTGTAAAAAATATATGTACTCATACGAAATTGAGATATTGCCGTGAAATTCGGCATGTATGTTTTGTTTAAGGAGATAGGTAAATGATTAGACTTTGGAAGCAGAAACCGCTTTATTATGTAATCAAGAAGAACATGTTGTTGTTACTTATTCCCCCATGCTGAAGGGGCGCCTACGCACCACGTCCACTAGACCCCTGGTCCCATGGCAAAGGGGAAAAAAATTGCAACTTCACTTTTATAGAGGCTCCCCGAAGGGTGAAAGTCTTACTTGACCTCGACAATACAAAATCCATGTCTGCTGGCGGGATTGGAACCCGCAACCCGGCAATCCAGCGATCAGAAGAAAACTCATGCCCCTGATCGCCCGACAGCATGCCCCCGATCAGCAGAAGAACATGGAATTTTAGTAAGTGTTAAATCCTCCCCCTAGAATCTATACATGCCGACATTCGGTGCGACATAGAGCAAATTAAGTTGCACGTGTTTATCTTTGGAAGATTCTGCCACAAAGGTTACAACTGGTCAGCTAATTCAGCCGTCTTCAGAGAAGGCTGCAATTGCCGTCCCAGCATGTCCGAGATGTGTTCTATTGGTGATAGGTTTGGAAACCTGGATGACCATGGGAGGGTATTAAGTCATCGAAGACATTATTGAGAAAGTCTTAGAGTTTGTGATCGAGGGTTGTCTTTGTGGTGCCGCTCGACAACAACTGCGAGATCTGAATTCTGACCAGTTCTCATCCACACTTGTATGCGGCGGTCATCATAACTGAGTGAGAAACGGAATTCGTCGCTAAAAATATTCCTCCAATCGGACACTGTCCAGACTAACAGAGCTCGACACCAATCCAGAAGGCTCTTCCTTTGATGAGGGGTCGGTGGTAGACTCCTGAATGGACGTCGATACCTAATCCTACTTTCTATCAATTTTCTCCTAATAGTATCTCTTGAAACGGGATACAAGGAGAATGGCAAATGCCTCGGAAGGGCTGATAGCTACGCCATTGGTGCGGACATGGTTCCTTTCCTGACTGCAAGATCTTCTAAAAGTGGTTGTATGTCTGGGGCATCCAGAGCCCCTGCGACAGTTACACGTGCCTTATCTGAACCACTGTTTCCAATACCTCTTGGACCAACCATCTTCCCTTAGGCCAGTGAAGCGACCTCTCTCTAAATCTGACAATTGTCCGTAGCGCCATCAAGTACGCCTCAAAAGCATATTTGTACCTAACTTTCAGTATCAAAGCAGAATATCCAGTTTCAGTTGTCTGTGAGTGAAGAAGCCGGTCGTTTCCTGTACTGGACGATGTTTCATTCTAGTGCACGTTACATGAGCCCTATAACATCATTGGCACTGACGATTTGATCATTTGCACCGCTCTTTAAACGACATTTGCATGCCGAGTTTCGCGGTTGTAGCTAAATTTTTTATGGGTGAATATAATATTTCGCAACAGAGAATATTTCTCGTTTGCTTTTTGCAACCTCATACTTTGAAATGATAGAACATTACTGGTTTTACCTATAACCTGTCGGACCATAAATGAAATAAAATGAAAATTTAGAATTAACATGGCAGAATTAGTGTCAAGCGTATTTCATAACAAAATGTTATTTCACTTTTTGTATTTTTACTCTGTCCGTACAAGGTGAAGTACTGAAGTACAATTACCCATCCGTATAAAAGTTAATACCCTTCCTTATTCATATTCATTGAAAATAAACACATTGCTTATTGAAAATAAACACTATTTACATGCTGCAAAAGAAAGCTGAAAGGGAAAATGGGAGTAGTCAAATGCGGGCGTGACCAAATATACCATTGCTTCATGTTGTCCCAGCATTACGATATTAAATCTTGTCACACTCATATGTTTCCGGTAATTTTAATGCTGCGAAAATATCCTAACATACTTTCAGAGTACTATTTGGGGGGAGATGTAGATGTAATGTTTTATCAACAGCACTTTAAAATATTCTTAGAAATGTGAAATTAGGTGAAATTATTATTCTTTAAAAGAGGGATGAAGGCGTACAGGTTCATGGTTGTCAAATTTCACAATTGTACGATAAGTTGTTAAAGCTATGTTAAAATAAAAAGAATCGATTTTATTTATTTTGATACATGTGATATTTTTCTGTTTTTCGTCAAAAATCAAAGGAAACTGTTACAGCCATTTAGAATTTATTAAAAGAAAAATTCTTAGGCTTTGGCAATGATTGTAATATTGAAATTATGCAAGAATTCCTTCGATCATTACAAACCGTTTGGTATGATAATTCCGCAAAATTTTCCTTAAATATTAAAACATAAACAACTAAAACAAACAAAAATTGCTCTCGGGTTTTCCAGGTCTTGTCGTGAAGCACCCGCGTACTAAGTTTCGTAGCTGTGAGTCACCCGGTTTTTTTGCGACTTCTGAATTAATAATTTATATTTGTGTGCAATATATCATAGTGAAACCGTAATTTGGGAACAGATATTGCAGATACAATTTTGAAAATAGCTATTCTATACACTTATAAATATGATAAAGGATCTCCGATGAAATAAAATTCAAAAACAATTTCTATATATATTTCGCGTAAGTACGTGGCGCGAAGAAAATACCTAATTATTATTTGCCGAACGTGTTTGGGACGTGTTGTATTACGTGTTTGGGATTGAGCAAAATAAACATGGCAGTACAAATTCTTTCCTATAAGGTTTATATGTTTGTCTCTCTGGAAGATATTTTCTTATTATATATCCCTGAAGATTAATCCCCCAGCGACCGAGATGTATCGCCGAGGTAGGTTGAAAAATCTCGCCAAACGTTTGCAGTCCTAAAGAAACAGCAGGTGCTTATATTATCGTCATATTGCTTTTTCGGACCTTGGCGAAATCGTAGCGGCGGCCTTGGCTTAATCGTAATTGCGGGGGCCTCTATAATAAGGAAATACCCTCTGAAAATTCCATTTTCTTAATTTTGGGTAAAATGGATATATAAAATTAGAGAAAAGTACCGATTTAAAAGAAGTAAGATCTTCAGGTAGACATCAAAATTCGCCATTTGATGAGAAGATTACTATTATGGAGTGCATGGATAACTCGGTGCATGTTATAAACACAACCCAAAAATTATTTTCAAGTAAACTACGCATTAGATTTCATGGTTTGTAAAATTCTCAAGAAATTTCATCAGTTTTTAAAGCTACATTAAAACTGAATTTATTTTTGTTTCTGGACATCTAAAGTAAATAAGTTTTTAAGGCAATGCAGCCATCTATCCATGAAATTAGAAACCAAAACAATACCAATTGTAAAATATTAACAGATATTTTTTTTCAATCTGCAGTGCTGCCATCTATCCAATTGAATGCGAATGAAAACAGTGTAGTAAAATTAAATAATATAAATAAACCTATCAGAAGCTGCAGAAATCAGGCTTTTATAAGTTTTTATATAATGTAAAAAAGGTACAAGTGTTGAAAAATACAAATCATTGGCATTTTATTTTTCATGATTCTGAAAAAATAAGCCAGGAATAAAATAATTAGTTATTGTGAGCTTGCCATTTGGCCAGTGATAATAACATGAGTAAAATATTTACTCACCTTTAAAAAACTTTTTTATTTACTTTATAAATCCAAAATGATTTAATGTTTCTAATTGATTTCGAGATGACTTTAAGACGGACATTACTTATATTTCTCGTAATGCACGTAGAAGTGCACAGTAAGCCAATGAAACTGCTGATGAAGGTATTGAAAGAAAATATTTTAAAAAATGCAGCTGATAGACTTCGACTCGCAGAAGAAAGTACTAAAAATCGTCTCAAAGAGAGAATGAATCGTCTCAAAAAGGAAATGAAATTGTTATTTTCAGAGTCTTATCGCCAAAAATTTCGTATATGCATAGAGCTTGCAGTTCGGACGAATCACGCTACTTTTACTTTCGTACCAACGAAAGGCGAAAAGGGGGGACAGTGCCATGAAGCCTTGAACCCAAATTGTCTGGTTCCCACAGTTTAAGGTTTTGGTGGGAGGTATCATGGTGTGCGACATGCTCTGTCAGTTTGATGCTGGTCTCCTGGTTTTTCCGGAAGTTTGGCTGTGAAATAGAGTACTTAAACATTCTTGTCAATCACGTCCACCCTGCGAATTGTACAAAAATCTAATCAGCACCGATTATCTTATTTACCAAAATCTTATTTACCAAATTTTATAAAATTTTGTGTACTGTTTTATACCTTGAGAGGATACATACGTTTTTTGCAGTCCATTTAGCAAAACAGGAAGTTTGTTTTATCCCGAATCATACCAAAATCTTATCCACATCAGGGAAACCCACAAGTGACTTATCCTTTACATTTTATGAAATTTTTTCTATTTGGTTTGAGTTGCAGTTTGTACATAAATTGCACAGACAGACACACAAATAGACGTCACGATAAAAATAATATTTTCGTGTTCTGGATGTCGCAAATCGTGTAAATCCGTCGAAAATTCCTATTGCGATTTTAGACATGATTCCAAATCTTTTCCTATAGATTACCATGTATTAATAAGAATTAAAATGGAACGGGTACATCATCCACTACCCTTTCAGCGCTCAGATCTGTCTGTGAAGATAATTTTGTATAGAGAGAACACAAAATTTTAAATTTTAATTTAGGAAAATTAATTTGACTATTTTAATAGAATGTTTTGAAGCATAATGTCATTTGCCCATAATTATAAATTATAAGTTACTTTATTTTCGATATTCTGTACGAAGAAACGGTATACTGTTACTTTTGTATAAATTGAAAAAATGTCACAAATTAAGCTCATCATTATCCGATAAAGAAATGCTTTGAAAATACTTTGACCATAAATAAATGAAAACCATTGTGTAGGAATTATTCTGAGCGAGATATTGGAAATTTCATTTTCCCGCATGTAGTGCTATATGTCGAACATTTGAAAATATTCGATGATATTTCATAGCCCAAAAATATGAGAGCCCAGCACAGTTCTCAAGCGCGCAGACGTAGCAACACCTGAAAACTAAGATTGATAAATTCAGGTGCCCGAATCCTGTCCAAGAACTTAGTTTAAATGATCTAATCCGCTTCAGATCACTTACCGAAGATCCGAAATGAACTCTAAACAAATAAACAGCTGTTTTATACACTTAAAGACAAAAAATCGACGCATCCCGCAAAATAATCCAATAGTAATGAAACTTTACATGCAAGCACCTTTGGACCGAAAAAGCAGATGATCAAAAATTCGCAGTCAATGAATAAATAGTCGGAAGTACAGCGCATTGAAGCTGAGCACCATGGTGGTGTATAGCGAATCTTGCTTTAAGGAACAAAACGTGCAGTGGATTTCGATTGCGTTTACGTACCTTGATTGTAACAATGCCTCGCTGGCGAATTTGCGGCCACTACGAGCATATGAAGGATTTTGAAAGAGGGCGTGCGGTTGGATTGCAAGAGGCTAGATGGGCACAGCGACGAATCGCTCGGCATTTTGGTAGAAGCGATGTAGCAATTAGACGATGCTGGCAGGAATGGGTCTGAAATGACCGATTTCAACGGCAAGCTTGCCGTAGACGGCCTAGAGCGAGGACAGAAAGGGAAAGCAGAGCGATTGTAAGAGCAACTGTGAAAGCACGAGATTCGTCGTTGTCAACTATCCAACGTGTGACAAACACGGAAGTGACCAACCGGACCATTAATAGAAGACTACTACGGGAGCGGAATTTATACTCGCGGCGCCCATTACGCCGCCTGCTACTGACCAATATGCACTTGCAATGGTGCTGGGCCCGATCAACCTGGAATTGTTCGGATTTTGAATGAATTGTCTTCAGTGGTGAATCCCGTTTCGAACTGAGTTCCGACGACCAGCGCAGACGTGCTTGGAGACAGACCGGGCATTGTCAGGATCCTACTCTTACTGTCAGACGGCACACGGCCCGACAATATGGAGTTATGGTCTGGAGTACCATTTCGTTTGATTGCCGGACCCCTTTGATAGTCCTCCGTGGCACCATCACAGCACAGCGGTACGTTGCCGACATTCTACGATCTTTATTGTCATTCCTTTCGCGACACCCTGGCCTGATTTTTCAGTAAAATAATGCCGGACCACACACGGAACACCTCTCTATTGAATATCTGCGTGCCTACGACACACTTCCTTGGCTAGCCAGATCCTCTGATCTCTCGCCTATTGAGCACATTTAGGCTGAGATGGGGCGTCCCCTGCGACCATCCCAGAATGTAGACGAATTTGTTCGTCAATTGGAGGTCATTTGGAACGACATCCCCCAGAACACCATCCGGCAACTTTATGCATCAATGCCACGTCGGTTAACAGCTTGTATCAAGGTCAGAGGTGGACCAACGCCATATTGACGTGCTCACCTTGTTCAAATCTTTCAGTGCAATATATCATCCAATTGTTCTGAAATTCTAATAACTTTTTTTTCTGTATATCCACATTACACGTACTAAATTTTGTCTCATTTGGATAATTCTTTGTTGGTGCGTCGATTTTTTTTTGTCTTAGAGTGTATGTATTGAGTTTTCCGTACGTTTAAACTTTTCTGGTGTTTTATATATTTTTTTATATACTCTAAATTTTTCTCTTTAAATAATTCGCGCAAATAACTGTTGAAATACAGTCTATTATCTTAGGAGACCACTAAACAACTATTAGGTACAATAAAGCAGCAAGTAAACGCTCAGATAATTCACAAAATAGCAGACTATTCTCAAAATACTAACGCATCTCAGCCTTCACTTCGACTAGTATTGAGTAAACTCTACTGTGAAACTGAACAATGACTTTCTTACGTATTCTTCATAAAAATTTCTAGAAAGAGATCGTATCATCTAAAATAGGGGGTATTTGTGGAAAGTTTCGCCAAATATGGCACCCATGCACAAAAAAGTCACCAAGGTATGGCAACCCTAGAGAGATTTCTAGAAAGAGATCGTATCATCTAAGATAGGCGGTATTTGTGGAAAGTTTCGCCAAATATGACACCCATGCCCAAAAACGTCGCTAAGGTATGACAACCCTACTTTCAGGGGAAGGTAATGGTTGCCTGTAAATGTGTTTCTTCTTGCTGGTATGCGAAGCTATGTGAAACTTTTAGAAATAAATAACAACGCCTTTAAGCCAGGGGTCCGAGAACTGTCCGTCCCTGAAATTGGTTTTATTAAATTATAAATATATTAATGTCATCATGGCGTATAATGATATAAATTTTGACGTGTATGCTAAAATGTTTTTGATGCCATGTACCCCAATTCATGAAGACGGCTGTTTGGCTTTCCTGAATGACCTCGGACAAAAAGTGGGTGCTAGAAGTGGGTTTATAATTGTAGCAAAGTCTATAGAGCTATTCATCTGGGATGAAAGTAGAAAAGTAGAATATATTTTTGCACAAGAAATGCAAAACTCGTACCTCTAAAAATTGTGATGTGGCATTACGCTTAGAGTCTCAGCGAAACGTAAACTACCGCCATCTTGAAATTCTAAAACCCATTGCTAAGCGATTGAAAATATGTCATCTCAACCAGTCAATTAGAAAGGCTGATTGGCGTATTTTAAGTCGTTAGAGACTATGTGACAAAAGAGAGACCAAAAAGCGATCAAACATTTGAACAAGTAGAATGACAGTACGATCGAGTGATAAAGAATAAAGCAGATGATGCGGCACCTAAAGTGGCATTAAGTCAGTGCGGCACCGAAAGAGACATTAAGTCAGTGCGGCACCTAAAGTGACATTAATGAACTGAAGGCATAAATTTACTATAAATAAATTAAAATGGAACTCAGACGCTATCTTATGAGGTTCCAAACTTTGCTACGAGCCAGCACGAAGAAGCAACGTCAGTAAAGGGAACGAAATTCTTCATCCAATCAGGACAGGCCCATAAACCACATGCACTGATGAGGGGACTTGAATCACCAAACAGGCTTCGGGTGCCTTGAAGGAAGCATTTCTTCCCGAGTTCGAGTTCAAGAAAAGTTTACCCCCAAAAGAAAGGCAAAAACTCTCAAGATGAGAGCATAAAAAAGTGCAAATTTATCTGTTTTCCATACATACAATTATCAATGCCGAGTCTATGCAACTACTCACAAGGGAATCTCAACTTTTGTTCCGACTAGTTTTAGCTGGAATTGGGTGGAAACGGTAGGTACTAACGAGAAACTAATGTCCCTGGAATATATCTGGAATAGGGGTGGAGATCCATAGAAAAAAAAATCCCTTTGACATTTTGCTTCCGTCACACACCTATAGAAAATCCACAATGTGCACTATGTACTAACATTCTATTTTTAAGATGTTTTTGGTGCGAAACTCCCCCATGTTTCACAGATTTCTACGAAAAGTATCATTATTGAGAAGAATATGTTGAATAATTGTAATTTCATCATACAGTAATTTGTATTCGCAATAAAATATTTGGCTTCCATTATAAAAATAATGTACAATCATGAATGTAATATGGCGTCATTTTTACATAAAATTACCACATGCACGTTTGTTTCTGCTTAATCACACACACTATGTAAATATACATATTATACTTCAAATAAGAGCTACCAAACATGCTAATCCATGTAAACTTTGGGATTTTTTCTCTACGGATCTCCACGCTCAATTGAAGAGATATTTCAGGGACATTAGTTTCTGGTTAGTACCTACCGTTTCCACCCCCAATTCCAGCTGAAACTAGCCGGAAGAAAATTTGAGGTTCCCTTGTCAGATGTGCAATCAAGGTTCTAGACAGTTCAAAGATATGTGTGGACTTCTATATGTTCATATGTCGAGAGCAGTTATAAAATTGATTTCGGCCTGCTAATGCCATGCTCCATGGTGGTCTCTACTTAACATTGCGCTAATAAATTATTTTTATAAAATTGACAGTTTAAATGAATATTTTAGATCTTTCTCCATAGAAATGCATGCAATGCAGGGCTACTTATCTTATCTCAGCGCCACCTGAATTATTGTCTCAAACGATATTGGAGTTTTCTTAATATGAGGTTTTAACTCCTTATTTATCCTCCATTGTTTAAACGCAAAGATACACCGAAAGATAATCTACTTCTAGATTCCCAAAGATTAATATATATTAGCGCACGCGTTTGCGCACGTTCAAGAGTATATTTGGTCGATTATCGAAACTCTTAAACAAACCGGAAGAATACGTCCTCATCTTTCATGGATTTTAAGATAACAAAATGGCGCTTGTCAGCGTGAAATTGATGAATGGTAAAGCACGTTAACGTAATTGAGATACTAGCTTCATATTTTACAGTGAAATTTTGGATAATTCCTACTTCCAAATTTAAAATGTATTTCAAGTACGATCATGCTAATGATTTTGAATTAGAGAAGGTGGATCGCATGTTTTCTCATCTACAAGTATTATTTTCAAAAATTCCTGCATCATTTCAATGAAAAATATTTCGATGGAAAATATTCGAAGAAAAATATTATATTGTGCTAACGATGTCCTCAGACGAGTGTCGAGTATTTGAAATGTCCTGATGGTTATTAAATATGACTCCTACACACTTAAAGTCGTTGATAACTTACTTCTCTGAGTATCAAAAACCCTATCAAATTTGAACATAAAAATGACGCTCATTTTATAATTATGTTAACCTATTGAATCTCATTTCTGCGTGTGACAAAATAATTTCATTGTTTACATTTTTAATTGACAGGGTTTCATTTCTCCACAACAAATATATTTAATTATTGTGAAACGATTTTTAACAATTAGAATTAATTGAAGTGTGGCACATCTCGACTTTCTAGTGCCAGAGATTTAATTAACTGATATATATATATATATTTTTTCCAATCTTGCAAGAAAATTTTGAGGAAACTTGTATTGTTGGTTCGTCATATCATATACCAATTATTTTGGTTGCGAGGAAGTATTTTTACAAACTGCTAAATCCCCATGGGTAGCCCTTTAATTGGTAGTTTTGGCATTGCCATGTTACAGGAGCTTGAGAATGAGATTCGGCTAATTGTGCCCCTTAGACCGATTCTGTGATGTCGTTACGTGTATGATCTTGCTTATTACGAGTATTACAAAGGAGGAAGTATTTTTACAAACTGCTAAATCCCCATGGGTAGCCCTTTAATTGGTAGTTTTGGCGATGCAATGTTACAGGAGCTTGAGAAAGAGATTCGGCTAATTGTGCCCCTTAGACCGATCTGTGATGTCGTTATGTGTATGATCTTGCTTATTATTCAGAATAATAGCTTAAGAGGCCTTCTGGATACTGCACACGGGTTTTATTCTTGCATCAATTCTGGCCTTTCTTGGTGTTTTGTTTTCATATAAAATACTACTGGCTTACGTACCTCTGTTTTTCGCAAACCTACTTTTGCATCCCCGTATTCTCGCTAATTCTTCCCAACCCGTTTCTTCTAAAAAACTTCTTTCGTTGCCCATTTTAATCCTACTTTTAGTTTCTGTTCTATTGGTGATTTATGAAACGAAATTAACTTTATACTTGATCTTGGCTATAAAGCTGCTTACTCTTTTAAGTTTATTTATCAAATATTCTCCATTATTCGCTCTGAATTTATTTATTATCAAACTAAACTTGCTCCATCTTCTGACCTCTTGCCTTACAAACCGAGTCTTCTCTACCATTCTATGATTTTCAATCTTCTGATACAGTGTTGTTGGGAACTTAAATTTAAACTTGCCCATTTGTTACCACTTTGTTTAGTCGTATTCGTACCGATGAGTTTAAAATAATATCTTAAAATAATATCTTATATCAGTCTGAGGTGTATGTTGTCCCCCTCCTTTCTCCTGAAAATAGTTTTAAATTTTATATTGATAGTACTGTTGACATTAGATTATCCGAACATGCGCGTGATATAAAAAGTAATAAACTTTTCACTGCTTTGTCCCCAATCATTATTAATGATAACTTTTTCCCAGATTTTTATATAACGTATCTGTTAACTAATTGTGATAATCCAAGTATTTTTTTGCTTTTAGAATCCTTCTTTATTTATGTTTATCAAACGTCCATCTGTAATTTCGACCCTGTTCAAAACCTTAGTTTCGCGTGGCATCTCATTCTCGATACCATGAGAGTGAAATGTTTATGTGAACTTTAAGATATCTAATTCTGCGATTTTGACTTATTCAGCTGTTATTTGTATTTCACTTCTACTGCGTGAATTTTATAATTACATGTTTTTATTCAAATTTTTTCCTTGTGTAATTTAGCAATTCATATACACATTTTGTTCGCGGTTTTCGATTGAGTATGAGAGTCAATGTATCCCCCTCCGCTTTTTTTTATTAATTGCTACTGATGATGGACGTCTGTCGTAGAAATTGCTTTCATTTCACACAATTTTAAAGTCTTATTAATGTTATCAAATAAAGAGCTTTTATTACAAAGTGTTATTCTTAATATATATATATACACATACAGGGTGATTCAAAAGTTTGAAGCAAAAGTAATACGCTATGAAAAATATCTGTGGGTCGGAGAGACAGGCTGTTTGCAGATTAATATTCTCCGTGGTGGGGGATTTTGTATGGCATGAAAAAAAATATTTCTATAGTCCTTCAAACGATATGACATATGGTTTAATGATATTCACTACGTTCAGAAAATATTAGTATGATCGTCATTTTTAGTAAAATTAAATAATTAATTTAACATTTAAAAACATTTTCATACAAAATAAAAGCGAATTTAGCATGGGGTAGTTCGCTTTCTGTTCTTCAAAAATATACAAAGTGTACTTTTAGGGTAAGCTCTCCCACTAATTTTCAGTAAGATTTGCATATTCAGAAAAAGTAAAGTATTTATTTATTTTTTTTTTTTATCTTGAAATTAGAAAAATGAACTTAATAGATAAGATGCGACATTTTTAATCTTTTAAAAGATGTGAAATGTGATTTCCGGATATAAACCACGCGCTCCATATTTCTTGTAAGCTATGGATTTAAATATATTAAATACACATTTTTTCTTAAAACATTGTCAGGAAAATGAAAAGCGAATATCGGAATGGGTGATTTTAATCTGGATCACCGGAAAATTTTTTGAATTAAAGTATAATTCTTTTAGGCATCTTGAACTAAGAAAAGCAGTTTTAGTTAAAGGTGAATTTCCGCATTCATGATTTAAATTATTATATGGGAAAGTATTTTTGTAATGTGTTTTGAAAATGAAAAGGTAAGTATGAACATTCTCTACCCCTATCATTCCTCAACCTTCACTTTAGACGTAACGCATAGTTTAATGATATTAACCACGTTGAGTTTAATTATTTATAATCTGTTATTATTCATAACAGCTTACTACTAGATATAGAGATGAAATAGAACAGCAGTAGTATGTGTATAAACAAAATTTTGTATTTTGTAAAGTATTCTATAAAAATTTTAAGGGGACTCAGTACCCTTCATTTGGCGAAAAATGACGAAAATACCGATTTTCATATTTTTTGCTTAAAATATACCTTGACACCTGTAGTATATCCTGACAAAATTTCGTGAAGATCCGAGAACTATAAATATATCAAAAAGGCTTTTGACTGCAACTATGTCCCTTGAAATACCACGCCTACTTCTCTGTTTACGCTGTGTTTACATCGCATCTGCAACTGAATACTCCATGTTTTACAAAATATTTCTACCAAGAAGAAGATGAAAGTGCTTAATCGTAGTTTTAATTGATAAAGAAACTTTGTTTACGTTTTCCGATCTGCTTTCGTTCGTTAATATCGTGCATAAACTGTGGAACTCAAAATGCAAACGAAACGCACAGTGTGACGTGGGCAAAATGTCCTAAAGAAACATTTGTACATAAAACACGTGTAAAACTCTGTGTAATGGAAGCTGTGTGTAAATATATTAAAGATACACTGCGCTGCATAAAAGAAGCACAGAATGCCTTAGGTATACCTTTAGGAAAGTGCTCCATGAATCTCGGTGTTGCGCTCGATTTTCGAAAAAAAAATGTTTCGACAAAAACGACGAAGTGCAAAATATCAACTTGCACGGAAACTGGTTAAAAAAGCAAGTTTAAAAAGAGATATATTAATTAAAAAGAAGGAAGGTGTAACATACAGTGCAGGGTATTTTTAAAAGAAAGTTAAGAAATAATGGTAGTTATGCAGAAATGATATGCATAAGGTTACGAAATAGTGTGTGTTTTTATGATATGAATATATTTTCAAATCTTGTATTTCTTTTATAATATAAATATCATCATATTTATAGTTAAGCTATATCTTAATGAAATGAGTCAAATGTATTTCATGGTGTAAAAATAATAATGAATTTGGTAAAATCAATTTTTATTTATATTTTTTCTCGATTTTCTTTTCAATGTGTGACAACTAAGGTTTCGGCCAATGGTCACTTATATAAAATAAATGTAGTTAAATTCAATGAAACAGCTACAGTTTTAAAGGTAAGTGTATAATAAATAATTTAAAATAACATTTAAAGTAATTTAAAATGGATTTGGAATAATTTTTCAAAGTTAAAACCTTTAAAGTGCTTTTTCTCAGTTCGTGTTTTTTCAATATATCAATATGTTCAAAATGCTAAAACTTAAAAATATATTTCTCAATTGACTTGATTTTTTTTCTGGATGTTCATTATAGTGCATTTTATGAAACTAAGGATCGGATTTGCAATAAAATGAAAAGTTTTTTTTTTAAAAATAGATATGTACAAAAAACTCAATTTTTTGTTGAATTTTTACATATGCATCAACATTTTATTTTTTTTTTCCCGAACTAATTAACTTTTCAAAAATCCAATCCTTAAAGTTATAGAAGAAACTTCAAAGAACCATATAAAAAAAAAGGGTTGTAAAAAGTTAGAAATTCTAGGAGAAGATAGGTTTTAAAAATTATTTAAATTTTAAAAAAAAAATTAAATTTTTCAAATTGTATCAGTAGAATTGTCTTTTTTCTTGATAAAATAATTTTCCTTAATAAAATAATTTAATAATATGCAAAAAGAGTATTGTAAAGTGCTTAAACAAAAAAAATTGTTCAAAGGGTACCGAGTCCCCTTAATGGTAGATAAATATATAAAAACACCACTGGGTTAATCTGTTATCTAGCTCTAGTTTATCGAAAGCATCCGATAGATGGCAGATAAAGTAAGCCGATTTATGTTTCTGTACACTGCATGAAAAGTAATGCTTGTCGTTATTAACCGTATACTAACCTTGTTATCTCATGGTATGTTTTAGAAATTCATAAAACCAGCTTGTTAATTTCGTATGGGAAAACATCGCCCGATACAATTTTGTAACGCGCAAGTTTGATTGTGCTAATGCTGCTTCCGTATATGTGTGCAAATGCATAAGTGCTGTTGCGTACATGTGTGCAAATGCATAAGTGCTCTTGCGTACATGTGTGTGTAATGTGAGTTTTGTTTATATGACCCGTGAGCTTTTAACTGGCTCAAAACAGGTTAAAGACCACTGCTCTAGCTCGTAAAAAATTGGCGCCTTGGTAAAATATATATCAATACTTCATACATCATTAACTGCTAAAACATGTATGGTTTTTCTGACATCTAATACCAGTTAAAAAGAGTGTAGTTATCGTTCTATCACATCTCCAAAAGCTTGTGTCAGAGCACCAAATGCAACTTCGATGGTAGCCGATAAAACTTCTATTTACTAATTCGACCATGCCGAAATCAAATCTGAAATTCGTTCTTCAAATTTACCCTTGTATCTGAAGAAAGAGTCTTCTTCTTCTTCTTCGACCCAGACCTTCGGATCTACCAGAAAGGTATAAGGTATCTGTTTGGACGACCGGGAGGTGCCACAAAACTTAGATTGGAACCCAGTGGGGTAGACATCCGCAGGGGCCGTACCCTCCCTACATCCGCAGGAGAGAGTACTCTCCTCCACAGGGACCGTACCTGGAGAAAGAGTCTCTCAAAGTTTGGCCTTTTTTGTTATTTTTGTTTTTATAATCTCCGGACGAAGCCACAACATAATGCAATTGCACGGTCATCAAAGTTTAATGCCGAAAGAAATAAAAGGAAACCTGCATTCAGCTCATGGCGTTAGAGATGAGACCACCTCCATGATTTAACTGAATGGAAGTATTATTATTGAGAGTTCATCTCAATTTAAAAATACGTAAAACTGTTACGAACCTGTAAAATGCTTTCGCTGCGGTCATTTTTGTAAACCAGACAGAGAAAACATTCGTACAGACAATTTATCCTGTGACGTGAACCTGGAATTGCCAGGTATTGATGTTTGGAAGAGGGTTGCCAGATTCCGTAATTAATCCCCAATTTGGCGACATTTAGCGACTTTTCGAAGGTTCGAGAAATACCTGAAATTAATCGATATTCTACGAGATATGAGAGATTTCCAGAAGTTTCTATAGAGAGTCCATAAAAGGAGCCATCTCTCAGTTGGAGAGCTGTTGACGTGGTATGAGCTACATTGAACAATGATGTGATATTCGTCGATGTTTTGAGGATAGTAACAGCTGTTTTGTGAAATGAAATATGTCGATGTTTCGAGAATAATATCAGTTGCTTTCTGAAATTAGTGGAGCATTTAAATGTTGTTATACTGTATATTGTTCCTATATACACTGTGATTGTGAATAAATGTGCTAGTAATCAAATAATTTTGATTCATTGGTGTAACCTGAGCGCACACCTAGGATACGTCGTAACAATGCGAATATTTAAACCATGAAGTACGAGAGATTTGCTTTCTACTATTATCTACAAATTCACGTTTTAAAAATAACATTAATGTAAACTTTGTTAATGTAAACTTTGATTGGAACTGAATTGTATGGGCTATACATTTAAAGAGAGTAAGTCCCTTTTTTTCCATGCTATGACAAGAAATAGCAAACATGAGATAAAAAGTTTCAGGTATTAAATTTGAAAAATTGGTTTGTTAGAGGGTGGAGCTTAAATTAATTGCGTTATGTTAGAGTTTGGTATAGTATGTAAGATTTGATAGGCAGTCGTATAAGAAATAGTAATATTGAATGGAAGGATTGTATGCCTCGCATGTGTCTGTGGATATTAGGAGCGGGAGGAAGGGGTCGACGGGAGTTGATGCTTCTTGTTCCATCCTCCTATTCCTGTTCCATCCTCCTGTTCCTTATCCTCTTGTTCCATGCGATGTACTTGGTGTACTTGGACGGGCGTAGCGCACAAATCGCGCGGACTTTTCTGGTTATATTAAAATAAAAGTATAGCTTCGTGATATAAGTCACGCCTCCTACTTTCTATACAATTTGCTCTGGAAATAATATATTTTATTTTAAAATTTATCGTAAGTGCTGTTTAGTTTTGTTAATTTATCAGGAAAATTAAATAAGAATTTTAGCAAGATGAATTAAATTTATATCATCTGGAAAAGATTTGGATTAAAGTAAATACTTTTTTCTTTATCTATTGAAAGTAAAAAGATCTCATTAAGTGTGAACTTTAACAATGGTGATTTAAATTTGAAATTTTAGGAAGTATTATTTCTTTATTTATCTTTTGAAAATGAAAGGAAACCTCCGTATGTATAATGCCCTCCCTCCCCACTATCTTCAAATCATTACTTTGACACATGCCGAATTACTGAAGTGTAAAGATTTTTGTAGGGACATTTAGGATTTCAAACGTAGTGCAACGATGTTCATCTCTCGGGGAATACCAGTGTGTGTAATTTATCACTTTAATTTCCTGTATACGGGTAAACCTGTGGTAAAATGAATGTTTATATTTTGTAATATTTTCTATGAAATCTTTAATGTAGATAGTAGATACATATACTATTTTAAATATCTATATGAAACCTCTGAGTGAAGTTTCAAGTTGCCAGCCAATTTTATTAAATTTACGTATACAGACTTGCCGAACTTAACCGTGAAAACATCCGCTAAATGAGAGATAAATACTAATTAATAATACTAGAAAGAAAACCTTATTTCACAATACAACTGTTAATCACAATTACATAAGAGCTGTTCTGTACTGATATTGATATTTTTTATTTCATTTCTCCCATTTTAAGAATGGCTGTTTTAATGCACTTGACATGTATACTACTTACTACTCTTGTATTTCATGCTCTGTTCTTTTGATGTTTGTGTGTTTACTGTAAGTGGATTTCAATTGTAGTTGATATGTAAATAGAAAAAACATAAATAAATAAAGTAAGCCAATTTGGGTTTACTTACACGGCATTAAAACCAGTGTTTGTTTTCAGTTTTCAAATACACCTGTCCCCCGATTTACATGGAAGATAGTTTCTGCACAAAACCGTGTAAATTGAAATCTTAGATTTTGCTAAGTAAAATTGTGTTAAACGAAAATAACCCCAAAATGTGCATGCTTCAGTCATTTATTTAAGTAAAACAAAAGTAAGACATCTTAGAAAACTTAAAATTATACTTAGTTTATACAACAACAAACATATGAATGTAGTAATATAACATATTTAATTTATTTTACATTAGGAACAAAGAACAAAAAAACAAAAAGACCCTTAAAAATTAACTATAAGTTTAATCACTGTCATCACTTTCATGTACTATCAGTCTTTTTTTTCTGATAGGTATAATGTCACTTTCATCACTTGAGCTTTCCTGATGCGATTCTGGCTCAATGGTTGACGAATTAGGCAAGATCTCGGGTTGCTAAGACTGTGTCATGAAATCGGTAATTAACAATTGCGTAGGTTTTTTTGCTAAATCTTCATATTGACCTCTTCATATTGATTTAAGCATTTACGAAGGTCTTGCTGGAATCTGAGAGCTCGATCAACATTTGTGTCATATTGTAAGAAATGGTTGCCCAATTTTCTTCCCAAATCAAGTCCTACGCTTATGATTCTTGCTGTGAATGCAACTGGTTCAGATTGCTCTTCATCAGAATCATTGTCTTCATCATGTTTGTTTGTTTCACGAATCATATTAATTAAATCATCTTCATTCAATTCTTCATCAGCCATTATTTCTTCAATATCTGCCTGAGCTAAATCTTCAAAACCTTCTCCTCCTATAGTATGGGCCAACTCAGTGATCTGAGAATATTCATGCTCTATGGGTGATTTATCATTTCCACTTTCAACAACATCCGGTCATATTGCTTTCCAGCAGGCGTTGATCGTTGATTGGTTGATCTGAGTGTATGACAATCCAACATGCTTAACACAATCTAAAATTGTAAATTTCTTCCAAGCATCCATCAGAGTAAGAGATTCATCAGTCTCCATTTGTTCTAAGATATACCTGAAAGTTTGCTTGATGTACAGTGCTTTAAAAGTCGAACTTATCCCTTGATCTAACGGCTGTAATAAGGAAGTTGTATTCTTTGGTATATATTTTACAATATATTGGTATATATTTTGGTATATATTTTCTTTGGTATATATTTTGTATATATTTTACAACACCGGGAATCCTCTGTTGTTTTCATCAGTGTTACCAAAGGAATAAAATTCAAAAATGCCATCAAATCTTTGTATAGGCGTATATGGAGTGGAATATACATTTTTATCAATTTTTTGAAATCTGTTAATTTATAAACCGTGCAAAAGCGAAATCGTGTAAAACAAGTGCCGTGTCAATCGGGGGATAAGTGTATTACCCATTTTCCATATGATTTGAAGAAATTTATACACTAGTTGCAATGCAACTCTTTTTTTGTAATGATTTCTGTATCTCCGTGTGTCTGTCTATAAGTGAGTTTGTGGATATAATAACTCACAAACACATTGATATATTCCCTTGTAAGTTGATACAATAACTTCAATCCGCAATTTTAAGACACCTATAGATTTTATATACAGGACGTCTAGGAAAGACGAATTGGGAAAAATTTCTTGAGAACAAACACAGTTATGCATATTTTTTAATGCAGCTGCGTAGGAAAACCCAATGGCGCTACACGATAAGAAAACTTTGGGGGGTTGACTCCCATTCATGTGGGGAAGCGGGGGGGGAGGTCGATTTCGCGCCATTAAAGATAGAGGGGGGGGGGAAAAGTCAATTGCACAGTTGTAGAGCGTTTCCAAATTAGTATAAAAATGTTTTTGTCCAACAAAAAATAATGCAAATAATTGTCCAAAAAATATTTTTAAGCTCATGCGATTCCTTAAAGTGCAAATTTCTCCATCGACATGTTGTATAAAAAACAATTTAATAAATTTAATGTGAATGCTGACTGTTTTATTTGACAGTTGATTTGTCGGTAAACATCATCGTAATCGAAGTCAGATAAATAAGTAAACTAATCGGAGTTTGAAAGAATATCCCATCTGCAGAATTGTATCCTAATTCTATGAATTTATCACTTTATCCTATTCTTATTTCAATTTTTGATCCATGTTTACTATATTCACTATTGAGTAATATTGCGAAATGATCATATTTTTGAAAAATGTAGCAATTGCCGGTGCAGCCGACCGTGTGAATGCCATTGCAGCCGAACGGTAATATGCATAGCCTTTCCCAATGCTAGCAAGGCATCCCAGTCGTCTCAATACATTAATTTTGTTTATATAGCGAAGATTTATAGTCTAATCTCTAATTTTTATTATTTGCAGTTTTTCTTTGCCGGACAAACATATTTTTATAAGAATGACTCTACGTTTTCGATAAACTTTCCGTGATACGGATATATATATATATATATATATATATATATATATAAAATAAAATTACTAAGGAAAAAATGGGATGTAATAGCATGCTATAACCTCGTTCCCGGTTATAGCATGCTATTACACCCAGGTAACACTCCCAGTACCAAATACTTTACCGAAACTTGACTTCTGAAAGGGTGTCGAGCATAAGACACTGACAATGGAAGAGAGTACGAAACTCAAGTATCGAAGAAAAATCCGAAGTACAAATCCGAAGTAAAAAACCATTATGAAACAGGCAAAGAGGCGCTGACAGAGGAGAGTGCCGTCCATATATAGCATTATACTACCACTAGGGTGCGCTATCCGTAAGTTCCGTGTAGGTGAACCACACAGTTAACGTTTCCAATATCGATAACATCACACAGTGTCTTGTACTCGACACCCTTTCGGAAGTCAAGTTTCAGCAAAGTATTTGGTACCGGGAGTGTTTCCTGGGTGTAATAGCATGCAATAACCGGGAACTAGAGATCACAATCCCCCTCGGCCATTTATGCTTTCCCATTGGCTTGATTCCCATTTTTTCCTAAGTAATTTTATTTGCTATAACTGCTTTACGTACTTGTGCAGCATTGCGCTAACTGCGTTAAGCCTTTTTCATACTTTTGTATGCTTTAGTTTTCTTCATCTGATTACTTTTGTATTATTTATATATATATATACAGGGTGTGAAGCAAAGTCTTTATAGGACCAGCAACTTTGAAATGGTTTAATATAAACACATACTTCCAATTTGAAAAAGTATACATATGATGTATAGATGTTCGATATGTCTTGGATTCGACAAGGGGCCGTAAAGTTCTGAAAATACGACATCGCAATTTTTATACGGTTCCCGGGTCCTGCCATTGATATTTACAAAATTGGAATCGGGTAGCTAACGAGTACACCAAAACAAATTCCATGGTTCTAAGTGACATATTCGCTGAGATATGTAAAGGTAAATCACATGACTTCCACCACTTTAACTACCCAAGTTTTTGCGGCAAAAGCGCTCATTTAGGGGACCGTCTATGAGAAAGATCTGCCTTTCTGTTGTTACTTTCCTTATCCCTATTTAAACCTCCGTCCACAATGCACACTGGCCAGCATAGCAAAAGGTGATGCGGCGTCTGGTCAAAACCATTAGAAAAATGCAAATATTTTTGCAGTTATTAAAAAAAAGCACAGAATATATATATATACAGAGGGTCTGTATCGGGTTATCTGTACTTCGCAACCGTGGAATGTTATATATCACGCATTAGCGTGTTCAATAAAAAATAGCGAGAACAGCATAATTCGTTAAAGGTTCATATGAAACATCACTTATTTCGTTTATATATTACGAATGAGAAAATGCTGATGTGCGTTATGTGGGATAAAGGTATGGTACATAGCTGTTGTTGTTGTTGAGACCCAGACCGTCCGACCTACCAGAAAGGTGTAAGGTAACTGTATGGTACCTAGTAGAAGACCCAGACCGTCCGACTCGTCCAGGGGACTAAGAGCACCTATTTGGACGGACGGCCTGTATGGTACCTAGTGAAATGTTTCAATATTTTTTGGATTTTTGAATTTTATTATTATTATTATTATTAATATTACTTTTTTAGAAATTAATATAGTTTCTATAGATTAATACAATGTACTTTACTTCAATCGGACCATAACTTTCAAAGTTATCGACTATGTAACGTTTTGAAGTCATTCTATAAGACGAGCGCGCTTATGGCGCTATAACAACAAACTTTAAATCTATAAGGGCCGCCCAGGTGGTGAAGTGGATAGCGTCTCCGACTGCTGTCTAGTGGGCTTGGGTTCGAATCCCGAGTAAGGCCTGGGCGTTTTCTTGAGGATGAAGTCACTCTTCCGCCTTCTGGGTCCTCGCCAAATGTGAAGCTGCACCCCCCCAGATCATCGTCAGTGATGCTTGTTTGTGTTAATAAAAACTTTGTGATCTCGTCTTATGTCATTATTTGTCCTTCTGGCATCACTGGTTCTGTTTGTGGTTCGACCGAAACAGGAGGTTATGAGCAACAACAACAACAACAAATCTATAAGGAAATCATATGTTTGTAATATCGAATTTTTGGAGTTAAGAAGACAAACCCGGTCAGCTTTACAATAGTCACCATTTAATTCGCAAAATTTATAGTGGAAGATTTTAGGGAACTTTTGATTTGGTACAAAACGCGGGATTGCGTTAAGACAAAAGTAAAAAAAACGAAATTAAGTTACTCTATTTTCTACAAAATTATTTAAAAAGTAAATTCTTTATAAAAAGTGATTTCGTTTCTAAAGGCTTGCGCACAACATGGAATTGATGTCAAAAAAGCTGAAGTATTTTTCACAGGAATTGAGAATGGAACAGAAATACAGCAAAGAGCCGTGCCAGTTACCTGTACTGACGTATTCGCAATTTGCTTTCAATCGTATCACGCCAGCAAACTTACTCAACGATAACGAGCTTACCCTATGTGGAAAGTTCTAACAAAGCACGTAGCTCTTGAAGTTCTTAAACAATCTTCGTGATTCGCGAAGTTCTTAGCCAAATGTTTTAGGTTTCTAGAACTCGCCAAATGTTGCGATATTTTGCCGATTCGTCTCCAAGATCAGCGAATTTGTCGTCACACGACCGGAATCTTTCAAACTACAAAAACGGTTTCTTGTTTATTATTCGTTAGAATATGATATCACTTCCGTTACATACTGCCGTGTCATCTCCGCTATATTTCCTTCACGAATTTTTTTATACTCCACGTCCCAAAATGTTTTACATCTAAAATAGTAAAGAAAAAATTTGAATAATTAACGAAAATAAGAATGAACGAAAAATTATTTGTTATAAAATCTAAAACATTAATTTCAAAATAATGTATAACGAAGTCCATTCAGCAAACATAAGACAAAGAAAATCTGATGTGGGCAGCACATAACTTTCCTTATATAATACGATGCATTTAGCACTTTTACAGTAAAAACAAAATAGGTTATTTTTATAGTAGATACTTATATTTTTTCCTAGATATTGAATTTTCGTCAATTAGTCGTTGTTTTCATTTATTTAACGTAATTTTATCCATTTGGCGAGACTTTCTTTAATTTGATAACATACAAAAATGTCGCCAAGTTGGCTACATTCCGCCAAATTCGTCGCCAAATCTCGCCAAGCGTTATGGACGGAGAAATAATTTATTCATATAGCAGATAAATGATTATTGGCGTTCAAATACAAAAGTATATTTTTTCATGAATGGAACGAGCAAGATCTACGAGAATGATGTCACTAAATTTATCGCATGATATTACATATGAAAAGTGAACATGTTTCTCAATAGGAAATATTTTTTTTTATTTTATATAATCTTTTGATAATTTTTTAAAAAGTGTGCAATATCTCGAGAATGGTTCATGCTAGCGTTCTAAAATTTATATTAATCGTTTTCTAATGAAAAATTACATAAAAATGTCTATTTGCGTAACTTTATTAGGGATTTTGATTTTTTGATGTTTTTTCAAAATTTCATTCGAAAGTTTAGGGGGGTTCTGAACATTCGATTGCGTATAAAAGCAATAGGCCTTCAGTATTCACGTATTGTGATTTTTGTACCAAATTTCGCTCGAATCGGTCCATTCGTTCGTCAGTTATCGTCTCCACAGGCTCACTGACACACACACACATACACACAGATATCACCTCAAAAATGTTCGATTCGTAATCAGGGATGCTTGAAACGTACTCTCCCGTCGAAAACTCGAATTCGAATTTTCGACCGCGTCACAATACTTTCCTTATACATTATTTTATATAAGGAAAGTAAAAATCTGATGTGGGCAGCACGTGACATTTCTTATACAATGCAATGAATTTACCTCTTTCACAGTGAGAAAAATAATGAAAAAATTCATGGTATAGTGTTTTCAACGACGAATTGTACATTTGGCGCTTTTCCGGATGACAACATGTAATACCATTTCAAAGTACCCAATTAACTAAATGCTCGATAATTTTGATTCACTCAGTCAGATCAGTGCATAATCTTTATCAATAAATAATACGAATTTTACTAGAATACAGTTGACCTTGACTTTTTCATATCAGAATCCATTTTTAAGTTGCTTGTGGATTTTAAAGGGTTGAAAGAGTGTTTGAAAAGAAAATCTTTGAATTGATTCCAAGTTTGACAATGCACTCCTCGAGAGTGAACTTGCCCCGTCCCTTTGAGGGGGCTAATGACAAACACAAAAATTGTATCGCGTTTATTTTTCACTACAATGATTGAAAATGTTGTTTTGTGATCATTGGGCCATAAATAACCTCTTTCATGCATAATTATGTCAAATTTGGTCCTATGTTACAATGCTAGCGAAATATAAAATTTAGAGATTTTAGCTCGAATTTAAAAAAAATTGTATCTATTTCTAGATTTTTCGATACAAATTCGGATATAAAGTTCCTTGAAAATCCATTAATAAATATAAAGCAGCTATCGTATGCACAAAAAATTGACCACCACAGGCAGGAGACAGACATACATACAAATGGACATCACTCTAAAAATTGTCGAAACCTGTTCAGGAGGTCCTAAAACATGTATTGGCATCAAAACCTCGGAAACGAAATTTCTCGGGAAAACCATACTTTCTCGATACTATATTCTGTAGTATGAGAAAGTAACAAATATATTGTACAAATGCATGCCGTCAATTTACCTGTAGGATACAGAAATCCTGCTCCCCTGTAGGATACAGGAAATTTTCTTGTTAAAAAATTAATTTATACAACACTGTCTTCAGCCGATATTGCAGCTTTTGAATTTCACTAGATTGGGCCATTCGGCCACTTTACTATTGTCTTTATGCACACTACGAATATTTTAACCGACGTATAAAGTTTAAAGTAAATACCGCATCGATAAGTACATGCATGCATTTATACTGCTCTCTATACGTACCCAAAATTTCATTCCGGATCTGATATGAAGGCTAAAGGATTAACCGTTCATCTACAGGTAGGCTTTGCAGCTGTCGCAATGTCAACTATGGATAAACCTGCTATGTCTACAAATTTAGAAATGCTTTTGTAAAGAACTCTGTTTGGCTCTAAAAACGTTGTTTACTGAATAAATACAATTAACCCTGAAGTAATTTTTCCTTTTAAGTATAGAAATCCCAAAGATTTTATTTTACAGTGGATTTTTATTGATTTACAATAAATCAAACTGCTGCTTGTGAGACTATAATTTTCTCATACTTCTTTAAAGAAATCAGGCAACTATAATTGTTAGAAAAGTTAAGGAAAGCGGGCAACTGAAATTGTAAGAAAAGTTAAAGAAAGCCGGCAACTACAATTGTAAGAAAAGTTAAAAAAGCAGACAACTACAATTGTAAGAAAAGTTAAAAAAACAGGCAACTACAATTGTAAAAAAAGTTAAAGAAAGCCGGCAACTACAATTGTAAGAAAAGTTAAAGAAAGCAGTCGACTACAATTGTTTCGAGGTAGATTTCAACCCTCTTACTCAGGTCAGAAACAATGCATTTTCTTAAAAAGCGGCCCACACATTGCGCCAAGTGAGAAAATGGAAGAGTAAGGTCTCATTAGCATGATATTTAAAATAAAACTGCGAGAGAAAAATTATTAGCGTTTAATTATTAGCAAAAATATGGGAATGGTGATAAATTGGAGGAAAGAAATAGGCAAGCCCATTTAAACAGAGAAAATAGCAAAATGGAGCGATTATTTACGCAAAATACTTTCGTATCCATTGGACTAGAGTCACCGTGGATTTTTATTTTGTTTTATGCAAAATATACTGTGGCGTAACTACTGTGTTTGGGTTCACAAGCAAAATTATATCGACGTCCCCCCGAAAACAAACAAAATTATTATGACCCCCACCATTCCTTTTTAACTTAAATATTTTGGATTGATTTTAAAATAAATTATAACTGATAAATTTATTTATTATACGGAAGAAATAACATGCAATTGTATTACACAAATATGTTAAAAACACTACATCAACTAAACAAATGACAAATCTTAAAACCAGATACAAAGGTCACTTTAATAAACAATCATCCTACAGGCCTGCATCAAATACAGCCAAAGCACTTTCGAACATCCTCATGTTCATCTTCAGTGGCGATATAATTAGAAACAGATGCCAACATGCTTAAATACAATCCACTGCCGTTAAGTGAAATTTGCATATCTTGAAAATTGTCAGCAGTACAAATTGGTGAATTATAAACGGATATAAATTATAATATATACAAAGCTCATAGATAAATATCTTAAAAAACTGTTTAAAGGTATTGTTTATTTTAGAACAATATTATAAATTAAGGTAACTATGTAAAGGCTTAACTTGCACTGAATCGAGAACGAGTCGCCAAGCATAACTTAAGACCTGAACAGGGTCAAAATTACAAATAGAAGAACGATATAGATAAATGAAAAGGGATTCGTAAAGTAAGATAGAACGAGGGCAAATCGAACGAGGGTAATATAGAACAGCTAAACAAAAGAAAATAATTTTCAAAAGGGGGGCGAGAATTATCTTTATTCACTAATTGAGCAAGAGCAGTCGTTTGCTTACCATTTTTATGTCTCTTGCGTGTTCAGATAAACGGATACCAACCGTACGCTCAGTACTACCGATATAAAACTTATAGACATTATGCGGAGAAAGAAAGGGTGCAACATACACCCCAGCGATGTATGTTGTACCCCTAGTATGTTGTAGTATGTTGTACCTAGTGAATAAAGATAAGTTTCGCTCCCTTTTTGAAAATTCTTTTCTTTTGTTTAGCTGTAATAACTTTCGTTCTATCTTACTTTACGAATATATTTTCATTTATCTATATCGTTCTTCTATTCGTAATTTTGACCCTGTTTAGGTCTTAAGTTATGCTTGGCGACTCATTCTCGATTCCGTGTAAGCCTTTACATAGTTACCTTAATTTATAATATTGTTCTAAAATAATTTATGCCTTTAAATAGTTTTGTTTCTTGTAGTCTTCTATAGGTTTTAATTGTTTAACGACCTTTCAACAGTAGGTTACGGTAACCCGCAGAGTTAAAAACAGCAATAATACAGAACGCACACTTGAAAGATCGCTTTTCAACGATTCATATTTGCTGATTAACAGTTCTTTGAAATTTTTATTCGTCATCTGCTGTTTTATTCAGTTTTGTCTTATTCATTTTTATGGCCTCAATAATTTAAATTACCAGAAAGGCCAAATTGTGATTGTCTGGTGGACTGTCTCTTGTAGTCTTTTATAGGTTTTAATTGCTTAACGACCTTTCAACAGAGGTTACCGTAAGCTGCAGAGTGAAACACAGCAATAATACGGAACTCACACTTGAAAGATCGCTTTTCAACGATTCATATTTGCTAATTAACAGTTCTTTGAAATTTTTATTCGTCATCTGTTCTCTTATTCAGTTCTGTCTTATTCATTTTTATGACCTCACTAATTTAAATTACCAGAAAGGTCAAATCGTGATTGTCTGGTAGACTGTCTCTTGTAGTCTTTTATAGGTTTTAATTGCTTAACGACCTTTCAACAGAGGTTACGGTAACCGGCAGAGTGAAAAGAAGCAATAATACGGAACACACACTTGCAAAATCGCGTTTCTTCGATCTATATTCAATCATTAACATTTCTGTGAAATTTTTAATCATCATTTGAGGTTTTAGATCATTTTTCATCAATGTCTTATTGTGTTCAAATTGAATGGGAAATTCTGTGAAAAAAGGTCAGAATGTTTTTTGTTTTGAAGAATTTCGCGTTTTTGCAATAAATCTGAAGCTGTTGATTTAAAAATTTCTCTCAGCGTTTGGCAAATAAATAATTTCGTCTTTAAAGCTGATGACCATTCCAGTCCTGAGGCACCTAAAAGCGTTATTGCCCGATCGTTCCGTTCATGAATATGCTACACCATATTTGATGTATATTGGATTTATTCCTACAGCGAACGATTCTATTTCCGAAGTGTTCTGTTGAGTGTGAGTGTGAATACAAACGTGTATAATTTTAATCGATTATGAAAACGCTTAGTCAATCCGAAGAAGTACGTCCTTCGGATTACACGATCTTCAGGAAAAGTCAAAAAGTTTCATGTCAGGATAAAGATATGAATGATGAAGAATCACAGGAACGCAAGCCAGAAATCAGCTTCTCATTTCGTAAAGTTTAGTAAATGTATATCTTTAAATAAAAAATGCATGGTTTAACCAGATATATTTGTATTACCACTTCTAGACTGCTCTCTAAATTGAATGTGACAAATAGTAAACTTTTCGCAGATTCGAAATTACATTTACATGGAAGCAAATCATGCTTTAACAATTATTTAAAAAAGAAATAATAAACAAAAATGATAAAAAAATAATTAAATTACATATGCACCACGGTCTTTGATTTCATTATTTTTGTACATATTTTCCATTAACCTCTATTGGTAACAATATTAACAAGAAATATCAATCATACGTACACCATTGATTATGAAACAATTTCCAAATGAGATGCAATTTTATTAAACATCTCTAAAATGTGATTGATTCAGTGCTGATATTTTTTAAATTATCACAGAACTACAGTAATTTATTATATTTGAAAGATTAAAACTTCATCGAAACAGACAATGCTAGTTACACAAAATGAACGTTATTCGAATGACGTCATAGAAATTTAAATCGTCTGCCTCTTTATATAAAAACAATGAATATTTCATCCATATCACTTATATTCCAGACTACAAAGCTAAATAATTTTTCCTTGAAAAAAATCAGCAATTCTTATACAACTCCCCTTAAAATCACTTGATTTGTTTACATTATCTGCATGCGTTAAAATTAGATTTTGTTGTAGAAATAATCAGAGTTTAGTGATCATTTAAAATCCAAAGTACTAATGTAATTACGTTGGCACAGAATTTAGATACACGGATAATACGCAAAAATAAAGCGGTTTTATGACTGATGAAACACTGAATATAAATATGAGCAATCTTTAAACATCACGATCTCTACACAGCGGGAGAAAAATTGATGTTATATTTCATTTTGCATTGAGGCACGCTATCTCTATATATTTTATGAGTGTAATTATTATTTCAATTTTTATTTTTAAAAAAACTACGCAATATATTTTGCTAAAATTTTTTTACACATTTTATGTAATAATTTGAATATTTTCTAAAATTTTCGGAGCAATTTGTAAATTTTCAGTTCTCTTAAAAATGTTTGAAAAATTAGGTTCCATAAGGTTCAATGTATTTCATTTCTTTTAACCCGGGTTGAATCTGAAACTAATTGTGTGATGTTTTATTCCCATATGTCCCAAAAGCCGCCTCAACAACATACTAAAATTTCATTTTGATAAAATTATTTTTGGGGTAGTTATCGTGCGAACAAACAGACAGACAGATAGAAAAATGGTTTTTTACTCTGAGTCTTAAGTTAAAGTGATACTCTGAGGTAGCCAATTTTGGCAGATAAGGTTTATGAAAATTAATAATTTGCACATATATACTATAATTGCATAGATCTGTAATTCTTTCCGGAAACAAACATTTGACGACCAACGTGTTAAATTTTGGACGTTTCATACAACCAATTTGGCGATTTTCAAAAATATCGCACAGGTTTTTCTATAACTCTATCTATCCGGAATACTATGCGTAAAATTGGCGACCAATTTGGTGAATTTTTAAAATATCGCTGATATTTACGAAAATACCGCTAAAGCCGAAATGTCGCCAAATTGATGAAAACGACACAAGTTTCACTGTAACAGTCTGGAAAACTTGTGACATATTGGCGACCAATTTGACAACTTTTGGTTGACTTTGGAGATTTAAAAAGGTATTGCCCAATTGACGAAAATGTTACCAGTATGAAAATGATCCAAACTTCCTTTGTAGCTGTGTCCGGAACGTTTGACGAAAAATTGGCAACCAAATTCGCGACTTTTTTAAGATGTCGTCAAATTGATGAAAATGCCAGTCCGAAATGCTTGGCAAAATATTGGCGATGTTGGTGAGAAGTTTGGCGACATTTTTAAAATATCGGGGGCATAAAGTAACTTTGAATGCTGATGTTACCGTTCTTACAGATTTAGCAATCTCTTTCGTTCAAACTTCACATTTAAAAAACTTTTACCATCATTGAAGACACGCTAATATCATAAGTGTCGTGAGGATTTGTTGTTTTTCATTCCCTGTTACATTTATACTGGCATGGCTGCCTTAACCCTTGCCGGGGCCCCTAGTCAAATGTAAATTCTAGAGTCACACATAGAACTTTCACAGTAAAAATATGTACATTGATTGAAGATCATGGACACCCAGACCTTCGCTCAGCTCCCCAGTATTTATCTATTTTGCCTATGGTAAAAAATAACCCATGTATTTAATAGCATAATATCATCAAAATCAGGGAATGGTGGATGAGATAAGCTACTGCTCAATCCTCATATCTGCCCAGATTCCAAACCAAAGCCTTTCTGAGCACTTTCATGAAACAACTTTTGAACAAAGTCTTCATATTCCTTTGAGATTATTTCATCCGTTAGACCAAACATATATCGTAAATACAATTGAACTAATTTTGCATCCGAAAAGGGACCGTTTACATGGAAATAGGGAAGCATCTGTTAAATGGCTTGAAGATGTATTTCCCAATTTCCTGACTTTTCTCCTGTTTCAAAATAGCAACTATTTCAAAATACGGAAAACAAAGTCTTACCATGCTGCCTTTGAATTCAGGGTATTGAATTTCCTGCCCTAAACACAAGCGGGTTTTAGGTTAAGAATTGCCATTTAATTTACAAGTCATGCTGTAAATAATTAAAACAGCATACAATCACAAAGTCGCTTTGAACTAATTCGACAGTATTTTGCTACAATACAAGAATATTTATGTTAAAGAGAAAAGCTCGATTATAAACGATTCATGGCATCAAAGATGCTAATGGCGATATTTCGACCGACATCCAATCTCAGAGCAGACCTCAGATCCAACCAGAAGCTCTAACATCAAATTTCATTTACTTAGAATTTTTGCAACAACCATCACAAACAGACAGATGGACATCTTCTTGTATTGTTAAAGAATAGTAAATGTGCCCGCCGATGCCCGATATTTAAAGCAAAAAATTATTAAATTCACTCAATTAATTCTTCAAAAGGTATAGCCGTCCGTTGCGAGAGAGAGATACGTCCTGAATAAGGGATTAAACACGCCGTTGACTGCTGCGCGATCGCATAGAATATCTTTGTTACGACGTGACTACTACACCCTAATACGATTGCGTATGCCCCGAATACTCATTTCATCTTCTGTGTGAGCATAATAGGTCCTGGATAAATTTGGTTAAGCCCTGAAAAAGCTCTCTTTATACGCCCTAAATACGCCTTTTGACCCATTGCTTTATAATTGTAAAGTGTTTATGTCTTTGTCTATCCGTCTGTCTATCCGTTCGCACGATAACTGCCGTAAAATTGACTTTATCAAAATTAATTTTTAGTATATTGTTGCGACAGTCTGTGGGACATATGGGAATGAAAATGAATAATATCAACCAATATAAAATTAACAATTTCCTCAAAGTGACTGGAGTTATCAAATAAACTAAATTAAATTAATAATGTAAATATTTAAATTCATTGATTGTTTTTTATAAATTAGCAAGTATTCTTATAGGATTTGGCATTATTTTGTTAATTTTGCGACATTTTTTTTCTCGCGAAATTTGCCACCAAGTGGGCCAAATGAACAGACAAACAGACACTATTCAAACATACTTAATACTGATTACTAATTAGTTTCAATTCCAATCATTCATAAAATTTTAAGTTAAAATACTATTTACTTATATTTTGATTTTAAATTTTATCAATTTGAAGTAATTTTGGTTAATTTAGAGCTTTTTTCATCAATTTCGCTTCATTCGAAGTCTCCAAATTGTCACTAATGTCTCCAAATTTGCCGCCAATTGGGATCCGACTGAAACATACTTAATATAACATCCGTTTATTAATTAGTTTGAATGTCAATCCATTCCTAAAAGTAAACGCCTACTTATACAGAGTGTTCGTAAACTGTTTTGACAAAATAGGAGGAGTGATAGTACTCATCAAGTCGAACTATATTTACAATGGAACATAGGGTCGCATTCCACTCTGAGTGTCAGGAAGGATTAACTTCGAAACACGTCCAACAAGCACAAGTTCCCACTTCGGACGACATAGCTGTCGTGCCTGAGATGTATCGCATCTCCAGAACATCACCGTCAAGCATGTACTGTATGAAAAATTTCCATCGACAAGAAACAGCAGCGATAGTTGCAGCTGATTGGCTGATCAAGGTTCAGTAGACAGACAGTCAAATCAAACGTTGTTCTTTTAAAGTGGCACATCCTCAATGCTTCAGATTAATACGGGGATAACAACGTCCGAAACGACTTCGGGAAGGCCATGGCGATTTACACTTACGAGGAATTGGCAGATATGCATCTAATGTACGTTCAAGTAAATGGGAACGGACGCGAAGCACAAAGATTGCACCAGGAACGATTTCCGATGCGTCGTATGCCAAGCCACAACTATCTTCGCCAGTGTTGATAGACGACTGTGGGAAACCGGCTCTTCGCTACCTCCAAGAGCAATATGGGACGTAAGCGAAGTGTGCGGACGTAGGAAATGGAAGAGCGCGTCTTGGAAAGATTCGCAGCAGCTCCTCCCAGAAGAACGCGAGCGGTTGCAGCCGACATTGGTGTGTGGTCCAGTACGGTGTCGAATGTTGTACATGAGGCACACATGCGCCCTTTCCACTTGCAAAAGGTTTAATCTTTAAACTCAAATGACTATCCCCGCCGCCTAGAGTTTGTGAGGTGGATGCTCCAGATGATAACTAAGAATCCGCAGTTTCCTGCCTTACTGTTATTCAGTGATGAGGCCTCGTTTACCCGAGAAGGCATTTTCAACACTCGCAATGGACACATCTGAGCTGAAAGCAATCCCCAAATCACTGCCCCTCGTAAACACCAGCAGAGATTTGCCATGGGCATCTGGGCAGCTATCCTAGGTGATTGCCTGGTTGGCCCTTAGCTGTTGCCCAAACGTTTGACCGGCGCAGCGTATCATGTCTTCCTGGAGCAAGTGCTGCCCGGTTTATTGCAAGCTGTTCCGCTCACCACACAGAGAGCCATGTGGTTCTTGCATGATGGAGCCCAGCACACTTTTCTAGTGCGGTTCGACACTTCTTGAATGCCGCATATCCCGGACGGTGGATTGAACGTAGTGGACCTGTGGCTTGGCCTCCACGGTCACCGGGGACATCAACCCACTGGACATCTTCTTCTGAGGGCACATAAAATCATTGGTGTACGAGACGCCTGTGGACTCCGTAGAATAGTTGTTGCAGTGGACAGGATAAACACGATACTAGGTGTCTTCGAGAGGGTGCGCCAGTCGTTCATTTGCCGATGTGAATTGTGCAACGCCACCCTTGACCGTCAATTTGACCATCTACTTTGAGTCTTTCTCTGATGTAAATAAATGGGATTGTGCAACTTATGACTACTTTAATTCTCCTTATTTTCACTGTTGAAAGTTCAACTTTAACTTTACTCTTTTCTGACACTCAGAGTGGAATGCGACCTTACATTCCATAGTAAATATTATTCGTCTTGATGGATACTATCATCCCTCTTATTTTGTCAAAACAGTTTACGAACACCCTGTACTGTGATTCTTAATTTTCTCAATTTGGCGTTCTTTCTCTTAATTTAGCGTCGTGTTTTTCAATTTTGCGACATTTGCATCAAATTTGCGAAAATTTCGTCAATTTGGAATTTCACTGCATAATGCAACAGTGACCTATTCTTTTTCAGAGGAATAATGATACACAAGATCCATGGCACAATGTTTTTGGCATTGCATTGAAAATTAACATTTGGCAATTTTCCTGATGGCAATATGCTAAACTGTTTCAATGTACTAAATTAGCTTATACTTTGATCAAAACTAACTTGACAGTTGGACAAATGAGAATCATCGGATAAGTAATATAGTTGTAGAGACCTTGCCTGTCTCTTTATCCTCCTTAGATGCGAGGACTAACTTAGATATATCAAAAGTGACCTAACTCTAATCTAAAATATCGATATTCAGCACCTTTCGGCCCAGGACAATAACACATGAATGCACTGATTAAATCAAATTATTTATTGTGCACTATACATAATTACAGCAGTTGGATGTTTAAAGAAACTGGCAATATAGATCATAACTGATATAGCTCATACCCGAACGGTTATACACTGAGATAATGTATTACATTATCTTTACGGACTTAGTGACAATTCTTACTCCGTAGACGAGTTACTAAGCTTTAATGCTTACCCAATGCCAATGCCTTTTGCCTCTCACAGAAATGGGGCCAACCCAAAATAGTAGACCCTTCTAGTATCTTCGGTATAGTTGTATCCCCCCAGAGGGTTTCCTTCAACTAGGCGTTCATCTACTTCCGCTCTCAGTCAAATCTATCCTCGTACCTTCTAAGTCACTTCTCAACTTAATCACTTTCACACGTTTACCAGAATCTCAACTCGCTTTCTCCAGATGCACAGGTAAATTAAAAAACGGATTTCAAATGTGGATTCAGCATGGTCGAGTTGGTATATATGAGTTTTTTCAGCTGTCGGCGCTGCATTCGTTTTCTCTAACATACTGGCATTGTGCTTTTAGAGAGAAAATTGAAAATATTCTCTCAACCGGGAAGAGATAAACAAAATTCTACAATTTTTGATATTTTAAAAGACATTTATTTTAACTTTTGCTTACGGGTGGGACAGCGTCAATACCGAACGAAGAACCTTCCAAAAAGGCAGGTATTTGACATACCCTATCCCAAACAGTTCGAGCCCCCTTTGTAGGTATTGGCACCCACCCATTTTATTCATCTATAATCCGTGAAGGCAATAATTTTTTCTGATTGGTAACATCAAGATAATAGTAGATACAATGTTTCGATAGAATTCGAATGTTTCGATAGGATGCCCATGAATCATTCCATTTCCATTCCATTATTAGAAAATTATCGATTATGAAATGTCCTATTAACTATTGTTAAATATGTTTTGAATCTCATTATTAAGGCCAGAATATTTATTACCTATAATTACCATAAAGTGGAATAAAAATCTGTTTTGACTTAAAATAAACTAAATGAATTACTAAATGAAAAAGTATTCAAAATACTCGTTTACGATAAAGTAATTGCTTTACTTATCAATAAGAGAAAAATATACATAAGACAAAAGAGAAAAAATTACAATTTTAATTTTTACTGCCATTTCATACTGTATCGAAATTATTTTGCCGACAGAAGAATTAAAAAAAAAAAAAAAAAAAGGAAAATACAAGCTAACATTCAGATCATTTCAGAGTTCAATTAAAACTTTTAATCTTTTGTTATACTTTGTCTTAAGTTGGCTGAATAAGCTTCATTACGTATTATTTTAAAAATATTATTTAATGTTACAAATTTTCCTTTATTGTTATAATTTTTCTAATCTTGTCCTTTACTATTTTCGATGTAAAACATTTTAAAGTTAAAATATATCATTAGAGATGAAACGGAAGAATGCAACGGAAGTGGCATCATATTGCTACGAGTAATTAACAAGAAACCATTGTTGTAGATTGAAGGTTCCGGTCGTGTAATCTTGAAAATGAATTGGCGAATTTGGCGAAATATCGTCAATATCGAAACTTTTGGAGAGTTCTGGAAATCTTAAAAATTTGGCTAAGAACTTCACGAATCAGGAAGAGCCGCTAAAAACTTCACGAATCCCGAAGATTGGCTAAGAACTTCACGAGCTACGTGCTTTTTCCAGAACTTTCCACACAGAGTAATTTTGCCATCTTTCAGTTGTTTTGCTGATGTGATACGATTAAAAGTGAATACAGATAACTCTCTCGGATCTTTGCTTTAATTCTGCTATTTTCTCAATTGCTAGCAAAAATATTTGCAGCTTTCAAATATTGATTTTACGATTAAGCCAGTATATCTTCAGGCAAAATCATTTTTATATAGAATTTACTTTTTAAATGATTTGGTAGATAATAAAGCAACGCAATTTCTTTCTTTCACTTTTGTCTTGGTGCAGTTCTGCATTTAGTACTAAACCATAATTTCTGTAAAATCTCTCACGATAGATTTCGCGAAGTAAATGATAATTTCTGTAAAATCTCTCACGATAGATTTCGCGAAGTAAATGATAATAACTGTAAAGCTGGCCGAGTTTCTCATCTTAATTCAAAACATCTGATGTTGTGACCATATATTTTCCTTACAGTTTTAAAAGTTTGATGTTATAGCGCCAACCACATTCTAGCCTGATATATCACTCTATAGAGTGACGCCAAAACGTTGCGTAGTCGATAACTTTGTAGGTTATGTTCAGATTTGAATGAAATAAAGTGCATTGTATTAATCTATCAAAACTATATTAATTTCTAAAAAAAGTAATAATAATAATTATAAAATTAAAAAAATATTGAAGCATTTCGCTAGATACTGTATCATTCTTCCACATAACTCACATCAAACTTTCCTCATTCGAAATATACAAAAGGAGTGATGTTTCATATGAACCTATAACGAATAACTCAATTCTCAGTATTTTTAATGTATTATGCTAATACGTGAAATGCAACGCTCCACGGTTGCAACTTACATATAACCCGGCCCAGGCTTTGGATGTAATTCAGCTTATTTCTCATTTGCTGGAAACATATTTGCAGCTTTTTTGAATCGGCTAACGAAATAGATAATGTTTAAACAAAATCATTTATTATATATAATTTATTTCTTAAATAATGTGGTAGATAATAAAATAAATCAAAGCAATTTCTTCCTTTCCACTTTTGTCTTAGTGCAACCTCCTGTTTTATACCAAACCATAAGTTCTATAAAACCTCCCACTGTAGATATTACGATTTAAATGGTATTGATTGCAAAGCTGATCTGGTTTCGAATTTTAACTCTAAAAGTTTGATGTTGCCAACATATACTTTAATTGAAAAATTTAAAAGTTTGATGTTATAGGAACACAATAAATAAGTAAGATCTTTAATATACCCATATTCAGATGAAAATCGGGAAGATTTTTGATGTTTCTGATGAGAATAAATATACCGTAGTTCATATAATTCAATTGAATATTGTCAGAGATTTCGGGAACCCTCAGAAAAATTTAAATTTCCAATACCTCGAGAATGACTTTTGATGACAATTAAATAATAGTGTCGATATATTTCTGCTTAAAAATATTTAAAAGCATTTATATATTGATTTTAGTAAATATATTTACATTTCCGATTTTGGATTGAAAACGACCCATATTAAATACGACGGCTGGACGATATGGAAAAGCCTATCGTTTTGTAAATGACAATTTTTACATACGATGTCCATGATCTGTCACTCGGTTCTACATAAGAAAAATACGTTAAAAGTGCTTTTCTAAAAAAAAATAATTAAAAATTAAATTTTATAATGGTTTTATGGCTGTAAAAAAATGGTTGAACATTAAAATAAACTTTCCGCTTGTAATCAACAGGCCTCTGGAATTTATTCTTTGAAATAATAGTACCAAATTGCATCCAGTTTTCCCAGTTTGTGAGGGAAATAAAAGTGTTCTAAACGGAAAAGAAACTTTTCCCATATGGCCATTCCCATGGTTGCGCCCTGCCTGTGGAGCGGACGTAATAATATTCCTAATAGCTCCTGAACACGTCTTGATGTGTACTCTCTTATTTATCGGAAAATAAGATGCATTAATGTTTTGAATTTTATTTTCGCAAAAAAATGTAACTTTTGTCAGTATTGAAACTACGTTTTGTGCGCCCTTATAATGGTGTATAGTGGCATTCTCGATTATCCTGTTTTCCTATTAATTCTTGTTTAGTAGGAATTTTCATCTATGATTCATATTCATATTCAGTTCTGCATGTTTGGGAAGTTGTATTCTGAATTGCATGTCCAGTCTCCAGCTTAGACTCACTGGACGGGTTTGGGAGTATTTCTGTGAACGTAAGTACTACCTCCCTGGTAGAATTTCGACTTCTTCATTCCGTTGCTTCTAGATTAAGTTGTTGAGGTTGATTGTGTATACACGTGGTAGAAGAAGAATGATTCATGCCGCATGGTAATACAATTTTCTTAATGTATCCTTTTTTCATTTTTTCATTTTTTGATGCCTGTAGTCTGAGTTTAAGCATTTATAGTAATGTACTATTGCTTAATCTGAAACAGGCATTTGTTTGGTTTAATTAGAGTTAAATACTCAGACCTGAAGAGGAATTTAATTCTGATTAATCATCGAATTTGGGAAGGTTCTGTTCTTTTCTCTTATCGGCATTATGGCCGTGAATTTGCTTCTATGGTGATGTTAATATTACTTGAATTGTATTTTTATTTTTTTTATTTTTACATAATTCTTATTATTACATTTCAAATATATTTATATATATATATATATATATATATATATATATATATATATATATATATATATACTAGCCGCCTTTGGCGACCAGCCTGTTCGCAACCCTTGAAAATGCTGATCGTGGCAAATTCCAACCGTGGCAAACTCGTTGGCGCGACCTACCAGAAAGGTGTAAGGTAACTGGTTGGACGGCCAGGATGTGCCACCCAATTTAGACCGGAACCCAGTGGGGGAGGCATCCACAGGGAACGTACCCTCCTTCCCCTACCACCAACCTCTCGGAAAAACATACGGACCCATATGTTTAACGTGATCGTACTCCGTGTCAGTGGCGGAAATCGAACCCGGGCCTACCGAGTGCAATTCTCTCGCGCTAGTGCAAATCCCGCGCGCTAACCACTGAGGTACTTCGCCCCCCGCGACATTTTCCATAACTTTCTTTTTATTCACCGAATTTAAACCGGAACCCAGTGGGAGAGGCACCCACGGGGACCGTACCCTCCTTCCCCAACCACCAACCTCTCGAAAGGACTTACAGACCCACATGTTTATTCCGCGTGATCGTACTCCGCGTGAACACGGCGGCAATTTTGGAAATCGAACCCGGGCCTACCGCGTGCAATTCCCGCGCGCTAACCACTGGGCTACTTCGCCCTCCGCGACAATCTCCATAGCTTTCTTTTTATTCACCCAATTTAGACCGTACCCTCCTTCCCCTACCAGCAACCTCTCGGAAGGACTCACGAACCCACATGTTTAACGTGATCGTACTCTGCGTTAACGTGGCGTAAGTTTTGGCAGTGGCGGGAATCGAACCCGGGCCTACTGAGTACAATACCCGCGCGCTAGCCACTGGGCTGCCGCGCCCTCCGCGACAATCTCCATAACTTTCTATATATTCACCCAATTTAGACGGAAACCCACCTCCACAGGGGCCGTATCCTCCTTCCCCTACCACCAACCTCTCGGAAGAACTTACGGACCCACATATTTAACGTGATCGTATTCCACGTAAACACGGCGGCAGTTTTGGCAGTGGCGGGAATCGAACCCGGGCCTACCGCTAACTTCCCGCGCGCTAATTTGCAATTTAAAATGACCATATGCTTAATTCCATCATCCTCATTCCATTGTTTCATTGTTCCATCATTTAAAATATCCATAAAATTAAAATATCCAAAAGTTAAAATATACATTTAAAAAATCCATATCGTTTCATCATTTAAAATATAAATATAATAATTTATATGGAGTAAAGGAGCTCTATTCAGAACGGTGACGTCACCTCCACCTTGACGTCCCCACCCACCACCTTCCCTCCTTCAGCGGGGGAGAAACGAAGCGGCACGCCGAGCGGAACGCCGAGAAATTGAAATTCGGAAACTTTTAAAATCCCGATCCTGTGGGCAATACGGAATATTTCCTGACCAGATTGGACTTGTAAGAATGCCAGATGTTTGACCTTTCTAAAAATGTAAATTATTAGTCGAAATTATGAGTACTTTTTACTATGCGAGAATTTAAAAACCAAAAATCGTTTTTTTGAGCCAAAAGTGAGTTTTGTTTTAAAATCTTTAAAAAATATTAGAAATCGAAATTCAGATTTGAAATTGATATATTTTTACTCGCAATTGTCTGCTCTTTCCGATGGTTTGATTTGTTTTTTTCTACGACGTCTGGATCGTGGAGAAAAAAGGGCAAAAAGGGCAAAAAACGGTCGAAATCGCATAAAACATTAAATAAATAAAAAAAAATTAAAATTTTAAAAATCGGTTTTCACGTGTCCCCTTCCCTCCCCCCCCCGGGTCTCCGATTGCCAAATTTCGTAGCTCTCCGACGCGCGGTCGCGAAACGTATAGTGTATAAGACAGACACACACACAGACAGACATTGCCTTTTATTATTTACTAGCCGCCTTTGGCGACCAGCCTGTTCGCTACCCTTGAAAATTCTGACCGTGGCAAACTCGTTGGCGCGACCTACCAGAAAGGTGTAAGGTAACTGCTTGGAAGGCCAGGAAGTGCCACACAATTTAGACCGGAACCCAATGGGGGAGGCATCCAAAGAGACCGTACCCTCCTTCCCCTACCACAAACCTCTCGGAAGGACTTGCAGTCCCACACGTTTAATGTGATCGTACTCCGCGTGAACACGGCTGCAGTTTTGGCAATGGCGGGAATCGAACCCGGGCCTACCGAGTGAAATTCCCGCGCGCTGACCACTGGGCTACCGTGCCATCCGCGACAATTTCCATAACTTTATTTTTATTCGGCAATTTTGGGAATCGAACCCGGGCCTACCAAGTGCAAATCCCGCGCACTAACCACTGGGGTACTTCACCCTCCGCGATATTCTTCATAACTTATTTTTTATTCACCCAATTTAGACCGGAACCAAGTGGGAGAAGCATCCACAGGGACCGTACCCTTCTTCCCCTACCACCAACCTCTCGGAAGGACTTACAGACCCACATGTTTAACATGATCGTACTCCGCGTAAACACGGCGGCAATTTGGGGAATCGAACCCGGGCCTACCGAGTGCAATTTACGCGCGCTAACCATTGGGCTACTTTGCCCTACGCGACAATCTCCATAACTTTCTTTTTATTCATCCAATTTAGACCGTACCCTCCTTCCCCTACCACCAACTTCTCGGAAGGACTCACGGACCCACATGTTTAACGTGCTCGTACTCCGCGTAAACACGGCGGCAATTTTGGGAATCGAACCCGGGCCTGGTAACTGGTTGGACGGCCAGGATGTGCCACCCAATTTAGACCGGAACCCAGTGGGGGAGGCATCCACAGGGAACGTACCCTCCTTCCCCTACCACCAACCTCTCGGAAAAACATACGGACCCATATGTTTAACGTGATCGTACTCCATGTCAGTGGCGGAAATCGAACCCGGGCCTACCGCGTGCAATTACCGCGCGCTAACCACTGGGCTACTTCGCCCTCCGCGACAATCTCCATAACTTTCTTTTTATTCACCCAATTTAGACCGTACCCTCCTTCCCCTACCACCAACCTCTCGGAAGGACTCACGAACCCACATGTTTAACGTGATCGTACTCTGCGTGAACGTGGCGTAAGTTTTGGCAGTGGCGGGAATCGAACCCGGGCCTACTGAGTGCAATTCCCGCGAGCTAACCACTGGGCTGCCGCGCCCTCCGCGACAATCTCCATAACTTTCTACATATTCACCCAATTTAGACGGGAACCCAGTGGGGGAGGCATCCACAGGGGCCGTATCCTCCTTCCCCTACCACCAACCTCTCGGAAGGACTTACGGACCCACATATTTAACGTGATCGTATTCCACGTAAACACGGCGGCAGTTTTGGCAGTGGCGGGAATCGAACCCGGGCCTACCGCTAACTTCCCGCGCGCTAATTTGCAATTTAAAATGACCATATGCTTAATTCCATCATCCTCATTCCATTGTTTCATTGTTCCATCATTTAAAATATCCATAAAATTAAAATATCCATTTAAAATATCCAAAAGTTAAAATATACATTTAAAAAATCCAGATCGTCCCATCATTTAAAATATAAATATAATAATTTATATAGAGCAAAGGTGCTCTATTCAGAACCGTGACGTCACCTCCACCTTGACGTCCCCACCCACCACCTTCCCTGCTTCAGCGGGGGAGAAACGAACGGAATGCCGAGAAATTTAAAATCATGACGTCTTTAAAATTGCGATCCTGAAGGCAATTTTCATTATTTCTGGACCAGATTAGACTTGTAAGAATGCCAGATATTTCAGCTTTCTAAAAATGTAAATTATTAGTCGAAATTATGAGTACTTTTTACTATGCGAGAATTTAAAAACCAAAAATCGTTTTTTTGAGTCAAAAGTGACTTTTGCTTTAAAATCATAAAAAAATATTAGAATTTATCTCTGAGATTTGAAATTGATATATTTTTACTCGAAATTCTCTGCTCTTTCCGATGGTGTGATTTGTTTTTTTCTACGATGTCTGGATCGAGGAGAAAAAAGGGCGAAAAGATCAAAAAAAGGTCGAAATCGCATAAAACATTAAATAAATAAAAAAATAATTAGAATTTTGAAAATCGGTTTTCACGTGTCCCCTTCCCTCCCCCCCGGGTCTCCGATTGCCAAATTTCGTAGCTCTCCGACGCGCGGTCGCGAAACGTATAGTGTATAAGACACACACACACACACACACACAGACATTGCCTTTTATTATATAGACTAGCCGCTTTTGGCGACCAGCCTGTTCGCAACCCTTGAAAATGCTGATCGTGGCAAATTCCAACCGTGGCAAACTCGTTGGCGCGACCTACCAGAAAGGTGTAAGGTAACTGGTTGGACGGCCAGGATGTGCCACCCAATTTAGACCGGAACCCAGTGGGGGCGGCATCCACAGGGAACGTACCCTCCTTCCCCTACCACCAACCTCTCGGAAAAACATACAGACCCATATGTTTAACGTGATCGTACTCCGTGTCAGTGGCGGAAATCGAACCCGGACCTACCGCGTGCAATTCCCACGCGCTAACCACTGGGCTACTTCGCCCTCCGCGACAATCTCCATAACTTTCTTTTTATTCACCCAATTTAGACCGTACCCTCCTTCCCCTACCATCAACCTCTCGGAAGGACTCACGAACCCACATGTTTAACGTGATCGTACTTTGCGTGAACGTGGCGTAAGTTTTGGCAGTGGCGGGAATCGAACCCGGGCCTACTGAGTGCAATTCCCGCGCGCTAACCACTGGGCTGCCGCGCCCTCCGCGACAATCTCCATAACTTTCTATATATTCACCCAATTTGGACGGGAACCCAGTGGGGGAGGCATCCACAGGGGCCGTATCCTCCTTCCCCTACCACCAACCTCTCGGAAGGACTTACGGACCCACATATTTAACGTGATCCTATTCCACATAAACACGGCGGCAGTTTTGGCAGTGGCGGGAATCGAACCCGGGCCTACCGCTAACTTCCCGCGCGCTAATTTGCAATTTAAAATGACCATATGCTTAATTCCATCATCCTCATTCCATTGTTTCATTGTTCCATCATTTAAAATATCCAAAAGTTAAAATATACATTTAAAAAATCCATATCGTTCCATCATTTAAAATATAAATATAATAATTTATATGGAGTAAAGGAGCTCTATTCAGAACCGCGACGTCACCTCCACCGTTGACGTCAACCCCACCCACCACCTTCCCTCCTTCTGCGGGGGAGAAACGCCGGTTAAGAAGCGGCACGCCGAGCGGAAAGCCGAGAAATTGAAATTCGGAAACTTTTAAAATCCCGATCCTGTGGGCAATACGGAATATTTCCTGACCAGATTGGTCTTGTAAGAATGCCAGATGTTTGACCTTTCTAAAAATGTAAATTATTAGTCGAAATTATGAGTACTTTTTACTATGCGAGAATTTAAAACCAAAAATACTTTTCTTGAGCAAAAAGTGACTTTGTTTTAAAATCTTTAAAAAATATTAGAAATCGATATTCAGATTTGAAATTGATATATTTTTACTCGCAATTGTCAGCTCTTTCCGATGGTGTGATTTGTTTTTTCCTACGATGTCCGGATCGTGGGAAAAAAAGGGCAAAAATGGCAAAAAACGGTCGAAATCGCATAAAACATTAAATAACAAAAAAAATAATTAAAATTTTAAAAATCGGTTTTCACGTGTGCCCTTCCCTCCCTCCCGGGTCTCCGATTGCCAAATTTCGTAGCTCTCCGACGCGCGGTCGCGAAACGTATTGTGTATAAGACACACAGACACACAGACATTGCCTTTTATTATTTAAGAAGATATATATATATATATATATATATATGGGGGGACTGGGTAACTGCCTTTGGGATTTTTGTATTGGTGTTATAGATACCTTTTATAAACTGTACTTTTTAGTACACTCTTTTTATTACTTTTTTGGACAGGATTCTATGTGAATTCCAGATTTACACAGTATATAATTTATTATACCTTGTGTTTTAATTAATCTAGTTTAGAATTGATTATATTTATATTGTTACTCATTTCTTTTTATCTTGTAATATCCTACTTATTACATTTTATTAGGTTTTACATGGACTTAGTTGTATATATTTTTATATATAAGCAATTATTTTATTTTTATTTATATTATTTATATGTGTTAATGCTATTCTCTTTATATTAATTTAACAATCATGAATTACACATCTTATTTGATTTAGTGACTGGCAAATATATTTATTCTTGTTATTATATAATTTGATAAATATTGCCCGGTATTTACAATTTTGTTGGGAATTGTTTAGACCGTTATCATTTTACCAACAGTGTGCCATGGATTGTTTTGGATATAATAATTGCCCAGCTAAAAATTATAACTTCAATAAATGTAAGAATAAAAATTGTAAAACCTGCCCATATTCTTCTAACTCACAAATTACTAATCTTAATAGTCATAAGACTTTCTGTAAAATTTTTATTTGCATCTATCTTGTAATATATGTAATATATCTTATATAGGACAGACCAGTAATCCTATTCATCTTCGTATGAATGTACATAGAGATCATGTTAAAAAATATATCCACAATAATAATTTTCTTCCTACTTCTAATAAAATCGAATATAAACACTTTGCTCATCATGGTTTTGAAAATATAACTATACATATTTTGGACATTAAAACAAATACTGCTGATAGATTATTCTACTTCTATATTAAATCACAATGTACTCTGTTTCCATATGGATTAAATCAGTTATATCTCAATGGTAAAATTGTTAAGAATAATTTTGTAGATAATAAATATTCTATTTTTAATCACCTTTTTTTTAAACCTCTTTTACATAATAGTAAATTGGCTAAACTCAAAAGATTTAAACGCGGTAAAGGAAGCTCCTCCCAATATGATATTAAAGCGGAGATTAAAAGTATGCATCAACAATTCAATAACACATATCAATGGAAATTTATTAAATCATGGGTATTTGCAGTTAAGAAAAAACAATTAAACACAGTTTATGCTATTTTCTTAAGGTTAAATCTTACTAATGAACATTTTAATCATATTTTCTATGATTTGCTCATTACTAGATCAAAATATTTAAAAATAAAACTTAATCAATTTCATAATAATAACTGTTCTAATTCTTATTGTGTAATATCATTTAAGCATCCTATTTATAATTCCATAAACTTTAAGAATTTATTTAATCAATTTCATCATTTATTGCCTGTAAAGGATTTGAATGTTACTAAAACTTTTAAATATAACAAGCCTATTGGAAGAACCATTTTTAATTACAATGCAATTTCAAAATCTCTCTCAGTCGACATAGATTCCTCAACAAATTTAGATGGTGAATGTATTTGTAGTGTTGATAATTATGCTGAATGTATAAATCCACACTTGGGTCATATAGTTACTGGAGACTTAGCCATTGTAAAAGATAAATCTTTAAGAACTATAATGTCATTTGGCACTAAATTCAGGTTACCTTCATGTAATAATTCTAAACAAGTGTTAAAGTCCATCAATCTGGACCTTGATAAATTTATTTATGGATTAGCTTCTAAATATGCTCAGCCTTTAGAGGCATTTAATATGTGGAAATTTACTATTTTAAGATCTATTAAAAATACCATTTGTAGTATTAATTTATCTGGATCTATATATAATATGGATAATATAAAGCATTCTGTTAATGATTTACATAGATCTTTTGTTATTACTTATGTAGATAAAGCCTCTAATAATTATGCTATTATTTGCAAAAAAATCTATATTCAATATCTGCTAGATTATTTAAAAAATAATAGTCTATTTAAAATTGATTCACACTCTCTTAATAGTATCAAATTGAAAATTATCAATATGTATAGTGATTTAGATATTAATAATAAATTTTTGACATTTCCATATATTGTGCTTATACCTAAATTTCATAAAAATCCTATTAAATTTAGAACTGTTACTAGTGGTCATAATTCATACTCTACTACTGCTAGTAAATTATTACTAAATTATTTAAATGTACTAAATAGCAATTTACGAGATTCTGGTGATAGCTACATTATTCTAAATAACAGTAAGGAATTAAAAAATAAATTAAAAACGCTTGGTAAAATAATAATATTTAAAACTTTTGATTTTAAAGATCTATTTAATAATATTAAGATCACTGATCTATATGATGTCATTTTAGCTTTATATAATGCTTATATTACTAAACATTCTAATCTTACAAAATTTACCAATTTTCCTAAGCTTCTCCATTTTGTTCTTTTCAATAATAATCTTTCAAGGTAATAAATTATACTTACAAGTCTCAGGTGTTCCACAAGGTGGCTGTAGTAGCAGTATGTTAGCTAATTTATACCTATATCATTATGAAAAATTCTTTACTTCAACTGATTATAAAATTTATAGATATGTAGATGATCTGATTTGTCTTGTATTTACTGATAACTATGTCATAGATATAGATTTCTATCCGGATAATTTGGAATTAACACCTAATGAAACTTCTATTAGTAATAATGTTTATTATTTGGATTTAAATCTAATTATAGAACCTGCTCATGGGGTAGTTACTAAATTATATGATAAAAAAGATTTTTTTAAATTTAATATTAATAAATTATTACCTTTTAATTCCTGCAACTCGATTCAATTGTTTAGAAATATTATACTTAATCAACTTTTTAGAATTTATAGATTATCAGATAAAAAATTTCATGCTTTGCACATTAATAACCTCAAAATTACCAGTAAAATGTATCATTATCCTGCATATTTAGTCAATAATATAGTTAATAAGTTTCGATTAGCCTAAAATTCTCATATTCTCCCCTTATTATCTTATTTTAGCCGTACTTCTTCATTCTCTTGCAATTATATTTTCATCTTTTTAACTCGAAGCTTTAACAGTTGAATAACTCATTTTATTGCTTTTGCGCAGTACAGTTTTTATTACTCTCTTTGGCAACAGCAAATCACATCTTTTCATTTTGACATATGGCAACATTGATCCAGTCATATTTTGCTCGTCATGGTTGCGATGAAGAGGTGTGTTTTGAGGTATTTATGTTTCCTTTATTGTTCCAATCTATATGCTTGTCGTCCATATAACACAAGTTTATAGATAAAATCTATCTTGTGTTTCAGAAACAAGCATTTTTGTGTTCATTTCGAAAGGATATATGGACCCGACGAGAATTTTTTCGAAATGAACTTTTCGTAAGCCTAATCTCGTAAGCCTAAATCTCCTCCATGTGCAAGCTTTTTTGATTGATTTTTTTGTTTTCTTATTTGCATTCCTCATTTTTGAAATTTGTTGATTGTCTTTGTCCGTATGACTTGCATTTGCTTTATTACTTCCTCCTTTTGTCTTAATTTCTTTTATTTCTTTGTATTTGTAGAAAATTTTGGAATAGTGTATTATGAGTTACTACATACATTCTAACTTTGGTTTTAATAATTTATATTTATATATATATATATATATATAGGATGACCAGAAAAAAGCGCCCCAAAAGTAAAATGAAACGACAAAAAATCGGGTGAATAAATATGTTTTATTCCAATTACAGAAAAAATATATATATTCTAAATTTATGAAATCACAATTTCGATATGTTTGCCATCACCTGCAATGGCATTTGGTTGTCAGTATTTCAGTATTATTTATTCCCAAAGTTTGAACGATTTATGTACAGTGGTTTTCGAGATATTATAGTTCTTTATTGGGGCGCTTATTTCTGGTCACCCTGTATATATAATATATATATATATATATATATATATATATATATATATATATATATATATATATATATATATATATATATATATATATATATATATATATATATATATCATATAATAGCCAGTAAACAAATTCAAAAAGAATTCCTATGCATATCCACTAAAATCAAAGGCACTACTCAGGAAAAGGCGCCAAGCAGCTCTATACTCCGAAGCAGAATGTAATCCAAGAAAAAGAAGATTTAAAGGAACTTGGGATAACCAAATGCTTTGCATTTAATGGTTGGGGAGGATTGCGACTCCCCCTCCCGTTTAAAGCTGCTTTTCCAGCCTAGGCAAACGCTCACGGTACCAATGCAAAGCAAAGATTGGTCCCCAATGTGTGCTAATACGAAGGCACCCGGACACGGAAGAACAAGACAACCAAACAGAAGGAAACTGGACCAAAAGTGATTCCTGCCCAACTCGCTATCATATATATGTTCGATTTACGCATGCGTGCTTTCTTAGCAGGTACGCATAAACTTTATTTACTTGCAAATTGAAGAAGTAAACTGTCAAAATCAACTTGATCCTTGAAAATCGATCTATAGCAATCCTTTAAGAAATAAATAGGATAATGTTTATATAAAGCCTCTGTTATGATTTTAATATTGCTATTATTGCAATCTTTTTTAAACGTGTTGTAAATTTGATTTCTCTTGAAGTGTCCGAGTATGATATTTCTGAAAGTATTTTTGGTAAGATTAGTTTTCCAATCGATGATATGATTTATCTTAATACTATATAGTTCTCTTTTGTCATATAACTTTGTATAATGACCATATAATCCATGTTTTTTTATTGAGATGTCCAGCAAATTTACCGCTTCATTTTCTTCTTTACAATTTTCTATTAATTCCAATTCCGGTGGGTAAAATGTGAAATCGAAATTGGTGGTGGTTTCATAACACCCCAATAGCACATCGTCTACATACCGGAAATATGGTATCTCTGACAAAATATGGGTTCCTTTTTCATATGTTGAGAGGTAAATATCGGCCAAGATTGATGAGCAAGCTCCTCCCATTGGGATTCCCTTTATTTGTCGGTAATAATTTTTTCCGTTATATAGAATATTTTCTTTTAATACCAGTTCAATAAGATCAAGGTATCTACGATAAGTAATAAAATCCTTCAAATCAAATTCTTCATGTAATTTTTCCAAGATTGAATATATATTAGTTTTTGAATATATATTAGATTGAATATATATAATGATTTTATGTATTGGAACTAACAGGACTCGTTAATTAACTTGACCTTTTAACGCATTTCCTGTAAATCAGATAAAAAAAATCACTCCAAAAAAGTTTAAAATCTTTGAAAATGTCACTTATTCCATTAATGGACTGTATGGTTACACGTAATGTTACAAATCATATGTGGACGTATTGTATTGAAAGAGTATATTATTGCTACCTTGATGAGCATTACCTGGTTTACTTGCAAGTCTTAAAGAAATGAAACCTCATATTTATGAGACTGCTAGCGAATTACTTTTATACTCCTCAATATGAGTCATAAAATGTTGAAACTAAACATGAATGAATACATCTTACTATATAAAGTGACTGGCAAAAATATTCTTCACTGAATATATGCTCGGTGGCACAATAAATAAGGGTATTTGTGGCATCGATAACCAATTACCCTTTACTCTCTATATTGATGAAGTCTATTAAAAGCTATTTCCAACCTCTTTATACAGTCCAGGAAAAACAAGCGACAATAAAAAATGTCCGTAATAGTGAAGATATGTATAATGACACGATTCAAACAGAATCACAATTTTTTAATAATGATTTTATGCATCACAGTCATATAAGATATTGTGGATTTCAAAAATGCCTATCAAAAAGATGCAAACTGTGTCCTGTGGCCAACCCGCTTCAAATTAAAAAACATGCTAATCCGAACAGAATATTTTGTAAATCTTACAACACAATATACTGTATCACCTGTCTTACATGTCATACTAAATATATTGGACAGACTCAGAATCCACTTAATATAAGAATCAACTTACACAGGAGTCAAGTCTGTAAAAAAAGACAACTCAATCGACATTTAAGCAGTTTGGAGATTAGGCATTTCAGACAACATGATTTTACTAGAACCATCATCACCATTCTAGATATAGTACCTCAATTGAAGGAAAGATTGTGGTGGGAGGCCACACATATTAAACAGTACTCAACGACATTCCCTTATGGATTAAATTCCATCAATTTTAAAGAAAGCTACAATTTAGATTATTGTAGAAATATTGACAATTATCCATTAGCAAGTTCATTGATACAGAGGAAGTCACAGCGATGGCATAGAGGAAGAGGAAGGCACCATTATAGCTATAATGAAACAGAAGAAAAAATCTCCAAATTTATAGAATCATTTAAATCCAAAGACGGAATCAAGTATAATTGGATTCAGGATGTCATTTACAGTATAAAAATTAAATATTTACCTCGTATATGGGCTTACATACAGCAATATACGTTGGAAGAACCTATTGACTTCCGGATTGAAGAAACACATAAAAATATTGCCATTATGCTTGACTTAATTAAATTAAGGGCCGGAAAATTTCAAATTAGATTAAAACCCAGAATACGGAACAAGCAAAGTATGGAATACTTTATAACCACATTCCGAAATAAGAAATTTGATGGAATTCCCTTTAAATCGATACTCTACAGTATCAAAAATTTCTTACCTGTTCAGGATCTTAAGGTAAAAATGACTTACCGCTTTGTACGCACAAACGGTAGTAGATTCTTCAACTACAACAATATATGTAAAGTATTGGATACTAAAACAACAGAATGCAAATGCACTGATAGCAAACATAAAGATCCTTATCACAATCACATCATTACAGGTGATCTGGATATTATCGCAGATAAAACTCTAAAGAATATTTTCAAACTCGGAACTAAATACAGATCACAAGAATATAACCAAGTAATCGAAAATTTCAATCAAGATCTAGAAGAATTCATTTATAAAATAGCAGTAAAACACAGTTTACCTATTCAAGCCTTTCATGAATGGAAATATAATTTTTCAAAAGAATTTCAGTTTTTTTACATCAGACAAAATAACAGAATTAGGAATCTTTCAATACCTGCAGCTATACAAACTATAAAAGAAAATTTTGCTATAACTTATACTGACAAGATGGTATCACATTTTGCATTTACATGCAAAAAGTTTTACATAGCTACACTTCTTCATAGCTATCTAGACAGTACTATGTACACCCCTTTACATAATAATGGGAACGTTATATCCAATAGGATTAAAGCTATGTACAAACGAATCGGTAATGAAATAAAAACTGTTAAATTTCCATATCTAATCCTCATTCCAAAGATGCATAAAGAGCCTGTGAAATTCCGTACAGTTACCGTTGGCTGTGGATCATATCTGACAATTGCTAATAAACGACTATTGAACATCCTCAAGTTTGTGATAGAAAACATCAAAAAACAGAATCATGTCATGATCAAAAATGGAGTAGAAGTTATCGATCGATTAAAACATTGTAATAAAAATATATGTTTTAAAAGCTTTGATTTCCGCGACCTATTTAACAACATTGATTTATTTAATTTATATTTAATCTTGGAAAAATTACATGAAGAATTTGATTTGAAGGATTTTATTACTTATCGTAGATACCTTGATCTTATTGAACTGGTATTAAAAGAATATATTTTATATAACGGAAAAAATTATTACCGACAAATAAAGGGAATCCCAATGGGAGGAGCCTGCTCATCAATCTTGGCCGATATTTACCTCTCAACATATGAAAAAGGAACCCATATTTTGTCAGAGATACCATATTTCCGGTATGTAGACGATGTGCTATTGGGGTGTTATGAAACCACCACCAATTTCGATTTCACATTTTACCCACCGGAATTGGAATTAATAGAAAATTGTAAAGAAGAAAATGAAGCGGTAAATTTTCTGGACATCTCAATAAAAAAACATGGATTATATGGTCATTATACAAAGTTATATGACAAAAGAGAATTATATAGTATTAAGATAAATCATATCATCGATTGGAAAACTAATCTTACCAAAAATACTTTCAGAAATATCATACTCGGACACTTCAAGAGATATCAAATTTACAACACGTTTAAAAAAGATTGCAATAATAGCAATATTAAAATCATAACAGAGGCTTTATATAAACATTATCCTATTTATTTCTTAAAGGATTGCTATAGATCGATTTTCAAGGATCATGTTAATTTTGACAGTTTACTTCTTCAATTTGCAAGTAAATAAAGTTTATGCGTACCTGCTAAGAAAGCACGCATGCGTAAATCGAACATATATATGATAGCGAGTTGGGCAGGAATCACTTTTGGTCCAGTTTCCTTCTGTTTGGTTGTCTTGTTCTTCCGTGTCCGGGTGCCTTCGTATTAGCACACATTGGGGACCAACCTTTGCTTTGCATTGGTACCGTGAGCGTTTGCCTAGGCTGGAAAAGCAGCTTTAAACGGGAGGGGGAGTCGCAATCCTCCCCAACCATTAAATGCAAAGCATTTGGTTATCCCAAGTTCCTTTAAATCTTCTTTTTCTTGGATTATATATATATATATATATATATATATATATATATATATTGACAAGTCAGGAAGTCTTCATAATTGCAAACTATAAATTGTTATTTTTTCCTTGAAGGAGATAGATGCAAGTTCCAAATAAAGGTTTAAACTAAGTTAGTTTTATTTAGCATTTTGTAAAAGAAATCTCATTTTGCTTATATATATATTCTAACATTAAGCAACAGGTTTCCGGTTTTCCCTAATTGTAATTTTGTACCAAATTTCGGTCGAATCGCTTCATTCGTTCGTGAGATATCATCTCCACAGATTTACTGACACACTCACGCCCTCACACATGCACACTCGGGGCGCGGAAGCCCATTGGTTAGCGCGCTGGAGTTGCACTCGGTAGGCCCGGGTTCGATTCCAGCCACTGCCAAAACTACCGCCGTGTTCATGCGGAGTACGATCACGTTAAACATGTGGGTCCGAAAGTCCTTCCGAGAGGTTGGTGGTAGGGGAAGGAGGGTACGGTCCCTGTGGATGCCTCCCCCGCTGGGTTCCGGTCTAAATTGGGTGGCACTTCCCGACCGTCCAAACAGTTATCTTACACCTTTCTGGTAGGTCGGACGGTCTGGGTTTCAACAACAACACATGCGCACTCGCACACACATCAAACACATACATTCATGACTTTAAAAACGTCTGATTCGTGGTCAAGGTTGCTTGAAACGTGCTCGCCCGACAAAAACCGGAATTCAAATTTTCGCCTATATATATGAAACTAAAAATCAATCCATTGCCTTAGAGCTATAACTTTAACAAATTATTGAGTTATGACTTGAACGTAAATGCGAGTAAATGCGACTGCACAGAGGAGCGAACGGCCAGACTGTATCCCGATTCAGCATTTTCAGAAGTACTGCACAGAAGAGGAGAAATATCACGTGTCTCGCTCCGAAATAACCTTGAGAAGGAAAGTATCTCCGCGGGTCACGTGATACATTTGGCGATCGCTTCGAAAGGCAGCCAATATCCGCGTGTAATGCACTCTGGCCGATCGCGTAAGCCACATCCTGATTGTGAAATAGTTTTGTAATCCGTAATCCTAATGCACCCTAAACATTTTAGGCAAACTAAATTATTTCAATTGTTTACAATTCCTGAATGAGGTTCTAGCATAATTTAATAACATTTAAGCATGACATTTGACAGGGCGTGTTGAAATGTTTTCAATTGCAGTTCATATTTCTAAAACATTTGTACATTTTATTCATATTTTGGCTTTTTGTTTAATTTTCCCTTTTTATTTATTTTTATTATATTTGCTCAAAACATGTTTCAATATTAACCAGCTGCGGTGCCCGCAGCTAGCGGTTAATATTTCAGCTGTCACTGTTTACACACAACGTTTGTTAGCCAACGTTTGTTAGGCGCAAAATATCCGTAAACAATAAATGCGTGACTAATTTACAAGAAAAAAGGTTGCATTCCCATTATAACCGCTTTTTATCATAAACAAAGCAAGAAAAATTATTTAGAAATCCCATAATTATTAAGGGAGCTATTTCCTTTATTCCATCCATTTTTGGATTAATTTTTACTTTCACATAAATGCAGTATAGAGAGTGCAGTGTTTTCAAGAAATTTTTTGAATTCCAGAATATCCGGCTTTGTTATAAAAAAAAATTTTAGAACTAGACATAATTTTTTTTAACTCGATCGAAAACTTCGAAATTTATTCAAAATTTTATATTTTTTTTAGCATTGCCAACATGGGACAAAATTTGGCATAATCATGTATACGAGGGTTTATTTATGGCTGAACGATTACGAAACTTAATACTTTCAATCATTGTTGTGAAAAACAGTCGCGATACAATTTTTTTCGTGACGTTATTATCCCCCTTATTTTTATGTGGGGGATGGTGGGGGATAGGTGGGGGACGGAAGTTAACCCACGGGGGTATATTGTCAAGTACGGTATCGATAGAAAGAAAGTGAAGGGTAATACACTATATTTGTAATCCTTAATATCCACAATAACAAATTTTCAAAATTTTTCTTGTAAAATTTGAATTTAAAAGTGGATTCTGATATAAGAAAGTCGAGTTGAACTCTAGTTAATTTGATGTGAATAACATCTATGATTGGGGTTTCTGTTGCCGAAATCAGAGCGCTATGAAAAATGTAAACACTTTGGACGCTTATATCTCCGAATATAATATGTAAAAATTAAAATCTGTGGCCATGTTTTGTCGGAAGTATGGTATATATCATAAATATATTAAAATAATTTCAATATTTTAATATTTTCAGTTTTTTCCCTTCGAAAAAATTAAAAAAAATTATCTGTCCAAGCGAGTTATTTATTTATTTTTTCATTATCTTACTTTCACTAGAAATATCTGACTATTATAAAATGACAGCTTTAAGCGACGAAAATATGTACTATTGAAACTAGTTTCTAGATCTATAGTTACGAAAATTTTTTTAAATTACGTTTATGAAAAAGCTGTTATAGCTTTTGAGTAATCGTCTTGTGAGGTTGAACAACATTGAAAATTTTCCTTTTTTCAAATTTCTAATGCTCATATCTCACAAACTATATATTTTTAGAACAATAAGCAAAATGTTGTAACTCTTTGAAAGCCATACAAGTGTTCATAACAGGATTTGGAATCGAGTTTGTATATTTTCGAGAAACTTACAACAGTATCTGTCTGAGAGTTTATTTTTTTCCCGGTTTTAACACTTTACAACAAAGTTGAAAAGTGTTTATGACTTTGTTATCACTTTACATCAAAGTTGAAAAGTGTTTATGACTTTGTTCATTCTGTCTGTCCGTTAGCACAACTGCCGTAAAAATGACTTTATCAAAATGAAATTTTAGTATGTTGTTCAGACGGTCTGTAGGACCTATGGGAATATAAATAAATAATATCACCCAATTAGTTTTTTATTGAACCCGGGTTGAAAAAATGAAATACGTTGCACTGTATGGGACTAATTCTTCAAACATTTTTTAAGTAACTTTAAAATTCACGAATTGCTTCGAAATTTTTAGGAAATATTCACATTATCCCATAGAATATATAAAAAAAAATTCAGTAAAATATGTTAAGTAGTTTTTTAATTAAAAACTATTTAATATAGGGAAAAAAAACAAATTCAATTAAATTCTGACTTTGGGATATCCTCTACTAGAAAGAAATAAGAGATATATTATATAATAAATATCTTTTCAAGTGATTAAACGTTTTACATATGAGAGAGGCTTCCCATATTAAAATAAATTTGGTAGATAACAAATTTTCATTTTTTTTAAATTTTATATAACTCTTCATGATATACTTATTTGATGGCATTTTTAATGCACTTTCCTACGTCCTAGAGAGTTAAAATTTGGTACACAGCTTAAATTTGTTGAACATTTTATTCGACAAAAATTTGATGGTTCTTTAAATATAGATCATACATTTTTTTCGTAATGGCCTGAATATAATCCCCGTTCACTTCTGTAAATCATTGTTGTAATATTGTTAAATATTCTGATGTGGACAGCACATGTCTTTCGCTGCAGACTCATTCATTCCCTTTCTTTCTTCAATAATAATTTGAGTTTATCTGCACAAAATAACAACCATAAGTATTTTAAATGACATTGAATTTATACGTTTAACTTAAATTTGGTTCTCATTTGTTAGCTGGACTTATTGTCAAAGGTGGCGTAGCGAAAACGCGAAAAAACTAGAATATCTCAAGAACGGCTAGTCCTAGAGTAATGGGGTTAGTCTTATTCTTTTTGTTGTCAAAAATCACGTATAAAATAGGAATTTAATTGATATAATTGAGCACACGTAGTCTTTTATTTTTATATATAACGATTTTTGCGGGCCATTTTGCAAAAATAGACCGTTCCTTTTTCCCGAATCGTACTAGAATAACCTACAAATGATTTATATACAAAATTTTGTTAAATTTGGTATATAAATCACTTGTAGGTTATTGAAATATAATACACCAAATTTTGTTAAATTTGTTCCGTTAGTTTTTAACTAGAGTGGATAAAGGCAATTTCTGCGGCCATTTCGCAAAGAAGGCAGATTCTTTTATTACGAATCGTACTATAATCTAATGAACATCAGGATTTCCCACAAAAAACATACCTACCAAATTGTATGAAATTCGGTCCATTAGTTTTTCAATTAGAGTGGATGTAATATCCACAAAGATACACAGATACATCCTTACACACACAGACGTCTTCCTAAAAATAGTTTTTTCGTGTTCTAGAAGTTCCAAAACGTGTAGATCCTTTGAAAGTTCGAGTTCCGATCTTCGGCACGATTCCAATACTTTGAGTACATACACATACACACATATATTATCTGTGTATTATCTGTGTATCTAAATTCCGTGCCTATGCAATTACAATAGTTGCCTATACAATTACAATTTTAAATGATCCCTAAACTTTTATTATTTCTTCAACGAAGCCTAATTTTAACATATGCAGAATACAAATATCTCAAGCGATTGTAAGATGAATTACATAAGAATTGCTGAATTTTTTTCACACAAAATGATTTAGCTCTGGAGTCTGGAAACAAGTTATACGAATGAAATATTCATTGATTTTGCATAAAGAATCAGATGATTTATATTTCGATACAGTTTTAAATATTTCGGTTTCTCTCGGGCATCGGAGAAGATGGGAGATAAGCGCTGATGTGACAAGGGTTGTACACAGTGATTGGAGCTGATGGTGGCGTGATGATAGTAGGAGATAAGCAATGATGACTCAAACCTTTTGAATTTACCTTTTTCTTTATTCGATAAGAAATTACCATGTTCCAAATCATATACATCAAGAATTATTAGACATCGAATTTATTGACGAGGATATTTTAAATCACACTTGGATTTCCAACATTACAGAACAATATTCGTTGAATACAACGGCGGATCCGAAAGTGGTTTGCGCCGGTTAGACATCTCCAAATAATCAATTTACGATGAACAAATCTCGTGACTCTTTGAAATTACATTAAAACGCGACTTAAATAATTTACTTCATTATTAATTTAATTTTAGATACATTCAATTAAAATATATTCTGTTCTTTGCCCCGGGGGCAAGAACACGTCCGACTACTATGGAATTACATCGCCAACTAAAACTAATCACCAAAAACAGATATAAGCATCTTTAATGTTATTACGCGTTCATGACGCAATGAAAAAGAGTTCCAATGTAAAAGAATATGAAATGCGAATACGAAGTACATGTACTAAAGCGCGTGCCAAATTACTACGCCAAGGTTTACCGAAACTGGCGTTAAAGATCAAAAAGGGCCGAATACAGAAATGGCGCTTTATCAATTTGGAATAAATTTCTAAGAACAAGTTTTAGAATCGAAAGTAAATTAGAATTTGCGGGAAGTTAAATTTTGAAATAAAATAATTATTAAACGAGGTCAAGCATTTCACAACATATCCCCGCCGCAAACGAGGATTTGTTCTGGCACAGAACAAAGACTAACAAAAAAAAAATATTCCAAATATGCCTAAAAATAAAGCGGTGACATAAAAAAACCAACAATTTCTTGGAGAAAAAATATGCCACAAAAAATTTCAACGAAAAAATTTAGGATCTGTTATGCAAATAGGATTGTCAAATGCAATCAATTCTTATTTCCTAAATATGTGTGTTTCTCAACCCAGAAATTCAACGAAAACAAGGACAGACGTGAGAAATTTGATTCATACAACACTGCATTCGCTCACATTCATACACTGATTTTCACAAAAGAAGTCCTTACATGCTAGATAAAAGTGAGGGGGTTGAGTTTTTCAAATTTTCCTCAATGTGTTTCAATTTAAAAATTAAAAATCTAGTACTGCATATCAGATGGTCATGAACATGGCGCAAAAAAAAAATATCAATTTTAGAATAATCTACGCGAGTGAGATGTCTTTAAATTAAAAAAAAATACAATTTATAAAAATCACAATATTTCATTCATACTAACATTTTTCTGAACTTTCACCAATCTTCAATCATTATCATACATTCGATTTGAAAACTTACCTAATAAAATTTACATATTTACAATATCACATTTAATAATATCAATACGAAATAAACATTTAAAATAACTGTGTTAAAAAAAAAATAAATGCACAAATTATATACATTTTAAATTATTAGCAAAATTGTAAACAAAAAAAATCACTCTTTTATACAATTATTAACAAGTTTTTTTTTTATTTTTATTTATTTATTTTTTTTTATTTAGCATAGTGTGCGAGGTCGAGCTTTCGACGCTCTCAGCATGACGATTGCTTGCATTCTGGGCTATCTTGCCGCAGATGAGGACTTTCAATAACTCCGCTCTTGAAATTGGGGAGTGCCTCTGAAAAAAATATTGCAATTTCCTGAGAATATTCCGTGCCTCTTTGACATTGGATGCAGTCAAAAATTATGTGGGCATTCATACGGATTCTCGGATGACTCGATTTGAGCACTAATTGCAGACCTACCTTTCTTTTCTAGGTCGACATAATACACTTTATTTATTTCTTGACTCAATCAATACTTAAAAAACATATGGGAATCGACGTCCCGGGAAAATATATTCAACAGCATATAATTTTACTTAACACAATATTTTACTTTCATACTTATGCGTTGACTGAAAAAGGAATACATATACACACAGACTCGGGAATCGACGTCCCAAAGTCGAAAGAACACTTGTTTCTTGAATTTTCCCCTTTTTTTTTTCCTCTGCAGGCATTGGAGTTGGTACAATTGTAGAAGCAATGCCGCAACTTGACACTTTCGATGTAATTACACAGGGTAGAACTCTGTGAGTCATCTTTGTAGACTTGAATGAACTCAGCACCAGGTATAGGCTCTCAGTTTGTGCACCACAGGATCAAATAAGCCATTCTTGCAGGCTTGCATGGTCAGGCACCAATTGTAATGAAATGGGAGCGGCACCATTTGTTATAAGCTGTCGCGGTCACCCTTTGTTGTGGAACGTAATGGGCATCATATGTTGCGGCTCGTGTCGGAATAAGTGGTCGCTGGGTGGTGATGAAGCTTCACTGAACTTCTTTTGCGTTGTGTGTTATATTCGTAAATCGAAAACTACGAGAAGTATTCAGACACTTCGGGATGACGGATTATTCCGGAATTGGAGATAGTCGACGAGAACACACTTTTGATGAATACCTCGGGGTGTTGGTGACGAAAGCATTTGAAGAATAAGACGAACAATCTTGACTTTTGAACTTAAATAACTTTATTCATCTCGAGCATAATTTACTTTAAACAGGAACAAACAACTTGATGTCGAAAACCAAAGTAGTTGACAAAATCTTCAATAATCAAATTACAATAAAAACGTTTCGAATTCATCATCTCACCACTGAAGTGAATCTGCTCGCTAAAAATCTTTAATTACATATTTTAGAATATATCCGAATCTGACTAATAGAATTTTCATTCGTTGCCCCGACAGGCAAAGCGCGACCTACCCCGTCCGCGTCGCATCGCCAATTAAAACTAATCACCAAAAACAGATATAAGCATCTTTAATGTTATTACGCGTTCATGACGCAATGTAAAAGAATATGAAATGCGAATACGAAGTACATGTACTAAAGCGCGTGCCAAATTACTACGCCAAGGTTTACCGAAACTGGCGTTAAAGATCAAAAAGGGCCGAATACAGAAATGGCGCTTTATCAATTTGGAATAAATTTCTAAGAACAAGTTTTAGAATCGAAAGTAAATTAGAATTTGCGGGAAGTTAAATTTTGAAATAAAATAATTATTAAACGAGGTCAAGCATTTCACAACAGTACTGTGATAATGTAAAAGATATCACCACTGAATGTATCACATTTTAGAAATTTTTAAATGAAATTTCAGTTGGAAAGTGTTTTATAATCAATGCTTATGCATGATAGATCTTTCTTGTTCATATTTCCACTTGAAATATATTTGAAACTACAAAAGATAAATATAAATAAAAAAAGACAGAAATATGTATCAGAAAAGCTAGTTTCTAGATCTATATATATATATTTTTTTTTTGGAAGTTCTTAAAGTTTTCGGGTAATTGTCTTGTCAACTTCAAAATGTTTGATTTTTTCCCGTTTTTCAACTTTGAAATGTTGATATCTCAGAAACTAGAAGTAATAGCTTTGATAATAAGCAAGAATTTGTATGAGCAATTAGCAAGCTATTTGAAAACCGTATAAGTGTATATAATTAGATTTTGAATAGATCTTTTCTAAATTTGGTGGTTATAATTTCGATATTTTAGTTTTTAAGCCTGGATCCAGAAAGCTTAAATATTTAAAATGTCACGCATGTTGCAGCTTAATGTGTTTACTTACTCCTTGGTGACATATTTGTGCACAAACACGATGTACTTTGTTCTGTCTTAAAAAATTAGGAGGTTAAATAAACTCGGGGATTTTAAAGATGTTTAATGATTGATGATGTTTGAGCAGAATGGATGGAAATATACGTATTCAAGTACGTATTTATGTGCCGCCAGGTAAATTTATAGATTAACTAGTATCTGAAGTCTCGTCATATATATTGTACAAGTTTCATTTATATACCGGCAAGCGAGTTAGTGAAATATATTGATATTTTGACGGGTCGGACTATCTAGATGAAATCTTTGCGCAAAACTAAAAATTAAAAAACTAACTATAAACGGTTAGCGAGTAACTTGTAGTAGCGCTTTGAAAACCTGTAAATAAAATAAATGGGTCTAAAACATCTAATAAATTCATTGAATGTAACTGGAGTTTTATTTCATAAAATATTATTCACGCATTTTTTTAAAACAAAACTAGATCCAGTCAAACTTTCTTTAAATTTTCTAGTCCATACTTGAATTCAGAAAAACCTGTAAAAAATAAAATGTATAGTTTTAAAGAAATATCATTTTCAACTATTTTACAAAATTAAATGAATAGAATATCAACAAAGGCCTGACATAAATCACACATGGGCAACCCATGTCTTCATTTTTTTTTTTGTTATGAATACTCTTTTTTTTAAATTCTATTTGAAATTTCTGCATTTGGATTAATGTATACCATAAAGCAGTAGATTTTGATCATAAAAGTGAGGCTTTCAGTTCTATCGTTAGTCGTACCTGATAAAAAAAAAGTAACCACTGGCTGTCAGCTAGTTATACAAAAATGCAATTTTCTACAACCAAATATGACTTTTATGCAGGAGAAGCAGATTGAAAATAGTGTAGCTATCTTAGCTTATATGAAACATTTTCAAAAAATAATATTTCATGGACAATGAAAATGCTTTTAAAATATTGGAATGATATGAAGCTTTAACTTTAGTGCCAACAAGTTGCTAAATCTTAATCCCCATTAGCATGGCATATTTCACATGTCATGTTTCTATATATATAATGGTCAATAGCAATTCTTCCTTTTATGCAATATTTTCATCATATGTTTACAAACTGATCATTGGGAACACTCAGGGCTGTGCAGTCGGAGTGTGTAAAAATATACCGACTCTGACTCCTAAATTAAACTATATAAAAGTACTTTTATCTTGGAATATTAAATTCTTTCATTAGTTAAAATAGTTTTAAAAAATCATTAAATGTTTACCAATTAAAAAACTAATGAATTGAAAAATTAAAAATTGTTATCTATAACAGTCACTATTTTAGCAATAACTTTTATAAACAAATAATATGTGAGCACTATTTTATCTAGATATAAGTTACTATACTACACTACCTAAAAATAAAATGTGACCTATGCAAACTAAATACATGCACCCACTATTCAGTGGAACAGGCTGTGCTAACAAAGAAAATATTAAAATGCAGCTTATGCATATTAAAAATATATGCCTGCTACAGTGTGGCATGTGCTACTACTTGGCATCATAGCCTGCTTATGTCCTAAATAAACACCTTTTGCGTAGGCAATAAATGCACTTGATATGTTGATGCATACTGTGGTGGTGTCCCAAGCTAGCAGTAACTTTTTAAGACAAATGGGTTATGTATTACATGTGCAATATATGAATCATATTAAAATTGGTCCTACAATGAATGCAGTTTAAATTCAATTTGATCCTTTTCACGATAGTTATAATTTAATTTGAAACAGGCTATTTTCACAAGATACAATTTAAATCTAAAACCAGTAACTTTTACAGTTGATTTCAAATTGTTTAGCTTGCTTATATAAAACTGGAAATCAGAATAAAATTAGCATTTATTCTAAGAAATTTTAGTTGACCAGATTGATTATTGTAATGAAAATGAAAATTTTAATTTTCAAAACTTTAATTTTAAAAATGCTAAATTTAATTTTTTGATAATATTTCTTTACTCAGTGAGCTGCTTGCATGCACAGGTCAGGTGTTTCCGTATGATCATTGGAAAGTCCTTGAAAATGAAATGGCTAACCCACATGTGTGTGTTAGAGACTGATAAACAAATCACGAGGATTCAAATTGCAGATTATGAATTAAAATGAGTACAGCAAGATTGAATTTATATGTTAGATGTGTTTGTCATTATAAAAACTTACTTAGCATATATTATAAATATGGAACAGTTTACCCCACAAAGTTCTATATACAAGTATTTAACTTTTAACAGCACAGCAACATCTAATGTTTACTTAAATTCATCCACTTTACACTTTTTAATCACCAATTAAGGAATTTCTAATTTACAGTATATTAACTAGGAATAGTAAATATCAAGCACTGAAATTAATGTGACAAAAACATACCTTAACTTCTTCACAATCTTAAGGAATCAGAGCAGAGGATGTGTGCACCAGCTGTAGATTTTTCAGTCCTTCAAGAAATATATCTTTCTAGACACTTTAAATTCCTGTAACAAAGGAGGATTTAAATTGCAGATTGTGAATTGTAACACGAGGATTCAAATTGCAGATTATGAATTAAAATGACTACAGCAAGATTGAATTTATATGTTAGATGTGTTTGTCATTATAAAAACTTACTTAGCATATATTATAAATATGGAACAGTTTACCCCACAAAGTTCTATATACAAGTATTTAACTTTTAACAGCACAGCAACATCTAATGTTTACTTAAATTCATCCACTTTACACTTTTTAATCACCAATTAAGGAATTTCTAATTTACAGTATATTAACTAGGAATAGTAAATATCAAGCACTGAAATTAATGTGACAAAAACATACCTTAACTTCTTCACAATCTTAAGGAATCAGAGCAGAGGATGTGTGCACCAGCTGTAATTTTTCAGTCCTTCAAGAAATATATCTTTCTAGACACTTTAAATTCCTGTAACAAATTAAATCAGAATTAGTATCACTTTATAACCCTTGGTAAAAAAAAGCACATCAAAACTGCTTGTCCTCAACTATTAGAATGAATATTTTTAAATTATGGTATCTAGCTGTAGATAAATATTCATGGTAATAAATATCAGACCTGAACTTGAATACCACACGCAATCGATCTACACACGAACCTTTAAGAATATTGCTAAATAGATTTCTTCTGTATTCAAACAAGTTAGCAAAATGAAAATATAACAAATCTAATTGTAATGCTGCATAATAAGCTATAAAATTCTACTAATAACGAGTGAATAATTCAGAAATTTCAGCTCAGTGATTACTCGCCAAAAGTTTTTTCACATACCAGTATTATATAAATATAATAGCTGTGCTTTTAACTCTTTTGGCATTTTTTTCTTGAAAAAAAAAAAAAAAAACTAATAATCACAATAAAATTTATAGACAATTATGTAAAAAAATTAACAAAAATATATACATAACATATCAGCGATTAAAATGTTGCTTACAGATGTAATGGACAAAATGTTGTTACACAAATATTGATTTACAATTGCAAAATCTAAAAGTCACTATTTTCAAGATCTCTGGGATTTACACATAAAATGCGAGTAAGTACAAACCGCCTATTATACAGAAGTGCATTGGCACTGGATAAAAGAGAACATACATTTCATATTAACAGTGGCGAATCATGGGAGAATGTGGCCCCGGCAATCTTTTCCGAAGAGCCCCCTCCCCCCCACACACACACTCTAAAAGCCAGTTTAGAAAAAAAAAGTTCTTAAAAATAAACACGTTGAATCTCGTTCTATACAAATCCTGCTAAGCTTTTTTTTTTTTCTAATAAACATACTTGAAATATTTGCACCCAAAAGTTTGAACAGAAATTAAATTAAGATGAGAATAATAATATTTTATGAAAATATTAAACGATACCAAGTGTTTAAATATTATACATTTTTATCTGTTAAACTGTGCGGTAAATATTGATATTACAGCACAATACTAAGAAAAGAGTTTTAACTCTTTTCTTAGTATTTTCTTAGTACTTTTTATGGTTAAATTGGACATTTTCTGGCTTTTGATGCAACAAAGTATCAATAAGTAAAATCTAACGTTTTAACACGGTAGTTTTCAATGCTAAGAATTGACAAATGATTTGATGACCTCTTTTCAGTCATTACGCTTCTTAAGTTGTTTTTGATTAGTTTTAATTTAGAGAATGACCTTTCCCCACTAGCGTTGGAGATCATCAAACGCAGATAAGTATGAAGTACTATTTCAACATTTGGAAATGCTTGAATTATGTTTTCTCCACATAGATACGAATACAAACATTTTAAATCCACTTTTTGGGATTCATTTTCGAGTTCGTCCTTATTTCCTTCTTCACTATTAAAAATCTTTAAGAAATTTCTTTTTTTCTTAAGATTTTTTACTTTTCTTAAGATATTTTACTTTTATTTTTCGTTCAAAATGAGGCTCTCCTCTGAAGCGAGGTCCCTGGCATTTGTCAGTATATAAATTCACCACTGCATCTTAACTATTATTTTGCATGAAACAAACAAATATATTGGTACAGCCTGCATATCGTGTTAACCAATATTTCACTTTCGTGTTAAGTAGTCTCAATAGTATATATTATCAGAACATTCATAGCTAGGACGAGGACCCTGTGTTGAAGTTGATAAATGCTAATATAAATGCCAAAATAAATTGTACAATAAAAAAAATTACAAAAGTGTATAAGATTCCCAAATTTGCATGCCACATAACAAATATGCTATATGTGAAGTCTGCAACAAAATATGGTTTGGGTTGTTTACTTTATTCACATAAGGATACAGAATATGGAATGCTTAAAAACAACACACATTATACTTAGGACTCAAAAACATACTAAACACATTATACAAATAATTATTTAAATCATTATTTTCGGATTTAATTATAATTTATTGAAAAACTGTTATATCTAAAGGGAATTTCAACAATTTATAAATAGCATCACATACTACACATCCTGACAGATTTCTTAACTATGTGAAAAAGTATGACATCGCAAAACTTGAAATACCGATAAAGTCCGGAAGGGATAGAAATATTTGGTATGGTCATGATGAATAACCGAGTGCGATTAAATGCTATGTTTCTACAAAATATTTACAATAAATTTTACTCAAATATCCATTCATTGAGAGCGTACTAGTTTACATTGAACATTAGATGTGGGGAGATTACTTTAATCACATTTTTAAATTGGATCAAGTCGGGTCATTGTACAGTTCCAAATTAGTAAATTAGGCGATCGGTATACATTAAAATAAAATTTTATGACCACACGTTCAAATGAACAAGTGATCACACAAGTAATTTATCTAATGATCGTCAAATTGGCATAGATTTAAGAGTAAACTTCCCATGTTTCTTTTAAATAAACAAATAATAACTCACCAATCAGAATATTTTTCATATAGTCTGCTGTATATCCGAAATCATTCTTGCATTTGGAAATCCTGTGATCGAAGTGACGGCCATCTTGTTTATCAAGAGAAGCCTTTTCATTGGTGTCTTTTCAGAAGGTAACGCATCACGTGACCAACGCATCCGTTAAACATGAACTTGAACCATGTTCAACGGATGAACGCACGGTCGTGCGTTCGAGCCTGTGATTGGTTGACGTACAGCTCTCAACGGATGGGCAACGTACGAACGGATCAGTCTCAATCCGGCCTAATACAGATGAACTTCGGGTTCAGATAGAATCAATCTGGAATGCTCTTCCTCAAGAATAAATTCAAAATATATTTGATTCGATTCCACATCGTATAGAAGCACTTATTGCAGCGTGTGGTGGCTTCACCAAATACTGATTTTTGACATGTAATATTGTGTTTTTGTTTTGTAAATTTAATCATTTATTTGTATCAATACAGGTTATATGTGAAATAAATTTAATTCCATTCTGATGATTCCTTCATGGTGTTGCAATTTTTACAAAAAGGCATGTACAATACCAAATCGTGAATACATACGGATAAACCGATACTAAAATTATCATAAATTGGAAATAAGTGCATAAATATTGAAGCAAAAATAATTCAATCTAAAACCCATGAACATAACTAAGATATACAATATTCGTTTTTATGCCATCATGTGCAGAAAAAAAAATATTCTAAAATTTCTCAATAAAATCTACTAGTATACAATTAACCGTTCTTAAGCTATTTTAATTATAAACAAGCGAAGCGAAGTTCATTCTCCATTTCTAACAAAGCGAATTTTGTGACCCCGCTTACTTGAACATATTATAATAATAGGTAGGAAGTTGAAAATTTGTACGCATACTTAAGATTGCATACAGATGTGCAGAATCACAATTCCAATAATTAAAACGACCTATTACGGAGTGAAACGCCCATTTTAAACCGCGCATGCTCACTACGCTTCGTACAAATAACAATTAAACAACTTTTAAACAGCCAATCAAAGCGTGTGAAATTACATGCATTGTGATTTAAACATCCGCCTGTATATTAAATATGTTTTTGCGATTTAAACGTGTTTCTTTGATTTCATTGTTTTACTGTATTCTAACTTTCAAATTCTAAAAACTTATATGCTCTTTTATATTAGGATTCTCAAATATTGAAATTCATATTTTATACTTCTAATTTCATAATTATTTGTTACTTTAAGTCTTAATTTGAAATCTTTCACAACTCGCATACGTCGTACGCTTGAGTCCATTCAAAGCATGGCATTTTGCTATTTCATAAGTTGAAGCAGATAATTTGTTTTTATATTTTATTAGCTGTAAAGCCCTTTCAGATAAGAATACAACGGCTCTAGAAATCAACTTTGATGCGTTTAGCTTCAGTCTTTTCATCTAATGGATAAATTTACTTTATTTTTTGATGTGGCGTAAGCGAAGTTTAAAACAGTAGTCAGGTTCAGGGGACCGGGATGGCCCGGTGATTAAGACACGGGGATTGCACTTTGTGGACCCGAGTTCGATTCCTGGCTCTACCCAAGCTATCCCCGTGTTTTACGCGGAATATTGGAACGCTAAATCTGTGAGTTTGAAAGTCCTTACGAGAGGTTAGGAAAGTGGGTACGGTCGTTATAGCTGTCGTCCCACTGGGTTCCGGTCAAAATGGGGGGGGGCCCTGGACCGGTCTTCCGAACAGATACCATACACATTTGCGTCGGTCGGACGGTGTGGATTCAAATAAAAAAAGTCAAGTTCGGGAAGGGCAGTAACAGTCAACCTTGCCTTACTCAGCGCCAGCGCACTTCAAAAGATTGGAGAGAGCGTGAGGCGAGAAACGACAATGCAGCGGAGAAGAGATGCCTCACATTCTGTTTTGCTTATCTTAGCGCTCACAAGGGACTAATGAGGGTGGATGTGGGGGCGTAAGGAGAAAGAAAATCGGCTTTAAAATGCGATCCACGTCATTACAAGTCTTGCTTTTTATATAGCAGGATAATTTAATTTTTAAGCAGTTTTCTTTTTCCGTTTGTAACCATAGTAACATGACGAAAGGGGGGGGGGGGTTCCCTTGCTTATTTAGGACATATTGCGCCAGCGCAGCGGTTGATAACTTGCAATAGCTATAAATCGCATTATCAACTTTTTTAAGACCAGACTGGTTACCGAAAGCGGCTAGTTACGTATATAAAAAGCATTGAATCAGTATAATAAAATATATTCCCACTATTCAATTTTTGCAAGCGTTTTCGAAATTTAAAATAAGTACTTGAAAGGAAAATGACTACTTCCAAACTTCCAATTTGCACTATAATCTAATCAGCCGTAGTGTAACGCATAAGTTACATAACTGTCAAATTTGATGAAAATCAGGTTAAAAGTGTCTGAGCTAGAATGGATAGATGCATTGCACACACACACCTATATGCACTACGTATCAGAGTGAAAATGAAATTTCGTTAGATAACGACAGATATTTCTTTTAGTGGATGCAGTAATAAAGAAATTTAAAGCGCCATACATTTGCTCTAATGTCTCATAGTATAAAAATATAAATTATTGTAGTAAACTGCAAATGCTGTAATTCTAATAAATATTTTAACGTTAAATTTCTAAATAAACTAACAAATGCATGCTTTATTATCTCAAGAAACTGCATGGCAGACTTTAAATATATCAAATCGGGCGCAAATACTTTTGACTTTATCTTTAGAAAATACCATTTTGTTTTCTTTCTATCATTCCGTATTTTTGGCATTTCTAATCTGCAAACAGCACAGCCTGAAAATATTTCTTTAAATAAAGGGTGAATTTCGGTTGCTGATAACGATGTTTGTTGCCTAGGGCGTAAAATTTTCATAATGTACTATATTACATGTAAAATATATTAACAATTATTATAATGAAGTAAATAAAGTTTAAATAAGAGCAAATGCAATTTTGTAATAAATATTATCCAAACATGCGTCTGAGATGTCAAACAGTGAGGTGAGGGTGACATTTATCTAGTTCACCTTGCGCCTTCGCATGAACGTCTTACTGACAAACCTGACAAAATTAATAAACAAAAGAATAAATATTTAGACTACATTAAAGTTCAAAACAATTTTTTCAGACATCTGTGAATATTTAAATCCAGAATAAGAAAGATAATGCTATTTGTTCACATTACCAACATCACAGATGACCAGCGAAAACATATTTGAACTCATTAGATTTGAAACAATGAGCAAGCATATTTCTTTTAAACTTAGGTGTAGTCTAATCATTTATTCTTCCGTTTGAATAACCATATATGACTTGTACAATTGTATTTTATTTAGAAGTAGTCGGAAATTCGATGTAGTCAAAAATTTATTCTTTCGCCTAAATATCCACACCACCATGTGGAGATGTCGTGTTCTTAACTCTTCGTCAGAAAAAGTGACTTCATCAGAAAAAGTGTTTTATTTTACCAACTATGTATTTGTGAATCAGACAAGAGGAATCCATCAAGCATTATAAGGAAAGCATTATTTATATATCTGGAAATTAATATTAGATCGAACTAACTTTACAATTAATACGTATATGTAAAATGTAAGAAAGGTAATACCGCTTTACAGTACAAATAACATTCATTTTGAACATGTATATAGTCTGGAATTAGATCTGGTCTACATATTTATTCTTCTATTTATTTACTTTATCAGGTTTCTTTGTGAGACTTGCATGCAATGGCGTATAAGCTAATCTAAAAAAATCCCTCTTACCCCCCCCCTTTTCTTTGCAACTCAGATGCTTTTATGAATAGTATCCTATATTTTTTATGCTTTTAAGAAGCATGTCATATATTTTGAACTTCATATGTAGAATATCATTGCCAGTTTGTTATATTCTGGTGGCACGTTAAGGAATAAATATATTTATCGCATTTGCAATTTCCCAGGCATTGAGCTTCTATAGTTCCTTATCTACTTCTTACGTATGTAACATCCATACGGATACCCATTCGGAAATAGAAGATTCATATATACAGAAATAGGGCATTCACCCATACGGAAATAGGTCAGGATGACACTTCAATTCCAATTTTCCATTAACAAAACCATTTGGAAAAGCGTCCACTTTCAACATCTGGTACAATTTGTAAATGGACAAGTTCGTTTTGTTCTCATAAACTGGCTGATTTGTATATTTCAAATAAAATCATCGTCTCGACTTTTCTCTAACAATATAGGCTTAATATTTCTTGTCATATTTTCTGAAATTTTAGTATTATGTTTTCCAATTATTTTTGCTTCGATGAAATAAATCTATTTGAAAAGTGATGGAATTTCTTTTTGAGAACAGCTTTCATTTTATCAATATAAGAATTAGTAACTCCGTTGTCATGTTTTATTACCTATGTATCGTCTTCGTCTGAAAAAATTACAATATAGGAAGTTTGAAGCTTGATTGTTACAAAAGTCAAACATTTTGAATCTTCTTCTTATAGTGGTATAGTATAATATCTTTACAAATATGGCTATTTTTCTTCGGTCAATTAAGTGCATTGCATACATTTATTACATCAACCACTTCCTCCTTTCAAATTATCCGACTTTCAGTTGGTACACTTCTTACCAGGTTGTATATTTCTATGTTCTTGTTGATTACATGAATTGACATAGTAATATCTTTATAGTTTCTTCCTTCGGTAATAAGAGATGAAATGTACAGATAACAGTTGTGATATTTCTAGAGGAAATTCCTATTTGAATAAATTATGTAACATGCATGAAGGTGTTATCTAATAATTTTGTAGATAATGCTTGCACAGATATTTCAAATTATCTATGTTTATAGCGTATTATTTTTTCAACCGTTTCCACATTGAATTGTCGTTTGGTTTTCCCTTTCAACTCAATTCACCAACAACGTTTCCTTCCTGTAACATATTTTTTGACATTATACATAAGGACACAAATATAACTCCACTATTTCGAATTTGAATTGTTCTGCAATGTAATCTTCAATCATATTCCAATGATGACACTGAGAATTAAATAGTAATTTTTATCTGTCTCTTAGACATAATAAGCATAAGAATTTTTTATAAGCTTAAGAATTCATAATCATTTTCATAAGCATTTACATAACGTGATAGCATTTTCATAAGCATTTACATAACGTGATAGCATTTTCATAAGCATTTACATAACTTGATAGCATTTTCATAAAGTGATAGCATTTTCATAAATTGATAGCACTTTCATAAGCATTTTCATAAGGTGATAACATTTTCATAAGGTGATAGTATTTCCATAAGCATTTTCAAACACCCAATTGTGGGTAGCAACATTATCCATATTTTTAATATTTGGTAAATAAGGCGTTTGGTAAATATGGAGTAAATATGGCGAGCTCCATATAGCCTCAGAAGTAATAAGTTAGAAGAAATAAGTTAGTAAATTCTGCAGAATAAGATATTATAGGTACTTCCAATCTCATTTGAGAACTCATTAATAGTGCTCAATGTATCATTCATTAATAGTGCTCTATGTATCATTCATTAATAGTGCTCAATGTATCATTCATTAATAGTGCTCAATGTATCGTTCATTAAATGTGCTCAATGTATCATTCATTAATAATGCTCAATGCAGTGCCGTATCTAAAGAATACGACAAAATAACTTTTTGTTTTTTAAGATACAAATTTCACATCTCCAAATTTGCAACAATCCACACATTCATAATAATTTTGGGTAGCAATATTATCCATATTTTTTAACATTTGGTAAATACCGCGTTTTATAAATATGGCGAGAATATGACGAGCTCCATATAACCTCAGAAATAACAAATTAGAAGGACAACTTTCATAGAATAAGATGTTATGGGTACTTCCAATTCAAATTAGAAGATCACACTTCTGCAGTAAATTATGTTATGGGTACTTCCAATCTCATTTGAGAACTCATTAATAGTGCTCAATGTATCCATAGAATACGGCGAAATAAATTGGTGATTTTGTTCGATAAATTTCAGATCTCCAAATTTGCAACAATTCGCACATTAATAATAGTTACCAATTTCATTCTACATTGGATGGAAATCATTATTAATTTTCCCATCACTTCAAACTTGAAGAAGGTGCCGCATTGAAGGTTTGAAGTTATAAATATAATCAAAATATTTTTAGATGAAGAAGAGTGGCTTTATATTCTTCCCCAAGTTTTTTTAAATCAGGAACTTGGGTTAATTTCTTCTCACATTTCAATAACTCACTTTTAAGTGTTTTTCGAAGATTCGAAACATAATTTTCTCGGCGATTAAAATTCCATTTAATGATCGCCCTCACGCGCAAATGACTCACAGTTTCAACAGACTCATTAAAATGCAAAAACAAATTGTCGAATAGCTCATCACTATTGTAATTCTTCTGGAAATTTTTCGAGACTTTCTTCGTCGAATCCACAGTTGTATTTTTTTTTAGCTTTTTGAAATTACTTTATTTTAGTGGAAATATAAGTACTTTTGACGAAGAATTCGTTGTATATTTGTCCATTTATTTAAAAATTTTGGGCGAAAAATGATTTTCATATTTTTTCCTTAAATCATATTTTCAAGACAAGCGATCTATGGTGTATTTGTTTCTTTTCTAGTCTTTAACTAGCGAAAGACCTGCAGTGTATTTGAGTTTTTTTTATAAATAATTATTAACGGAGGTTTATTACGTATTTAGCTTTTGTGGTGTTGGTGTGTGTGTGTGGTGAGGGGGTGGGAGGCCTTTCATCCGAGAAAGGTTCCTTGTGTATTTCACTTTCAGATTTTTTATTTTTGTTTCACTGGTAAAGGTTTTTTTGCGTATTTGATTTCCTTTCCAGTTTTAATCGGCATAGGATGCATATATTATTTAACACAAATTTTAGCTTTATTAGAAAAATTTTATCTGATCAAAGATGCTTTTGATATATATATATATATATAGCTTCACAAAAAGGAAGAATGAGTTATCATTCTCAGTTTTTTTTAATGTTTTAATTCATAATAATAATCTCTTTACAACATTTTACTTATTTAACGTGCACAATAATATTCTTCCTCAAATTCAATTGGGCATTGTTGCGGAGAGTATTTTGAACAGGTTGTAAAGCTGCAATGGTGAAAAAGTCAGAGCAAATTTAAAGGTACCATGAGATTAGCAATATCGTCCTCTATAAGGTCATGTGCATAGAATTTGCATAAGGGGTTGTTTTCATATATAGATGAGCATAAACTTCTAAATTTTCACTGGCAACACCCGAGTTTGGCGCCTTTAAACAAATTCTATAACCTAAAATTAGTCCAAATATAAATTTTCAAGCAGTTTCTAACATTGTATCCGGCAACATTCAATATTCGTAAATGTGCAATTCTAAGGAGTCAGCTCCATATTTAAACCTCGATACGAAGGGCGAGATTTCGTTGATTGACTACAACTATGTGTATAAAGTGGATCATTTGCTATTTTACTGAAAGACGTTACTGGTTTAGTCTGATATTTCATCTTGTGTTTGAGAACTTAAAACTCTCTTCAATAATCAACTTATGGGTTTTTATAATGATCGAGTCCATGGATGAATTGCTCGAATAATAGAACCAGCCTATTGTAATAACATTCGAGTATGCCAAAGTCGTGAGTTTAGTTGATAAAATAGATTTATTACGGTTCTTCGGTTGTTGTAAGAACTATTATATTAAACAGCGTTTATGCAAATTAATCTTTTGACGTAAATCTATGTCTTATAGTAATTAGCAAACATAATTTTATCATGTATTGTATTTGTATCATAATTTTTTATATATGGTTGCGAACGTTTAATATTCCCTGACTGGCGTCTACCGTCCTGTCTTTCGCCCTTTTCGCATACCAATTGACCCCATCGCGGAGTTTTCTCCAAAAGACAGCAGTACGAACATGTATGGTGCTTCAACTCGCAATTACTCCGAGACTATTAATCGTAGAGTAATTAATAATACATCATTAGATGGCTTATAGAGTCCCATTTATAAAATATAAGTATCAACCCTCCACCCCTTCATTATCCATCCTTCAGCACCTTTTTTGGTAAAAATGCTTTCCTGACATACATGCACGATAATTTGTAAAGGACGTTATTCCTAATCGTCGCTTGTCAATATTCTTCATTATGACAATGGAGCTTTGCCAGGACTACAGCAAAATTCGCTTTTATCGGTGTTCGTTTTAGTAGATGTTTAAACAAACTTGAAATTCAAAATATTGTGCATATCCCTACTGCATTCTAATTGACATTGTTATTAAAAATATTCTATTAAAAGATTTAATTTTATTTTCCTAAAATGAAGTATAAAAATCTCTGCTCTGGCTATATAAAGCTATCTTCACAGGAAAATATGAGGCATAAATTATCCTGGTCCCATTTGTAAACAAATTCACAAAAATATGAAATCGGATGAATTGCCGAAATGAATGTGCTATGGAATCGGACCAATATATGCAAAATGAATGTGTGAATATGGTATTAAAAGATATATTCGCACCATTTTTTTTCTGTTTCAACAATTGTCTAAACCCAATATATGAGTTTGAAAAATCTTTGACAAAATAACACAGATGACTTAAGAAAGTGAAAATATCAATAATCCTCTTAACCTTTCAATTCGAAATGAGTAATTGATGTAATTCAGTGAAAAATGTAATTCTGATAAAATTTATTTTTATATACATTTTTCAATTATTTAAATCGGAAAAATTCAATAAAAACCGTCTGCTGTATAAACTCATTGGATTTAATTCCGTTGCTTGGCAATATAACATTTTTTTTTCAAATAAATTTGCGGAAAAAGTATCGTCTGTATAATGCTATCTCTTAGGGTGGTTCGTTTTCATCAATATTTCGACAACCCCTAGTCCTATAGAAACTTCAAATTAAATTTTAAGTAGGACTATTTCACGGCTACCAATAAAATTTTTTTAAATTCAATGCAGTCGGTCTCTCTTGATGATGAGACAAACACAAAATAAAACAGACAGACGTTAAATTTTATTTATAAAAAATGACAATTTTCCAATGCCGCTTAATAGGAAAATGAGTTTAGTCAATTTGGGTGGGGTCAAATGCGAGCATGGCCAAATACACTATTGATACAATTTGATCAATCATATCCCAAATACTAAATCCTATCCATGTTTTTAACACTTTACATTTTTTGTTACATTACGTATTTGTGACTTTTTTCATTCTGTCTGTCTGTTTGTCTGTCTATCCGTTCGCACGATAACTGCCGTAAAAATGACTTTATCAAAATGAAATTTGTTAGTTCAGATAATTATGTGTGTTATTTTGTGCAATTAAATGCAGGGAAAATCGGCTGAACGAATGTTCAGAACCCCCCTAAATTTTTAAGTGAAATTTTGAAAAAATCATCAAAAAATCAAAACATTTAAAAAAGTTACGCAAATAGACATTTCTTATGTAATTTTTCCTTTGAAAACGATTGACATAAACTTTAGAATGCTAGCATGAACCATTCTCGAGATATTGCACATTTTTCAAATAAATTTATCAAAAAATCCTATAAATTAAAAAAAATATTAACTATTAAGAAACATGCTCACTTTTCATATGTAATATCATGCGATAAATTTTGTGACATTATTCTTGTGGATCTAACTCGTTCCATTCACTAGAAAAGATATTTTGAGTAATATTTTTGTGTTTGAACGCCAATAGAAAGAATAATTTACTTCTCTAATATAATTACGCCCTGTAAGAATAATTTACTTCTCCGTCCATAACGTTTGGCGAGATTTTGGCGAAAAATTTAGCGGAATGTAGCCAACTTGGCAACATTTTTAAATGTTGCTAAATTAACGAAAATCTCGTGAAATGGATTAAAATGGCGCTAAATCAATGGAAGTGACGACTAATTGAAGAAAATTCAATACCTTGGAAAGAGTATAAGTATCTACTCTGTAAGAATAACATTTTTCTTACTGTAAAAGTAGTAAATTCATTGCAGTACATAAGGAAAGTCATGTACTGCCCACATCAGGTTTTTTTTATTTGTGTTTCTTTCTTTCTTATACTCTCTGTCGTGAGTTAATTTTTGGGCTTAATAACTGCTGACCAGTCCTCATATTTGCAAGGGGTTTGTAACTCAGCCCTCAAGGAAAAAAAGAATTTGAAAATGACACGTTTTATGATTACGGCCTTTCTTCTTCAGTGTTGACAGACCTATTATCTAAACAAGCTGAACCGATTTTAATGAATAATGACTAATTTTGGTTGTTCAGTTGGGAGAAACATAATTTCTATTAAAACTTGAAGATAAATTTGATTTTCAATTTAAAAAATGTAAAGAACAGAAAGGAATTGTGCACATCGGTTAAAGTACAATTTACAATGCATGTTATATCATTATTCCATAATTACTTTGATAAAAGTATTGACATCTCCCAAAAGCATCACTTCTGAGTAAAAACTTATTGTTTCCCTGTCAAGTAAAAGAAACAGAAACCTGTTTCTAGAAAGTTAGGAACTCTCAAAATGATTTGCGCCAAGTCCTAGCAAAACTAAAGCTGTACTTTCAGGTCTACGGTACCCTACTGTAGGATCATAACTCTTCTTCAAATCAGGATAGTATCCTCCAACAGGGTACCCTAGGGTACCTAGGTATGTGCGATAAGAAATTATTTTAACTTATTTGTTTAAATGTACAACAGATTATGGTTAATGTGAATTTTATGAATAATAGGTTCATTAAATGGTTTTTTATCTTTCAAATTGAACTCCTTATTTACGCTCATTAACTAATTTTTCTTTTTTAGCATGTTCCATTTAAAAATGTTATATGGTTATGGGTTATGTATCTATGCATTCGAGTGTAACAGGTTTACTGATCTCACCTTTTAAAATAAAATAAAATAAAATAAATAAATAAATAAAAATAGATTTATTCGAATCATATCAAATGTCTACAGTGTGAGTTTCATAACAAAAGATATTTACACTTTACAGAGTTTAAATCATAAAATTTATAATCAATGTCAAAATTCTGAATTCATTCAAAATAAATGCTAAGTTATGTTCCTTTCTCTAAAGTATGAAGATTCATAAACAATGTTGTGTTTCAATCGCTAAGAATCGGTGAAAATTCGACTGTAGTTTCTTAAAAATCTACGAAGTTGGGATTTATTCTGTAATAAGTGTAAAATTTTGTTGTAGTCCTGTCATTTTCTGTGTGTTGTTAAATATGTACATTCAAATGTGATCTATTATTGAGAGCAGAAGGGTCTTAAGGAGCACCTACAGCCACAAAATTGTGACATTTCTATGTGCATGTCAATAATGTCTCGTATTAAGATAACAAAACTCATTACATGTTTGTTTTAAGGTGTTAATTGCATATCTTTCATATTTTTTAATGTTATTGTAATGTACTGTACTTGTCTCAGAGGGTCACTCTTTCATTTAAATTCAATGTTATTAATCGCCTATCCTTAAAACAGTAAGTTATATACTATTCTTCTTTAGAAAAAAAAAATATATATATAGTCGTTTAATGATCTTAAACGTTGCTGTAACAATAAAAACCTAGCTCTTATTTGATTGTCATACACTAAGTATTGGGCAATTTTTGTCAAATTGCATTAAAATTTGATAATTTTAAATGGGAAAAAAACACATTCGTGACTATTCTAAAATATTGAAATTTTAAGATCTTCCAGCTCTTGTATGTATTGTATAATTTGATAAATTTTTCATTTAAATATGTGATCTGCCTAAAACAATAACATTGTAATTATCTCGCTTTGCGAACATGAACTTTGGGTCACTATCTATTATACTGATAGGCACGATAAGCTATATAGCCGATTTGGAATGTATTCAGGGTGAGAGTCGTTGGCTTGCATATTGTGTGTGTGTATGATGGTGGTAGTGTTGGTGGAGTTCTGTATTTATACAAAATATCTGTTCATATACATATTCTTTCTCAGAGCAGATTTTTCAAAATAAGATCCACACATATTAGTGGTGTCTATGGAAATGTAAGTATCCAATCATGCATTTGCAATCGTCGGATTTCCACTTGGACGAATTCAGACGTAAAATACATTTCTAATGTTTTTTTTAAATTATAACTTAACATTTAGAAGGTATATGGAACACATGGAAGGTATATGCTTATATGAAATAAAAAAAATGGATAGCATAAGACGGTTAACAGCAAGTTATTAAAAAAAAAGCATAATTAAGAAAGAATAACTGCCTGGTGGCAACACGTCAACATAATGACGTCATTATAGATAAGATCTAATTTTGAATAATGTAATGAGTGCGTGCGTCTCATTTGTAGTGTTGACGGTAAGCTGTGAAGATGTCGCTCCGTGAGTTCTAATTTTGTTAACTATTTTCAGTGTGAATATAAAAATTATATGAAATGATTCTAAATATTCAAACTTAGAAGCTTCAACTAAGTTCGGTTTCATCGAAATAATTGTCATGTAAATATTTGCATCGGTAAAAACATCATCGGTAGTTCAAACAGTCGATTCATATTTAGAAAATTCTAGAGCTGTAGTGTACAACCGTAGAAATCTCTTTTAAAAGCTGTCGAAACATATATTTTTTTCAAAAAAATGTACTCCATACAATTTATGTCTGCCGATGAAATACAACTATTTCGCACATTTTTAAAAATTTAAAAAGTTTAAAAGTTAGTGCGATAAAATCTCACACAATACTTACTCGTTTCATGTTTAGCAGGTTTTATTACTGGATGTTGAAATCTAGGTACATGTATGTGAAAAATGGTCTATTCCTATTCAATAGATTTTAAAATGTGTTGGTGTCCTGTAAAAATAATCGAAACTGTACACTCACTTCTAAGTTCTATAATGGTAGTGAAATTACGATGTGAAAATGGTCAAATGATATTCACTGGCTTTTATTTTTTTTAAACTTAATGCTAAAATTTTGGGCGTATCTGTGAAAATTCATTGGCCTGTTAAATTCTAAACCTCGATATTTCAATTACATCCACCACTTTAAAAATGGTCAAATCATATTCAATGCACAATATCATTAAAATGATGTATTTCAGATTATGTGTAGCAAATCAGACCGTTGAAGTATCCAGTTACTAGAAATATATTATTAGAAAAAATAGGTGGCAACACCTCATAATGCTGACGTCATTATAGATAAGATCTAATTTTTAATAGCGTAATGAGAGTGTATCACTCATTTGGAGTTTGGACAGCAAGCAGTGAAGACGTCGTTCTGTGAGTTCTAATTTTCATTATTATTTTTATAAAAAGAAAAAAAAAATCATTTCGTTATTATAATAGTCGTATATGCTGTTAGATTTATTTTTAAAAAATCACATTGGTATATATCAAACACACACACACACAGTTAGAATGGTTGAATCTTGTTTACTTCATTTTAACTAAGTATAATGCGCTATTTTAAAGCTTGCCAAAAATATTGTGTACGTGTATAAATTTGTTTTTAAGTACACACTTAAAAGGGTTGTTCGCTTCATTTTAACTAAGTATAATACGTTTAAATTTTAAGTGCACAAAAGTGTTGAATCCTATTCACTTAACACAATTTTGAAAATGCATAACTGTGTATTCAATTCATTAAAAAAAAATCGAAATTATATATCAATCTCATTCAAACTTGTTTATTTAGTTTCAGACCCTTGAAGTATACAGTTATTAAAATATACTATAATAAAAAAATAGGTGGCAACAGCTCAAAATGCTGACGTCATTACAGATAAGATCTAATTCTTAATAGCGTAATGAGAGTGTATCACTCATTTGGAGTTTGGACAGCAAGCTGTGAAGACGTCGTTCTGTGAGTTCTAATTTTCATTATTATTTTTATAAAAAGAAAACAAAATCATTTCGTTATTATAATAGTCGTATACGTTGTTAGATTTATTTTTAAAAAATAACATTAGTATATATAACTTGGAATGGTCGAATCCTGTTCACTTCATTTTAACTAAGTATAATGCGCTATTTTAAAGCTTGCCAAATATATTGTGTACGTGTATAAATTTGTTTTTAAGTGTACAACACTTAAAAGGGTTGAATCATATTCACTTAACACAATTTTGAAAATGTGTAACTATACTTGAGTTTAAACTTGAGTTTATACTATTCGTTTAAAAAAAAATCGTAGTGTTAGAATCCACTGAATACAATTTTTGTGTTCATTGGAAATCCGTATTCAATTTGTTTTAAAAATCACAACACATTTTTATATTCAGTCCGTAACATTCTGTTTTAAAATGCACCGAAATCCCTTTATAAAAATACAGCGCTATTCAATCTGTTCATAACGAACCCCGAAAAATATTCTATCTCCTGCTTCCTCTGATAAGGTACAGTTCGAAGATAACTTTATATGGAGCAAGGCCTTGTGGTCAAGTGGATAAGCCGATATCGTTGTAATGGAATGGTTCCGAGTTCGAGTCCCGCTTCTGACAAGTGAGAAATTAAATTCTTTTGTGAAAAAATATGCCGTTAGATGGCAGCACTACATCAAAATTCGTCAGAGGGCGCTTTAACTACGTCACTCTGATAAGAACGATCACTTTGTCATTGACCAGCGGCGAGGGAGGACGTGTGCTTAAGAGCTCCAAGGTTATCAATTGCGACACATCATTTCCAGATTGTGCAATGCTCAAAGGTCAGTCAGCGATTGCGACATCCCCTCTCAAGACAATTCACTCCGTGGGTATGAGTCATCAGGCCTCTTTCGAAAGAGGCATCGGGTGCTGCTCCGCCTCACCAAACTTCCTCCGAAAAGAGGGGGCCTCTGAGAGGTATCCTCCCTCCTGCGGGGGGGTCTCAAGACCCTCTGAGAGGATCCTTCCAAAAAAGGGACCCTCTGAGAGGTATCCTCCCAAAAGAGGGAAATTCCCTCCCCAAAGAGGAAGCTTCCTCCTGCTGCGCTTGCTGCGTCTCCCCGATCCGCCTGTGAACCCCCAATTTATAACGACTCAAATGGCAGAAAATTGTAAAAAGGGGAAAACCCCGAATGGAAAAATCCCTAACACAAAATACAAAAGGGAATACAGAAATAGAAAAGGGTCAAGGTTGGAAGACAAAAGTGACGTGTTGCAATTGAAGACAAAAGGGTTAAGACAAAGTTTGAAAAACCAGAAATTAAGTAGATTTCTTACAGAGACATAAAACAAGGTTAAAGTGACATATTAAAAAAAAATAAATTTATTACAACAAGACATTAAAATCTATTACATCAAAACAATAAAATTTATAACAACAGAAAGCAAAAAAAAATTAGGGGCCAAAAACGGACGGCTGTAAACCAGGAATCCAAGAGAAAATTTAATAGCCGAAAAGCGGACGGCTGCAGAACAGATATCCGTAAAGAGATAACAATAATGCAATAATAATATGATAAAACAAGAAGACAGAAAACAAAGAATTTAAAATCCAAAAGCGGACGGCTGAATAACAGGAATCCAAGAGCAAAAAAAAAAATTAAAGTCGAAAAGCAGGCGGCTGCAAAGCAGGAATCCGAGAAAAGACATCCACGGACACAAACACACACAAAAAAAAATCCCGGCAACCGCAAAACTGGACAGGAGTACAAATGAGAAAAAATGCAAACAATAAGTCCCAAAAGGGCCAACAAGGTTTTAACTTATGTGTGTGTGAAGATCTTATTATTTTTCCAAAATATGATGATAATATGCCACTGCTTCCCTTACAAATTTAAAACTCACCTCACTCTTAGCCTCATTAGGATATCAGCCGATTGCCTAATATATATCCTTTAGTTCCAGACAGTAAAAAATGTACAATTTTTTCAATCAAAACAATGAGAATTTTGGATAATTTACTGTATTAACTTAATGCATTGCATACATCTGTCTGATGTTAAAAGATATTTGTACTTCTCATTATGTATTCTGTATCAGCAATTTGCAATTTCTACAATGTAAGTACTTTTTACATAGATTTTTTAAGATCAGTGTACAACACTGCTACATAACTGCGCCGGGCTTCATACAGCCCTGGGGGGGCAGCGAGCTGAAGATCAGTGATACGACGAAACAATGTGCTACGAGTTAAAAAAAGTTTGAGAACCACTGTTCTGGAAGCATTAGGTAAGAGAAGTATCTAATACGACATTAATGAGGTTCAAAATTCGATAAACTATGCATTAACAATAAAAATTCTCTGGAAACAGCTAATTGCATAAATATTATTCAAATTAACATATCTTGGCGGATCTTAATTGGGTTGCTTCTTAACTTTTTCAGAAACGCGATACTAAATATTATTTTTTCAAAATAAATTGGGAATATGCCAATGAATCTTCTTAAACACTTCTTATTCAGAATATCGATCGAAATGAATTTGAAATTTTTAAAAAAAAATAAATCTAAAAATATATAATTTCATCTGATAATAATTCAATTTTAGTATCTTATTAGTTGTTGCAGGTATTTTATCATGGAATTACATTATGGCAATTCTGTAAATTACATTATTTTTGCATAAATTGGAAAATACAACTGAAAATAGGACAACTTGATGGATGCCTTTATAAGAAGTTGGTGGATTTTATTATTCAAAGGTCTTTATCATGTTAACAAATTAAAATTAAAATTTAATTTGCAATAAAATTATACTGCTAACCGTTGCTCCATAATCGAAAATTTTGTAAAAACAATACTTTATACTATATTCTATAGTATCAGAAAGTAAAAATTTATTAATATAAGCAAATGAGTACAAACTTATAAAATCGAACCTGAAGAGATCGTATTCTAAACCTAAAAGTGGCTTAAGTCTAAATTCCGTCCTTCTAAAAAACAAACAATCACCACTCCTAATTTCCAGGAAATATACAGATACACAAGTAAAAGGAAACTACATATTTATTCAACTAATGTGCACTGCTTTTTGCTTGACTTAAGAAACTAACCAGTACTACCAGTACTCATGACACTGAAAATACATTGACAAGTATAAGTGGTAATATTATAGTACCCTTCCATACTACACCAACCCAATCGAAGCCCAAGATAAAAATAACATATTACCTACACGCTAGATGCCCAGGATTTACGCGTGCCCTCCCATTATTATTGTCATGCCTACCTACTACCACTTTGGAAGCCGGAGATCTCTATAAGAACACAGCTGAGCCCTTCCGCTGCACCTACCTATACTGTGTGTTCTCTGTTCCGAAACTCGATCAGCCAAACACTTGATTCTACGTTGAATAGAATCCGCAGTTTTACTTAGCCAGCGCAGTGATTGATCATTCAAATCTAAAGATGCAATATGCACGGAAAAATAATTATTTAGCGTAAATGAGGTAATGAATATCAAATAGGTTATAGTACCCCCACAAGAGTAGGGATAAGATTTCGATTATTTTAACTATCATATTAGTATGTTTACCTTCCCTGCAACACATAGTATATGTAAAGGGTTATTATGGTTATGGGGGTCAAACATTTGATTACCGTATTTCATATGGAGATTTACAGTTTAGAATCCCTGGTAGTGAATTAACCATTTATTGAACCTTTCTCTGTCTATCTATCTGTGAGTCTGTGGAGATAATAATTTACAAACAATTCAATATAATGACTTGCAAGTAAGTATGATTACTGCAATCTGTAAATGTAAGAGACCTATTGGTTTTCGGAAACCTAGTTTTCGAGCATTATTTTTCCAGAATTCAAAAAAATATATATATGAATATACTCTGATAGTGAACTCCGGTTATAATGCCCTCGGTCAGATCGCTGATTCGGATATAACGCGCGTGTAAACATTTCTCTCTTTACAGTTTAGCCTCGTGTGAAATTTCAGAAGAGATCTTCTCTCTGCTCTTTTCTCTTCTTAAAGTGAAATTTCGAGTTTTAAAAATATTTTAACGTTCAAGAATATAGCGTACAAAGTAGACCTAAAAAATGATCAAAAATTGCATTAGATAATGTTGTGCTGAAGAATCCGCTGGAATACAAGTTAAATAAGTTGATAAAATATATGCGGTTCCGCCCAGCATTTTATCTTGAAAATCGCCATAGGGGAAAATGATATTACAGAGATAATTGTAAATCAGTGAATAGATTTTATTGCACTGGAAAAAAATCTGTCAAATAATCACTGATGAACAAATAGCTGCTGCAGCAATCAAACAGTATATTGAAGTTTAAAATGCTTATACGTATAGAAATGAATGTCCAATGTAGTTCTTCTACTAATAGAATTAATTAACAGCTATCTGTAACATCTGCCGGTAGAATACCGTCTGTGGAATCTTTTGCATTCTGTAAACTTCTTTTTTTAACAGACAACTAAATATAGAACTTAATTGCGTACATTTATGGTATAAGACAGACAACTCTCTTTTAACACAGAAAGTTGAGTAGTTAAAATTGCTCGGCCCGGTTTATAACACGGTTGCCTTTATAACGCATGTGGTTTGATGTTCTGAAAAGCCAAAGTTATAACCGGGATTCACTGTATATTAAATCTTGCTGCAAATATAGTCATTTTACTTGTGCCTTTTTATATTTAACGGCGCATAAGATCATTTACAAATTGTTGCCAAGCCTCGCTTTCTAGATGTTGCATATTTTCGAACTAAAATGGAAAATAAATCATAAAACAAATATATTTAATATTATAGAGAATCTTGCTGCCCGAACAGAAAATCGATCCTTGAATTCTCGAATTGGTCAGCCGGCGCTCTACCGTTGAGCTACTGTGACGAAATTGCAATATCTTACTCTGGGAGCGAACTCTGCAATATCATCTTTTTATCTGAAATATCATTGCTTTTTAGCACTTGTAAACCCATTATAACTGGGCACCAAGATTATAATTAACCGTTCTCAAGATGCTCGAACCGTTCTCGGATGTCATTTATTTTTCCTTTTAGAGCGCTTTATATCCAGAAAGAATTGGACAAACTGGATTAAATTTGGTACAATAATTTTAAGGAAAACATTGTAGACGCGTCTGTTTATTTTTAAAGTATACATTGTAGACGTCCGTTTATTTTTAAAGAAAACATTGTAGACGTCTGTTTATATTTAAAGAATGCATTATAGACGTCTGTTTATTTTTAAAGAATACATTGTAGACGTCTGTTTATTTTTAATGTAACTCAAGTAATGGGAGAGTCTTTAATCTGTCGAATATTATTACAAAAGCCATAAAAAAATTATAAATAAAATATTTTTATTAAAATATTTATCAGAAATAGCCATTGTATATGTGACATTTCATTCAGAAGTAAATTGCATCATTTATGAAACATTTTAATAACGATAACTCTTGCCATACTCGAGATATTGCACGTTTTTAATTGAAAATCGAAAAAACATTAACATATGTAAAGATTTGGTTTACTGTAATCAAATAATTTTAGTCGAGTGCTTTTCAAATACATTTACCCAGAATTAAATGAACAAAAATATGTAGTAATTATTACGAGTCATTCTTGAGACATTAAATATTTCTCTTTTTTAGGAGGCCGAAATAACTGAAAATAATCAATTGTATAATATGAAATTAGGTATGCATATTTCTACCGGTAACGACAAAAATCCTGATTAATTTTCATAGAGATATAGTTAAAAGAATGTTCTGTTCTTTTTTGTGAAATTGTTCTTCTAAATTATAAATTATTTTAATTTGTAGGTAAAGCCAGGTGTTAGGTACATTAGATTTTTGTAAGTAAAACGAGAATCCCGGTTAGGCTTACTACTGTTTCTTTTATAACCGTAGAATCTATAAGACAGTGGGAGGTTTCAGACTTTATGGTTTGATATAAAATGCGGATCACATAAAAATTTCAAGAAAAACACACTGTCACATAAAATTTACATGAAATAAAATGCGATATTTTATTATCTATCAAAGTATTTAAAATATAAATAATATATAAAATACGAGTCTTCTAATCCGCTAATAGATAATACCCTATTATTTAACTTCAAGAAAGATGCGCACATGTTTGCAGCCAGAGATCGAGCTAGAAATTTTCCTGAAGAACAAAAATACTCCCTGACTTGATTTGAAGGTTTTTTGCTTCTCTGAGGAGCAATTTTTAACAAATGTACAATGAGGAATTTGCACACGTGGGGGAAATGCTCAATTTTATATTTTCCTGGTAATTTTAGGTTTAAGATTTTCAAATATGTCACTTTAAATGTCAAAATGATTTTGAATAAATTAAAAATTAAAGTTTAAATAAGTGAAAAATGACGCAATGTCATGTGATCTTGAAACGCTACGTGATTGGCTCTGACGTCACTGTTCATGAAGCATCAGTATTTACGTTTTGAAAACAACGCTAGATCAATTCGCTTCTACGCATTCATAGTTTAGAAATCATTTTTTGAGCCGTAAATTTTATAATCATTTTTAATTTTACCGTATATTTGAATTGTATAACCCATCCATTTCATTTTGTTTAAGATGTCGATTTTTCCGGGATTTATCAAAGGAGAATCCGATAATCTTCCTAAAATTGATGCTATATGTATGTTTTCGTTTTTGGGAAAGAATCCCAATTTTATTGGAGCCGAAATGCGAGGATTTAAAACTAAGAGGTGTGTATGATCTTCATTAATATTGACAAATAAATCTAAAACTAATGCAAATGCATGAATAATTCTTTTACATTTAAAACTTTAATTTTGATTGCACTTGGAAATAGTCGCACACTACAATGTCCTATTCTGCTTTTAAGCTGATAATTGACTTTTTATAGTAGTTTATATTGTAGTTTGAAATTATGTAAAGACAAATAAAGCATGCCTGAAATACTCAAGAAATTTAAATACAATACAAACTAGAAAAAAACAAATTTGAATTACATAGTCTGATTTGTAATATAACACTAATATATATACGGCAAATGCTAGGGAATATCAATAACCTGTTTCCAATCAAAACAAAGTAACTGTTGTCAGATATTTAGTACTTATGAATAATAATTTTATAGATGTTTTAAGACTGGCAGTAGCAGTCAGATAAGGTGTGCTGCCTATGTCTACAATGTCCTATTCTGCTTTTAAGCTGATAATTGACTTTTTATAGTAGTTTATATTGTAGTTTGAAATTATGTAAAGACAAATAAAGCATGCCTGAAATACTCAAGAAATTTAAATACAATACAAACTAGAAAAAAACAACAGGACAGGGGTGTGTTGTACCAGGCTCATGTTTCTAGTGAGGTCCCCCAAAGTGTAAATACACTGTAATGTGGCCTCGTTATACCATATATATTTTTTTCGAATCATTATGCTTGTTGTCCATATAACACAAGTTTATAGATAAAAATCTATCTTGCGTTTCAGAAACAAGCATTTTTGTGTTCATTTCAAAGGGATATATGGACTTGAAAATAATTTTTTCGAAATGAACTAATCTTAAGCTCTTCCATGTGCAAGCTTTTTTGCTTGATATTTTTTGTTTCCTATTTTCATTCTTCGCCTTAATTTGTTGATTATCTTTGTATTTATAACCTGAATTACGCTTTATAATTTCCTCTTTATGGTTGTATTTCTTTCATTTTTTTGTATTTTGTAGAAAATTTTAGGATAGTGTATTATGAGTTACTACTTACATTCTACCATTGGATTTACAATTTTATATCAGTAGTATATGTATATCAGATAAATATTGATAACATATATCTTTATTTCACAAATGAGGGTTGCACAACTTATGATCACAACTTATTTGTTACACAATGACAGCCATTTATTATTATAAATTACTATATAATGTTAACATTTCTATTTATACAATTGATATCAAAAAGAAATAATTACAAATTAATGTGCCATTGTTTATTTCAATAAATTGATTGATTAAGGTTTGATTCTATGTTTTTAAAACTTATTATTTTGAGATACAAGCTAGAGTATGTTTTATTGTTCAATCCCTAACTTGACCACAAAATTCTTTAATTTTAAATTACTATTTACACAGGATTATTTATAGTTTATTATTGATACAAGCAAGATCGTATCCAGGATTTGATTTCCGGGAGTTAAACCCACATTTCATATCTTGATGGATCTTTATCTTTTCAATGTTAACTTTTTCATTTTGGGGAGTTTGAACCCCGAAAAAAACCCTTGGTTACGGCCATAAATCCAAGTAAATAATATTTAAACAGAAGCAAATGTTTACTTACCGAAAAATGATCTTCACAACACCAAAGAGATGTTTTATTCGATAATTTCGGATTTTTCTGCTCGTCCCTTCTCATTGCTTTAGTCCATGCTTTTCGTTTAACTGGATCTTTTGGAACATTAAAAAACAGCTTATCAACTAAATTAACCGTTGTATTTGTGCAGCAAGGTACTAAACAGTACTTGTAGCTCGGTTTTAGAATCTCACTCATTATAAAAATATGATAAATGAAATATTTTACAGGAGAATCAAGTGCGCAGCTCTCGGAATCCACAGTAAACAGTGTATTGCGCTCTTTGTTTACATGGATAGTGACGTCACAAGAGCGGCCATTACAGAAACAGCGTTTTCGCGCCGGATTGCTAAGTGCGAGTTTAAACATTTTTATATTAATTATCTAAGTTCAAAAATTAAAAAAAAATATACTATCATTCATGATTTTTTCTCTACTACACGATAAAAATAAAAAAAAAAAACGTGAAAATTCCTCATTACCCTCAAATTTGTATGTATATATTAAATTTATTGTATTTTGTATAAAAGCAGAAATGCACTATAGTCGTTATTTGTGTTAATAATCAAAATGCATTTCATATGTGATTGCACAATTAATATACCTTATAAACATTATGAAATGAGTTTTAAAATGTTTAATTTGCGACTTTAAAAAATAGTTTTTTTTACTTTTTTGTTTACGAAACCGTTGTGTAAAAATACTCATCACTTAATTTAAAAAGCGTAGTTGCTTACTTTATAGCTCGTATAGAGGCGTTATCTCGATCATCGATTCGGAGAAACTTTCTGTGATGGTGTCCTTACAGCCGATTGTTTGCCTTGTTTATTATTACTATTTGCTGCGATCTCGTTATGCGCAGCTTTCTGGATACAGAACACAGAACCGCAATAATAAAGTCATAGTTAAAAGAAATCATATTTTATATAAAATATTCCTCTAAAATATTACCGGTACATATTGGCACTACACATTATTTTTTTCAGTTTTAACTGTTCGCAATTAATCTCTGGGGACACTAGAATAACGTTATTCGCTTTTGACTTAACTAACGGCTTTCTAAATCGCTTCCGTTGAAAAAAAAATCCTGTAGCTTATTATGCTATAAATAAGATAAAAAAAAATGAGATTTAAAATGGCAGAATTAGTATCATTATGAAATCTACATCGAAAATTTATTTAAATTTCAGTATTTTTCTTTGGTCATTATAGAACCTGAAGAAACAGTGATATAGATTGAGACCAACTGCACAAAATTCTTTTCATATCTACTGGAAACTAGCAGTATACCCTTTCTTCATACGGAATATATAATATAAAGAAGCTTGAAATTTGCAATTATGTGCAAGTTCATATAGCATTCTAAATGACATTGTTATTTAAAACATTCTATTAAAATATGTAATTTAAATCTCCTATAAATAAGTATAAATATATCTGTTCCGCAATACAAAATTATCTCACAGACAGATATCAAGAATTAAAAATCTTGGTTCCGTTTGTAAATAAAATTTAAAAACAACATGAAAAGGCTTCAACATACACCAAAATGAAAGCGCTAAGAAATAGGATTAATATATGGCGAAAATTGTATTGAAGCCTGTACTAATTTCATTCTGTTTCAACAATTGATTAAATTTAATATATGAGTTTGAAAAATATTTGGCAAAATAAAACGGATGACTTAATAAATTTAAAATATCAATAATCCCCGTAATTTTTCAACCCGAAAGCCGCAAATTATGTAATCCAGTCATAAATGTAATTCCTTCAAAATTTATTTTTATATGCATTTCTTAAATATTTAAATCTAAAAAGCGTTAATAAAAATCATCTTAGGTATAAACTCATTGGCTTAAATTACGTTACTTAGAAACCATGATATGATGTTTTTCAAATAAATTTTAGGAAAAAAATATTATCTGTGGGATTCTATTTCTATGGGAGATTTGTTTTTATTAATATCTTTATATGTATCTTATAATTCTCCCTTTACCCCAGAAACTTCAAATATGGACTCGATTATACATTGGGCTATTCCAAGGTACCTACAAAATTTCATGAAATTGGGTATAACCGTTCTCCCGTGGTAAGGAGACGAACATATGCACACATATACAAACAGATTTGGAATTTTATTTATACTATAAATACAACTTCAATGCCTCAATAAAACTTCTCCTTATGAAAATGGGAGTGGACAATTATGGGAGTGGCCATATCCACAATTTGTACATGTTCCGGCTACTCACAATTCACTCTTCAAAATAGTTTCTGAATAAAGCTTATTTTCTATTATTGAACAAACAAGGTGGTCGTAAATTAACTTGAGGTGTTCAGAGGCCTCCAGCGAGTAATGTATTGAACGAAACGTAACAGAATGCGGTGGGCGTACACAGTGGAACATGCGGTTTCAATTTCTAAAAAAAAAAAAAAAAAAAAAAAAAAAAGTTCCAAAAGTCGCCTGCGTGGAGAATATCAATAATTCCCGTAACTTTTCAACCTGAAAGCCGCAAATTATATAATCCAGTTATAAATGAAATTCCTTTAAAATTTATTTTTTATATACATTTCTTAAATATTTAAATCAAAAAAACGTTAATGAAAATCATCTTATGTATAAACTCATTGGATTAAATTACGTTGCTTAGAAACCATGATATGATGTTTTTCAAATAAATTTTAGGAAAAAATATTATCTGTGTTATGTTGTTGAGACCAGACCGTCCGACCTACCAGAAAGGTGTAAGTATCTGTGTTATGTACAAAATTTCAGCATTTCATCATAAAAAGTCCCAGAGATATGTTTAAACAAAGTTGGTGAGGGATTAATCACAAATTAAAATGTAAATGTTTACAAAAATAGTGCAAATGACACATTACAGAAATGCATTATTAGCAAATAATATCTGCCTCTTATCTTCAATGGATCTTTGACATGGATGGAAAACATATTGAGCTAGCCTTGTAATATTTGTGTAAAGTTATTATTTCTGCACAGTGTAGATACTTTTTTACCAATAAATAGCAAATTATTATTTATTTATGTAATAATTGTCTTCTTTCGTAATTTGTGTATGACCCTGAAACGCAATCTGCCGACGTGATTTTTCCCCTCTGAGAATCCAAGTGGATGCATCGGAAAGTGGTTTAAGTCAGCATTTTTGCCTTTTCATATCTCTGGAACTCTTTTTGTGATAAAAAACTGAAATTTTGTGCATCACCTTATTAGTGTATGGGACATATTGTACTCATTGGAAATGTTTTTGTACGGTTGCCGTATAAAAGTTTAAATTTTGTATTTCTTAAAATTTAATTCCCTTGAAACTTTGAATAGATTTCATAAAATTCTGTACCCTTTTTACGCAACTTTCTAATTTGTATGTTTAAGATCAATATTTAAGAATAAAAGCCGAGGTCAATGTTTTTGGGACACCCTGTATATATATATATATATATTTGTGTGTGTGTGTGAATTAAAGTTTAAAAATCGGACATATAAGGCATTAAAAAAATAAATAGTTCAATTGCTTACCAGATAAGACTCAAGAGAATGCTTCTCTACAAAACGAAAAACCAGAAATAACACCTATGATTTTAAAACGAATTGTAGAAATGGAGTGATAAGCAAAAGATTGAAGGTACAATGTAATTCTAAAATCATCAAGGTGTGACTTCAAAACACTACCTTCAAATAGTACATTTCATTTAATGGCTTTGTTATTTTGAACAAAATAGCCATTAATCCCTCCTATTTACTACAAATGAATAATATATGAGAAAATTGAAAAAACTAAAAGAATGGACTTACACGTGTGTAGATAGATGGTCATACTACAAATACCACCGTCTTTACATATGATGCGAAATTTGAATTTGCTTATTTATTCGCATGTGACTGCTTCATACTGATTAATGAAATTTACAGTTTTAGTAATTTCAGGTGCTACAAACATGTTCGCAGTTTTCTTGAAGTGAAATTCAAAATATCATAATTGAAGTACTAAGCAAAATCGAACATTATATAGAATTTATTTTTTAGATATTTTGGTAAATAATAAAAGAATGTAGTTATTTCACTTAATTTTTGTCTCATGGTAATCCTGCGTTTTATGCCAAACCATAAAATATGTGAAACCTTCCACTGCCATAAATTCTGCAATTATTAGTTCGTTACTAGTTCCCCCATGGTGAAGGAGCGCCTACGCACCACGTACACAAGTAAATTTTTATTTCATTATCCAAACGAAACAATTGAAATCAAGATATTACTTACAGTAACGAAATCACAGTTTTTTCACTCTTAATGGCATAAGACTATCTTGCTGGGAATGGATCTTCTTATTTAACTTCTTCAAACAAAAAGTTGAATAAAAAAATAATAATATGTTTAAGGATGAATAATTTCAAGGCAATTACTTCGACGACTTGAGTAATTACGTTGACTCTCGGAAATACATTTTAAATCTCAGATTCAATCATTAACTTTTTAATTTTTAAGTTATTAAATTTGGAGAAATTATGCCTTGTGAATTTTTCTATGCTTGAATAAACTCATGATAAACTTTTATTCTTTTGAAAGTAACTTTGAAGGTATTACTATACAAAATACTTATACAAAAACATATATATACAAATAATTATACAAAATTATATATAATATACAAAAATTATACAAAATTAATATTATACAAAATATATTATATAAAATTAGTATAATTATAGAAAAAAAAAGTTTGGGTAAAGCATAATGATTGATGGACCATATTCTCATATCACAATTATGCAGATACTTGTCAAGAGCGTATACATTAAATTGTGTTAATCAGGGATGCACCACAATTTTACAGTGGAATCTTTTTACCACCTTTTAAATTTAACTTGACATGGTGTTTGTTTGTTTGTCAGTATGGTTCAAAATTTTCAGGCCCTAACTAATCAGGATCTGTTAATCACAGTAACATGAAATTTGGAATGTGGTTGTTTTGTGTGGTACATTTTTAATTCTTTAGATTTTGAATCTTATAGATTTAACTAGTCCAAGAACGGCCATAGGAAATTTTCATTTTTTGATAATAACTTGAGAATCAGATCAGCTAAAAAGTCCAAATTTATCATGTCTCTATTTTTTATGGTTACGGGACGCCACCCAGACACGGAGGACCGTCTCTGGACGGGCCAGGTATATCACGGGTAGAGAGGATCGAACGATCGTGCGGCAAGCACGTATAGAACTCACAGCGACCCGATCCGCGATACAGACACACGTAGCGGCTCCTGTGTACCTATGAACCATATCTAGACGTCTGAAGATCTGCGATCCCAGCGTCCCTTACGTGTGCTGCCGTTAACACGGGAACATCTGCGGCTACGGTAGCAGTGTTGCCGAGCCAGAGCAACGTGAAACGCCATAGATTGGCGATGTGTGGTGTTTAACGATGAGTGCCGCTTCGTTTTGAGAACCGATGATCAGCGTCTGCGGGTATGGAGGTCCCCTGCAGAACGCCACAATCCCAACTTGTTATTGAGCGCCACACCAGCCCCACCGCAGGCATCAGGGGCTGGGAAGCCATAGCCTATGACAGCCGATTCGCTCTAGTGGTGATATCTGGAACATTGACGGACCAGAGGTACATGGATGAGAATCTACGGCCCCATGTGCTCCCATTCGTTGTTGGGATTCCATGTGAGAAATTCCAGCAGGATAATGCCCAGTCGCACCTCAGGTCACCCAAGCCTACCTGAGTCATGTCCAGACACTTCCATGGCCTGCCCGCTACCCCGACCTGTCCCCTATCGCGCATATGTGGGTCCAGATGAAAAGCCAGCTGCCTCGTAGCCGCAGTCTTCGGGATTTGGAACGTAACGTCCAACAGGTGTGGACTCTTCTGCTGCAGAACAACATCAAGCGTCTGTTCGACACTATGCCGGAACGTATTGCTGCCATGCCGGACCGTATTGCTGCTTGCTGTGTACCACACCTCCCTCTGTACGTGGTCTACTGCGCTGTTTTTGGGATCATGTATATCATTTGTCTGTATCCTTCCATCAATAAAATTTCAGGTTCATCCTATGCTTCCTTCTTGGTGCGCAACTTTCATTGTCTGTGAGTGTATTTGTGTTCAGGTATACCAAAAACTAAAATTGCTTAAAATTCGAATTTTTGAACCAATTTTACTTTCCCATTACAGTATTGTAGGAATTGCAAATATGTAAGCGTATCAAACGATTTTAGTGGCAAATTAGCATTTTTCTTTACGATATGACAGAAAGAGTAGTTCGAAAGAGATAGTGCACATTGAAATCCAACATTTTAATGTTTATTATATTGACATACTTTTTGTATATAACTTTAAATTTAACATACATTTTTACTAAATATTTTTACATTTTTTTACCAAAAATGAAAACAATTTTTTTAAAATTTAATTTGGTCATTGCGGACTATTACAGGACTATTAGTTATAAAAAAATTAATTAAAAAAAAACAAAAAAAAAAACGGGAAATTTAAACGTATTAATTTGATGAAAGTAAATAATATTGCTGCAAGTTATAAAGCTAAGCTATATTCTTTTATTCCGTTTCACGAAAGAAATTACAGAATGACAAAATAAGAATTCTGTTTATACGTGAATAACTTCAGGACGATTATTTAATTGCTTCTTTGATTCTGGAATACTTAAGAAAAAACTTATTGAATTGCTTTTATACTTTTAAATAAGCGCAGAATAGAGCTAATTATTTCTTCTATGCTTGAATAAAGTCATAAAAATATCGGATTTTCTATTGAATATACTTAAGTGTTTTTAAATTGCATTAATGTGATTTAGTAAAGCACATATTATTGATCCATTTAGCAAAGTTTTTATTGTTTCATTTAGCGAATAAAAGAACTTTGAGAAATAAATTTTTTATAACATTTAAAGCAAGTTTTTTCTTTTTTAAATTAAAACTCTTTAAAGAATTTTAAAAGTGAAATTATCGATAAAAACATGTCATATGTTATAAAAAACGAAGTAATGTTTTAACAATTTTAATTTTTATTTATCATAAATTATAAAAATTTTAAAACTTTTATATCATCAAATCGACCCCAGCGTACGACTTCATTTACTCAAGGTGAGGTCGGATTAAGGTGAGGTCGAGCTTCTTGTCGATTCTGAAAAAGAAGGCTGTTATTTAATTTTGAAACTAGTACATTGGTTTATTTTTGTATTTATACTTTATTTATGATGTTTCTATTTACTGTGTTAGTTGAGTTATACTTATGGCAGGTATTGTACGTGAATTGCACGATCACGTGTAGCAGGCCCTTTATCGTTATGGGGTTAAGCAAGCTACGAAACCGCAAACTTTCATTTTTCAAAATTTATTACTAAATTATTAATTGATCACGATAAAATAGAGAGCGCCATCTGCGGGCACCGCAGCTAGTTACGTATAAAAAGCCGACCAATTCTGACTTTTTCTAACATTCATGATTTCAAAATAAACAAAACAACGACAAACCACTTTTCCGTGTTGTTAATTACACCCTTAGCTGATTATTGCATTTAGTTACGCTATAACATTGTTTCTAACCTTAGAGAGTACTAATTAGATGAGAAATATTTGACATCTCATTAATTAGTTGTTTTACTCTAAATTAGATGTCAGCGGGATGTCAGATGTTGTAGTAGCGAGAGAGAATTTTTTTCTTTTGTGTGAAAGCGGATCGTGTTTCTCTCTAGTTTGGTCTTTATCATTAAAGATTCAGAGAGAGTAAAGGGTATATATGTACGCAGTGGCAGAAGGTGAATATTATGTATAAAGGTGTATAAAGGAGGACGTATAAATATTTATATTAAACATAAAATATGTGGCATATGAGTTTAAACTATACTTTCTCGTGTACTCATAATTTAATTATTAATTTTTTTTTGCTGCTTTTGTAGCACAATCAGTGTCAAAGTAAAAATTCGGATGTGGACGGATCATGACTTTCTCAGCAGGATCAAATTAATTTTCTCTTTCATAATCCGCTTACTAGGGTTTAATTGCACAAAATGACACGGATACTTATTTGATATTATACCCAATTTGTAGTTTTAATACATATTTTTTTTTCATTTGATAACTTAACGCATTTTAATACTGAGCCATCTCCTAAAACTTCCCCAAAGCCAGAATGGTTCTAATAGAGTAATGAAATTGGTCTTTATTCTTTTTGTCATAAAAAATTACGTAGGAAACAAGCATTTAATTAATCATTCATGATAATTAAGTTTTTTGTTGCAGATTTAAACTATTTCTAAGAGCCATATCGGGAAAAAGAAGGGATCCATTTTCCTTAAATTTTCCAGAATCTATTTAGTACTAAAGTAACCCACAAGTGTTTGAACCTCGATCTACCGAGTGCGATTTCTATGTCTTAGCCACTGGGCTATCTTAGTCCTATGTTCTTTAAAACCCTTTGCGGACGACGGCACTCTAAGAAAAACATTCACTAAAAATCGCCTATTCAACACAGCAATCAACTTTTTTCAGGAGTAAAAGAAATACTTATTTTCTATTTGATGTATATTTTTCATACGAATTTCAATACAAAATATTCGTTAGTTGCTTTTACTATGAATTCTACTACTCATCATCGAAAAATATGTTAAAAAAATTAATTTCCATATCTAAGTTAGGCGGCATAATATTGTGATTGATTCCAAGTATGTTCAAAAACTCAAAAGAATTCAGATCTTTTAAATCTCCTGTCCAAACATCACTCGCAAAAATAGCTACTGAAGCTGGAGGCGTTGTAATAATAGTACGCTCAGAATCTGGAGAATCACTTTCATTTTCAGATTCATCTTCAGAAATACCCCAATTCCACGAATCTTTACTATCTGCATCACTTTCATTACTGTCCAGTTCGTTTATCATACGAGTATATTCTTCCACAGAAAGAAAACATCTTGGCCCAACCATTCTTTTATCCGAAATAACCTGATTATTTCACTGCCGCACATTCTTCTAAAACTCATAACTTAAAAAAAAAAAACTATCTTATATTCCTGTGATTCACGAACGAAATCATTAAGCTAAAATCAAAACGACAACGGAAACTCAGTTATGAAATAGTAGAGGCTACGGGAAGTGCTATTTGTTTATATTACAAAACCATGTTTCACCGCTCCAGAGGGAGAAATGATACATTGGATCCTCCTATACCAAGGTCAAGTATCTTCAAAATACATTGGAGTTGTTCGCATGAACATTTAATGCTATCTAGTACACAAATAAATTCAAATAAAAACGTTCCATATGAAAACGCGCATCAGTGACTGCCGCCCTTTAGGGTAAAATTTTCTCTGACGCGAATGTATTATGAATGAATGAATGCAGATTTATTCCAGAATAACTGAACATTTTGAATCTCAGATGCTCTATTACTTGTCCCTTTCTGGCGGAGAGAGCTAACCATGTTGGTGTGGGGGTGATATTACTGATTTAAATGCAGTTTTGAATATGTTTCATCAATTTAATTTTTCTCAACTTAAGTATTGAGTGTTGAAAACCCAGACCACACGACAGACCCGAAGGCTTACTGTTGCTGAGTGTGTGGCCGGGAACTTTATTTTAGATTCAAGAAATTACATTACATATTAAAATTGAATGGCAACACAAGTAGTTACATCAAGACAAGCAAAAGATTGGCAACGACAAAACAAAACATAAAAACAATACAATACAGTACAGTACAATACAATGCAATACAAGAGAGACAAAAAGCTGAACATTGTAAAGAGGGGAAAACCCCGAAGGGAAAAAACCGTAACACAAAATACAAAAGGGAATACAGAAATAGGAAAAGGTCAAGGTTGGAAGACAAAGGGGTTAAGACAAAGTTTGAAAAACCAGAAATTAAGTAGATTTCTTACAGAGACATAAAACAAGGTTAAAGTGACATATTAAAAAAAATTAATAAAATTTATTACAACAAGACATTAAAATTTATTACATCAAGACAATAAAATTTATTACAACAGAAAGCAAAAAAAAATTTAGGGACCAAAAACGGACGGCTGTAAACCAAGAATCCAAGAGAAAATGTAAAAACTAAATAGCGGACGGCTGCAGAACAGGAATCCGTGAAAAGATAACAATAATGCAATAATAGTATGATAAAACAAGAAGACAGAAAAAAGACAGAAAACAAAGAATTTAAAAACCAAAAACAGACGGCTGAATAACAGGAATCCAAGAGCAAAAAAAAAAAAAAAATTAAAGTCGAAAAGCGGACGGCTGCAAAGCAGGAATCCGAGAAACGACATCCACGAACACAAACATACACCCACAACCAAAAGACACACCCACAAAAGAAAAAAAAAATCCCGGGAACTGCAAAGCTGGACAGGAGTACAAATAAGAAAAAATGCAAAGAATAAGTCCCGAAAAGGCCAACAAGGTTTTAAAATAAATGAAACAATCGAGGGAAATCCCCCCCCCCCTCAGAGGACCTCCCAAGAAAAGTCGCAACTTATGTGTGTGTGAAGTTCTTATTATTTTTCCAAAATATTATGATAATACGCCACTGCTTCCCTTACAAATTTAAAACACACCTCACTTTTAGTCTCATTAGGATATCAGCCGATTGCCTAATATATATCCTTTTGTTCCAGACAGTAAAAAATGTGCAATTTTTTCAATCAGAACAATGAGGGTTTTGGATAATTTACTGTATTAACTTACTGCATTGCATACATCTGTGTGATGTCAAAAGACATTTGTACTTCTCATTATGTATTCTGTATCAGCAATTTGCAATTTCTACAATGTAACTACTTTTTACATAGATTTCTTAAGATCAGTATACAAAACTGCTACATAACTGCGCCGGGCTTCATACGGCCCGGAGGCAGCGAGCTGAAGATCAGTGATACGACGAAACAATGTGTTGCGAGTTAAAAAAAGTTTGAGAACCACTGTTCTGGAAGCATTAGGTAAGAGAAGTATCTAATACGACATTAATGAGGTTCAAAATTCGATAAACTATGCATTAACAATAAAAATTCTCTGGAAACAGCTAATTGCATAAATATTATTCAAATTAGCAAATCTTGGCGGATCTTAATTGTGTTGCTTCTTAACTTGTTCAGAAACGCGATACTAAATATTATTTTTTCAAAATAAATTGGGAATATGTCAATGAATCTTCTTAAACTCTTATTATTCAGAATATCGATCGAAATCAATTTGAAGTTTTCTTTAAAAAATAAATCAAAAAATATATAATTTCATCTGATAATAATTCACGTTTAGTATCTTATTAGATGTTGCAGGTATTTTATCATGGAATTACATTATGGCAATTCTGTAAATTACATTATTTTTGCATATATTGGAAAATACAACTGAAAATAGGACAACTGAATAGATGCCTTTATAAGAAGTTAGAAGATTTCATTATTTAAAGGTCTTTATCATGTTAATAAATTAAAATTAAAATTTAATTTGCAATAAAATTACATATATTGTTAACAGCTCCTTCATAATGGAAAATTTTGTAAAAACAATACTTTATACTATAGTATCTATATATATTCTATAGTATCAGAAAGTAAAAATTTATTAATATAAGCAAATGAGTACAAACTTATAAAATCGAACCTGAAGAGATCGTATTCTAAACATAAAAGTGGCTTAAGTCTAAATTCCGTCCTTCTAAAAAACAAACAATCACCACTCCTAATTTCCAGGAAATATACAGATACACAAGTAAGAGGAAACTACATACTTATACAATTAATATGCACTGCTTTTTGCTTGACTTAAGAAACTAACCAGTACTACCAGTACGCATGACACTGAAAATACATTGACAAGTATAAGTGGTAATATTATAGTACCCTTCCATACTACACCAACACAATCGAAACCCAAGATAAAAAAAACATATTACCTACACGCCAGATGCCCAGGATTTACGCGAACCGCCCATTATTATTGTCTAGCTTACCTACTACCACTTTAGAAGCCGGGGATCTCTCCAAGAACACAGCTGAACCCTTCCGCTGCACCCACCTATACTGTGTGCTCTCTGTTCCGAAACTCGATCAGCCAAACACTTGATTCTACGTTGAATAGAATCCGCAGCTTTGCTTAGCCTGCGCTGTGATTGATCATTCAAATCTAAAGATACAATATGCACGGAAAAATAATAATTTAGTGTAAATGAGGGAATTAATATCAAATAGGTTATAGTACCCTCACAAGAGTAGGGGTAAGATTTCGATTACGTTAAGTATCATATTAGTATGTTTACTTTCCCTACAATACATAGTATATGTAAAGGGCAATGATGGTTATGGGGGTCAAACATTTGATCACCGTTTTTTATATGGAGATTTACAGTTTAGAATCCCTGGTAGTGAATTAACCATTTATTGAACCTTTCTCTGTCTATCTATCTGCGAGTCTGTGGAGATAATAATTTACAAAAAATTCAATATAATGACTTGAATGTAAGTATGATTACTTTAATCTGTAAATGTAAGAAACTCATTGGTTTTCGGAAAGCTAGTTTTCGAACATTATTTTTCCGAAATTCAAAAATATATATATATATGAATATACTCCGATAGTGAACCCCGGTTATAATGCCCTCGGTTAGATCGCTGATTCGAATATAACGCGCGTGTAAACATTTCTCTCTTTATAGTTTAGCCTCGTGTGAAATTTTAGAAGAGATCTTCTCTCTGCGCTTTTCTCTTCTTAAAGTGAAATTTCCGAGTTTTAAAAATATTTTAACGTTCAAGAAAATAGCGTACAATTTAGACCTAAAAAATGATCAAAAATTGCTTTAGAAAATATTGTGATGAAGAATCCGCTGGAATATAAGTTACAGAAGTTGATAAAATATATGCGGTTCCGCCCAGAAGTTCATCTTGAAAATCGCCATAGGGGAAAATGATATTACAGAGATAATTGTAAATCAGTGAATAGATTTTGATGCACTGGAAAAAAATCTGTCAAATAATCACTGATGAACAAATAGCTGCTGCAGCAACCAAACAGTATATTGAAGTGTAAAATGCTTATACGTATAGAAATGAATGTCCAATGTAGTTCTTCTACTAATTAAATTAATTAACAGCTATCTGTAACATCTGCCGGTAGAATACCGTCTGTGGAATCTTTTGCATTCTGTAAACTTCTTTGTCTAACAGACAACTAAATATAGAGCATAATTGCATACATTTATGGTAAAAGGCAGACAACTCTCTTTTAACACAGAAAGTTGAGTATTTAAAATTTCTCGGCCCGGTTTATAACACGGTTGCCTTTATAACGCAGGTGGTTTGATGTTCTGAAAAGCCAGAGCTATAACCGGGATTCACTATATGTTAAAACTTCCTGCAAATGTAGTCATTTTACTTGTGCCTTTTTATATTTAACGGCGCATAACATCATTTACAAATTGTTGGCAAGCCTCGCTTTCTAGATGTTGCATATTTTCGAACTAAAATGGAAAAGAAATCATAAAAAAATATATTTAATATTATAGAGAATCTTGCTGCCCGAACAGGAAATCGATCCTTGAATTCTCGAATTGGTCAGCCGGCGCTCTACCGTTGAGATACTGGGACGAAATTGCAATCTCTTACTCTGGATGCGAACTCTGCAATATCATCAAAAATGATATCATCAATTGTTTTTTAGTACTTGTAAACCCATTATGACTGGACACCAAGATTATAATGAACCGTTCTCGAGATGCTCGAACCGTTCTCGGATGTCATTTATTTTTCCATTTAGAGCATATCCAGAAAGAATTGGGCAAACTGGATTAAATTTGGTACAATAATTTTAAAGAAAACATTGTAGACGTCTGTTTATTTTTAAAGAATACATTGTAGACGTCTGTTTATTTTTAAAGAATACATTGTAGACGTCTGTTTATTTTTAATGTAACTCAAGTAATGGGAAAGTCTTTAATCTGTCGAATATTATTACAAAAGCCATAAAAAAATTATAAATAAAATATTTTTATTAAAATATTCAGAAATAGCCATTGTATATGTGACATTTCATTCAGAAGTAAATTGCATCATTTATGAAACATTTTAACCCTTTCCACTCGTATGTCCCCGTATGGGGGACATCACTCGTTTTACCATCGCGCTCGTATGTCCCCGTACAGGGGACATCGCATCTGTACCGTTGCGTTCGTATGTCGCCATAGAAATAGGAAAAACACAGAAGGAGGAATGATTGCGCAATCGCTTTTTTCCCACGATTCCTCTCTCTGTGCTTTCTCAAGGCCTTTTCATACTGGCTAGTCGCTAGAGCGTTTCCCCGTTGACCACCCGAGACGGTTTTGTTTTATAGTTCTATAGTACTACTACTTCATAATTTCTTATTTTTTATGTTCGCAATGCCTAAGCGACATTTACAAGGTAACATTGAAAATGAGTTTGAGAGCAGTGACGACGAATTTTATATGGACTATTATAATCGAGAATTACGGTGCAATGAAAGTAGTGACGAAGGCAGCAGCGAAGAAGCTGCAGGAAGTGATACGAGTGGTAGTGACATTATAGTTGCCAAAAGAAATCGTGCAATACCTTTGCCCAGTACAAGCAGCAGCGACGACGACGCAATTCACGATGCAAGAGAAGACAATTATGGGCCATGGGTGAATGTTACAACGCAGGATAATGTGCCGCACAGGATAGATTTTACTTCTGGTGATAAAGCTGAAGAACCACAGATTCCTGACAACTGTTCAAACCCCATTGACTTTTTTAAACTTTTTTTTGCGGATGAATTGATGGAAAAAATTGTAGAAGAGACGAATAATTATGCTCGCAATATACTGGTCCCAAAACTTCAATGCTAAAATCCCTTCCTTTAGTGCCATATTCAGAAGGAAACGATTCATGCTAATCTGTTGGATGCTTCATTTGCATGAGACAGATCCAAACGATCAAAGTCTTCGGAGTCGGGTGCAAAAGGTCAGTCATTATTTAGATTTTTTGGACAAAAAGTTCAAGGAACATTTTGTTCCGTCAAGGGAAATTTCCGTTGACGAGTCTGTAGTTGGATTCAAAGGCAGAATAAGTTTTTTGACAAATAAACCAACAAAGTGGAGAATCAGGATATATGTGTTGGCAGATGCTAATACTGGATATATATATTCTATTTTGCCTTACTACGGAAGCTTGACATCAGAAAATGTAGTAAGACCTGACCTTCCTGTAAGTTCACGAGTTGTGCTGCATTTGTGCCAAAATTTACTGGAAGGCAATCCTGGCAGTAAAGGATACCATATATTTACTGACAGGTATTATACAAGTCTACCACTTGCACGAGAACTTCTGAAAATAAACATGTACTTAACTGGAACTATCCAAATTACCCGGAAATTCATACCCGACTCTATAAAAAGACCGCAGTTTTCCGAGGATAATCCATTTGCCTGCAGATCGGGAAACTTACTATTATTGGCCTGAAAAAATAAAAGGGTCGTCACTGCACTTAGTAGTTGGGATGTTTCGGGTACTCAGCCAATAAGCAGAAGAGTACGTGGAGGAAATTTGCAGGAAGTGAACAAACCCACGCTTGTTCTTAACTACAACAAATATATGGGGGGCGTTGACAAATATATGGGGGCGTTGACAAATATATGGGGGGCGTTGACAAATATATGGGGGCGTTGACAAATATATGGGGGGCGTTGACAAATATATGGGGGCGTTACAAATATATGGGGGCGTTGACAAATATATGGGGGGCGTTGACAAATATACGGGGGCGTATTTCAATAAATTATTTTGACACGTTGAAAAATAAAATATTATATGGCCACATTCCCATCCTAGGCCAAGGGGTGTATTCAGGGGCTATATTTTTAAAATTTTGATTTAAGGATGGTAAACCTTCTAGTTAAATTGGAACACATTTCCATCAAAAAAATTAATCTTGATCGAACATGAAAAAAAAATTCCGAGTTATTTGCTAACTTTCTAAAGCATAATTATGAGTGCAAAGGGTTAATAACGATAACTCTTGCCATACTCGAGATATTGCACGTTTTTAATTGAAAATCGAAAAAATATTAACATATGTATAGATTTGGTTTACTGTAATAAAATAATTTTAGTCGAGTGGTTTTCAAATACATTTAACCAGAATTAAATGAACAAAAATATGTAGTAATTATTACGAGTCATTCTTGAGACATTAAATATTTTTCTTTTTTAGGAAGCCGAAATAACTGAAAATAATCAATTGAATAATATGAAATTAGGTATGCATATTTCTACCGGTAAAGACCAAAATCGTGATTAATTTTCATAGAGATATAGTTAAAAAAATGTTCTGTTCTTTTTTGTTGTTGTTGATTGAAACCCAGACCGTCCGACCTACTAGAAAGGTATAAGGTAACTGTTCTTTTTTGTGAAATTGTTCTTCTAAATTATAAATTATTTTAATTTGTAGGTAAAGCCAGGTGTTAGGTACATTAGATTTTTGTAAGTAAAACGAGAATCCCGGTTAGGCTTACTACTGTTTCTTTTATAACCGTAGAATCTATAATACAGTGGGAGGTTTCAGACTTTATGGTTTGATATAAAATGCGGATCACATAAAAATTTCAAGAAAAACACACTGTCACATAAAAATTACATGAAATAAAATGCGATATTTTATTATCCATCAAAGTATTTAAAAAATAAATAATATATAAAATACAAGTCTTCTAATCCGCTAATAGATAATACTCTATTATTTAACTTCAAGAAAGATGCGCACATGTTTGCAGCCAGAGATCGAGCTAGAAATTTCCTGAAGAACAAAAATACTCCCTGACTTGATTTGAAGGTTTCTTGCTTCTCTGAGGAGCATTTTTTAACAAATGTACAATTACCCGCAAATTTGTATGTATATATTAAATTTATTGTATTTTGTATAAAAGCAGAAATGCACTATAGTCGTTATTTGTGTTAATAATCAAAATGCATTTCATATGTGATTGCACAATTAATATACCTTATAAACATTATGAAATGAGTTTTAAAATGTTTAATTTGCGACTTTAAAAAATAGTTTTTTTTTACTTTTTTGTTTGCAAAACCGGTGTGTAAAAATACTCATTACTTAATTTATAAAGCGTAGTTGCTTACTTTACAGCCCGTATAGAGGGGCTATCTCGATCACCGATTCGGAGAATCTTTCTGTGATGGTGTCCTCACAGTAGATTGTTTGCTTTGTTTATTATTACTATTTGCTGCGATCTCGTTGAGCGCAGCTTTCTGGATACAGATCATAGCACAGCCATAGTAAGTTATTAATTAAACGAGATCATATTTTATATAAAATATTCCTTTAAAATATTACCGATATATATTGGCACAACACACTTTTTTTTTCAGTTTTAACTGTTCGCAATGAAACTCTGGGGGCACTAGAATAATGTTATTCGCTTTTGACTTAACTAACGGCTTTCTAAATCGCTTCCGTTGAAAAAAAAATCCTGTAGCTTATTATGCTATAAATAAGATAAAAAAAATGAGACTTAAAATGGCAGAATTAGTATCATTATGAAATCTACATCGAAAATTTATTTAAATTTCAGTATTTTTCTTTGGTCATTATAGAACCTGAAGAAGCAGTGATTTAGATTGAGACCAACTGCACAAAATTCCTTTCCTTTCATATCTACTGGAAACTAGGAGTATACCCTTTCTTCATACGGAATATATAATATAAAGAAGCTTGAAATTTGCAATTATGTGCAAGTTCATATAGCATTCTAAATGACATTGTTATTTAAAACATTCTAGTAAAATATGTAATTTAAATCTCCTAAAAATAAGTATAAATATATCTGTTCCGCTATACAAAATTATCTCACAGGCAGATATCATGAATAAAAAATATTGGTTCCGTTTGTAAATAAAATTTAAAAACAATATGAAAAGGCATCAACATATACCAAAATAAAAACGCTAAGAAATAGGATTAATATATGGCGAAAATAGTATTGAAGTCTGTACCAAATTCATTCTGTTTCAACAATTGACTAAATTTAATATATGAGTTTGAAAAATATTTGGCAAAATAAAACAGATGACCTAATAAATTTAAAATATCAATAATCCCCGTAATTTTTCAACCCGAAAGCCGCAAATTATGTAATCCAGTCATAAATGTAATTCCTTCAAAATTTATTTTTATATACATTTCTTAAATATTTAAATCTAAAAAGCGTTAATAAAAATCATCTTAGGTATAAACTCATTGGATTAAATTACGTTGCTTAGAAACCATGATATGATGTTTTTCAAATAAATTTTAGGAAAAAAATATTATCTGTGGGATTCTATTTCTATGGGAGGTTTGTTTTTATTAATATCTTTATATATCTTATAATTCTCCCTTTACCCTAGAAACTTCAAATATGGCTCGATTATACATTGAGCTATTCCAAGGTACCTACAAAATTTCATGAAATTCGGTATAACCGTTCTCCCGTGGTAAGGAGACGAACGTATGCACACACATACAGACATATTTCCAATTTTATTTATACTATAAATACAATTTCAATGCCTCAATAAAACTTCTCTTTATGAAAATGAGAGTGGACAATTATGGGCGTGGCCATATCCACAATTTATACATGTTCCGGCTACTCGCAATTCACTATTCAAAATAGTTTCTGAATAAAGCTTATTTTCTATAATTGAACAAACAGGGTGGCCGTAAATTAACCTGAGGTGTTCAGAGGCCTCCAGCGAGAAATGTATTGAACGAAACGTAACAGAATGCGGTGGGCGTACACAGTGGAACATGCGGTTTCAATTTCTAAAAAATAAAATAAAAATAGTTTTAAAAGCCGCCTTCGGGGGAATTTTGGCGCTGCAAAAACTGTAGTAGTGTTATTTTTCATTTTTATTTATTTATATAATTAATAAATAATTATATATAACATACAAACATATATATATATATATATATATATATATATATATACATATATATATATACATACATATATATATATATATATATATATATATATTTTTTTTTTTTTTTTTTTTTTCTCTCCTGTATGTTAGTCACTATAATTGGGAATGTTTTCTAGGATGTTATCGAGTGAAATTTGATACACTGAGTTGATAATTTTAATAACAAAAATGGGGGGATATGCATTATTAGTCGCTGTACTCAATAATTCCATAAAGTGCGCTAATTTATAATATTCATCACAAATTTTATTGATTCTAAGAGCCTGGTTTATTATAATATTTCTAAATACAGATATATGCAGACAAGAGTCAAAATGTTGAATTTTTGATGTATTAAATTTAAAATCCTGTCTTTTATCATACAAGTTTATAACCATATTACAATTTTGTAAATTTAAATTTAAATCTAAAAAGTTTGCAACATTTGTGTCATTATTACTTGCATTTAATTGTAAATTTTTTGGATAAAAGTTTAATACTATAGGGATATTATTATTTGGGGATACACATAAAATGTCATCTATATATCTAAACATGTGCATATTATGCAAGCTTGGATTAATGTTTTTTTCATAGAAGAATAAATACAGATTAGCTAACAATGATGAGGCACACCCCCCTTGTGGGATACCAACCTGTTGTTTAAAAATAGTACCACCATGTTGAATATAATTCTCATAAAGAGTGAAGTTAAGTAATTTTTTAAAAAGAAAATTTGAATATTTTAGGTTGATATTATATTTTTCAAAAATTCCTAAAATAATTCTATACAGATCATCTATATTAATATTATTAAACAAATCTTTGAAATCAAAGGTATAAATACTACGAATATTAGTAAGAGTTTTCAATTTCTTAACTACTTCAAAACTGTTTTTTACAATATGACAATTTTTTGAGATTTCATCTGACGAGGATACTTCATGTAATATCTTTAATAATAATTTTCCAGCATTAGTAATGTAAGAATTATGCCCACAGGTAATGGTTCGAAAAGCAACAGGGGATTTATGAAACTTGGGTACTAAAACAATATATGGAATGTTATTACAACTATTTTTTAGATGGATTTGCTTATATTTGGCTGATATTCTATTGTATAAGATTTTAAGGTTAGTTTTATGTAAATTATAGATATGATTATTAAGTAAGTGTGACTGAAGGGTATTTTTATAATAATATTTACAAATAATTGAGTAGTTTCCACTTGCCTTATCGACATATGTAATGACAAAATCATTTTGTATTTCTTTAATATCATTTTTAATTGAATTAAGTTTATATGAATTATTAATTTTCTGATTATATATATAATGATTTAAGTATTGCTCTATTAAGACTCTCCATAATATATATATATAAATATATCTATATAATATATATATATATATATATATATATATATATATATATAAATATATCTATACAATATATATATATATATAAATATATCTATTCAATATATATATATATATATATATATATATATATATATATATATATATATATATATATATATATATATACATATATAATATATATATATATATATATATATATATATATATATATATATATATATATATATATATATATAATATATATATATATATATATTTGAAATATGTAAAAATAAGAATTATGTAAAAATAAAAAAAAATAAAAATACAATTCAAGTAATATTAACATCACCATAGAAGCAAATTCACGGCCATAATGCCGATAAGAGGAAAGAACAGCACCTTCCCAAATTCGATGATTAATCAGAATTAAATTCATCTTCAGGTCTGAGTATTTAATTCTAATATACCCCAACCAAATGCCTGTTTCAGATTAAGCGATAGTACATTACTATAAATGCTTGAACTCAGACTACAGGCAACAAAAAATGAAAAAATGAAAATAAGATACATTAAGAAAATTTGTATTACCATGCGGCATGAACCCTTCTTCTTCCACCACGTGTATACACGATCAACCTCAACAGCTTAATCTAGAAGCACCGGAATGAACAAGTCGAAATTCTACCAGGGAGGCAGTACGAACGTTCACGGTAATACTCCCAGACCCGTCCAGTGAGTCTAAGCTGGAGACTGGACAAGCAATTCAGAATATAACTTCCCAAATATGCAATCCTGAATATGAATATGAATCAAAGATGAAAATTCTTACTAAACAAGTAATTTATAGGAAAACTGGATAAACGAGAATGCCACTATACACCATTATAAGGGCGCTCAAATTGTAGTTTCAATACTGACAAAAGTTACATTTTTTTGCGAAAATAAAATTCAAAACACTAATGTTAATGCATCTTAATTTCCGATTTTTTGATTTTTCTAATGTTTTTGACTTAGTTTATTATTTTCCATTTTTATTTATTTATATAATTAATAAATAATTATATATATATATATTTTTTTTTTTTTTTTTTACTGTATGTTAGTCACTATAATTGGGAATGTTTTCTAGGATGTTATCGAGTGAAATTTGATACACTGAGTTGATAATTTTAATAACAAACTTGGGGGGATATGCATTATTAGTCGCTGTACTCAATAATTCCATAAAGTGCGCTAATCTATAATATTCATCACAAATTTTATTGATTCTAAGAGCCTGGTTTATTATAATATTTCTAAATACAGATATATGCAAACAAGAGTCAAAATGTTGAATTTCTGATGTATTAAATTTAAAATCCTGTCTTTTATCATACAAGTTTATAACCGTATTACAATTTTGTAAATTTAAATTTAAATCTAAAAAGTTTGCAACATTTGTGTCATTATTACTTGCTTTTAATTGTAAATTTTTTGGATAAAAGTTTAATACTATAGGGATATTATTATTTGGGGATACACATAAAATGTCATCTAAATATCTAAACATGTGCATATTATACAAGCTTGGATTAATGTTTTTTTCATAGAAGAATAAATACAGATTAGCTAACAATGATGAGGCACACACCCCTTGTGGGATACCAACCTGTCGTTTAAAAAAAGTACCACCATGTTGAATATAATTCTCATAAAGAGTGAAGTTAAGTAATTTTTTGAAAAGAAAATTTGAATATTTTAGGTTGATATTATATTTTTCAAAAATTCCTAAAATAATTCTATACAGATCATCTATATTAATATTATTAAACAAATCTTTGAAATCAAAGGTATAAATACTACGAATATTAGTTAGAGTATATATCTTTATATTTCACAAAAAAAGATCCATAAATATCAAATTAGTGAGATTTTACATTCTACGGCATAAATATACCTTTAAATCGGTATACAACAATTAATGTTTATTTAGTCCTTCAGATCTATAATTGTTATATTAGATCCATTTCTGTGACGGATAAAACTGAGTGTAAATGTATATTGTTCACAACCCACTTAAAACTGTAAGTCACAGACAATTTATCTCATGTGTGTACAAAAAATAATAATATAATTTTACTCTAAATAATTTTGAAATGCAGATTTTGGTGGGAAAATTTTACAATTTGCCATTGTTTTTAACGAATTTTTTTTAAACATCTATTTCGTAGGATTTAGATGTTTAAAAAGATATAGTGGCTAATATGGATGCAGCATAAAATTACGGAGGAGGTAGGATTCATGAAGGATTTCCACTTCTTGTTCGGGAGAGAGATGTCACTTCCTATTCAAAAATTTATATTTTCATTTCAACATCTGTTTTTCAGACTTTGCTTTAGGTACAGCTTAGATGAAGACTGATATAGATTAAATATTGAATTCCGGAGGGATTGGTAGGGTTCACTAAGGATTTCCTGGTCTGAATATGTAACTTCTGGTTTGTCCAATAATTCATATGACTGCATGAAATAAGTGTGCTAAAAAGTATAGAAATACTTAACAGTTATTTCGAAATTGAAGTGTACACATCACTTTCCATTGCATAAAGGCTTTTTCATATTTTTTGTATTAAAAATTTCAATTTTGCCAAACTTAGACGTAAAAATAATTGTAAAATATATTACTAATTTGAATGAACGATTACACGTACGTAAGTTGTTGGAAATGTAATTGGCCAGGGAATTTTTAAATGCAAAGTGCAATTAATTTTGATATTTGTTTACCATATTTAAATTAGGAAATATTTTTATTTATTTTCCAATAACATTTAAAATTCTTCAATTTAATAATAAAATATTTAAAATTAAAATAATTTAAAAGTATAAAAGCATTAAAACTTTACCCGTTTTTAAATTATTAAGAAAATTTACTTGAAACTATCACGTCGTAGAACCCCAAGGGTTCTGCAGAACAAACACATCTTGCAAAAGGCTGCATTATCCTACGTGTGTCGAAAAAGCAACATTGCTCCCACAAACTAAAAAATGTCAAGCAAATTTCCTTAAAATGTTACAAATTTTGCATTTTAAAATGACAAATATTTTATTATTTCCTCCTTTAAAATAATCTTCAAATTTCGTTACGGATTATTGTACTATAGAAGAATTGAATATTATACGGATTCTACACATATATTTTCTACGAAATTAGAATCGTTTCATTCAAATAATAAATTATATGTATGTGTGTCGAACATTTCTAATAAACTTTAACTAATTTCAAACAATCCGTATGCAGTACACAAAGTTTTTAAATACATGTATTTTAATAGTATTACTTGAAAACCACATTAGTCGGATTGTTATTTGATTTAAATAATCAAACCAGTTTTTGAAATACTACTGTATATTTTGATAAGTTTCCTAACATCTTCCCTAATAATCTGATACAAATAATCTTCTAAACAATCTTCTAGATAATCTGTTACAAATAATAATCTTCTAAGTAATCTGATACAAATGTATCTAACGACATTCTCATACGCAATCTGATATGCAATCAAATTATGAACAATATTCTTTATTAAACAATTCGTCTTTCCCCTCCAATTGCACGTGTAGCGAAAATAAACCAGAACTGGCGATAAAGCGACGTTTGGCGTGTGGCATGAGAGATTACTTCTGAAATTGTTGAATCGGTATACACTCTGGCCGTTCGCGTGGCTTACTGATCGAGACGCAACAGAACGGCCCTGTAGAAATACTACAGCCAAACAGTGGTGTCTGGAGAAGATCGACTGCTGGTTACTTGTTCTATCTTAGCATTTCAATTGGTTGCATTCCGTATTGGGTGCAACTTTCTGGATTTAGTTAGAAATGGAAAAAGTCAAAGATTTAAAAGGATATAAATTTTTTATAAAATGTACCTTTTAAATATTATCGGTACATATGGACAGTGAGGTAATATCTTTTACCTATATTTTTTCTCTGTGGGAAACGGATTATTGTTATCCGTTTTGGTTTTAACTAAGGGCTGGCTGGTCAAACGGCTGAAATCGAAAAAAATTCCTAAAAAATTTTCCATCACTTATCTGGTAATAAAAAATAAAATAAAATTCAGACTTGAAATGTCAGAATTGCCTATAGGTAGTTGTTTCAATTTTCTTTTCAATTTCGATTTTAATTTTGTGTATTTTTTCCCTCGCTTTCAGTACTCGCAGAAATAGTGATTTGAAATTAAACCATCTATTTAAAAATTTACCTCCCCCCCCGCCCCTCTTTTATATTTATTAAAAACCAACACTACATCTATGTCCCGGCCACACAGAAAGCTACCATTAGCCTATGGGTTGGTCGTGTGGTCTGGGTTTTCTACTACATCTATGCCCTAAGAAAACTTCGAATGCTTAAAATGGGAGGGGACAATGTGGGCGTGGCCATTTATACAATTGATACATGTCTCAGCCATTCACAATTAAATCTTGAAACATTCTAAATAATGCTTGTTTTCATGTTTAATTTCTTATAAGAGGGAAGTGCTGAAACAACCCTTGTCTGGTCTCTTATACAAAAGAAAAGTATAAGACCTTACATATTATTTATAATTAATAATGGGACTACTATTACTATTATTTATAATTAATAATGGGAAAGTTAATTATACAGGTGGTGTCCAGAAGTTCATAATCGCTATACATGTGTATATTTCATGAACCAAAAGTCGGAATTAAACGAAACTTGGTATGCGGGTATAATAAGACTATGGAAGTACAATAGCAAAAAAAAAAGAATAAAAATCAGCGGTGACTCCAGCCCGATGGAGCCGAAATATTGTTTTGCGAATTACATTTTGTAAACTAAGCCCCACACTTTTATAATATCGAAAAAAAATACTTCATCAAAATTCCGATTATATATACTTATAGGGCTTCTTGCTTACTTATGGGGAAATTCTTGCTTATTGTTTATAGCTATCACTTTTAGTTTTTATGATATAAGCATTACAAACTTGGAAAACGTGAAATTTTCATACTGCTTCAAATTTAACAAGACGATTACTCGAAAACAATAAGAGCTTTTAAAAGAAAATATATATATTTATTATCTAAATTTGGATATACATTTTTGTTGCTTATTATTTATATATATCTATCTTTTCAAATTTTGAAGATATTTCCAGTGAAAGTATGAAAAATGAAACGGAAAAACTCGTTAAAACGGACGCTTTTTAAAGTTATTTTTTAATGGAGCTCGATCCAAAATCCAATTATATACACTTGTCAGGCTTTCAAAGAGCTACAAATTTTTGTTTATTGTCCACAGCTAGCTCTGTTAGTTATTAAGATATAAGCATTACAATCTTGAAAAATTGGTAAATTAGCTTCAATTGAGAAAATTATCTTCAACTTGACAAGACGATTACTTGAAAACTATAACAGCATTTTTGTAATAATAAATATAGGTTTTAATACTAAATATACTAGTACTAATACTAGTAATAATAGTAGTATACATTTTTGTCGTTTACTATTTATATATATCTTTTATAGATTAATATATACTTCGAGTGAAAGTTAGAAAAATGCACAAAACGTTCGCTTGGAGAACTACTTTCGTAAGTGCTTTCGGAAGAACGTTTAAAATATTAAAATATTGACATTATTTTATATATTCATAATCTGGACCCTATATCCAACAAAACAAGAACAATTATTTACATTTTTATCTATTAGCTTTGGGGATAGAAACTCTCGAAGTGTTTATATTTTTCGTAACGCTCCGTTTTTCCGCCAGAAGAACCCCAACCATTAATGCTATTCTCATCAAAAATGAATTTTATGCAGGAATTATGCACTTTCTTTTAAAAGATATGTTTAAACATTATTTCTGTTTTTCGTAGGAAAAAACTGAAGCAACTCTAATGCATGAGCATTATTAATGATTGTGATTGCCTCTTGCACCTACGTAAGCCACACATCGATTTTCCATGCTTTCTATGAGGTTGTACGTGAGCCGTGCATTCAAAAAGCTCCAAAATGATCCTTTGCGGAGGCTGACCCGATGCAATTCGACTGCATAGTGCATCTCACGTATGCTCAATCGGATTAATATCCAGAGTATTCGATAGCATCTGCATTGATTCGCTGAATATATACATTTTGAAACAATCATCGACTGCCTGAGAAAAGGGTTCACGCGCTTGCGTCCATAAATACTGGTATTGGACCAACAACAATTTGAAGAATCCAAATTTGGGGTTCCATTATGCCGCTGTATCTCTTACCAGTAACAAAACCTCTGTCTAAGTTGTGGACCACTGTGTGCGGTTCAGCTTCATGTCTGAACATACCAAGAGCACCATATCTAAATTTTCCTGTTTCCGCGATTTTAAACGGATCTTAAACTTAAGGTGTTCCCCTTACTCTCCATACATTGGTGCAGCGAAAGTCAGTCTACAATAGAAATATGGACTCATCAGCGACGAGTACAAAGTCCCACTCATCCAGAGTCCAGTTCCGATGTCCCTGACTAAACTGTAGACATGTACGCCTGCAGGCAAGGATGATCCAGAAGCAAACAGTTAGATGTTTAGCATATATGCCAATTTCCCTTGGTCTCCCGTAAACAGTTTGTCACTAAGCAGTTGATTCTGTGGCGATTACAATTTTCCAGAGAGTAAGTAGCCTTGCAGACATCGTCCTGTAACGTCGTGCAGTTAATGCCAGACAATGACGCCGTACAGTCATGCCGAGTGGTGACAACTCTTGGTCGACCTGGCACTCTTTGTCATCTAGCGTCTCCAGTGTTTCGGAGTCTTCTCCACAGTTGAAGCACAATTATGGTCTATTCAATTCCTTGCAAACTTCTATCTGTAACAGCCCGAATTCCATTTTTCAATGCTTTTATCCTTTAAACAAGATCAAGTTGGCGTGTCTTTGGACTATAGTCGGCCCCTGCTCAACAATGACAACACCACTTTCAAACTTACATCAAAACTTTCTATCGTCGATAACTTCGTCATTTGGAGGGTTCGATTCAGGCGAAATAATTTGTAGTCTGATAATAAATAATCTATGGAAACTACATAATTAAGAAAAATGAATAAATAACATAAAAATTTAAGAGAATATAGAAAACTTTCTCTAGGTTCTTTGTACCATCGTCACATACAACACACACTCATCAACCTTTTCTAATTTGCAAAATGCGAAAGGAGTTATATTTCACATCAATCTATACTGAGTGAAACCGTTACTCGCTAATTTTTTTTTATAAAATATTTTTAAATAAAGCTGAGAAATAAGTTTAAAGAGGAATGTTAATAAAAGTATATTTTTTGTGTATTCTTATGCTGAATATGATAGACCTACACAACACAATATGGAACACAGGGGCGCGATAGGCCAGTGGTTAGTGCGGGGGAATTGCACTCGGTAGGCCCAGATTTGATTCCCTCAGCAGCAAAAACTGTCGCCGTGTTCACGCGGAGTACGATCACGTTAAACATGTGGGACCGTAAGTCCTTCCGTAAGGTTGGTGGTAGGGGAAGGAGACTACGTTCCCTGTGGATAACTCCCCCACTGGGTTCCGATCTAAATTAGGCGGTTCTTCCCGGCCGTTCAAACTGTTATCTTACACCTTTCTGGTAGGTCGGACGGTCTGGTTTTCAACAACTATATGGAATGCGAATGAATGAGAAAGTTGAGTGATATTTTTAATGTGAAAAAATGTCTAAAAATTTGCTGTCATTTCTGTAAGATTTACTTCGTTTCTTTCATTTTAAAAATGTAAACAATTGTCCGCTTCATATAATAATATATGCAATTTGAAACATATCAATTCTCGAATAAAATCTAACTTTTATTTGAATTTTTTCAAAAAAAGGATCATTATTTTGCCACCTCTGGGATTTCGCATTGAGATACTGTTCATTAAATCGTAAAAATATTATTTCAATAAACATGATGCGGCATCTGAAGTAATAAAATATGACGAATTGTCTTCAGAGATTTTGCATATTTAATCTAATCGTATGCCCAGCACGGGTATGATAATGATTGTTACTGGCATTAAAAACATATTTGCCCATATTTAAAGACGAACTTTTGTGGGTATAAAGAAGGTAGCATTTTGATATAAAATGTAAAGAATAAGGATGGTTTCATAGATGTCACTACTGAAAAATGATTAATTGTTCAAAAATGACTTTCTTAGTATATGATGTTACTTATAGCTGATGAAAACTTACGAATATTCACATAAACATATCAAACCTTTAAATGCAGATAAGGCTGTTGCTACATTAATATGTTGTAGAGTCCACTTCAAAGATAAGAACCTGCAATATCATCCCAATAGCTCACCGGTAGAGCGTCGGATGGCCTGTTCGGAGATCCTGGGTTCGAGTCTCGGTTGGGGAGGCAAGGTTCTTTGCAATGTGATATCATTTTCACCATGATTCGAGTGTACGAATTGTCTAGCTAAAACAAAACGTGATGATACCTATACGTTTAATAAAATTTCTTAATATCAAAAACAGTTTCAAATTAATACACATAAATGGCGTACATTTTAAAGTTCTGTCGACATGGGAAACGCAGTATGCAAAAGCAATATTTCATTTCCGATCACTGTATGTCGCAATATTTTAAGGTTTTCATATAATTTAATGAATCATAACAAATAATATGTTCTGTAGTTTTATCAGACGAATAGCTTGCAGACGATTTCGATATTTAAAGCCTTATACAAATAAAATCAAATACTGTAAAGCAAATCGAATTACATAATGCACAATAATCGTTTTCAGAAATTATAAATCAAAATATATCATGAATGGTTGATTGTGCATAAATAGAGTTAAATAAGAAAATTTAGAATGTATTTTACAACGCAAAATGTTAGAAAATCGCTATTTGGGGGTTTTATAGTTCTCAGGTTATAGCTGGAATAATGTTGCAACAAAATTTTTGAAATTTATAGATTTTTCGAACAAAATTACAAGATATTAGAGTTTTGCCTTTAATTATAGATCATTATATCATTGTAGTGTGTTTGGCTTTGCTCATTGTTAGCTTGTCTCTTGGCCTGTCATGTATTACTTTTGTGCTTATTAGTATGATTGTATTAATTAGGATTGGCTCTTGTTGGAGACTATGTCTCTCATACACGAGTGTGCTTCTCATTTGTTTTTCTAGTGAGTTGCTGGAACTTGGTTAGAGGGTGTAATTCACTTATTGCAGCAGAGTTTTAGCTCTCTGTTTTATTTTTGGCCTTGGCCTTGTCCGTTACCTTGGCGACCTGCAAGGTGCTTTGGAGTTGCTGAGATCATCAGGGGTTCTGGCTGGTGGGCGCTTCGCCGACTCGAGGTGGTAGCGATCCCGTGGTCACCAGAGGCTAGGCTATGTGCCGGATGTGCGATTTTGCAATCGCGACGACTTATCGTCTTTCCGTATGCCTTATGGTAGGTCGGATTCTTCTACGCATAAGTCAATACCTATACATATACAAAGTCTCAAATTTCTATTTTCAGTAGGTTGGGGTGTGTAATTTATCATTTAGTCAATCAGTCTTGAGACTGGTTTCTATATCATACAGCTGATTGATCGGCAGTATGATATAGAGAGTAAAATACTAAAAACAGGATTCATTTTAATATAATTTGAGTATCCCTCGTAAAGTGATCATTCTATTAAAGTTTCTAATTATTTGACTAATTGAAGAAAAGTTTGTTAATGAAAACGCGTAAAAAGAGTAATTGCATCAACCGGTTTCGAAGAAAAACGCGTGTTTTATTTTCGTAAGACAGAGCTGTAAGTAAAAATATCTCTCAAAATATTCTTTGCTGCGATTTCTGTTATTCTACTAATCCAGGGAAACGCTTGTCAATAAAGCTTTAATCACGCAACTCATAATTCTTTGCTCATATTTATTCATTTTACTAATTCAGGGAAACTCTTGGCGATAACTCATAAAGCTTTTCTCACATCAAGAAAACGCTTGTCGATAAAGCTTTACTCACTTAACTTACCACGTATCGCTCACATTTCCACACATTCTACTGATCCAGGAAACACTTGTCGATAAAGTTTTCCTCACATACCTGACCACGTTCTGCTCACATTTTCTCACATTTCCTCACATTTTACTGATCCAGGAAACACTTGTCGATAAAGCTTGCAATTCACATAGTTTTGCTCACATTTCCTTATGGAAGAATCAGACTCTAGATAAAGTAAACGAATATATCTATAGGAAGGACTGAACTAGAGAACGCCATAAAGAATATTTTGAGAAATGTTTTTACCCCTTTCCTAAAATTTGAGAAATAATTTCCTAAAGTGGAGAGTATTTAAGGAACAATATTGGGTAACATTCTGAACTATTTCTTTTATTTTTCTAAAAACTACAATATTTATTTTTTTAAATATTAATAAAAACAGGTGTCTGCAGATTCTTTTTCTGCTTTTATGGGTTTGCTTCTTCTGAAGATCGCTCGTTTTGAGTTTGAAACCGCTTATAAACCTTCTGTTTTTATTTTATGAAGTTTTATTAATGGATGATTTCACCCGCAAATATATACATATTTATTGCATTTATAAATAGTTTATCATATATCATTATATTCGAAAAAACTGAAAACTAATAAGTAAATAAGTTAAGAAATAACTAGAAAACTAATTCGAAATTAAAGAAAATAACTCCGAGGTACATCGGTGTTGCGCCGGTTCTAAATGAACGTCCATTGCTTAAATAATACATTTGAACACAATTTAAAATTACTACTACTATTATTAAATACATATATATATATATATATATACATATATATATATATTATAGTATATTATCGATGGCCGGGAAGTGCCACCCAATTTAGACTGGAACCCAGTGGGGATGGCATCTACAGGGAAGGTACCCTCCTTCCCCTGTTATCAACCTCTCGGAAGGACTTACGGACCCACACATTTAACGTGCTCGTACTCTGCGTGAACTCGGAAATGGTTTGGGCCGAATTGCGAAACGAACCCAGGTCGTCTGAGTGCAATTCCCACTCGCTAACCACAGGACTTCCCCACACCCAACACACCCCTATTGAAAACGCGAAAGGAAGTACGGGGAAATAAGTTATTCTTATTGAAAATAAACGTCTAATGACGTCCAAATACAAAACTATTACCCAAAATATCTTCTCACGTGAATGGAACGAGCTAGATCCAAGAGAATGATGACAACAAATTTATCTCATAATATTACATATAAAAAATGATTTTACAATTTTTATTACACTTTTTTAATTTTCTGTGATTTATTGATAAATTTATTTAAAAAATGTGAAATATATCGATAATGGTTCATAACTGCGTTCCACAGTAGGTGGCAATCAATTTCTAATGAAAAAGCACTTAGGAAATAATTACTTACGTAACTTTATTGAAGATTTTGATTTTTGATGATTTTTTCAAAATTTCATTTCAAAATTTGGAGGTGTTATGAAAATTTGATTGCGATTAAAAACAATAGGTTTCCACTAATCACTAATTGTAATTTGTGCACTAAATTTCGTTCGAATCACTTCATTCATGCGTGAGATATCGTCTCCACAGACTCACTGACAGACACCCACATGTACAGACATCACCTCAAAAACGTTCGATTCGTATTCGGGGATGCGTAAACGTGCTCTCCCTTCGAAAACTCAAATTCGTATTTTTGATCCCGTCACAATATTTTCCTACATTATACTATGTAAATAAGGAAATTAATATACGAAGGATCATGCACAACTGCAGTTTATCGTGGTACTGAGGCAAAATACCCTTCCATTGCATCCATATAAATAAAATTAAAAATCTGTCTGTGTGTTTATTTGTGGATATATTTATGAGTTAATTTATCTTATAATCACGGGAGAACTACAGAACCGAACTGGATGAAAGTTTCGTGATAGACTTGAAATAGAACATTTAATTCATGTTTCGAGTTTTTAAGACCAGGGTTTATCGAGATATTCATAAAAAATCTGATGTGGGCAGCACATGACTTCCCTTATATAATGCAATGAAACGATCTACGGTACACTGCTTTTAATGTTGAATTGTACATTTGGCGCTTTTCCGGGTGACAACATGTAATACAACTTAAAATCACCCAATAAACTTATATTCCAACCGACTCTAAATTAACAATTATTAATATTGATAGCATCTTCATTAAGCAATATATTCTATATATCAGAATATTTTAATAATTAATTCATCAATTAGGCTTCATTTTCATTCATTTTGACGATATTTTCGCCAATCTGGGACAAAATATCGCCAAGACGGCGATATCCCTCTAAATTATTAGCTAAATTCGTCAAATGTATCGCACAGTCTTACAGATAAACGGAGAGAAGAGCATTTCTTATATACTAGAAGTGTATGCTCATCATATGACGTAAATCAAAGTTTTCAAATCATTACCTCCCATTTAACGTCATTTTTATCATTTAAGCGATATTTTTATCAATGTGGCAACATTTTCCGCACTTTGGCAACATTTAAAAAAGGCGCCAAGTTGATAACATTCTGCCAAAATCTTCGCTTAGTGGTAACGGATGGACGGACGGAGAAATGGATTATAGTCTATTCTTATGGTCTTTCCAAGATAATGAATTTTCATCAATTAGTCTTCATTTTCAATGATTCAGCGTCATTTTTACGAATTTAGCCACGTTTTCGTCAATTTGGCAACATTTAAAAAAATTGTCAAGTTGGCGATATTTCACCAAATTTGTCGCTAAAATTTCGCCAAGCGTTATGGACGAGAAATGTATTATTATTATAGTACGTAAATGACTATTGGCGTCCAAATAAAAACTAGTATCCAAAGTTTTCTCTCGTGAATGGAACGTGCTAGATCCACAAGAATGATGTTAACAAATTCATTGCATAATATTACATATGAAAAGTGAACATATTTTACAATATTTATTTATTTTTTAATTTTATGTGACTTTTTGATAAATTTATATGAAAAATGTATAATATTTCGAGAACGGTTCATACTAGCTTTCTAATTTTTGTGTTAATCGTTTTATAATGAAAAATTACATAACAAATGATTATTTGCCTAACTTTATTGAAGAATTAGATTTTTTGATGATTTTTTCAAAATTTCTTTCGTAAATTTAGAGGTGTTCTGAACATTCGATTGCATTTAAAAACAATAGAGTTCCAGTGTTCACAGATTGTAATTTTTGTACCAAATTTCGTTCGAAACTCTCCATTCTTTCGTGCGATATCGTCTCCACAGACTCAAAGAAACACAAGCACACACACACACATATACACCGACATCACCTAAAACACTTTCGATTCATGTTCAGGGATGCTTGAAACGTGCTCTATCGTTGAATACTCGAATTCGAATTTTCGACTTCCATCACAATACTTTCCTTATACATTGTACTATGTATATAAGGAAAGTAAACAAATGATATAACGCTGCTGCGCGAAGAAATAAAATCCAATGAGTTATTTCAGCAGTAAATATTTTTCCATTTAAATAATAAAGAAATATGTATAGATAAATTGTTTAGGAATTGCCTTTTTGATTGGATTATATTATTACGGCCTTTGGGTTTAACGAGTTTAGATTATTGATATTTTCAAATTCTTACACTATCTGTTTTATTTTGGACAAACATTTTAAAATCCATATGTCTTCTTATACATAGGTATAATCCTCTAATATATGAAAATTAATACGGGTATATCTTCTAATACATGGGTATAATGTTCTAATGTACGAAAATATAAGTTGTACAGGTATATCTTCTATGGGTATAACTCCCCCGGGTCTCCTATTGCCAAATTTTGTAGCTCTGCGACGTCCTGTCGCTGAGCCTATGGATAACGCACACACACACACACACAGACATTGCCTTTTATTATATAGAAGATTACGTCAGTCCTTCTCTGTAACGGTTGGAAAGGGATTCGGCGGGATATCGACAACATGGCGAATTATTTTAATGTTTTTAAATTGATGAAAATGTCGACAAATTAATAAAAATGATGGCAAATCAATGAAATTAATTTTGTTTTGAAAGGGGACAATATCGGAATGATGTTTCAGTAGCTGTGGATTGACAGTGTAACCATCCTACTTGACAACAAATTTGACGACATTTTGAAATGTTGCCAAATTGCTCAAATATCGCCAAATTAATGAAGATATCGTCAAATCGGTAAATCTGTTGTGAAGTGGATAAAAATGACACCAAATCAATGAAATTCATTGTGTTTTGAAACAAGATAGTATTGCAAGGATGCTTCGGTAGCGTTTGTCTCTTAGTCCAACTCTCCCATTTTCCGACAAATTTGGCGACTTTTTAAAATACCGTCAAATTATTGAAAATGAGACTGAATTGATAAAATGATACTAAATTAATGAAAAGGACTCCTAATTAATGAAAATTTAATAGTTTAGAAAATTAAGTTCAGTTTCCTTGATGGTCCCTGTCGCTTTGTGGAAATTAAATAATAGTTTGTGTAAATTTGTTTACAAAGGGATCACGATATTTTTTCTTTCAGTTCTGCCTGTGAAGATAATTTTGTGTAGCGAGAACAAAGATCCTTCTATATCATTTTAGAAGAATTAAGATAAATATTTTAATAAAAAGTTATATAAAAAATTTAATTTAAAATATTATAGGGATTTGCACATTATTTAAGTTTTAATTTCGCTTTATTATATATTCGTGCGAAGAACTGGTATACTGCTAGTTAATAATACGTTTAAAATAGTTTTATACGAAATAATTATATAAATTATAGTCGATACAAATACGATTCCACTCAATCGCGGGGAAACGCATTTTCAGATGCAAGTTTAGAACAAGAAAGATGAATTAAGGATAAAGCATTGATTTTAAAGCACTTTCCAACTGAAATGCAATTTTATCTAAACATCGCTAAAATGCGATACATTCAGGGTTGATATACGCTCTATAACAAAAAAATCGACGCACCAAGAAGGAGTTGTCCAATTGTGATAAAAATTGGTGGATGTGAAGAACATACATAGAAAAAGAAACGATTAAAATTTCATAAATATTTAATTATTTAGAGTTTAACCGTATACAAAGGGAGGAAGTCAAAAAGGCGTTGGTCCACCTCTGGCCTGGATGCAAGATGTAACCCGGCGTGGCATAGGATGATAAAGTTCACGGATGGTGTCCTGCGGAATGTCTTGCCAAATTGTCTCCAACTGTCGGACTAAATCGTCAACATTCCTGGTTGGTTGCAATCGCCTTCCCATAACGTCCCAAATGTGCTCTGTGGGAGAGAGATCAGGAGACCTAGCTGGCCAAGGAAGTGTTGGGCAAGCTTGAAGCTAATTCATAGCAACACGTACTGTGTGCGGTCGGGCATTATCTTGTTGAAAAATAAGTCCGGGGTGTCGCAAAAGGAGCTGTAACACAACCAGTCGCAGAATGTTGTCTACGTACCGCTGCGCTGTCAGTGTGCCAGAAATGACTACCAAAGACGTAAGATATCCGCAGTCGAAATGCAACAGAAATTTTGACCACAGATTCAGAATCGCTCCTTATATACACCTGCTGAATGCGCAGTTCCGATGCGCCAGAACTCCCACTATTTATTTATTGGACACCAAATTTTATTCATTTTCATGTTCGCTCAAAATGTCTTTGCATACGAAATTTCATTACAATCGAACAACTCCTTCTTGGTGCATCGATATTTTTGTTATAAAGTATATTTTAAATTATCACAGTACCACAATAATTTATTATATTTGAAAACTTGAAACTTCATCCAAAAAAATGAACTTTATTCAAATGACATCATCGAAATATAAATCGTCTTGCTCTATATAAAAGCAGTGTATACTTCATTCATACACTTTTATTCCAGACTCCAGAGTTAGATTATTTTGCGTGAAAAAATTCAACAATTCTTATACAACTCATCTTACTTGTTTACATTCTTTATCCATTAAAATTAGGTTACGTTGTAGAAATAATCAAAGTTTGATGATCATTTAAACTCAAAATTATTGTAATTGCGTTGGCACAGAATATAGATGTATAGAAAATACTAAAAAATAAAGCGATTTTAGGACGGATGCGATTTTAGACGGAAAATTCGGGATTTTTACACTGGGAAACAAAGATGGATGCCATATTTAATTTTGAAGTGAGGCACGTGATCTCTTCATATTATATGGGGTGTAATTATTATTTTAATTTTTATTCAAAAATCTACCAAACATATTTTGCTGAAGTTGTTTTTATATATTCTATGGAATAATTTGAATATTTCCTAAAATTTCCAAAGCGATTTGTGAATTTTAACTTCCTTTAAAATGTTTAGAAAATTAGGTCCTATAGAGTTCAATGTATTTCATATTTTCAACCCGAGTTCAATCCAAAATTAATTGTATGATATTATTCATTTACGCTCCCATATGGCCCACAGACCGTCTCAACAACATACTAAATTTTCATTTTGATTAAGTCATTTTTACGGTAGTTATCATGCGAACGGGCAGACAGGCAGATACACAGACAGAATGAACAAAGTTATAAACACTTTTCAGCTATGTTGTAACGTGTTAAAAACGGAACAAATACGGGAAAATCGGAACACTTGGCAGCTATGCTATATGTATTAAAAGGTTCTGTCTTGTGAATCATCATGGGGATTTCAGAAAATCTGCAATGATAAAAACATTTTATGCAGTATATTAGTTCATCTTACACAAGCAAAAAGCCGGGCTTTAAATTGGCCAGCGCGTATGAAGTATGCAAATTATGAAAGATTTCAAATTAAAACTTAAATTAGTTATAAAATTAGAAGTATAAGAAATTAATTTCAAAATTTGAGAATCCGAATACAAAAGAGCATATACGTTTTTAGAATTTGAAGTAAAACAAATTAGAATACAGGAAAATAGAATACAGTATAAGAAAATAGGTTAGTGAAGCTTAATACTGGACTATTTTTTATTTAACTTTTGTACAACAATGGTTATTCATATTCGCAGTGCCTCTAGGCCTACATTTTATTTTTACACGCTATTTGTAGGAAGCGTAGTGAGCATGCGCAGATTAAAAATGGTGTTCGTTTTGCTTTGTTACAGTTCTTTTTAATGATTGAAATTGTGATTCTGCAAATCTGCGTGCAAAATTTTACCTTCCTATCTATTGCAGTTTTAGAGTAAAAGGGACAACAAAATTCAGGCAAATGTTGATTTTGCTTCGTCAAGAATGGGGAACGGTCTTCGCTTCATTCGTCCATAATAATAAAGAAAAATCTCTCTATCTCTCTCTCTCTGTGTATGTGTGTGTGTGTGTGTGTGTGTAGCCTGTATCGGGAAATCTAAACGTCGTACACCCATGAAATTTAGTACACATGTATTTAAAGACCCGAATAGGTGCATCTTGATGTTATAATTTTTAAATTTTGAAACAGATTTTAATTTTGTTTTATGTTTTCGCCCGATTTACAGCAGTTTTGATAGATATTCATACAAACTGATTACTGAACAACTTAGAGTTTTCACCATGACGGCATCGGAAAGATGAAGAAACTATTTTAAAACAAGTTGTTAACAGAATCGATACTATCAAAAGACGGATATTCGTGAATTTTTAAAAGTATATACTTTTCGTGCCTTTTAAAGCTCTCAGAATTTTATATTACGTTGTAAAATAATGACGTGCCAGCCAAAGTTTATAATTTAACAGCAGCTCATAAATATATCACAGACTACTCCAGAAAAAAATAATTTCATAAGCCCATCCGTTGATTAATTATAAATATTTTGACTGCGCCACATATTTTTTTAATTCAACCAGGCGTTCTTCCATGAAATTCTGTTCACTGTTTATTCACGGAATCGAAATTATGTTCAGTGTTTATTCACAAAAATCAAATTATGCTCACTGTTCACTCGCGGAAATGAATTTAAGTTTACTGTTCACTCAGAGAGTACGGTCATTGTTCACTCATGGAATTTTCTGTTTTTCAGCATGGATGTTGGGATGGTTCATGTGCAAAACTGTATCATACTTACAAGGTGTGTCTGTCAGCGCTTCCATCAATACGCTGGTTGCCATATCTATAGACAGGTAAAAAATTTACTGATTTTTAAGTCTTTATTATTGATTGATGCATTACGAACATGTTTATATGTAAGAGGTTTGCATTTGCAACAATGGGTCATTGGCTTTTCATCCCTAAACTATTCGACTGTTAATATAGTAGTAAAAAAAACCATGTTTAGAAGTATACAAGGATATATTATAAATTACAAAGACGTAAATTAAAATTGTGTAACTCGAAATTGTTAGGCAAGAAAATCATACTAACAAGTACACATTTTCCATATCTAATGCAGGCTTTCTTGGAAAATTCTAAAGCACGCTAACAACTTTATAAAGAAAGATCTATACGTACACACATCTACAGGGTGTTTCACAAAAGACTACCTAACTTTGAAATGAAACAACTCAGAAACTGTGATCGATAAAAGACTGAAACAAGTGATATGTTTATTGGTAAAGCCGTAAAAATCTTATACAAAAGTTTCAAAATTAGTTACAAATATTGCTGACAGATGGCGCTGTACGCTGTAGTCGTAGAAAGTCCGAGAAATAGGCTATAAATATTGATGAGACTGTCCTTGGTAAAGCAGTCGTTACAATCACGTCAAAATCGATTTAAAATGTGCACCTTGCACAGCACAGAGATGACGCAAACGACGAATGAAATTGGCAGTCACCTTCTGCAGTGGGTCAACAGAAATGAACATAAATGCCTGACAGATTAACACTTCAAGCTTCAGTGTTGCACGATTGTTGAGGAAAACAATATACTTCAGTGTGCCCCGCAGAAAGTAGCCGCAGGGTGTATATGGAGGCCGATCCATGCCTGTTCCAGTAAATGTGGAACAGTTCAAAGCAATGACTCTATTACCGAGGTATTCCTCAAAAAAGGCAAAAACGGCTGGGGCACGATCTGGTCGGGCCTCATCTTGCATGAACCATGAAGTGCCTGGACGATCCTCCAACGCTTGTAGTGTGGTGACAAATTGTTCTAAAATCGCAATGTTCCTTTCAGTCATTTCTAGAAGAAAAGGGCCAATGATGCCCTTGCTCGATACTGCAACCCAAACGGTAACTTTTGGGAAATGTAGTGGTCGTGCTTGACACAAATGCGAATTTTTGGTACCCCAAAAACGCCAGTTTTGTCTGTTCACGACACCATCCAGGTGAAAATGGACCTCATCTGTGAACCATATGCAGTCAACATGAAATCCATCACCATCAATCATGACGAGCATATCGTTCGTGAACTCTTCTCTTTGTTGCACAGCTGAAACTGTTATGGCTTGGTGACACTAGATCTTGAACTAAAACGTGTCTAGGGTGTTCCTCAGGATTGTGTACGTGCTGGATGGCGTTAATCTGGATTCAGCTGCAACTCTTCGGATGGATTTCCTCGGATTAGATTGAATAATTGCAGCAACTGTCGCAACATTTTCAGGTGTAACTACAGATTGCCTAGAACCAACATGTCCCACTAACTCATCAACCACGCTGCCTATCTGTTGAAATTTGTTGAAAAGATGGCGAATTGTTTTCACATCAGGACCTATAGCAACTTTAAATCTGGATTGAAAACTGCGCCTTGTTGCTGTAGGACTGCGATTTAACCGGTGATACTGGAGTACCATAAAAACACTTTGCTCCACGGAATACAAGACTTCATTCACTTCCTTCAGTACGCTAACCACCTTTCACGTTTCAGCATCCGAACAGTGCAAAGATTGTTCGTTCTGTGTTTCAGAGCACTGTTTATAGGATTCCGTACTGCGACTGCAGCGTACAGCGTTATCTGTCAGCAGCAGATGTAACTAATTTTGAAACCTTTGTGTCAGATTTTTACGGCTTTCCCAATAAACATACCACTTGCTTCATCTTTTATCAATCATCATTTCGGAGTTGTTTCATTTCAAAGTTAGGGCATCCTTTATGAAAGACCCTGAAGTTCACGTTAAATTAACCTTATGAATTGATACAAAATTCAGGGTTTCAGTGAGACAAAAATCGCAAGAATTAAAATGCGTTATTTCATTATCTACCAAAATATTTAAAAAATAAATTATATATAAAATATGATTTTCTGTAATCAACTATAATAAAATATATGCAAAAGTAAAATTCCAGATATGCGAGCATGTGAATATGATTGCAGCAAATAAAATGGGCAACAGAGTTACGATTGAGGCCAGCACTTACCCGTTATAAGGTTGGGCTCTCCGCCCGGCAACCAATGAAAAAGTTGTCAGCTTGACGTAATGGGTATTAAGGTTCGTAATCGAGAGTCAATGTTCAGAGGAGTTGCCAAACCATACGCATTATTACAGTTAAAATAGTTTTATTAATTTTGAAGTGGCAATATGCAGGCGTAAACAATAGTCGATCTTCGCAAAGATTTTAAATTGTGCTATACACATAGGATCCGGTGACTTTCAAGGAAATTTATTGATGTCGTTGGAGTTAGATGAGAATTGCAGTTAACAAATTCGGTTCGTCTTGAGAGCCTGATATCAAAATGCACGCGTTCTTAATTCCCATGTCGTCATACGCTCAGAACCAGGTAAAAATAATTACGTCAATGGCTTGGGACGAGCACCCCCTGCATCATAAGAATGCCCAGGATAGTCCTTAAGATAGCTATTAACTTTGTAAAGAAAGGTCTGTGAGTGCACACGGCAATGACGTACACGTTACGTAAACCTTATGAATTGGTATAAAATTCAGGATTTCAGTAAGATAAAAATTGTAAGAATGAAAGTACGTTGTTTTATAGTCAACCAAAATGTTTTGTAAATAAATTTTTGCAAGCTACTCGTCAGATCAGCCATCCAAGACAAAAGCTCCATTTCATATACAAGAATTGCAACGTATACACAACATCCTTCAAGAGCTGAGTGCATAGTTTCACCTCATCACTCGCTATATCCAAAGGACTTTTTCATATATTAGATGTGGGGGTAAGTGTCTTTTAGATGCAGGCACCCCGTAGCGAAGCGTCTTGTCTTGGCTGTTCAGGGTTCAGCTCTTCTTAGAACCAAACTGACGCAGCACTTAGCGCGGCTACATTCCCGAGAATGGCATTTCTATCTCTTCCGGCGTTCATCTGTTTTTATTTCAATTATTTTTACTCGTATCTCGAAATTTTTTCGTGATACCTTTAACCTTAAACCCAAACTTGCTATTGTTGCTCCCATTCCCAAGCCTGGTCTTAATCATACTTTACCTGTTAACTATAGACCTATTTCTCTTCTTTCCTGTCTTTCTAAGCTTTTCGAGTATGTAATACTGCGGCGTTTGGATGAGTTCTGCGACCTAAATAATATCCTGATTCCTGAACAGTTTGGGTTCAGGAAGAAACATTCTACTGAGCATCAACTTCTTAGGGTGGTTGAACTTATTCATGAAGCTCGTAACATACAAGAAAGTACTTCTATTGTCTTTATTGATATCCAAAAGGCGTTTGATAAGGTATGGATAAATGGTCTGTTATTTAAGCTTATCAAGCGCTCTTTTCCTCCTGACTTAAGGGGGCATAGGACCTTTAAACAGTTGAAATTCATTGAAAATAGAGCTATCTTTACAATTTTTTAATTTTAACCAGGTGTATCCCAGATGTTCAAATTTTTTTCTCTAAACATATAGAAAACCTTTCTTACTACACAAATTTTACTGAAGTCATATAATTATATGTACATTTTATATTGTTTTTTAAAATTTATACAATTTTGACAGACATAATGGTGTATGTAGCAGCCGCGCGCAGGATATTTCAAATAATATTATACTTATGGACTTCAATTTGATAATAATATATTTATAACTATTACATCTTTAATTTGTACACACTTTTTAAAATTTTGAAATAAATTTAATATTTTTAAAATCTAAACAAAATGAAATTTTCATTTTCAGTGTTAAAAAACATGAAATAAACCTCTTCACAATTCTTTTTTTACTATTTATGGTGAATTTTTGAAGTACAAATTATATATATGGATGAAACAAGTAAGCCCAAAAAATTTGAAAGTGATTGGTTAAATATATTTTAAGATATGTTGCGCGCAAGGGCTAAAATCACATATCTGAGAAAAACAGCTTTAAAGTTTAAAAATACATTCAGTGTTACTTATTATCTTATTTTACACCTTAAAATGCCTTTAGTTCATAAATAGCACCTTCCTATGTCTGTTATGTAAGAAGAATCAAAAATTTTCTGCCTTTTAGGGGCTACTTGAGCTCTATATGTTGCTTCGGAAACTCGAACAGACGTTTCGCGCAGTAGTTTCTTGTTAGTCAGATGAAGCACGTTTACTAAATTTTTACTTATTTATGAGGAATTTTTATCTATAAATTATGTATATAGATGAAACAAGTAAGAGCAAAAAATTTGAAAGTGATTGGTTACATATATTTTAAAATATATTGCGCGCAAGTGTTAAAATCACATATATGAGAAAAACAGCTTTAAAATTTAAAAATGCTTCAATGTTACTTATAATCTTATTTTGTACCTTAAAATACCTTTAGTTCATAATTAGCTCCTTCCTATGTCTGTTATGTAAGAAAAATAAAAAATTTTCTGCCTTTTAGGGGCTACTTGAGCTCTATATGTTGCTTCGGAAACTCAAACAGACGTTTCACACAGTCGTTTCTTGTTAGTCAGATGAAGAACGTTTACTAAATTTTTACTTATTTATGAGGAATTTTTATCTATAAATTATGTATATAGATGAAACAAGTAAGAGCAAAAAATTTGAAAGTGATCGGTTACATATATTTTAAAATATATTGCGCGCAAGTGTTAAAATCACATATCTGAGAAAAACAGCTTTATAATTTAAAAATGCTTCAATGTTACTTATTATCTTATTTTGTACCTTAAAATGCCTTTAGTTCATAATTAGCACCTTCCTATGTCTGTTATGTAAGAAAAATCAAAACTTTTCTTCCTTTTAGGAGCTATTTGAGCTCTATATGTTGCTTCGGAAACTCGAACAGACGTTTCGCGCAGTCGTTTCTTGTTAGTCAGATGAAGAACGTTTACTAAATTTTTACTTATTTATGAGGAATTTTTATCTATAAATTATGTATATAGATGAAACAAGTAAGAGCAAAAAATTTGAAAGTGATTGGCTACATATATTTTAAAATATATTGCGCACAAGGGCTAAAATCACATATCTGAGATACCCGCTTTTAAGTTTAAAAATATATTCAGTGTTACTTATTATAGTATTTTGACCTTAGAATGCTTCCAATGCATAAATAGCACCTTCCTAATTCTGTTATGTCTGAAAAATCAAAATTTTTCTGCGTTTAAGGGGTATTTGAGCTCTATATGTTGCTTCGGAAACTCGAACAGACGTTTCGCACAGTCGTTTCTTGTTAGTCAGATGAAGAACGTTTACTAAATTTTTACATATTTATGAGGAATTTTTATCTATAGATTATGTATATAAATGAAATAAGTAAGAGCAAAAAATTTGAAAGTGATTGGCTACATATATTTTAAAATATATTGCGCACAAGGGCTAAAATCACATATCTGAGATACCCGCTTTTAAGTTTAAAAATATATTCAGTGTTACTTATTATAGTATTTTGACCTTAAAATGCTTCCAGTGCATAAATAGCACCTTCCTAATTCTGTTATGTTTGAAAAATCAAAATTTTTCTGCCTTTTAAGAAGTATTTGAGCTCTATATGTTGCTTCGGAAGCTCGAACATCAGCTTCGTGAAGAAGTTTCTTGTCAGTCAGATGAAAAACATTTACTAAATTTTTACTTATTTAGGAGGAATCTCTTTTGTATAAATTGTATATATAGATGAAACAAGTAAGAGCAAAAACTTGAAAGTGATTGGTACAATATATTTTAAAATATGCTGTGCGCAAGTTGTAAAATCACCTACCTGAGAAAAACAGCTGCAGTGGTACTTTGATAAACTGAAACTCTAGTGACAAGAAAAGAATGAGTTACAGAAAATTTGACGTATTGAAATTGCTTAAAATTACAAAAATATATAACAAATATGACTTTCGCACATGGAAAATTTTGAGTTATCGCAGTTCGGCTAATTAATGTTTGGCTGTAGTTTATTATACATCCTGTGTTATTTTATATCTAATTTAGCATCAAAATGCACCTGATGCATAAGTAATTCCTTCCTCTTCCTCTTGTCTTTGAAAATCAAATGTTTTCTGCCTTTTACGAGCTTTTCAAACTTCATATGTAGTGCTAGAGACTCGAAATTCCATCACATTCCATTTTTCCCGCACTACCCGAATGGTTTTTCGAACACACTATTTTATGATTATTTTTCCACTTTTCATACCGAGGGCCACTTTTCTTACTTCTGTAGCTGTTGCAGCCTTTACAAGAAGAAGACATTACTTCGGTTTCAATAACCTTCCCGCTTTCTGCTCAGATTAGTGTACACACACCTACACGTGGCGAATACCCCCTATTTTTCCAACTACCATCTCCACTTACAGTAATATCTTTCGATCCATTTGATAATTCTCTTTCGTCCTGGACAGCAGTTTTCATTAAAGATTTAGCTACAACAGATGTGGCATTTAAAGTCCTGCGATTAATTTTATTATAAGATTTCTGAGAAACAGGCGCTGGAAGATCCATTGTAGAACAAAAAGTAGATAAAGCCGATAAGCCCTGCCTTATACATCGCATAGAAAATATAGCTCTTCTGTTTATTTCTGGAATATTTTTCTTAACACCAAGCAGTTTTGAATTTTTCACAGACTTTAGTTCATCACAGCTATCACAATATACAAGAAATGTTGATGCTAAACCCATTGAAGATTTTTCACGCATATTTATTGTTCCATGACATATTTTGCAGCACAAAACATCTGCAAGCTCCTTGAAAAGTACTGATATATGAACTATTCTATATTAATGTTCTTCAGATGAAATATGTGACTTATCAAGTGAAAGTTCATCTTTTGAGCTGAACAGTTTTTTTACTTGAAGCACTTAGCTTAGGCGTAGAATCAACATTTTTCATTCGAACACTTTCGGATTGTTTTTGTTTTTAATTACATACATATTTCATTGAAAACGTCTTCTTTTCCCAGAACGAGATTTAGTTGCCGGTGTATCCATTATTAGAAAGCAAAAAGCAAAAAGTTTATATTAAAAAATTGCAGCAAACAGTCTTGTACGTTGAAGTTTACACAAATAAATATGCAAACGTGAAGAAGTTTGTAATGCATAATTATAAAATAGATTAACTGTATTTTAGTTCAAAGTTTTTATGCTTAAACAACATAAATGCCGCAAATCAATCGTAAAAAGTAAGAAAATATAATGAAAAGAAATTGCAAAACTCAGAAGAAATTCTCCACTTTATAAACAAGTTAACGGCTCTAGAATATAAACAAACTGGGCTGAGCAGTTTAGTAGAGGTGAGTAGTTGCCTTCCTGCTGCTGCAGAAATAATTAAATAAATAATTAAGACATGGTGGTGGAAAAAGTATTAGATTGACATGACAAAACAGCAAACTGCAAACGTAAACAAATAGTGACGTCCCTTTAAAAATGGCGGCGATGGCTGACATGAGAAAATTTTCAAAAGTGTATGTTGCATAAAAGCTCATAACTTTAGAAATAATGCGAATTTTAGAATGCGGTTTTTTGCACAGTGTTCAGAAATGTTCAAACATTCAGAATAAAATAAAATTGAAAAATTGATTTTTTGAAGGTTTAAAGGTCCTATGCCCCCTTAATTAAAATTCTTCACTCGTACTTAACGGAGCGTAGCTTCGTGGTGCGAGTCTCTAACTTTCTTTCCTCTCCCAGGAATATTCTTAGCGGGGTCCCTCAAGGTTCTCTTGTTGAACCCATATTATTCAACCTTTACATTAATGATATTCCACGTTCCCCCGGTGTCTCCCTTAGCCTTTACGCTGATGACACGACCCTGATCGCTCAACACAAACAGACACATATCGTGCACGAAATCCTTCAAAATTATCTTCAAAGACATGACGCAATGGCTTACTAAATGGAGAATAAACATTAATGTCAGCAAATGTGCAGCAGTTACCTTCCCGCCCCCTAGGGATCCCCCTAACACTAATTTAATACTTAATAATGAGCCTATTCCCTGGCAATCTTATTATAAGTACCTTGGAGTGTACTTAGATTCAAAATTATCATGGACGCAGCACATTTCTGAAACATGCAAGAAATTGAAGCTTTCATTCATCCAGCTCCGTCCCCTATTGACTAGAAATAGCCGCCTGTCAATCCATAATAAGTTACTACTATACAAGACTTGTATTCGTCCAATTATGACGTACGGTTCTCCTATTTGGGGTACTGCAGCTGAGATTGACCTTAGGAAGCTTCAAGTCATTCAAAATAACGCTTTGCGTTCGTTTGCTAATCTTCCGAACTACGTCCGGTTAGAAATTCTGGACAGAGACCTCCAAATTAGGCCTGTTTTGGCACACGTCAAAAAGTTATCTATCAAATTTCATAGAGGTCTGAGAAGTGTCAATAATCCTACGTTAGACAGTATCCATCGTTATCATCCTCGTAACCCGAACGCGCGAAAGCGCCCCCGGTCGTTACCTGGAAGACCGGTACGTGATATTTATTTCCGCCCTAAAAAGCGGATTCGTCTAACATAGTTTTATTCTTCTCTCTGTTTTATGGTGCAACCTTCTAACTTTTTCTGTACTTCTACCTTGCTTTTGGGAATTTCGCGTACATCACAAGCTTCTCTTAAATCTTAAATTTTATAAACTTAATTTTATGTTAGGAAACTCATTGCTCAAGGCCCTGCGCCCTTAGGGGTGCACCTCTGTCTCCCCATTTTTCCTCTTAACTACTGGACGCCCACTTGGGCCCCAGTCCTTTCCCTTCTGAAGTCTTGGGAATCGACATGATGTTGTCTTCCCCCCAAGCTCCTCTTAGTTTCTATCTTTCCTTTTCTGAATCTTCTTTTTTTTATCTTCCTTTTCGCCTGAAGTTTAAAGGGAGGATTTTATCCTCTCCTGGGCACTTCACTAATCCCCCCCCCCCCGCCTTGAGCCTTGAGCCTTTAACCTTAAACCTAAACTAATTTTCTGTTCCTTATTGCTCAGGGTTTATTGCTCAGGGTTCCTTATTGCTCAGGTTTCCTTATTGCTCATGTTTATTTTATTCCTTTTTTATTTTCAAATCATTTTTTCTGCTGAAATGATGTCATGAATTCAAATATTGCCACAAATCGGAGGTAAAAGTCATTTTGACTAGGAACTCACTGCGACCGGAATCAATGACTCAACATAGAAATAGTAAATCTTCTTCAAGAAAGTTGTGAATATGCTTGCAGCAAATGAAACGTGCAAAAATATAACCAAGGCCAGTCCTTTACAACCTTTGGACATTTAGAGAAGTACCCCACAAAGGGGGTTTAGGTCACCAACTTGGTATATTAAACTTAACATACTTGTTATAGGTTGCGTTTGTTGTGGAATACAGCTATTCGTACAAGAACACTCGACACGTCAGAAACTTAACATTTTAATAATCCAAATTTAACCACAACGATACAGGTACTTTACAGGCTGTACTCAAAACATTCCAGCGTAAGTTAATCTAATCAATGCATGCTTATGTTGAGTAAGGAAGCGGAGCCGAAAAGGCGCCGGGTACCGTAACTACGAAGCTGAAATCGTGGCGGTTGCAGAGTCTTATATGACCAATTGTGAGCATGCGCATTGGCGCATTCACAGGTCAGCAGAGTCTGTGCAGTCCCGCAGGAACGATGGCACCACAAACATTATACAAATGTCATGGATAGACCTTACGCCTTCCAATAACCTTGTAAGGAAATGTTTATGAATATACACGTTAATCACTATGGCAAAGTCGAAATGCCCAATCGAATAAAAGAGGTTGCAGCGCCCTAAGCGCAGAATTTCAAACGTCAAGGTAACGAACTCGACAAGAAAACGAAATAGACTATATAACCGATTCCAAAAATTTAGCGTATTGTCTAATGAATAGGGCTTGACACTAAAACTGCTACAGAGGGGCATTTATTTGACACAGTATAGTGTTATCGACGAAGCTATTCTATTGAGCAATGCTAAAATAAACAACACTGACAGACATCTTACAACATCCTAACACACAATAGTTACCTTACACCTTTCTGGTAGGTCGGACGGTCTGGGTCTCAACAACAACATCCTAACACACATCCGACTCAAAATGCCCTTCGTATGCACAAATCACATTTGAATTCGAATATTCGAAATTGCTATGAATATATATACTTTATGAGTATATGCATCTATGAGTACATACATTAGGCCTATTTACAATACGTATTTGAATTCGATGATTCGAAATTTCTATGAGTCTATACCTCATGAGTATGTGTGGCCACAATGGCATAATTTTTTGGCATATGTTCTTTGCTTTTCGTAAACGCGTTTCGTTCAATCCTGCTATCTATTCCTACTATTAAAATAATCTTCTATAACTTTTGTAAGATAAACCGCAGAAAATCCCAGAAAACATATTTTTGACTTTGTTTGACTCTTAAGAAGTTAAGATTTTACTCTTAAGAAGAAATGATTTTGTTTGACTCTTAAGAAGTTATAGGCCTCCAAGGAGAGGCGACACAGCATAGAATTAAACAAGAAAGATCAATCATGCATAAGCATTGATTATGAAACACTTTCCAACTGAAATGTAATTTCATTTAAAAATTTCTAAAATGTGATACATTAAGTGGTGATATCTTTTACATTATCACAGTACTACAGTAATTTATTATACTTAAATATTTAAAACTGTATAAAAATATAAATTATCTGATTCTTTATGCAAAATCAATGAATATTCCATTCATATAACTTGTATTCCAGACTCCAGAGCTAAATAATTTTGTGTGAAAAAAATTCAGCAATTCTGTTGTAATTCATCTTACAATCGCTTGAGATATTTGCATTCTGCATATGTTAAAATTAGGCTTCGTTGAAGAAATAATAAAAGTTTAGGGATCATTTAAAATCACAACTATTGTAATTGCATAGGCACGGAATTTAGATACACAGATAATACACAGATACACAGATAATATATGTGTGTATGTGTATGTACTCAAAGTATTAGAATCGTGCCGAAGATCGGAACTCGAATTTTCAAAGGATCTACACGTTTTGGGACTTCTAGAACACGAAAATACTACTTTTAGGGAGACGTCTGTGTGTGTAAGAGTGTATCTGTGTATGTTTCTGTGTGTCTATGAGGATATTACATCCACTCTAATTGAAAAACTAATGGACCGAATTTCATACAATTTGGTAGGTATGTTTTTTGTGGGAAATCCTGATGTTCATTAGATTATAGTACGATTCGTAATAAAAGAATCTGCCTTCTTTGCGAAATGGCCGCAGAAATTGTCTTTATCCACTCTAGCTAAAAACTAATGGAACCAATTTAACAAAATTTGGTGAATAATATTTCAATAACCTACAAGTGATTTATATACCAAATTTAACAAAATGTTGTGTATAAATCATTTGTAGGTTATTCTTGTACGATTCGGGAAAAATGAACGGGCTATTTTTGCGAAATCGTTATATGCAAAAATCGTTATATATAAAAATAAAAGACTACGTGTGCTCGATTATATCAATTAAATTCCTATTTTATACGTGATTTTTGACAACAAAAAGAATAAGATTAACCCCATTACTTTAGGACTAGCCGTTCTTGAGATATTCTAGTTTTTTCGCGTTTTCGCTACGCCACCTTTGACAATAAGTCCAGCTATCAAATGAGAACCAAATTTAAGTTTAACGTGTAAATTCAATGTCATTTAAAATACTTATGGTTGTTATTTTGTGCAGATAAACTCAAATTATTATTGAAGAAATAAAGAGAACGAATATGAGTCTGCAGGGAAAGACATGTGCTGTCCACATCAGAATTTTTAACAATATTACAACAATGATTTATAGAAGTGAACGGGGATTATTTTCAGGCCATTTCGAAAAAAATGTATGATCTATATTTAAAGATCCATCAAATTTTTGTCGAATAAAATGTTCAACAAATTTAAGCTGTGTACCAAATTTTAACTCTCTAGGACGTAGGAAAGTGCATTAAAAATGCCATCAAATAAGTATATCATGAAGAGTTATATAAAAATTAAAAAAAATGAAAAATTGTTATCTACCAAAATTATTTTAAAATGTGAAGCCTCTCTCATATGCTAAATGATTAAGCACTTGGAAAGATATTTATTATATAATATATCTCTCTGTTCTTTCTGGAGGATATCCCAAAGTCAGAATTTAATTGAATTTGTTTTTTTCCCTATATTAAATAATTTTTAATTAAAAAACTACTTAACATATTTTACTGAATTTTTTTTTATATATTCTATGGGATAATGTGAATATTTCCTAAAAATTTCGAAGCAATTCGTGAATTTTAAATTTACTTAAAAAATGTTTGAAAAATTAGGTCCCATAGGGTTCAATGTATTTCATTTTTTCAACCCGGGTTCAATAAAAAACTAATTGGGTGATATTATTTATTTATATTCCCATAGGTCCCACAGACCGTCTGAAAAACATACTAAAATTTCATTTTGATAAAGTCATTTTTACGGCAGTTATCGTGCTAACGGACAGACAGACAGACAGACAGAATGAACAAAGTCATAAACACTTTTAAACTTTGTTGTAAAGTGTTAACAAAGTCATAAACACTTTTCAACTTTGTTGTAAAGTGTTAAAAATAAATCCATTAAAGCTGTCGTCGAGGGTAGCTTAAGCTCGGGAGCTCAAGAATAAAGGCAGTAGAGTTGTCATCAAAAGACGATCGAGGATTTCTAAGAATTAAGATAGCACGGTAAACATATTGCCACCATGGAGGTTTGGGTGTCATAGATTCCCAGACCAATTTCAAAGACCATGTTACGGTGGTCTGATTATCGGTGTGGTCTAGCGAGAGATATACAAATATGAGAAAAAACAAGAGAGGATGACGAGACACGAGACAGAAGCAGTCGCATTGTGGATAGCTTGCTAAGCCAGGACGTTCAGCAGAACTGCATATGGCGCTGACTAGCAATTCTTTCCAGCAATTTTTCAGCAACACCATACATTTCAATGGGAAGAAATCTTGCGGCCGGATAGACGCAATTTTTTTTAACTCGACAATAAAAATTGCTCAGTCACTGAGCTCGAACCAATCACATCACGATAAGATTGGATATCACTCCTCTCAGCCTTTCTTCTCCTCATTTCCATTCAAGAGGGCAATGGTGACTACAAGCACAGCACAAGCAGCTCAGCTACGTTAGAATCTGGAGATGGAAAAAATAATTGAATTTCTACCAAATTACAGACACATGTGGGGTATAAAAGATCTCAATTACACGAAAAGGACACTAAAATAATGCTTCCTGGAATGAAACTGGGGGTTTAGAGAGGAGGGACCTGTTAGTGAGGCGGGGCCTGTTAAAGCAGAGGTCTGTTAGAGAAGAAGGGCCTAAAGTATGATTGACAGGCAGAATTTCCAAAGCTTGTCAATAAAAATTGCCCTGTGTAATAGCACCATTACGTGCATCTCCAACCCACAGATGCAGAAGCTGTATAGAGACTCCTTGTAAAGAATAAAACATTTGCAAAATTTAAGCCTATCAATTTCTGAGTTGTATTCTGGCACTTTATTCTAACACATCCTAGGATACGAATACTTGCGTTCTTTCTTGAAGAATAAATTCAATCAGGAGTCAATAGGGCTTGATTCACGGATGGCACCTACAACCTCGAGACACACAAACAACTGGTTCGAAGTCGTCACAGAACTGCTATCCGACGCATATATATTATAATTTTGCAATTGATTTTTTACACTCATCTCACTTTGTTGCCCAGTTCGACATACTAAGGTTTCAAGTGCTCCGCTAGGGGCGCTGAAAACACTTTTATTAGATCGTGCATGGTCATTTTATTTTAGTTATCCTTAACTTGCGCACTTATAGACCTTTTCCAACAAAGTTATTGGTGGGTGGGTGGGGGGGGGGGTAAGAAACTTTATTAGGAATCCTGTATATAGTTTAATTACTTTTATTTATTTTTTTTTTGCATGTATGTTATTTTAAATTAATTAAATTACTATTTATATTGCAATTTCACTTACTATCGTTTAATTAATAAAATTACGGACAGCGAGTTTATAATTTTCCAAGTAATCGCCTCGGGTGCAATTAATTAGTTAGATTTTCTAAAACTTATTTTGAAAGATTATTTTTAAAAAAGTAATCAAACTTTACATTTTAAACTACATTTTACTTACATTATTCTCAAAACTATACTTTTCCAACCGCCTTTTCTGTGAAAGTATTAAAAAATTGTCTTTCTTGAAACTTGAAGAAACAAATTGAGTATCTTCGATGTAATTGCTTAAATTATGCCCCAGAGCAATTTGTGAGTTATAAGCTAAATTAAAGTCTGTCAAAGTGTCATTAACATTTGTCTCTTCATTTTACTCTAATTAAAAAAGATCTGATGTGTCCATCACATGACTTTCGCTACATAATCCAATGACTTTACTTATATCACAAAGAAACAATGTGAAAAACACACAAAATGACTTACACATATTTACATTCGAAATCCTTAAACTCATTTAACTGTTAATGCATATCCCGTGGAATAAAAACTATTAGCGAATTCCTGGGCGTCAAAATACAAAACTAGTGCATAAAGTCACTTTTCTTGTGAATAGAACGAACTATATCAGATGTGTTTCATAATATTGCATGTGAAAAGATTTGTTGATACTTTCCTATCAGATGATACTTATTAATTTCCCTGCAATACATGGTAATGTATACGGACTGGAAGTACTGGAACCATACCGAAAATCACAACTCGAGTTTTCGACAGAACTACACGTTTCGAGACCTTTAGAACTCGAAAAAGCCATTTATAGCGTGACATCTGTGTACGTGTCTGTGTGTGTGCGTGTGTGTCTGTCTGTCTGTCTGTGCAATGTATGTATGACGCAATGTATGTATGTGCAATGTATATCTGTGCAATGTATGTCTAACTGAAAAACGAATGGATCGAATTTCATAAAATTTGGTAGGTAAGTAAGTCACTTGGACGTGGCTCTGGTGCTGATTAATATTTAGTACGATTCGGGATAAAAGAACCCGCTTTATTTTTTGCGAAATGGCTGGCAAAAATTGCCTGTATCCACTCTAACTGAAAATTAATAGACCGAATTTCACAAAACTCGGTATATAAGTTGCTTGTGGATAACCCTGGTGTTGATTAGATTTTTGTACTACTTGGAAAAAAGTAACATGCCTTTTTATGCGAAACGGCCGGCAAAAATCGTCAAAATCTAAAATAAAAAACTACGTATGCTCAAATATATCCATTAAATGTTTGTTTTATACGTAATGTTTAACGAAGAAAAGAATAAGATCAACCCCATTACACTAGGACTATCCGTTCTCCAGATATTTTAGTTTTTTCGTATGTTCTCTACGCGACCTTTGAAATTAAGTCCAGTTACCAAATGAGAACGAAAATTGAATTAAAAGTGAATTAAATTTAATTAAAATAAAGAGAACGTGGATATAAGTCTGAAGGGAAAGTCACGTGCGAGCCACATCAGATTTTTTTTTACTTTCCTTGCAATACATGGTAATTAATGTATAGGGAAATAATTGGAATCATATCGAAAACTACAACTCGAGTTTTCGACGGATCTACACGTTTCGAGACCTCTAGAATACGAAAAATATATTTTTAGCGTGACGTCTGTGTGTGTGTCTGTCTGTCTGTGCAATGTATGCATCCATTCTAACTAAAAAACTAATGGATCGAATTTCATAAAATTTGGTAGGTAAGTCACTTGGAAGATACCCTGGTTCTGATCGGTTTTTGGTATGATTCGCAAAAACAGAACCCGCCTTTTTTGCGAACTGGCGCGCAAAAATTGCATGTACCCACTCTAGCTAAAATACTAATTGACCAAATTTCACAAAATTTGGTAGATAAGTTGTAGGATACTCTGGTGCTCATTAGATTTTGGTACGATGCGGAGAAAAATAACCTGCCTTTTTTTGCAAAGTGGCCCGCAAAAAATCGCCAAAATCTAAAATAAAAAACTACGTATGCTCAACTATATCCGTAAAATATACGTAAAAAACTCAAAAATATACGTAATTTTTAACGAAGAAAGAAATAAGACCAACTCTGCTACAGTAGGACTAGCCGTTCTACAGATAATTTAGTTTTTTCGTATTTTCTCTGCGCCACCTTTGAAAATAAGTCCAGTTATCAAATGAAAACGAAAATTGAATTAAAAATGAATTAAATTTAATTCAAATAAAGAGAACGTGGATATAAGTCTGCAGGGAAAGTCATGTGCGGCCCACATCAGAGTTTTGTCTTATGTAATGTTTTTAATAGTATGTAATATATTTTAATAGTTGTCTTGTGCAATGTTTTTAAGTTTTTGTAATGTTTTTAATAGATTAATTATTCGTAATTAATTATTCGTAAAACGTGCAATATCTCGAGAACAGTTTCTCGACCGCTGACCCGCAGACAGACATCGGTCCTCCTAGTGTTCTTACCGACCTAATAGAACCAAATTGTATCTAGAAAAAAACCTAAGAAATATATATTGGAATCTTCATATATTGTGTACATTTTACTTTTTAACCTAATTATTAATCATTTTTAATGTCTTTTGCAAAGTCGTTTCGTACAGTCTTACTAATTTTAGGAAAAACCAGAAGTAACATTTCCAGAACTGGAATTAAAATCTATAGCCCTTCCCTCCAGTTCTCCCTGTAAAAAGTGATACTAAATCTATATTTATGAGCCAAACATTTGATGAGATGGTGTAAGTACTGAAAAATCAACTAGATCCCACTTTCCTCATGATTAGAAAGAGGTGTCATTTTCATTAACATTGTCAGCACGAAGGTTAAAGTATTCAGTCAGAATTCATATTTTATGTGATACAAGCAAATGTATCCTTCTTTGCTTGAGATGACTGAATCCATATTGATGAGCCACACATTTGTTGAGCTGGTGTAAGCATTGAAAAAGCAACTGGATCTCACTGTCTTAATGATAACAGCGAGGTATCGTTTTCTTAAACGTTGTCAACACGACGGTTAATGTATTCAGCCATTCGTGGCTAATTCCTATTTTATATAATACAGGAAATGTTCCCTTCGTTGGCTGAGATTTAACATGTTAAATCTCGAGAATCCAACGAACCGAACTTTAATGAAACTTCCTCGTAGAACAAAACATAAGTAACATCCTCACGGTCGTAATACGTGTGTGTGTGTGTGTGTGGCGTATTCAATTCGGGTGAACAGTTTTCATGACCTGAAGCTAAAAGTACAGTTTTTTAAAACTAAGCTCTAGCATACTTAGAAGCTGATACTCAAAATTGTCAAACTGAAAAAAAAAGTCCTTTATCCGAGAAGTAAAATTCAACATATTAAATTCGACTTTAAATCCGAACTTTGCGAGTTTTTAACACATTACTTATAATGATAATATAGAAGCAAATTAAATAAAATAATAATATACGGAAATCTTTTAAATTTGAAAGAGTTAATAGGTTTAATTTTTAGTTACTATTTAGTTCCTTAGTTTACCCTAGTTACTTTCTCAACAGCTATCTCGAACTTTCGTACATGGTGTATAGATGGTGTTTATGTTGTTCATTTGCAACTTCAATGAATGAAAAAAATTGGCATTAAGAAATCGCGGGAAATGAACAATTTTGCCTTTAAAAGCTTTGAAACCTGTTCGAATTAAAAAGAAAAAAAACTCGACGAAGTCTGTCGTCCCAAAAGTTTAGCTACCCCATACCAAATTTCGCCGTTATCCGTTACAGAAGACACACGAACACACATACATATTCTTCTATTATGTAAATTGGACAAAATGTTAACATACCAGCGCTGTTGACAAATAACTTATCAGTTTTTTTTCTTTTGTTTACTGTATAAATACAGCATTGCACAACCTTATATTTTGTTCCATCTTCAGATTAGTTAAACTGTACACTAACAGTTTAAAATATACGCATAATATTGTTGCTTGCCGAGTTATGAATATAATGCTTTGAAAAAAATATATAATAAATACCACTATTATATATATTTATATTTACTTTTATAACTTTAAACGCATTATTTACTTGATCATATTTTCATAGAAAAAACCATACAATTTACAGATTGCAACAGTCAATTATCAACCTTCAACTTTTATAATTATAAAAAAGCCATTAAGAATTATTCAAAGGAAGTTTTCTCCAAATAAAATGAGCGCTTTGCTTGCAGATACTTTCAATGAAAGTAATTCTGAAAAATGTGTAACACTATCCATTTTTATCCAAATTTACTGCGAGCTAATTTTAAAATGATGTTAACGAAATTATTTTTTGTGAGAGCCTCGAAAACAAAGTATAGACAAACCAGATAATATTCATTTGATGTAACTTTAAAATAATCTGTCTTTAATAGCGTATTACACATGAAAGTAATTTGCATTTTCCAAAATGAGGTTATTTCATGATTGCATTAAATTTCAGTTCATTATTTTTTCGAAATTACTAAAAAAGGTTTAATTTAACTCATAAAACTAATGAAAATTCGTATAATACATAAGATGTGGGGCTGGTTTGCGTGTTATCTCAGCCATTCGGTTGAATAAAATGTGCTGTAAAACAGATTAACAGATTAACCACCTATAGGCACCGACCCGAAGGTTTGCAGTAATTACAGCCTATGGTGGAGGAATATCTGCCAAAACCAGAAATTAAAACTTAATGCCAAGATAAAATTGATAAACAATTATATACAATATGCTTGTCTATACTAGATACAGATAGTATTTCACAAATATTTCACATCCATAAATTCTTATGTGCATAACTGTTTCAAATGGGAGCAACTATATATATAAAAATATTTCTAAAATTGGTTAGCAACTATATATATAAAAATATTTCTAAAATTGGTTATTACATATACAAAATCAAACGAATAATTTTCAAAGATATATACATATATATACATATATACAAAATATATATATACAAAACTATTTATGTAAACACACATACAAAACTATATATACAACATTTGCATACAAATCTCAGAGATTACCATGGCTTTCAATACTATATTGATACATACAATGATTAAACCAAATGTGAATTTAAAATTAATTTGATTGCAGTAATTATAAAAATATTTAGAAGTACTATAGATAAATATGCAATAAACAGTGAGCTAATGTGTGGTGGTTACCAGTAATAATTCACAGGATATGTTCGTTTTCCTCTAGGAATTGAATTATAGTTTTTATTCTCTGTTTAGCCCAGCTATTACCCAGAAGGTTTTCGGCAAATATTGGCATATGTTCTCTACTGGGCCTTTTAAGGTGATAGTTCTTTGTAAGTTCGCAATCAAATACAAAATGTTTCGGAGATCCTATTTCACCACAAATACAGTTTTCGGTGTCTTTCTTTTGGATTTTGTAAAGATAGGTTGGGAAACAGCCATGCCCTGAGAAAAACTGTACCAATTCTCTGCTGCAAATCAGTTGCTCTTGAGATACTCTGGGAAAATAGTGGAATGTTTCTCTTCCTTTCTCACTTTCATTCCACTGCTGTTGCCACTCTTTTATGGTATTAATATTCAGATGTGACCTCAGCGATGAACAGGGATATGGTAAGTTTGTACTCTGAACAGAGATATCTGACGTCGCCTCAAAAGCTAAACAGTCTGCAACTTCATTTCCCAGAACACCCGAGTGACCTTTAACCCATCCTATAAAAAACTTTTGATGGATGCTGTTGGTTATGATAGTTACAATTTGATGAGCTATTGGATTCTTCGTTTGATATTGTTTAAGAGTTTCGATACTCGATAGACTGTCAGAGTAAATAATGAAATTCTTATGCAAACTTTTGGTAGCCCAAAATACAGCTTCCTTTATTGCGAGCAGCTCTGCCTGGAAGACGCTATTTTCATAGTGCAGACGAGTTGACCACTTATGAACACACATGCCATCGTAAAAAGCACAGTAGGCTGATGCTGTTCCAGAATCAGTTCTAGAGCCATCTGTATAAATATTTATGTAATTAGATATTTCTTGTGATGACTTAGCAAAGTGTAAGCGGATATTACCTACTGCTGGGTCCGTTAACCAAGTAACCTTTTTTTGTTCGTAATCTTTGTGATCATAATAAAGATTATTCCACTCTACTGTTTGTCTCAGGCGTGTTACTTGCGCTATGATGGCTTCTTTTTGCGCTGTCAACGTTATAGGGGGGATACCGGTAAGCACTTGTAGCGCTACTGTAGATGTTGTGCGATAAGCCCTTGAAATCTGTAGAAGAGCAATCCTTTGAACTGATTCTAGTTTTCTTTTTGCATGGATGTTCAAGTTTAGGGCCCAACTACTTGCAGCATAGCACATGATCCTTTCTGTCACTGATAGATACCATGTTTTTAAGATCTCAGAATTTATGCCCCACCTCGATGGTGCTAGTCTTCTGACATTATGAATTTGTATGCCGTAAAACAATAGAGTTTCGCAATATGCCATAACGCAATGTTTTGCTGTGAGACGAACTATATAAGTACATATAATGTATCCTTACTAGTAATGGCGGCTCATTAATTGAGGCATTTGAGGCCAGGCGCGAATTATATGTTTAATCTGATACTCAAATTAATAAATCCTGATGTGGACAGAACATGACTTTCCTTTCATAATGCAATGACTTAACTTCTTTTACGCAAACTATAAGGCCTTTAAGAGAAGTTTTATCGTACAATCCTTAATAGGAAGAACATTGATATTTTTAGAGATTTAAAGACAGACCTAAAATGGAAATGTTATTGGCGATCTTATAGCTAAAAAATGAATAAAAGTAAAACGATAGAATTGCACGGACAAACCTCTTGACGATGAAGGATAGAAACCAATTTCGAGTTATTGAATTTACGCAATGTCTTATCAATAAAACTTGAATAATAACCTGTAAAAATGGCTAAAGATTTAAGATAATCAATCTCACAAATAAACCTCAAATAAACCAGTCATTTATTGCGCTATGAGCATTTCTCTGACGCGATTTATAAGTAATCCTGGAATGCCACCTTCGCTTTAGCTGATTTGTAGAATATTGTTAATAATATGTTATCAGTTCCAATTAGGATCAGCCGATTTTGAACTTTCAGTCTGCTGTTTCCTCCAGTGTGCTTGGTGTAAGCATTTCTCTTATCAAACAACCAGTGATGTTTGCGTCACGTGAGAGCTTTTCTCTTCAAATGAGTTTGTGAAGTCTATATTACCTTTGGCTATTATTTCAGCGCAATCAGCAATTGTCTAAACAACGAATGAATGTTTGGCTGTAAATCTTAATTAAGTCTTAGTACTTCTAACGTTCTTCAAAAATTGTATCGGAGCTTACATCTGATGAAGACTTAGAAAAATTGAAAATTAAATGGAAAATGCATTACGTTCTGTATCATCAGACAATACAGAGAAAGATGTTTCATAAAAAGGCACAGAAAACAACAACCGAGAAAGCTATTTAAGTAAGAGCACGGAAAATCTACAATCAGCCAATAAGAATGCATGCTATATATTTCGTGAAAAATAAGTTTCAACCGCTCATAGTTGTTTAATGTGCAACCAAGCATTTCATGAAATTTGTAGATATATATATACAGGGTGTTCCAAATACATTGACCTCTGCTTTTATTCCTTGAATATTGATCTTAGACATATATAATAAATTACAAAGTTGCGTAAAAAAGGTACAGAATTTTATGAAATCGATTAAAAGTTTCAAGGAAATTAAATTTTAAGAAATACAAAATTTAAACTTTTATACGGCCCCCCGTACAAAAACATTTCCAATGAGCAAAATGTGCCCCATACACTAATAAGGTATTGTGCAAAATTTCAACATTTTATCATAAAAAGCCCCAAAGATATGAAAAGACAAAAATATTGACTTAAATCACTTTTCGAATCATCGACATGGGTTCTTAGAGGGACAAAATCATGTCGGAAGATCGCGTTTCAGGGCTATACATAAATTACGAAAGAAAACAATGATTACATAAATAAAAAATAATTTTGCTATTTATTGATACAAAAGTATCTACATTGTGTAGAAATAATTACTTTACACAAAGATTACAAAGCCTGTTCAAAATGTTCTCCATCCATGCCAAAAATCCATTAAAGATAAGAGGCAGATATTATTTGCCTATAATGCATTTCTGCGTTGCGTCATTTGCACTCTTGCTGTAAGCATTTACATTTTAATTTGTGATTAATCCCTCACCAACTTTGTTTAAACTGGGACTTTTTATGATAAAATGCTGAAATTTTCTATATCATCTTATTAGTGTATGGGGCACATTTTACGCATTGAAAATGTTTTTGTACGGGGCCCTTATAAAAATTTTAATTTTGTATTTGTTCAAATTTAATCTCCTGAAAATTTTTATAGATTTCATAAAATTCTGTACCTTTTTTTACGCAATTTTGTAATTTATTATATATGTCTAAGATTAATATTTAAGGAATAACAGTCGAGGTCAATGTTTTTGGGACACCCTGTATATGTATATATATATATATATATATATATATATATAAGGATATAAACAAGAAGAAAAAATAAGCGAGAACAGGAGTGACCATATGATTTGCATAGAATGGCAGGGGTGGATTGCGACACCCCTTTCCCGCTTAAAGCAGCTTTTACGACCCGGGCAACGCTCACGGCACCAATGTAACTCAATGGTCAATCTCCCACATGTGCAAAGACAGAAGCACCCGAACGGACACAAAAGCAAAGATGGAACCAAGCATGGAAGAGATACACCCTACAATCCAGCTTGAAAACACAACATTTTATAAGGGAAAGTCGCACATGCGCGATAAGACCACATTAAGATTGACCACAAGGAATGCAAAGACAAATTAAATTAATGAACCAAGCAGAGAAATGGCATCCATATAATAACTTTTTAAGGGAGTGCAATTCTGAACAATGGAATTCAATTTGTTGAAGATTTAATTACATATTTGTTTTGCTCCGGTTTCGAAAAATGACATACAAATAATTTAATTTTTTTCATTTCCTTCAAAAGTAAATTTAATGCGTATGCCTTGGAATTTATGCAGATAACATAAAATCTGAAGTAAATTTAATAATTAATATTTTAAACATTCAGGAGTATTTTAATTGAAATACTTTTCTGTACCTGAATTAAAATATAAAAAAACATTTTAACATTTCTTTTGATCATATTCGAAAATACTTTCATAGTTTAATCAGAATAAATAGTAAAAGAAAAAGAAAAAATGAAGGTTTCAGATTAAATGAATTGGAATTTATGTTTTAGTGGATTTATATCTTTTGGTGATTTGCATTTTTACTGATTGCTTACTAAGAGAAATTACTGATTGATTAGTAAGCTAGAATATATATATATATAAAAAGGGAAAACATTGGATTAGTTAAAGCAAAATTACTTTTTTACTGAAGACTGTTTTAATTATGCTCTTTTATAATTTAATTTTCCCCCTCATCTATCCTATTGTAATCTACACTTTGGATACAATACACTTTATGCGAAATACAATACACTTTATACAAAGGATAAGAAAAACTTGAGCAAAGTATAAAAGCACAAATAACACAATAATGCAGTATGCAGCTGTTTCGAGAATACGCTGGGTCCCCTTCGTCAGTGCAGGACAACCAACAAACCTGATTACCTGGGAGACTATATACACAATATTTGAATTAAGAGAGATCCAATCAGAAAGCAGCATGCTTCTTCCTTTCGACCCCAATCCTCTTTTGGACTTCGGATTTGTTGGTTCTCTTATACTGACGAAGGGAATCCAGCGTATCCTCGAAACAATTGTATGGTGCATTATCGTGTTATTTGTGCTTTTATACGTTGCTCAAGTTTTTCCTCTTGTAATCTTGTTTGAGAAAACACTTCTACCAGAAACATAGAAAGGTTCAAAACTACCCTGCAACCTAGTGATTTATGCCGACTACGAAGGAGGGAAGCGAAGTATCTATCAACTACCAAGAGAAACCAAGACCAGGTGAGAGAGGTAGCGAAACCATTCAGCGGATGAGGTTCGATTATAGTCCCGACTTCAGTCGCTGACGGGTCTGGAAACAGGCCACAAAGACACCTCTCTGCACCAGGCCACAAAGACACCTCTCTGCACCAGGCCACAAAGACACCTCTCTGCACCAGGCCACAAAGACACCTCTCTGAACCAGGCCACAAAGACACCTCTCTGCACCAGGCCACAAAGACACCTCTCTGCACCAGGCCACAAAGACACCTCTCTGCACCAGGCCACAAAGACACCTCTCTGCACCAGGCCTCTCCGCCATCTGGAAAAGTCTGCTTCACTATTATCGAGACCCGTCCGGGTCGATCCACAGATTACTGCACCACTTTGGTGAGGTTGGTCTGAAACTATAGAAGCCAATGCTCTTCCGATATACGGCCTCACCCCTAGCGGGGACCAAAAACATAAAAAGGTTTCAAGTATATCTCGATCCTAAAAGATTTCTTTGATTTGAATATTCATCTCCACGATTTATGCTCTCGCTATTAAATTTTGTCCGCCACTAAGATTTTTCACTATCGTTTGGCTTTGTTTACGTTTCAGCATATTCATCGTAATTATCAACTTTGTATCTTTTGCGCAAATTCTCACGACCATAATTACAATAGTAGAAGAGGAAGGCCGGTTCACCAACAGAGGCGGTATGTGCGGTATGCGGTATGGCCACCATCTTGAATTCTGTAATCCTGGACGGGGGCGTAAAGGGGGGGGGATGAAAAAAAGTGGGGGTGAAAATTTTCCGAAACTTTTTGTCGGGTGGCAACGATGTCGTAGTCTTGTACGAGGGGTTGAGGGGGAAAAGAATTTAGGGTCACCCTAAATGCTTTTTATGGATTTTCTCAGTCGAGTTTGGACACTTTTTCATTATTTTTTTATAAATCTGCATGGAAGTTTTCACCAAATCTAAGTATGTAATAATCAATGAGGGTTGCTCCAGAAGAATTAGGAGTTAGTGAGAAAATAACTATGAAAGTGGCCATTTATGCAATTTTTAAATATAGACATTTGTAGATGACGTTAATCCTTATGGATCAATATCTTCCGTTTTCTTCTGCGATATAAATTGAGTTTTAGCCTTTCGTTTTTTTTACGGCTGTAACTTACACTACTAAAACGAAGGATATTTTGAACTACCTAGAACGACGAGGAGCAGTCAATTTGAATTATTATAAAACCTAGAATAATTTTCTTCTGTGCTTTCAATAACTTTAAGAAAATAAGAAAAGTCATAAAATTTTAATAGGCTGGGATTAGCCGTTTTGGAGGAATCGTTTCTCAAAGTAGTTATGCGGTCAAAATGGCCGCTTCCTTCTTTCTAGTGTTAATACACAAGACCAGTGTTTTTTAACCGCCAGAACGCTGCCCAGTAATGATCTCTGACATAAAATATATCAGGCAGCAAAATATTCTCTTGGAATTAATAGTTTCAGTTTTCTAAGCTATTTGTATGAATAATTATTTCATGGCGGAAATATTCTAAGGAAAATAATATCGTGAATATGTCGAAAAGCTCAGAATCAGAACTCCTAAATAACATCTGTGTAGCAAAACTAAAAAATATTAGCGGCCTAGCCGCATTTCAATTTTAGTGTGAATAAGAGACTGCCCAGCTAACTTCTATGGTGAATTACAATGGATAAATATTTTTCTCTTTCAATCCGTTTCTTTTTTCAAACCAACATCAGTAAAAGCAAAATCCATTTTATACTGAATAATATTATATATTTTTGCTGATAAGAATGGAAATCTCAATGAAAACTAGCACAAATAAATTTAAAGGTGTTGGTCTGGGGAAATTACAATATGCTACACGGTTTCATGAGTCCAGTAATTAATGACTTATTTAAATGCAATTTTATATTTGTCAACATGCCACACCGTATACATAAATGTATTAATACACTTTTTAATTATGCCCTGATGAATCATTAATACCTGAAGTAGTAATACCTGTAGTATTAGTACCTGAAGTTCCCTGATAAGTTTAATGTCTGAACTTCAAATAAATTAGAAAGGTATTTAGTAGTAAATTTGTTGGGACCGGGCCCTCGTCTTATAAATTTACCGTGTCGCGGCCTCACAAAGGTTGAGAATCACAGCACTAGACTCAGAAAAATGTTTCAATCTCTTACACTACTAAACAACGCAAGTATAACTTAACACATAAAACACACCCACTTTCTCTTGCTATTGCACGACACCTAAAATAACAGTACTAAATTTTCTAAAGTAATTTGAAAATCCAATTTAAATTTAAATCTCTTCCGCAGACAATATTTTCTCATTCATAGAGAATTCAATCTTGGCAACTGTATTCCGTGTACAATGGCAGATTTTAGAAGTTTTAAACTTAGCAACACTTTAGCGCATATTAAGAAAACAGCAGCGTCCTGAACAGCATAATTTTCTCTGCATTCTACTGAGGCCTCTTGGGTATTTTCTTTGGATTTATGACAGTAAGAGGGTGCTTCAAGTTGCCCTCTCTCTCACAGCAATTTATTTATTAAGAATCCCAAACCAGGTGTTTGCGATGAAAATAAACAGAAGAGAGCATTTATGAAGTATTTGAACCCATAAATTTTAAGTGATATTTATGTAGGCGATGCGCGCTAGGAAATTTTATGACCTGTAAAATATAGATTCAGTCTCAAACATAGGCGTGAAAGGATAAATTAAAAATTTACCGAATAGTCAGCTGGAACTCGTTTTTGAAAAGAAAAAGAGAAAAAAGAACTAACTGAAAAGCGATTGTTTCACAGGAGGTACATTGAGCGGATTAGTATAGATCAGTTGGATTTTCATGAATTCAATTCATAGTATCTTATATCAGCCAGACATCACCATTCTCTTGTATTAATAATACTTTTATTTTTACATCCACTTAAATATGAGCCTTACTATTATAAGCCTTTTTGTAGCTCTTATTGTATATTATTACTTTTTCTAGCCTTTTGGCATTACTTTTATTTATTTCCTACGATCGGCAACAGTATATCATTTATTTTTCAACACTGATCTCTTCATTCTGGGTTCAAGGGTTCGACTGATTTGGCCATGTGCAGAGTTTATTCCAGGTATTCTTGTTTCCTTCATTTTTCCTCCTTTATGTATGTTGTCCACGTAGAGATAGTTTATAGATATAATCTATCTATTTCTTCAGAAACATACATATTTTGTGTTTGCTTCGACAAAATATTTGGACCCGATGAAGAGTTTTAGCGAAGTGAACAATTCCATTTTTAAGGCCTAGGTCTTGTCCACGTGTATAACATTAATGCTTGGTTTGTATATGTTTTTCTATTATTGATTCCACACCATTGATATTTGTTGATTATCATTAACTTGATGACTCGAAATTTGTATTTTTTTTTCCAATTGATTGAAGATTTGCTATTTTATACGTTTATTTTGTAGGTTTGTTATAAAGTTAGGTTTTTCGAGTTGCAGCTTCTCACTTTTCTATCATTGGACTTTCAAACTATTATATATATATATATATATATATATATATATATGCATTTATAAGGCTCTTATAGTCTTCGAGTATCTTATATCTGAAAATCTTATTTCTTAAAAACTAAAAGTCAACTATGAATAAAATGCAAAATTTTGTAGATCTTTGAAAGCCCCAAAAGTGAATATAATTGGATTTTTGAGAGATCTCTTATTTTTGGAAGTATAGTGGTTAAAATTTTAATATTTTAGTATTTTAATCTGAATTTTTCAATGGGTGGGAAATCTATAATATTTAAAACTAGAACGAATCATCTGGCGTTGCTAGGTCCTAAATAAGTCCCCAGTACTTAAGTAATATAGACACAGGTAACATCATATTCAGTTTCCAAATCACCTGCTTTGAAATATAATCATTATGAGAATACAAATAAATTCTCAAAATCAGAAAATAAGAATCACAATTGCCCTTATCTTCCGCAAATAAAGTAAATTTTATATTTCCAATACTCCATTTTGACCGCTTATAAAACGCAAAGGCGACTAAATGGCTCCCACCTATGATCACACATAAGAACGGTTCCTACCTCTGCAAAGAATAAAAAGAATAAAATATACAAACCTCTATCTGGAAGTTTTTCCGGAATACCAAGAAATACCCACCCATTATACGTAGCCGCTTACCCTTCTCTAAAATGGATCTGATCCAGAGACAGAGAGGGAAAGAGAATACGGAAGTGCGAATGACACATTACGATGACTGAACATGATCACTTAAATTACAATATTAAATTTACTTATAACATCGAATTCCTCTTTTTGTTAGAATGCTCATATGTTTGAGGATATTTCAGCCAAATTATAGAATTGTGCTAAACTGTTTTTCGGATGCGACGATATTATATATCAGATCAAATAAAATGTGCAAATTTTGATGTATTTGAAACAAAAAATAAACAAATATAGTATATTTGTCCTATGAATTCGATTCCGACATTAAGAGAAATGACGTTTCTCGATATTTTCGATGGTGTAAAAATGGATAATACTTTAGATCGCTAAAGAATCGATTTGTGTAAATATCGGCCTAAATCGAGATGAGACATAAAATAACTAAAAAAATGATTTGAAATTTAAAGAAATAACGCCGAGGTGCACCTTGGTCCTGAGCGTTATTTTTGAAGTACCTGTGAACCAAATTTCATGATTTTTTATGTTTAGATTTCCCACTACAGATTACACTGACAGATAGAAAAGAAGAAAGACATTCACATACACCTTTCTCTAATATTTACTAGAACATGTACCCGACGTTGCCCGAGACTTAAAGCAGGGTAGTTATATAAAAAGCAGAGAAAAGAAACATATTTTTTGTAAAAATATTACGCGAAAATTTCACGCCGCAATTTAAATCTTAATTTCAACATTTTCAGCACAACCAATTTAAACTCCTGTTTGAAAAAAATTTCAACACCATGAATAAATCTTCAGATATGAATGAAATTAATTTCACAAGCTACCTGTTTTGATATAAATAAACTATTAAATTTACAAAGAAAAAAACAATATTACATGTCGAAAATCAGTATTTGGTGAAGCCACCATGCTCTGCAATAAGTATTTCTATACGACATGTCATCGAATCAAACGTATTTTGAATTTGTACCTGAGGAAGAGCATTCCAGATTGCTTCTATCCGAACCCAAAGTTCAGCTGTATTAGCTACAGGACAAGCGTCACGAGCGAGACGCCGCACAGTGGTGCCAAATGAGGAATTTGCGGAAAAAACCTCACAACTTATGCATTTCTTAATATTTTCGCATACTTTTTGCGCATGTAGATAAGTTGAAAGTAAGATTTTATATGCAGGGTAATATTAAAGTCAGTGACGGTCCCAGATTTTTTTCGGGGGGAGATATGAAGGTATACTATACATACCCTTCACCTTTTTTTTATTTAGAAGATAAAATTATAAAAAAATTTTATAAATGCACTAACATTCCACGACATACTTTCTGGTTGAATTTTGTTTTGGCTTACTGTCATTCTTTAATTAGCACATTAATTAGCTGTTAGTTAAAAAAATTAAAAAATTAATAGAAAATGTAAGGAAATATGCCTGTATTTTGGCACGATTGTTGAAACAATACATCATAGAAAATACAAATTTTAATGTAGGTGTTAGATACTAATGTATTACATTGCCACATTTTTTAGCTTTAATAATCACTTTAAATTTCGTAAATTGATATAAATGAACCAAAGTTATGTTTCGTGTTACACAATGTGCGTCAAAATCACTTTCTTCAGAAATCGACTTTAAGTCCTTTAATCGATTTAAAGTCCATGTGGACCATTAAATCACTAATACCTTAGCTCATAAAAATAGCTGTATTTAAAAAAATTAATGGAATTAAAAAAATGAGGATATCTACAGAAAGACAAGAATTTGGGCAATAATATAAGCCAATAAAATAGAAATTTCAATTTTGACAGATTTTCAAGTTTTCAAGAGTATGCGTATACCTCTCTCTCTCTCTCTCTCTCTTAACATGTATTTCTAAATAATTGTGTTACCAAGCGTTATTTTCTAAATTTGGGGGTGGGGATATATTCCCCAATTTTCCCCGAGATCGCCTTTGATTAAAATTATTTGTATATATATTTAATGAAAAAAATTAGAAAGAAAACAAATGCTTTAATTATAAATCTCTGTTTATTGTTATCGTGCATTTTTTCGAAACATGTTTGATAACCATTTAATAATACATAATTTTGCATTTTGAACTATGCCTTTCAAGTATCTAACTTAAATATTATTATAACTAAAGTATCTGAAGTACTATTTTTAGATTTTATGCATAAATGAATATACATACTATTTTAAGAATTTTTTTGATTCTTCGCTAAGTGGCAGTGATTCAGTTTTCGGTTCTGGCCTTATGTGACTGATGTATGGATCTGATGATGTTAAAGTCATATGAAACACATCTTCATTTGTTGCCAAACGAGAGCATTTCCTGCTGTGATAAATCCGAGAATACTTATAATCTTTATTTCTACTCTCCTGTGCTTCTTCTGAGAGTGAACCTATAGGCAAAGTAGCACACTCTATTATTTCCTTTCCGTGCATAAGAATTTTATGGACAGTTGCTGGCATGTTATACCAGGGGTACTACGAAATCGCTAAATTAGCTGTTTCTCGAGCATATATTCCAAATTTGTCCCCATCAATCTTAAAATCATTGCAAATCGTTTCTAAGATAACAGCAAATCTTTTTCTTAATGTTTCGTCAACTTTCGTTATTTCGGCCGTTATAGTGAGGTTCCCCCAAAACCTTCTAGAAGTATAGAATTCAATAGTATAGAATTCAATTCCTTCTAGAATTCAATATGTCTTGTTATGGGAAAAGTTTAAAAGTTGTAAAATATGTCTTTGATGTTTTAAAAATAGTAATAAAATATTTATCATGAAAATCAATGTCGCAGGATCAATTGGAAGTACGAACGATACTTATGCAGGGCTGAGCAGGACCTTCAGAAAAAGTATGAAATATGCCGAAACAGCGAAGGTTGCAAAAAGTTGCAGCTGATTTTCACAGAACAGTTGCATAATAGTATCTGCTTTCGAAATAACTCATCCAGAGGGTGTAGGAACATGTAGCTTTTTTTATAGGCTTAAAGAAATGAAGGAAAACAAAAAATTTTATATATCTATATTTTACGCTTTATAGTATGATTTTGGCTATGTTTTTACGAAATGTATTTATATCAGAAATAAGCTGAGGTTAAGTATATTAAAAATACGTGAGACATATAATTATAAATATCCACAAAAGTTTTGGAAAAAATATTGAAATTTTAGTTAGAAAAAACCAGATTTCAATTAGAATGTGTAAGTCTTGTTTAAGATCAGTTTTTCCTCCTAGTTATACTGAATAAAATACATTTATTTACATGGCAAGATACTTCGGTTCATTGCCTATAAAAAAATAGTAGTTGGTATCGAAAAATATTATTTTCGGGTTTCGGGGTTTTCTCCGCCACGGCACCACTGTGCACCGCCCCCAAACTCCCACAGATGTTTAATAGGCAGCAAATCCGTTGAATAGGCATGCCAAGGAAGAAGCTGTATCTGCTGTGCTAAAAAGAAGTCTTCAACATTTGGACTGGCATTGTCCTGTCGAAATTGAGCTCCATGCGTTGAAGGAAGGATACGACTTTGGGTTCCAGAACTTCTCTGATATAACTATTGCTGTTGAGATTACCCACAATTCTTTGCAGCTGAGATCGTCCAAGATACTCAATGCTGCCCCAGACCTTCACGCTTGGCGTTCATCCAGTATAATGTTGCACTCCGGAAGGTGACGTTCACCGATATAGCGTCTAACGCGGATGCAGACGTCACTGTACCCCATATTAAAGCGGGATTCATCGGAAAGACGACTTGTTGCCAAACGGCACGCCAGTGTCTATGTTGATGAGTCCATTGTAATCACAGGCGTAGATGATTTTGTGTTAGGGGAATCCTGTACAATGGAATTCTTGCACGCTGTTCACGATGCAGCAGACTCCGACGAATTGGAGCAGACAGTGACACATCTGTAGCAGCGCTCCAACTCTCTGCCAACTGTCAAGATGAAGCTATAAGATGCATCACGGCCATGCGGATGAGGTGTCTATCATCCCATGCTAACTTAGCATTTCGTCGTCCACTGCCGGATTTGTGACTTGTCCATTTCTCTCCTTTCGACACATGCACCACTGTCGTGGCATTGCGCTCCATACGATCTGCTATCGTACGATAAGAAAAAAACCCTTCACGGAGGTCTATCCGCAGTTAAATGCACTGTAGTTTGATAGAATATTTTGTATTTTGCTGCCATTCGTTTTACTTTGCTACATACCTTTTTGACTTATTCTTTTATATTTAATGGTTTGTATTCGTTTGTTAGGTAGCGCTTTTCTCCCTGAATCACGGCTAGTTTTCTATTGACAGGTATTTTTTATTTAATATTATATCTGAGGTGATTGTTCTGTCTTATTTTTCAGATAAATAAAGATTACTTTTAGTGAGTCTCGAAATCTTATTCGAAATAATCCTTTTGCTTGTGAAATATCGCCTCCACACACACTGTCATATATATATATATATATATATATATATAACTTTATGGTAAGATTTTTATCTATGATTCCTGTTCATCATGTTTACCTTTTATTAATTATAGAGTTGGAGACAAAAGAACCATAATTATTATAAAGTAAACAGGATGAACAGAAATCATAGATAAAAATCTTACTATAAACAAGAGGCATAGGAGAAATGAATAAATGAGTTTGCCACTAACACCATTAAAAAGAAGCTCAAATCATTGCTACAAAGTAAGATAAAAAAAACGGTTGATTTGTGATCAGAGAAGCTCAAGGTAAATCCGTGAAAACAATAACTTTTCTATATATTTATTATGCAATGGTATACATGATGGTATAGACAGCATTAAAATTTTTATTTTTAATATATCAATTACTTATGAAACTTTTCTGGTATGTATACGCTAATGCAGGGAAACCAGAGTTTAAGTTTATATTTGTTCATCTACTAATTAAAACAAAAGAGAAGATAATAAAGGAAATAAAGTCGTCCATGCAAACTATCTTAATTCAACTTTAAAAATTCAACTTTATAAAAATTCAACTTTATAAAAGGGAAAGAGAAAACGCTTCAGAGAGATTAAATTTGCATTTCTAAGTACGCAAACAAAGTTAACATTTAAAAAAAATAAGTCCTTTAACAGATATTTTTATCTTTTTTAGCTCAACTATATTAAATTTCTCTGTAAACTAAAAATCAGCCTCTGAAAGATGCTTTTTCAGACTTTTTTTTCATAGTTCTTATTAATACCGACTTCCAGATTGGCAAAAAATTTCCTTATATGCAATTATTTGTTTTATCGCACAAAATAACTCATGAACTATTTAAAATGACATAGAATTTTCAGTTTCCAAGTAACCCACGGTGTATTTTACATATGCTGTATTTAGTGTATATTAAAATAGCGCCAAGTTGTCAAAATTCCAAAGAAGTTTAACAATTCAAGAATGGCTTGTCCAACCGCAATAGGACAATCTGATTCGTGTTCTCATAAAATATTACGTATAAAATAAGCATTTAGTTAATAAATACATATTTAAACGCATTCATGTTTTTATTCTATTTACTAGAACAAATTAACTGGCGTTGCCCGGAATTCACTTGGTGATCACTTCGGCGATGTTAGTCGTTATATACTTTCTTATCCCCATACTAAAAATTTTTATTTATCTAAACAATATTCTGCTAATCAATCATTGTGGTTTCAAGTATTTGTTAAAATAACAAATCTAGTGACAGAATTATAAACTAATTTATTTGTTTATGAGTTGACTATGGTTTAATTATCATCTCATCAATAAAATGATGGTTAAAAAACTTTTCACTGTTCAACTTTTCGCTTGTATGCTTTTGTTGTTTCTTTCCTTCTTATTTCTTTTTTTATTTCTTTTAACTGTTTCAAGTCTTTCATTTGAAATTTTTTTTTTATATTTTAGTATCATTTTATTTAATATCAATTAACTATTCATAATTTAAAATTATTGACTTATTTGCTGTTATTTAGGTTTGGACATATTCATCATTATTTCGTATGTTTATGTATATTGTCTATGTATGTGTCTATGTGTAATGTTCGCCTTTGTTTTACTCGGCCGTCCCTTATAACTGCCTTTTGGGTAAGCTGTACGACCTCAGTAATCTCACATCATAAAGATATATGTGTGTGTGTAGTCTATAGCGGGAGACCCAAGCGTCGTAAGATCTTGAAATCTAGTATACAGATCCTTCACGACCCAAATAAATGCACCTAGGTGTTATTTTTTTAATTTCGAAATAGGTTTTACTTATTTTAAGCTTCAGCCAGATTTAGGCCAGTATTTACATAAATCAATTCCTTTAGTGACCTAAAATATTATCGTAGAGTTTTTATCTTGACACCATTGGAAAAACCGAAAAATTCTTTTTTTAAATAAACTCCGAAGACAGGTTATACGATCAATAAACAAATTTTAAAGAATTTTTTAAAAATATGTACTGTCCGTGCGTTTTAAACATCGTTTTTAATTTTACAATATATTAAAATTAATGCACCATCCAACATTCAGTTTTCAAGCAGTTGCATGAAATATCACAGACCACTCTAGAGAAAAAATCATTCCATAAACCCATCCGTTGATTAATTATACATTTATTATCCGAGGCACGTCCTTGATTTTTTGAACGAATCTAGCAGGTTTCGAAACCCGACGGAGCTCAAAACGTACAGGATGGTTGACCAGCCTCATTTTGTTTAGGGGAATGAGAGGATGTGAGTGACAGAGGAATTCTCACCCCAAAAAGATATTTCTTTTTTCTTTGGACATGTAAAGAGCCTGGCTACTCCAACCGGGAATCGAAATCTGGATCTCCGAACTGGCCAACCGACGCTCTACCGTTGAGCTACTGAGTCGAAATTGCAATCTCTTGTCTTCGAAGTGGAGTCTGCATTTTCCACCCTCTAATGTCGATTGGCGGACAACTGAAAATCTGACAGACCACCTCCTGCTATTACTTTCCTTATATACATAATGTATAAGGAAAGTATTGTGACGGGGTCGAAAATTCGAATTTGAGTTTTCGACGGGAGAGCACGTTTCAAGCATCCCTGATCACGAATCAAGCATTTTTGAAGTGATGTCTGTGTGTGTGTATGTGTGTGTGTGTGTGTGTGTGTGTGTGTGTGTGTGTGTGTGTGTGTGTGTGTGTGTGTGTGTGTGTGTGTGTGTGTGAAAGTATGTGTGTGTGTGTGTGTGTGTGTCAGTGAGTCTGTGGAGACGGTAACTGACGAACGAATGGGCCGATTCGAACGAAATTTGGTACAAAAATCACAATTCGTAAACACTGGAAGCCTATTGTTTTTATACGCAATCGAATGTTCAGAACCCTCCTAAATTTTTGAGTGAAATTTTGAAAAATTCGTCAAAAAATCAAAACCGCTAATATAGTTACGCTAATAGACATTTCTTATGTAATTTTTCATTAGAAAACGATTGACATAAATTTTAGAACGCTAACATGAACCGTTCTCGAGATATTGCACATTTTTCAAAAAAATTATCAAAAAGTCATAAAATAAAAAAAATATTTCCTATTGAGAACTATGTTTACTTTTCATGTGTAACACCATGCGATAAATTGGGTGACATCATTCTCGTGGATCTAGCTCGTTCCAGTCATGAAAAAAGATACTTTGAGTAATACTTTTGTATTTGAACGCCAATAGTTATTTATCTGCTGTAAGAATAACTTATTTCTTCGTCCATAATGCTTGGCGAGATTTTGGCGACGAATTTGGCGAGATGTCGCCAACTTGGCAACTTTTTTATTTGTTGCCAAATTAACAAAAATCTCACCAAGATAGAAATAACGCTACATCAATGAAAATGACCACTAATTGAAGAAAATTCAATATCTTGGAAAAATATAAGTATCTACTATAAGAATAACATTTTTTTTAACTGTAAAAGTAGTAAATTCATTGCATTATATAAGGAAAGTCATGTGTTGCCCACATCAGATTTTTTTTTACCTTAGGTTAGCTTCCTGCTACTACTATCTTTACTCAGTTCAGTATCCTGCGTGGTCGTTATCCTCTCAATTTGAAATCGGCGCTCAAACTTCAGGGTCCACTGAATCCGTACTACTCGTACTAGGGTCACTTTCAAACCTCTGACATCTTTGAACTAAACTACAGGGTTGATTTGTTCGGTAGTCATTGTAAAGAACCTTTCCCCAACCGGGAATTGAACCCTGAATCTCTGAACTGGCCAGCCGACGCTCTACCGTTGAGCTACTGGGATGAAATTGCAATATATTTTTTGCTATTTTTTAAATTAATAAATAAAACTTTTTCCTGCTTTAACTCTCGGGCAACGTCAGGTACATTTACTAGAATCGAAAACATAGATGTGCCGAGAGCTGGAACAAAGGCGTATTACGTATCTGAGCAGCGGTCTAAGGTGTGATTGAGTGCATATGTAGGGCGAGCATGTGCTCGCGTGTATTTTGTAATTTAAGCATATGCTTGCGCAGTCGGCGACTAAGTTTTTTCAAAAAATTCAATGAATTTAATTAATTCCTGCTTTAAATCCCGGGTAAAGCCAATTGCAGTTTCTAGTAAATAAATAAATCATTTTAGTTAAATTTTAATAAAGATGATTCGGTAGGCCGGGCTGAATTTTCAGCCTTCTGTGGGTTGTAGTCTTTTCCCATCGTCCATCTTATTACACCAAACCGGTTGGCTAGACGGCGAAGGCCGTATAAAAAACATATTTAATACAAACTTACCAGAAGCAATGTGCAACTTAATCTCGTAATGGCTGTTTCCTAAACAATATCTAATTGACTTTAGCTTGGTAAATTCCATATTGTGATGAAAAGGGACTATTTAGGTGCAGTCATACTGGTTAGCTAAATACAGAGCATATAAAACTAGGAAAGCGAATACTTAATTTTTATGTTTGTCATATCATCATGACATTAAACTTTTATATCTTACCATAAAAAGAATTCTTCGAAAAAGATAAAGTTCTAAAATTCTTGTAGTAACAGTTTTATCTTTTTCGGCTTAGCTATATTCTTCTACGAGTTATAGACTATAAATACATATATATATATATATATATATATATATATATATGAATGTCATACTGAAAAGTGCCGTCTGAGATTTTCCTTTTCAATCTTTTTGTCTAATCGGAACTTATGTCAGGTTGGAGAATGATATAAAAAATATTTTAATTAGGCAACAAATGACTCCTTACAGAGTGAAATTCTTTTCATTATGTTATTTTTATGCATTAATTTGAAATTTATATCCCCCCCCCTAAGGAAAAAGATACACATAAAATGGTCACTTTTTTGACATCGTACAAAAATTATAGTCTCTAAATATTTCCCGTTCCATATTTAACGATTTTACGAATTTTGAAATGATAAAGAGAAATCTTAGATTTGAGAATTTCCTCCTTTAGGCGGGTAACTCAAACAGAGAAGCCCGACCCACCCGAAGGTACACGGAAAAAGATGAGCCGTCATCGCGACCATAATCCCGCCGCCCTCAGCACATGCCCCCCAGTCTAGCGACCACCGGCGGAAGCACCACCGGCCGAAGCCGACACCAGCGGGACAGAGCCGACGCCTCCAAACCGGAACCCCCACCAAGCACGCACCGACACCAAGCGCCGAGCAGGTCGCCGGGGACCAACACGAAACACGACAAAAAGACCACCAGCCAAAAACAAATACATATCCTCATCCTCTGACAGGAATAACAAAAGCCAGGCCCCCTTGGCCGGTTACAAAACAATACAATAATATACAGTAAACATGCACTTCAAATACAAAAATCCTTAACCAGGAAAACAAAGCAAGCAATAACATTTATTTAACAATACAACACATTGCTTCACGAGCCAACAAAATATCGCTACTCGAGCCAATCCGAGAAAAATAAATATACAAAAACCAATAATACAAAAATGCAATACAGCAACAAACATGCACTAATCACTAAGTCCATAGTCGACTTTAGAAGCCACAAAAGAGAGTTCTTTCACATAGACAGGACAAACGGCATCATTGCACCTGTGATCCGTCTTAAATTTGGAACCGAATTTTCCATTGTGCTTTTCACAATTTTTACACTTTACCATGTCTGTACAGTCAGTAGCTTTATGTTCTTCAGAACCATATTTAATACAAACAAGTTTACCAGGGCAAAATTTCCCGATATGTCCATAGTTCCAGCACTTAAAACAGACATAAGGCCGCAAGTGTTCTCTGAAATTCACTTTATACCAACCTAAACTGATTTTACTCTTTTTAATTAACTTAGTAAAAGTCTCTGGATCTACTTCGAGTATCCAATTTGTGCCTCCTCTACTCTTAAAACTGTACTTTGCTTCTATTTTTGCAGGATCATCAATTTCATCATTCTGGTCTGTGATCCTCGCAACTAAGTCTTCTTTTGTGTATTCATCTTGGATATTATATAGTATCAATTGAGGCTTCTTCTTTTTAGGTTTACTTATTGTATAGTTGCTTAGAGCGTCCTTATCCATAAACTCTTGAATGAGGACGTCAAGGTCTTCACTTTTAGACGTCTCTACCAGTATGCCTCCCTTCCTAATCTTCTTCACCTTTTTTACACTAATATTCAACTTGGTTGGATTCACCAGTCCCTGAACTTCTTTCCTTGTTGCTTCAGAAGATTGTTCCATTTTCGGCAGTATAGAGACGACATGGGTGATTCTCTTAGCACTTAGAAATCTTCCCCGTATTTTGATCCCTGGGACCACTACTGTCCCTTTTTTCAGTTTGTCTTTCTCAACCAATTTCTGTGCATAGGAAGGACCGACAGTCCTTTCTCTTTCCCTTCTTTTAGATTTCTCAACAGCTATTATTTTCTGTTGCTCTATAACAATCTTAATCAAATTACCAAGTTCTTCTCTAATTTTAACTTGTGGAGCCACATTTACTTTTTGTGAGACTATGGTAGATATAATGCTCTCTTGAGCCTGTAATGCTTTATCCACATAGTGGTTAAAGTCTTCCTCCACTTCAACATCCGATTGTTCCGGATAAGCATATTCACTGCTTTCAACTCCAGTTGCCATTTTCCGGCTAAATAAAAGTTCAATCTCAAATAAAAGTTTATATTTAGAGATAACTATATTCTGTGAGCACTGATGGTTCTATTATTTTCACTGAGTCTGATCTCGCCCCAATAAGGGGAGCCCCCCGGCCACGCCAAGGCACCGACTCTAGGACCAGACTTAAGAAAAATACAAGGATACTCAAAAATCACTATTTTAACACTCAATTCAATCACTTTTATAACACTAGAAAACAATTTATATTCACTGGTCCCCGGGGGGGGGGTCCTTTAGGCGGGTAAGTATTTTTTTTATAAAATTAACAATTTTTATAGTACAAGTATATGGATATTTCTGAAGTTGTGGAAATTCAAAACTTCAATTAGATGTTAATTGAATTAATGTGACATAAGCAGACCTAGAGAATGCTAAATAATATTGCTTGAGAAAGTTAGTTGAAGGGCCAGATCGTCCGCGAACATGAGCAGCTGTTTAGACGGCCGGTTGAGAAAGCTAGTGCAACTTTTCCAGCTATATATTTTGTAAAATTAATGTACACTGATATTGTTATTTTAAGTTATTCTAAATCAAATTAATCGACTGTGATGCAAAATTTTGTAGATGCAAAATGAAATACTTGTTCGAATAACTTCGATTTTAAAAGAATTGGGAAACACTTGTTTTACAGTAGCTGCTTAATAATGTCATCCTAAATTTAAAACAAATAAAATTTCATTTTTAAAGAAAGAATTTTGAAACGTTATCTACACGTCTGGCTTCTTTTCAATTGCAAATTTGAAAACTATTGTTTCTTGTAGTTCTTGCAATATTTACATTTCCTATAGTATACATGATTCTTGCCGAAGTAATTAAGCAACCGATTAACCTTGGAATTGATAAAAAAGCTATTTCAGAAGCAATTTATTTCAAACATTATATAATCACACATTATATAGCCAACTGCATCCTTGTCCGCCATCCGGACAACCGCAGCACCTTCACTACAGGCCCCTGTGTCTGTCCGTACCATCGCGAGGCACCTGCCTGAAGGACATTTGGTATCGCGTGCGCCTATTACGTGTGCTGCCGATGGCACCTACCCACCGTTGCCTCTGGTTGGAGTGGTGTCGCGCTCGACGGGATTGGACCGTGGTACCAGGTCATCTTGAGCTACGAATCGAGATTCAATTTGGGCAATGATGACAACCTTGTATGTGTGTCTAGGCCCCGTGGTGAACGCCTCAATTCTGCCTTCGCATTACAGCGACACACAGCTCCCACAGCGGGTGTGATGGTATGGTGTGCCGTCGCATACGACACCCGGTCATCTGTAATATTGATTCACGAAACATGACAATTCAGCGGTACGTTCGTGACATCCTTCAACCACATGTGTTCCACCCATGACAGGGCTCCCAGGAGGCATTTTTCAACAGGAAAATGCTCGGCAACACACAGCAAGGGTGTCACAGGAATGCCCCCGCCACATTGCCACCCTTCCCTGACCTGCCCGGTCCCCAGATTTGTCACCTATAGAGCATGTCTGGGATAACTTTGGATGACAAGTTAGACAGCCTGTAAGTTCGGTCGAACTAGAAGCGCGCTTACAACAACTGTGGAATGAGATGACGCAAGACACCACACGGGACCTGTGTACCTCAATGCCCGCCCTTATCGCATCTGGTATTCGCTCTAGAGGTGTCCCAACATGGTACCAGAACCACCATTAATTTGTAGTTTTTCCTATCATAAATGATCTTTTTGCTTTGATTATGTAATCTCTTGCTTATATTAACATTGCTCTCATATATATAAAATTTCGTTCGATTCTAAGAACTCTTTGTTCGTGCGCAAATTTTTATGGCAATGAGTGTATTTCTCTTTTTAATTTAATATAATAATAAATTTATTCGAAAAATATGCAATATGCAACGATTTATGATAATTGAGCAACGGTTTATAATGAAGTTCTTAACACCGTGTCGTACGTTTTGTAATGAAAAAATAGCTGAACTAATGAACCTAATATAATAGTGCCACCCAGTTTGACGAATGAAAAGCAAAATAAGATAAATCCAATAAAATGTAGAAAATATGAATGATGCAATGCGAAAAAAGTATCAGAAAAAATATTAAACATGGCCATACCATAATTCCAATAAATGTAGAGCCATGGCATCAAAAAGAAAGAACTTATCAAATTCCTATACCTGTTAATGATATTTTAATGCCATTTTTTATAGATATTCTACAAATTTCAATATTTAATGTAATAATATAATCTTTATGTTTCAGGTTCTGTGCCATTTGCTACCCCCTGAAGTGCCAGATGACCCCACGTCTTGCGCGGCGAATTATAGTGATCATCTGGCTCTTTAGTCTTCTCATCACACTGCCATGGGCACTTTACTTCCGGCTGATTCCTATAGATAGTTCTACACCAGATGTCACGCTTTGTGTAGAACTTTGGCCTCATGAAGACTCCGAGACGCTTTACTTTCTTGCTGCCAACCTCGGACTATGCTATTTGTTGCCCTTGAGTATTATATCGATGTGCTACGTTGGAATATGGATTAAAGTATGTAGAAGAAGTATACCTGGAGAAACAAAAGGTACCAATGCTGACGTGGTTATGCAGAGATCAAAACTGAAGGTAAATCCGCTAATATTCAATGCACGTATTGTCTTTATATCAAAATTAATATTATGATCATCTTGAACTAATACAAACCTTCCAATGCCCATAAAAGCACATGATATATTACCTGTATAGCTATTTTTCACCATAAAATCGGAAATGTGTTAATATTATTATTATTATTATTTTGGTATATGCATACAAAATACCGATTTAACATGGAGACACTGGAGTTCTTGCACACCAGAACACCGACCTTTCTGGTAGGTCGGACGGTCTGGGTCTCAACAACAACAACAGAACACCGAACAGGACCGTGGACTGTGGAATAGAGATACAGTATGACTGGAATTTCTTTACTTCTGTGGGATATAACTCGAAGAGTAATATACTTACGGTGAAATAGCACGGTGATTCAATAGTTAGAACGCCAGAGACTGACTATGCATTTTTATATGTTAAATCCAAAGCGGATTATCTACACATTGCATAAAGCAGCTAGGATGATGATGGTGAACGAAAAATTGAAAAACTGATTAAACAGTACTGTTCATAATGATTTCTGTGAAAAAGACACCATAGGACAACTAGGTGCATTCTTCATTTCTTTAGTACCCCGAAGTAGCACATATGATACCTCACAACTTTACTGCTATTTCTCATCAACAAAAATAGAGATTTACAGTGCATCATAATGTATATGAAGCTTCTCAAAAATTCTAGTATCAGATGTAATTCATAAATGATATCTGTAATACAAATTACAGCGTTTTCAATAAAATTAATTTGCCTTTATTCATCAATGAAAAATATAGTATAGTTTCGTATTTTCTTATTATTTATCTCTCGACAAAATATTACTATATGCTTTTAGCATAAAAGTAGAACATTAATTTGCATGGAATACATTCTTTGTACAATAATAGCAGCAACAATTAGTTCTGAATGATCTCCCATATATGCAAAAATTGACTTTTACGTTATCTACACAATTAAAACGCGTCCGAGCATACAAGTGTGTCAGTCAGGGAGTTAAAATTAGAATTTTCTGCGTAAAGCAGTGATATGTCTCAATCGGGACAATTCTCGGGATGAATATTAAGAAACTGAAATATTAAAAAATAGTTATTTTTTCTTAATAATTTACAAACAAGTGTCAAAAAACCAAATTTTCGTAACCTTGGACTGAATATATATTAAAGAACTGTTATGACATACGCGATAAGAAAAGAACTCCACATTCACAGTTGTTAGGCAGAGATAAAAATTATGTTGATAAAGGAACGATATTTTTTTATAAATTAAAATATCTCACTTTCTCAATCTTATAGTTCTATGCTTCAAATTGGATAGGCAAGCATATTTCATAACACATAGTATGGTGTCTGTATATAAATGATGTGATTTGGATTGAACATGAGAAAGTGTATTCAGTGGGAAGTTTCCCACTTTATTTTATTAGATTCTTGTGAAAGGTTGGAGGATGAGGCATGAGAGGATATTTTTGAGGAACTCATTTTGCTACGAGCGCCTATTATATATGTGTGTGGGTGTGTATCAAAATCGAACGAATACACAAATTGAACTGTAAACTTCCACATGAGGAAACCAACTCTCTTATCATTCATCTGCGGCCACACACCTACGTGACATCACATAAGAAGACAAACACAAAAAGAAACAAACTGTCGTAAGGGTTGAGTCAGCTAAAATTCCCGCCTGACATAGTTATCACGTGTTTTGTCCCCGGGAATTCATTGCGGAGTCTAGCCGCTCATCATTTTGCTTCGCACGTAGTTCAGTGTAGTGGAAAGGAACGGATATTTGATCTGCGTTTTGTTATGGGGAAATAAACGGGTATTTCAATCTATATAAACTAATTGCCAAGTGTTCGTCTGTCCGTCTGTCTGTCACGCTTTTTTAGGCACTTCCTCAATAGATGGAGACTTGCAATTCGGTACACAGCTCAATCGTTAGATAAAACCTCCTGGAAAAATTCGAATTTTTCGAAAACGTTCTCTAGAGGGGGTGTTCCACACCAAAACGTTCGAAAAGTGAAATGATAGGAAAGCATACTTTGCCATGAGGTAGAGACTTCGAATTTGGTGTATGGATAAATCGTTCGAAAGGAAGAAAGTGTGCAATTTCAGATTTCCAATATTTTGTACTTAAGGGGGGTGCCGCACCCCAAAAGGTTCGATTTACCTAATAAATGAGAAACGGCTCCTTTAAAATTTGATAGAGGTTTGAAATTAGGTATATGGACTAATCATTCGATGGAAACACCCAAGGCGAATATAGTTTTTCAAAAACATTCGTTTAAGGGGGTGCTTCAGAGAAAAACGTTCGAAAGGTGAATTGATAAGAAAACATGCTTTCGTATGAGATAGAGATTTGAAATTTGGTGTACGGATAGATAGTTTGGAAGGAAGAAAGTGTGCAATTTCAGTTTTCCAATATTTTCTACTTTAGGGGGTGTCGCACACAAAAATGTTCGATTTTCGGAATGAAGTGGAAACACCCTTTTCAGAACGTGAAAGAGGCTTGATATTTGGTATATGGGCGAATGATTTGATAGAAAATCTAAGAAAAATGGAGTTTTTTTAAAAATGCATGTTTAAGGGTGTGAGTACTCCACAGAAAAGCATTCGAAAGGTGAAATGATAAAAAAAGTATGCTTCGCGATGAGTTAGAGACTCCAAAGTTGGTACACTGGTAGATAGTTGGAAAGGAAGAAAGTGTGCAATTTCAGTTTTCCAACTTTTGCTATTGTAGGGGTGCCACACAATAAAATGTTCGATTTGACGAACAAATGGAAAACGCCTCCTTTACAATGTGATAGAGGCTTGAAATTTAGTATATGGGCTAATCATTTGATAAAAATACTTAGGATTATTACAGTTTTTCAAAAATGATCATTTAAGGGGGTGCAACACAGAAAAACGTTCGAAAGATGGAATGATAGAAAAACAGGCTTCACGATAGGATAGAGACATCATATTTAGTGTTCGGGTAGATAGTTTGAAAGGAAGAAAGTGTGAAATCTCAAATTTCCAATATTTGTTAATTTAGGATGTGCCGCACACCAATATGTACGATTTTCGAAATAAATGAGACACGCTTCCATTTAAATGTGATAAAGGCTTAATATTTGGTATATGGGCCAATCATCTGATAAAAAACCCAAGCCGAACATAGTTTTTCAAAAATGTTTATTTATGGGTGTGCTTCACAGGACAAACTTTCGAAAAGGGAGATGATAAAATACTATGCTTCGGGGTGAGATAGAGACTTTAAGTTGGTGTACTGGTAAATAGTTCGAAAGGAAAAACGCGCAATTTAAGTTTTCCAATATTTTCTTCTTTATGGGGTTGTGCACACTAAAATGTTCGATTTACCGAATGAATGTGAAACGCAAATTATAAAAAAATTACAATAGTCAGGGGTTGCCTATTGCAATAACGTTGATTTTCAAAGGATATTTGGCTAGTTTATATATATAGTTACTTAATTGAATCATGATATTTAATTTAATCATGACTGCTAAAACAGATGATCGGTTAATTACCATGATTCATCGAATAAAAATGATTCTAAAGACCCTAGCAGAGAATTTTTAAAAGTTAGCATAACGATCTGGGGAACAAAGGGGAATAATCGAAAAAAGTCTATTGAAAAGTTGCAGAGCACTGGCTTATGTGTCGGATTCAACCACAAAACTGTATCAGAAAGCATTTATTTGATATAATATGTCTATTGACGAATTGCTTCCCCATTCATGAGTGATGTAATGGACATCATTTCTATGTGCAGGAATCTAATGTACAGCCTGTTTAAAATGCCCTCTGTCAGAGACATAGCACATTTGAATTCCAGAAAGACTATTACCGCTTGTTTTGACAAGCAAGCATGTTACTTAAAGTTTCAGGGGAACCAGATATCCGTAATGGGGAGTAAGGTTCCTGATAGCAATGATAATATATGATAGTTATGGAGTTATGGTTTATATATATAATGCTTCGGCAGACGATAATTAGCTGAATATTTCATAAATGAAGCTGGAATTTTTATGAACGTCTGTAATTGCGGCGTTTCTGATAGTTTGCAGAAATTATCAACAAAGTAGCTGCAAAAAATGAGAAAATGTTGCAAAATGTTTTACAGCGTAGATCAATTTCATCGTGATAAAGTGCCTGATGAAATAGTTTTTTTGAAAAGTATTTATTGCCTTCCGTATTCTCATTTATATTCATTTTTACTCATATTACAATGCTCTGCGAATTAGTCATTGGCTTTCCTGATCTCTCTCGCTTTCCTGTCCCGTTCGTTATCCGAACATTTTAAATTCCCCGCTAGGAGCGCTACAATTACTTTTATAAGATCTGACATAGTCATTTTAATTTAGGTAGGCCTAATGCACACTTATGGATCTTTCTTTTAAAAGTTACTGCGGTGCTTTAGAACTTTCCTAGGAACTCTCTATACTACATTATCAAATTTGATATTTTTGTTATACTACATTATAAAATTTGATAATTTTCACCATTATGTGTTAAAAATCATACTGCTTTAAAATAAAATATTCAGGATATTTAAAGTTTTCAAACATGAATAGCACAGCAAAAACATCCTTTTACCATGAACTTTGAATATTGGATACGCATGAAAATAATACACATTTTGGCAGTCATGAATAATTATGCTTTTACAAATAAAATACAGAATTGTAAATTTAAATTCTTCTGCTACAAAATGAAGTCTGAATGACTTGGAAAAGTCATTAATAAAGATTTAACCTTTAGAAATCGTTTCTTTTCAAGTTCTTTGTCACGCAATCCTGAACACACAGAATATATTTCTTCTTTGATAGCAGAAATTAAATGCTATAATAGAGTATTTCTGTAACTAAGGCGGACAGCATATATATTTAGAGGTGATGCTGTCAAAAAAGTTTCGAAAATTTTGTATTTCCAAAACTAAAGTTTGTAATGTAAGATTGAGTGATGTAAAAACATATTCTGATTTCATATTGAATTATATTTTAAGAGTTTTGGGATTAATTTGTGCATCGATTTTATTTTCAGGTAGTTAAGATGATGGTGGTTGTCGTCGTTCTATTTGTCCTCTCCTGGTTACCACTTTATGTCGTCTTTACAATGGTAAAACTTGGAGGACCGGGCGAAGAAAACAGCCAGAAAGAAAGAATACTCATGGTTTTAGCACCAATTGCTCAATGGCTGGGAGCCTCAAACAGCTGTATCAATCCGGTACTCTACACATTCTTCAACAAGAAGTTTAGGAGAGGTTTCCTAGCAATCATCAAAAGTCGATCCTGTTGTGGTACTCTACGGTACGAGGCAGCCAGTAAGGGTACCAGAAGTACTGTACTCAGAAGCACATTCAAATCACGCTGCGACACTCAGTGTGAATATGTTTCAACTGCTCAAGTCTAAAACGTCTAAAACGATATATTAAAATCAATGTATGTTGTTTCATGGAAGTGTGACTGTATATCTGTGTTTGGTATGGTTAGAAATGATATTTGGTCTGATGTTTAACATTTGAAATTTAAATTTTTTTATTACATTATGTGACGATATTTCTGGGAAGGTTGATTTCTCAAATAGTTACTTTTACTTCCTTTTTCTCTGTTTACGAATACGAGAATCTGTTACTTTATTAATGTTGTTCAACTTCTGTAAGTTACTGAATAATGAATGTTGTAAGCAAAAAAATGATCATCTGGCTATATCTTCACCACAACTGAACCATGCCGGGTGTGAAACACTTGGATGAAATTTGCGGCCTAAATCATAGCAAAAAATGGGTAAAAAAGCGACGACAATGCAGAGCAGAGAAATTGTATGTCTAAATTTGGCTATGTTGGAATACTAAATTTTCTAAAAATGCTGAAATATGGTTAAAAAATAGCATATTTGGCAAGGCTGGTTTATGGTTTCGTAGATTTCGCCATTTGGTAGCTATACACAGCTAATGGAATGGCATAGGTTCTTTAATATTACATTGGGCAGTCAGGGCAAAAACGAATCAAAAATTTGTCAGCTTGATATCATGAGGATTAGATTTCGTCACAATCCAGACGGGAGTTAACAAAGCACAGAAAGTTTCCCCATTTTTACAGTTAAAAATTGCTTGTTAATTTTGAAGTGTCAATATCTAGGTGTAAACAACTTGCACAGATATTTGAAATTCTGCTTCTCACACAGGACCCAGTGATATCCAAGGAAATTTAGTGACATTGGTGGGGTAAGATGATACTCGCCCGAGAACAAATTGAACGCGATTTTGATCTCCATGGCACCATACGCGCAGAGCTAGGTAAAAAAATTAAGCCAATCATGTTTAGAAAGTGAACTCCTGATGATGATCAAAGTACACAAAACTTTTATAAGAAAGGATTTTATAACGTTAGTGGTAGATGTTTAAAAATATTTACCTCTCACCAATACAGCATTATTTCACCCACATTTCACCATTAGCAAAATTCTAAACGCTCGCGGTAACATCATGAAACTACTGTCCAAGTGTGGTATACCGTTGAACAATTAGCACTTTTCCCCTTATATGCAATGCCATGTAATAGGGCAAAAATGACTTCACTCTGACTGCTAAGTTTGACCAACTATGCATAAGCAGGATTCAAAATGCCCTGCACTTATTACGGTCTGAAGTAAATATTTAAAATATACACCAGAAAAATTATAAAAACTTTTTTATTGTAGTTTTGTTACTTTAATAAATAATTTCATTAAGAATTTATTAGAAGTTTAGAATAAAAACTGGCACATTTTGTTCGTGATCTGTCAAGAAGAATCAAATTAGTTCAACGACGTCACTAAATTTCCACAGACGTCACTGAATCCTGTGTGAACATTTAAAATCTTTGTCCAAGTTGTTTACGCCTGGATGTTGCCACTTCAGAATGAACAAACTATTTTTAACTGTAATAAGGCGTGTGTTTTGGCAATTCCTCTCAAAGTTTACTCTAGATCCTGAACGAAACTTAATTCCCATTACGTCAAGCTGACAACTTTTCATTGTTTGCCGGGCTGAATGCCCAACCTTATATAAAAGAACTTTGACGTGAAGCTACAGTTCAAGGATGGTGAAGGAAAACGTGTATTAACATTGTGCACACTTTCTTGCTTATAAAAACCCTGTGTTTCAGAGCAGAAGACTATAGGTTGAATTTTTTGTCTGAAGTTATGTCCAAGGTATTAAAATATTGAAAAATATATCATATTTTGTTAGCTCAATCCAAGATATTATTAAGGGTATGCATCTCATTAAAACTAAACCGAAAGTTTTCCCTTTGAAAATGCATAATTTAATATCAAATAAGAACAAGAGTTAACGATTCCAAAATTTTCTTTTAAAGTCCAAATTTGATTGGCATATTTCCAGTTAACAGCCCTGGCGATTTTCCAATATAGCATTTAATCTTCACTGATAATTTAAAAAAAAATATTTTTATATATCATTAATATTCAATGGTTACTAATATTTCTATATTGCAATAAGTACAATAATTATTTTATTGACAGCCTAAATAAATTAAGAATCTTAAAATAAATATTATATTATTTTTAAATACACAAAATAAAACAGAGTGTAGAGAGGCATATAAGTTCTATTACTAACAAAAAGACAAAAATTAAAGACATAAAAATATGACGAATTTGGTAAATAATCACAATTATGTGCAATAAACTTTTTGTAAAATTCTAGCAAGAAATATCCTCCAAACAAAAAAAATTACATAATTTTCGTTATATAAATTTCATATCACCAATTTAAATGTCAATGTAATACTAATTTACAGAATAATGTTACCGAGAATATAGGAGGAGTTTAAATAATTATGTGCAAATAACTAAATGTAAGAAAAATACAGCGATAATTATTAACACAATTACATACTCTTTAAGTTACTTTAAAATATTGAACACTTTAACCTTAAAGCGAGAACATTAGAGCTAGGAAAGTTTTAAATGTAACAGTCACAAAATAATCGATTGTGTTGTTAGTTGTAACTTAAGCCAAATATTTCAATTTCAAAATATGGTGATGCAACGAAAATGAAAATTTTTGCATGTGAAGTTATTGAGGTTTGTTTGGTGTATCTTCTAGTATTAATTTTTTTTATTCGGTTGCGCTATAAATGCATATGTATGTATATAAACAATTAAAAATTTTTACTATGTAGCTTTCAGAATTCAGTGAATAATTAGTTCTGTATATTTTTGCTATTTTGGGTGCATAGAAAACATTCTTATATAGATATTTTGTATTTGTGGTTTTGTATATGTGGTATACGTTTTAACTTTCATGTGTGTAAAAAATAGTCATGTATAATTGTTTAAGATAAATAGATGTTTATAGAGATTTTATTCAATTCTGGTTTAATAGCGATTTTTCAAAATATCCTGTTTAAAAAAAAGTACAACTCAACACGCAGTTTGTGCAATTTACAAGTGGAAAAATAATAAATTTAGCAAGTTAAAACATATATGCTTTTAAAAATACTTTACTTTTATATTTATCGTCGTGTATACAAGAATTTATCACATACAATTTTAGAAATAATCGTGTTTTTAATAATTACAACTTTCTCATACTTATTACAGCTTTTAGCTATAGACTGCATGGAGTTTACACAGTATGTGCATGTATAACGGAAATACAACATAATTAGAGTGCAAGTTCTTTCCATTCAAAAGAAAAATAAAGATACCTTGGAAGCTATTTTTATCTGACGATAATGATGATTGAAACGCTTCTCCGCTTTTTATCCTTTCCAGTCACAAAATCCGTAAATACGGGTAAGCCCACCAAATTTAAATTTTAGACGAAATCTCAGCGAGTTTACAGCGATTTTTCTGAGGGCTTGGACACGAATTTGGCGTTTTCTTCTTTGTCCATCATTACGGCGGATTTTAAAAACAGTTTTTTTTATAAAGTTTTATTATTTTTATTGGAGAAACAGCATCTGAGATCCAAACAATGCTCGAATGAGCTTCTGAGAGCAATTCCTTTTTATTTACTTTTTTGGAGGGTTGGAGGGAATACCACGGTTTGTCTATTTAAGAAAAGTGAAATTACGGTTTAAAATGCTTTCCATTACGATGTGCCATTAGAAAGCTAAACAGAAAAAATGCGGAAAAAATTAATGAAGTCATCTTTTTGAACCACGGTGTCACTATTAATGGAACTCAGAATAGAATGGCAATGTTTAGGACTAGAACTTGTACTATGAGAGCGCATGCGCGTACACACATTGTCTATTAAGCAGTTTTAAATAAAATACAAGATGGCAAATGTCTCCAATCATACGTATTTATCTGCTATAGCACTATGCTAGATCTGCTGCTGAATTTTGTACCCTGAATCTGAAGGCGATATGTAAAGATGTCCTCTGGTTAAAATAAATAACGGCAAAGGCTCTAATATGAGGTAACAGCATATGAAAACAGTACTTAGAAATAGGCTATGGGAGGACATTGAGAAAAGTATATAGTCTCAATAAGAGTACTTTGAAGAGGATTAAAGTTACCAGGTGCTAGGTTTGCCCAAAATGTAATTATTCGTGCTTCTGTAAAATTCTGGGTACTTCTTCGTACTTCTGCTAAGTACTACTGATATGCAAAAGGATCCTGAATGGTATCCTAAAATCATCTGATTTAAATTCAGAAGCATTGGAAAAGTTAATGTGAACAAAGTTAAGATTGAGAAACCACAAGAATGAGCTCTGATTGGACCAGATATCAAATGATGTCACTAAAATTAGAGCCAATGAAGAATAATTATCAAATACGAAAGGATATCAATTGAGCAGACGAATGGTTTAGCTGGAGTAGAGGTAATAGGGTGGTTCAGGTGTAAAAATAAAATAATTAGCTTTGCCAATTTTGCACTCCAGGACTAGAGTTAGTCAGTTTGGAGATGTTCAGTTATAAGACTGGACTTGGGCGCATACTCGATGGAATCTTGAAGGCAACTGATGAGAGTGTTAAAGGGGAAAAGTTGTAAATGAATACTAAAGGATTTCAATTGAACAGACAAAGTATTTACTAAGGGGAAAGGTAAATAAGTGTTAGAAATAACAGAACTAGCGTTGCCAAATTTGCCATTTCATGGCTACATTTAGTCATTTCGAAGATGTATAGTGATAAAAATTCACTCTTAGTCATTTTGCCAATAAAAATAGCTATCATCAAGTTCAACAGTATATGTAAGAACTTAAAATACGTCTAATAACGCAATGCATTTTGTGTTTCATTACCGTAACTATTTGCTAAGATAAAATCCGTAGTTGAAATTGATTAATAATTAAACACTTATAACACAACTTGTATGAAATACTGGCTCACTCTAAAGTTCATTTTAATTATTCGAAATCGAAATACCTAGTTAGCCATGAAAATTGGCTATCTCTAGTCTGCCGAAATAAAATTTGAGTACACTGTAGAAAAGACGGTTTTTCTTATGTACAATTTTATCTCCATACGGCCATTTTGCATGGCATAAAAGAGATGGTTACCACAGTACATAATTGCTTTTGAATATTAATTTAGAATATTGTTTATTAAAATATTAAGAAGTATGAATATGATTTTGAATTTAGTATTTAGAAATTCGTTGATCTCTTTTATGTCAAGTTATTTTGAAACGAAAAAAAAATAATAACATTTCTACGAATCTAGCTATAAGTGCCTTCGAAATGTTTGCAACATTGAGCAGGGCATAGGACTGCACAAAATAATTTTGGTTTTAAGTAACGCAAAGCGAAAAAAAGGGAGACAAGAATTTGGACATTTTTCAATATGGAAATCATTAGTAAATTGATATAAAATTTTTTTAGAATATTTTATAAATGTAATGTGCAGTCCACTTCAATGATAAGTGGTTGCAATTTCGTTCCCAGTAGCTCAACCACTGAGCGTCGGCTGGCCAGTGCGAGATACGTGGTTCAATTTCCGGTGGAGGCAGCAATGCTCTTTACAATGGCGCCCGAGTAAACAAACCCTGTAGTTTAGTGCAACGATGTCTGGGATCTGAAAGTGACTCTAGTTTGACTATCACGGATTCACTGGACTCTGGTATATTGAGTTCCGATTTCAAATTGGAAGGTCAATCGCCATACAGGAAGTTAACCTGAGGATAAAAATACAGCAGAAGGCTAATCTGGGGGGAAATATCTCTCAGATTGTCAGTTGCATGACAACAGTATAGCCACTAACAAAACATGGATATGAATTTGAATCATGTCCATTTCAAGCCTTAGATCATAAAACAAATTTGAAAAACTAAAACTAATGATTACGAAAACAAATCCTTTAAATCGTAATTTTCGTACACTGTGCAAACAAAAAATAGCTTCGGATTTGTCACATACTATTCAATTACAGACGTATGATGCATGCATGTACTGTAAACGCTCCATTAAAGAAAATGTCACAATTAGAATATTGTAGTTATCTTACATAAGCCATTCATAAAAAATATTATGAAACTCTGAACAAAAATTATTTTTGATAAAATAAATATAATATTTTAACTCGGGAAATATTTCGATGTCACTGTGAGTTCATGTATTAGAATTTTAACGAAGAGGTCAAATGAATTTTAACGCTTGATATAATAGATTCACTAAAGTGAATCATATAGGCCTCACGTCTGTAGTCTTAAGAATAAAGATACTAGAGACAAAATAAAAATTCATTCATTCCTTTGTATAGCAACTTTAAACGGAAGATATAAATGGAATTAAAAATCGATTTTAAGATTTTTATATTTTTAAAATTGTATGTCTATCTCACTCAAAATATATTTGTTTAAGATGTTGTAAAAATATATCATTGAATCGTAGAACATATATGAAAAATATAAACTTCAATAATGCTTTTCATTTTCTTTAATTACTGTAAAAGAAATAAAAGTTCATTAAAGTATACTTGTCCCTTTATATAATAATAAAAGAAAAATGAAAATCTATTGTAAGATTCAATAAAATATATTCTTAGTTTCAATAAAATATATTGCAAGTTTTTGTAAATGCATTCATAATTATATTTGTTATTTATAATTTTATAGTTTTATAATAGACGTTAAAAAATGTGTCTATGTCATACAGCTGAGTGAGACTAACTGACTAAGACAAGAATTACACAGACCAAACTGCTGACGCTAGAAACTTGAAACTTTGCTAAACTTGACCCACAGTTGTACTTAATAAAATTTTAATTTTCTTTAATTACTATAAAAGAAATAAAAAGTCAATAAAATATATTTGTCCCTTTATATAGTAATAAAAGGAAAATTAAATGCATTACAAAATTCAATAAAATATATTGTAAGATTCCATAAAATATATTGTAAGATTCAATAAAATATATTGTAAGTTTTTGAAAATGCAGTCATAATTATATTTGTTATTTATATCTTTATAGGACCAACATACTACATTTTATGAAATTCGGTCAATTAGCTTTCCAATTAAAGTGGATACAAAATCTGCACAGACAGACAGAAAGACAGATCTGCAAACACACAGACACACACACAGATGTCAGGCTAAAAATAGTTTTGTCGTGTTCTAGAAATCCCGAAACGGTAGATCCGTTGAAAACTGGAGTTGTGATTTTCAGCACTTTTCCAATACTTTTCCCTATACGTTACCATGTCTTGCAAAGTAAGAAAAAAGTATAAAAATGAAATTTATTTTAATTTTCTGCTCTCTTGGTCGTTTATTTTTGTGAAGAAATTAAATCATTTTAAAAACAGGTGTTAAAGTTATAAATATTTTTACTGTCTCATACTATAGAATATAGTATAACGAAAGTATTGTTTTCCAGAAAAATTTTGATTTCGATATTTCGATGCCAATATATATTATAGGACATGCTGAACACGTATTGACTATTTTTAGTGTGATGTCTGTCAGATTGTCTGTCTATGGTTGATTTCTTGTGAACACCATAGCTGCCACAAAAATTAATGAATTTTCACGAAACTCTAATTCGGATTTGTTAACAAGAAATCTAGAACTAGATAGAATGTTTTGAAATGTGAGTTAAAATTTCGAAATATATTTAATATTTTATATTTACTAAACATGACAGCATAGGATATTTGGCATAATCATGCATAAAATGTGAGATTTATGCCTCAAAGATCACGAAACTTAATAGTTTCAATCATTGAAGTGAAAAATAGCCACGATGTAATTATTGTGTTTGTGACATCATCCGCTTCCCTTGGGGGTGGAAGTTACCCCCTATTGTCAAACTTGATATTAATCAAAATATTTTTTCCAGCCCTTTAACCCTAGAACAATTTTTGTGCGCCATTTCACAAAAAAAACCGCAGGTTCTTTTATCTCGAACCATACCAAAATCTAATCAGCACCAGAGCCACCCACATGGGACTTACCTATTAACTTTTAAGAAATTCGGTCAATTAGTTTTTTAGTTAGACTGGATACAAATCTGCACAGACAGACAGACACACACACACAGATGTCACTCTAAAAAGAGATTTTTCGTATTCTAGAAGTCCCGAAACGTGTAAATCCACCGAAGAGTTGCGATTTTCGGCATGATTCCAATACTTTCCTCATACATTACAATGTATTACAGGGAAAGTAAAATAGGAACCGATTTTTGCAAATATACAAAAATTAATACGCAATAGAGAAAATGGGACTGTTGTGAAAGTTTTCTATCTCATTGCGCTGCATTTTCCCCGAGCAATGGCGAGATATTCTGCTAATAATAGTAATTCTGCATAAATAATAATTCTGCTATATTTTTCGTATTCTAGAGGTCCCAAAACGTGTAGATCAGCCGAAAACTAGGGTTGTGATTTTCGGCACGATTCCAATATTTTCCCTATACATTATCATGTATTGCAGAGAAAGTAATAATACACAATGAAACACTGTAGCTTACATAAATAACACTACAGAAAAAAATTTAATATAAATAAGTTCAATAAAAGGTTTAATCATTTATCAGTTAGTAGGATCAGTACATGTAATAACGAATATGTACAAGAGTTCAATGAAACGGCAGTAAAAATCCACTTAAATATAAGAAAGTATAATCAGTAATAAACAAATTCAAAGTCCATACCTTCACAGGCAAAAGGAAATCAATGAACAATTTATCAAAAAAGTAACTTCATGGTCACAAATTTCAAATGGTAAACAAACGACAGAATAAGAAGCCAGACCAGGGTGTGTCGTCCTTAGACATGGCTAACTTTATTATTTTTAGGTTGCTCTGCGCATATGACAACATGGGAATTAAGAATGCGCGCATTTTGTTATCGGGCTCTCAAGAGAGACCAATTGTATTAACTGCAACTCTCATCTTACTCCAACGGCGTTACTAAATTTTATTGAACGTCACTGGATCCTGTGCGCACAGCACACTTTAAAATCTTTGCTCAAGTTGTTTACGCCTGGATATTGCCATTTCAAAATTAACAAGCTATTTTTAACTGTACTAATGTGTGTGGTTTGGCAACTCCTCTCAAAGTTTACTCTGGACCATGACATCACGAATGACGAATCTTAATTCCCATTTCGCCAAGTTGACAGCTTTTTCATTGGTTGATAGACTGAGTGCCCATCCTTATATCAAAGAACCTTGAATCAGAACACAAACCCAATGCTGTCCCAAAAGGATGCGCAGAAATCAAAGGTGCATCGACCGTGCATCGACCACAATCATTGGTCGAATAAAATTCCATATATAATCAATACCGCTGTAAATACCAGTACCAAATTATTTGAAGAGACCCTCTAGAGTCCAGCAGAAAGGGAGGATTTGAAAGAAAAGCGGTTTCAACTGGAATAATTCCCTTGTTAGGGACAATCAAGGAATGAACCACAATTCATTGGATATTATAATAATTAACTCTATTTAATAATTCAATTTTTAATGACATCCGTGTTATCTTGAATTAGAAAATTGAGCTGTCCGCAAGCCTTTAAAGTCCCTTACTTCAAATAGAATTATCCAATTGATTATGAAAAATTTTTGTCGACAAACCACTATATTCAGGAGAATGCGCAGTAGCCGTAATTCAACCTACAGACATACATATTACATACTTTATATATAATGATTCAGCTTAAATGAGCCGGGATACTTAAAATCGCTTGTAGAATATAGAGCACAAGGCGCTTTTGGCATACGACAGTAGGAAAATGACATTTCAAGCAATTTCAAGTTGTCATGCAGACTTATTTTTCATAAGCCGTGTCTGCATGACAACTCGGAAAAACACCCCTATCGCAGAGACACAAGATAACTGATATGTGCGTAAATAAAACTCTTACTTCGATTCCAACACTTGAATATCTGCACTTGATAAGGACTTCATATAAATGTAATACATAAAAACAAGATCGAAGCAATTTAGTACATAGAAACCATACAGAAATGTACACTAAAAATTTTAACAACAAACCACTGTAATCGAGATTTTTGCGCAATAGCCTTATTTCAATTAACAGATACGGTTTAAATACATCCATATATAATAATCCATCATTGAATTTGTGACTAATTCACTCAATAAAGCTTGTAGAACATATAATCATTGATCACTAAGTACCATAAACATTTAGTAGCAGATAAATAGAGCATTTTAAGCTATGAAAAATTAAGCCATGTCTGAGCGACAATTCTGAGAAATGCCTCTATCGCAGAGACACAAGATCCCTCTTAAATATCCAAGTATACTACTTAACTGAATCCCAACTCTTGAAAATCACCATCGGTAACGAACTTCATACAAATATGATTTGAAATAAACAGGATCGGAGCACTCCAATACTACAATGCGTAGAAGTGTGCGAACCGCCTATACCTACAAATGCTGGGAGCTGTTCCAGAAAAGCCGCCTCCGACAGACGGCTCTGGTCTCGAATAAGGGATCAAAAGCTGAAGAGTTAACATTGAAACAAATGGGAATTTAATGCAAATGAAATGTCCGATATCTTTAAAAATAACTGAAGAATTTGTGTGAAATTTGGTGTGATTATTGTAAGTGGTATACACAAAAAGTCATTTGATTTGTAGAGAGATTGATATAAGGATATATTAATATTTTTAAAATTTTATTTAACAAGATCTGGTGTTCGTTCAAACTTTTGAGGTCCAAAATCATCAGGTCCATTTTCCACAGTAACGTGAAATTCGGTATAACGTTTTCTCTTGTGGTACATTTCAGTTTTTTCGATTTTGAAGTTTATTGGGCTAGCCCGTCCTGGGCCCTTCATAGGACTTTACCCGTTTTTAGAGAATAATTCCAAAATCAGAGATAGTAGGAAATCAAAATTTAGTATATCGTTTTCTTTTGGGGTATATTTCAATTCTTTCAATTTTGAACCGTCTCGGGTTAGCCAGTCTTGGGTCTGCCTTAAGAAATTAAACCGTTTTTGCGGAATAACTCGAAAACTTGTATATCTAAAAATTCGAAGTTTAGAATATCCTTGTCATTCACGGTATATTTTAATTCTTTGGATTTAAAACCTTATCGGGCTAGCCCGTCCTGAGCCCAACAAAAGGAGTATACTTGTTTTTTTAGAATAACCCAAAATTCTGATCATCTAGAATGTCTAATTTTAATATATCATTGTCCCTTGGGGTATATAACATTTCAGCGCATTTCGAACATTATTGGTATAGCTCGTCTTAGTCCCGCCGTCCCGCCATAGAAATTTACTCGTCTTCAAGAATAACTCGAAAATCGAAGTAGCTAAAAAATGTAAATTTAATATATCATTTCTTTTTGGATAGACTTTAATTTAGATTTTGAACCTCATCGAGCTAGCCCGTCTTGGGTCCGCAGAAGAGTGCATTCGCTTTTGAAAAATAACTCGAGAACCGAAGTAGCTAAAAATTCTAAATTTAACATGTCGTTGGATTTTGTGGTATATTTAAGTTTCTTCGGATTTGAAGGTCATCGGGCTAGCCCGTCCTGGACCCGACATAGGAATAGACCCGTTTTTTTGGAATAACTGGAAAATCGGATCTACTAGAAAATATACATTTAGTACATCCTTATCTTTTGAGCAATATTTTAATTCATTCGATTTTGAACCGTATCAGAGGAACGCGTTTTGGACCTGTTTTGGAAATTCACTTTATGGGAGGAAAAACTCTAGAAACGAAGTATCTACAAGTTCCAAGCTTAGAACGTCGTTCTTATTTGCAATATATCTTAATTCATTGGATTTAAAACCTTTTCCAGCTAGCCCGTCCTAGGCCCAACAAAAATAATGTACTCGTTTTTTAAGAATAACTCCAAAACTCTAGCAGCTAGAATGCCTAAATTTAGTATATCCTTGTCTTTTAGGGTATATTTTTATTTCTTTGGACTTTGAATCTTATCTGGCTATCCCGTCTTGGGTCCGACATAGTAATAATATACTCGGTTTTCGAGAATAACTCGTGAATCGGAGCAGCTAAAAATCTAATTTTAGTATATCATTTTATTTTGGGGGTTATCATAATTTATATTTTGAACCTCATTGGGCCTTTGAACCTAGCCTGTCGTGAGTCCGCCTTAGGAATGAGATCGTTTATGGTGAATAACTGGAGAACGGTATGCCACAGTGAAATAACAATTCACTGGACATATTTGTGTGTTTATTGATCTTTGCAACGTTGTGTGAAGAGTATTGTGTACAAAATATGAAAGACTGAATTTGCACTAGATTGGAAAATAAAAAGCTCAGAATTGGACCCATGGCAACAGCCTCGTGGTAATTACAGGAATTCACTTTCCAACGAGAAAAACGTCTCAGAGAAATTCCTAGGGAAGCTGCGCGATTTTACAGAATTCACAGAACAGGCACCAGATGCCTTTCCCACAGCAACAAGATTCAAGTGCAATAGTAACACAAAGAAGTATATCCACTTGCACGAGAGATATAATAGAGAATTCTCGAGACTTCTGTTAAATGCCAATTAAAGGCAGTTTGAAATGCCAAGCAGAAATTTTTATTGTGGCAACGAAACGCCTACTCATTCTTTCAGCTTAGCCAGGACGAGGCAGCGTACAGGCAGTATCGCACAAACTTTTCATTTTTATTTTGATTCTTATGGACCTCACAAGACTTCCAGAAGAGGTACGTGCTCTTGCAGGTGTTCGGCTTAGTAATACAAGCGAGAGACAGGAACCTTGTTACGCCTGTATTAGTGGGCAAAAATCTATGGTACATACTAGTTCTAAGGGACGTTTATGAGATGCAGACGATCCTTAGGACATTGTGGTTGGTCATGCCGCTCACATCGTCCTGAATTTTCGACGGTATGCTTGAAACTTCTCTTGGCGCAGCCATCCTGATCGGGCGCTCAATTGGAAAGGTCAGTCCCGGCAATTTTGAGAATGCCAATATATTTTCATGACTTACTATCCTGAGACGACAGACAGTGGTTATGTACTAAGATAACTCTACAAGTGGAGCTGAATAGCCAGCATTGTCCAGCAGCAATGAGGTGCATTAAGTATTAGAATAGATATTCAACAAGTACAACATATGATGATTGGATTCGATGAATTACTAACATCATGATATATATATATAAAATGCAACTTGCTTACGTGGTGGATAATATTAAAAGAGTGGCTATGGAAAAGATAATGAACTCTGAGTAATAAATGGTAGATCATTCATGTATCCCATTTTGCCCAGCATGTACCAGCAACGACTAGGAGAATGAAGCATTAAATCACGATGTTTATATAGCACGACAGCAGGAGCACTCTCGTTGTTCTCCCAAGCACCTCGACAGCAAATTTGTACAACAAACTGGTGATTGAACCGGTTGTTCTGCTATTCATAAGCAGTATTCAAGAGGGTGTTTTCCAATAGAACAACGATCGTCCTCATGCATCTGCTGTCACCCAATGTGCTCTACAGAGTGTCGACAGATTGCCTTGGCCTGCGAGATCACCAGATCTTTCTCCCATGGAGTACATATGGGACATTATTGGAAGACAAATCCCCCCTCATCCACAACCAGCATTAACAGTTGCTGATTTGACTGACCAAGTGCAACAGACATGGAACTCCATCCCACAAAATGACATACGGCAACTGTACGACACAATGCATGTGCGTTTGCATGCTTGCATTCAAAATTGTGGCGACTACAGCGGTTATTAATGTACCACCATTTCACATTTGAAATGGCTTTTTTCGCATATACTTTAACCTGTGACCTTGAAACTTTAATCAAATAAATATGTTACCTACACAATTACATTGCCTAAATTTCATTCCTCTAAACTAATTTCTTCTTGGTGTTGGGATTTTATTTTCCGCCAGTGCATATATATATATATATATATATATATATATATATATATATGTATATTTATATATATATATATATATATATATATATATATGTATATTTATATATATATATATATATATATATATATATATATATATATATATATATATATATATATATATATATATATATATATATATATATATATATATATATATATATATATAACTAAGAAAAAGTAAAAATATGTAAAGATATGTAAAGGGGGATGCCAGATAAATTACATATAAATGGCTGAGAGGGATAGCGACCTCTCATTCCCGTTTAAAGTACTTTTATGTCTAGACAACGCCCACTGAAACCAATGCAATATAATGACAGGTCCCCGATATGTGCAAATCGAAGGCACTAGAACGGAGACAGAAATGGAATAACGAGAGGTAGAACGTATAATGTCTATCTGACAACCTTACAATTCGGAATGCACAAAACACATCCTTAAGTAAACATTCTAACGCATGCGTACATCGTTATACACTGTTATGATGTCAAATTACCTATGTCTTGTCTAAAAGACAACTGTGACAACTAAGTCTGTGACAACTAAAGTCTGTGACAACTAAAAATGTTAATATTGATGTTGTGAAATCATCGGACACGATCCAAAATGGATCTACATTTTTTGATATGGACTATAACCACTTTTACAATTTAAGAAACTTCAAGTTCAGAAAATGTCTTTCAAGTAAATGCAAGTTATGCCCTAGCGCTAATCCCATACAGATTGGACAAAATTCTACGAGCCACTATTTGTTCTGCAAGACTTTCAATGTAATCTATTGCATAAAATGTTGCAAATGCAACATATTGTACATAGGACAAGCCAAGAATCCATTACACTTACGTATTAATTTGCACAGAAACCAAATCAAAAAAAGTCTTAATCAGGATCCTCCTACTACAAATATCGAACTAAAACATTACCACATCCATGATTTTTCTAATATTGTGGTAACAATTTTGGATATAGTACCTCATCTTCAAGAACGTTTATGGTGGGAATGTACACATATTATGCAATTTGGTTCGGCATTCCCTTTTGGATTAAATACTGCCATTTTCAAAGAGAATTATAATATAGAACACTGTAAAAAAGAAAATTCACTCCCTATTTCAAGCACATTATATCAACGAAAAACCTCTAGGTGGAAACGTGGCGGAAGAAAAAGATATATTGGCTATAAAGATACTCTTACAAACTTAAAAAATTTAATGGACTTATTCAACAATAATCCTCATATCAAATACAATTGGATTAAGAATATGGTGTATGGAATCAGACTTAAATACTTGCCTCGAATTTGGGAATTCATCATAGATCATATAACATCATTGGATCAAAGAACTAATAATGACTTAACTCATAATTTTGGCATATTGCTAGATTTTGTGAAATTGAGAGCTAAAAAATTTAATATTGACTTGCAGAATCATCCCAAAAAAGAAGATCTTATAGAATACTTTGTTACCACCTTCAAAAAAAAAAAAAAAAAAAAAACTTATGAAAGTATACCTATTAAGTTAATGCTTAATCAATTAAATAAATTGTTACCTATAACTAACATAAAAGTTAAGCTCACATACCGATTCGTACGTCCCAATGGGAGGATGTTTTACAATTATAATCACTTAAGTAAAAATATATCTTTATACGATTCAATGGTATGTAACTGTCAAAACAGTACTTTTAGGGATGTGTACCATGATCATATAATTACGGGTAATCTTACAGTGATTGAAGATTTACAATTAAGAAAACTGTTTGAAAAAGGTACAAAATTCCGTAACCAGGAATATAACCACGTCAAAGAAGAATTCAATCAAGATCTGGATACTTTTATTTACAAAATGGCAATTAAATACAGTTTACCTATCACGGCCTTCGGAGAATGGAAATACAATGTCCTAAATAGATTTATCAATGAATATCATGGAAAACTTAAAACTAAGCCAAGATCCCATGTTCCTAGTTCTATCAAGGACGTTCAAGATCGTTTCGTGATCACATATACGGATAAAGTGGTTTCAAATTACGCATTTACCTGCAAAACTTATTACCTTGAAACATTGCAGAAATCTTACATGGAAACTACTATGTATAAACCTTTGCCATATAATATTGCAGTAATGTCAAATAAGATCAAAGCATTATACAAAAGAATCGGCATTAATTTAAAATCAGTGTCTTTCCCATATCTGGTTCTCATCCCGAAACTACATAAAAAACCTGTAAAATTCCGAACTGTAACAGTGGGATGTAATTCATATTTAACGTCAGCTAACCGGAAATTACTATATATCCTTAAACCTGTATTTAAAGCTTTGTTACTGCAAAACTCTATAATGATTAAAAACAGCAATGAAGTCATAAAACGGCTAAAATTCTGCAATAAAGATATACAGTTCGCAAGTTATGACTTCCGTGACCTTTTTAACAACATCGACCTTTCAAAACTGCATGCCATACTACTTTTGGTGCACGAGGAATACAATCTCAAAAATGTGATCACGTATCGTAGGTATTTGGATCTTATCAAATTGGTTTTATACGAAAACGTGCTGTATAATGGAAAAGAATTTTATCAACAAATTAAAGGCATCCCTATGGGCGGGGGTTGCTCTTCAATCTTAGCAGACATATATTTATCTTATTTTGAAAGAGGTAATCATATATTATATGAAATACCATATTATAGATTCGTGGACGATGTGCTATTAGGACGATACTTGCATACTCCTGAATTTGATTTTAGCTTTTACCCCCAGGAACTGGAACTGATCAAGAACCTTAATACTAAAAAAAGACGAAGTTAATTTTCTCGACATCACCATAAGATACAACAATATAAAAGGAATTCATACGGTGTTATACAATAAACGAGAAAATTTTGATATGAAGATCAACCAAATCATAGAATGGAATTCAAATTTGACTAGGAATATTTTCCGTAATATCATTACAGGACACCTCAGAAGAAATCTCCACAATAATACTTTCAAAGATGATTGTATCATAAGTAACAGAAGAATCATGCAAGAAGCATATAAAAAATATTATCCGATTAATTTTCTTAAACATCATTATAATTCCTTCTTTAAAGAAGAATACTCTTTTAGACAAGACATAGGTAATTTGACATCATAACAGTGTATAACGATGTACGCATGCGTTAGAATGTTTACTTAAGGATGTGTTTTGTGCATTCCGAATTGTAAGGTTGTCAGATAGACATTATACGTTCTACCTCTCGTTATTCCATTTCTGTCTCCGTTCTAGTGCCTTCGATTTGCACATATCGGGGACCTGTCATTATATTGCATTGGTTTCCGTGGGCGTTGTCTAGACATAAAAGTACTTTAAACGGGAATGAGAGGTCGCTATCCCTCTCAGCTATTTATATGCAATTTATCTGGCATCCCCCTTTACATATCTTTACATATTTTTACTTTTTCTTAGTTATTTCCTGCTTCGGATTATAGAGCTGCAATGCGCCTTATCCTGAGTGGTATCCTGGTATAATTTTGTATACGTAACTTTGTATACATGACTTGAGTTTTCGTTTTGAATATATATATATATATATATATATATATATATATATATATATATATATATATATAATATAATACAAAAGTAATCAGATGAAGAAAACGTAAGCATACATAAGTATGAAAATATATATATAATATAATTATAAATCAAGAAAACTAATAATAACATAATAAATGATGTTTTTTTTGTTTGAAATTGGATTGTGATTAATGTACGGCCCAATTGATTTAGTTATTCTTCACACGATAGCACCAGAATTTCTGGCGATACACCATAACTGTGATTGAAAATTATACGGTGAAGTAAATGGGAGTTTTTTATTATTTATTCAAAAACCGAGACTAATTAAGTAATTAGTCTCTTTCCAATTGGAATTATTTTATTAAATCAATTTAACACCGTAACACCCTGTTTACTAAGATATGGGGAATTTATTTACATTAAGAATCGTCTCCCTGTACTGAAGTAGCAAAAAATTCCAAGTTTAGCATGTTATTGTCTTTTGTGGTACGTATATTTCATTTTTTCGATTTTGAACTTTATTCAGCTAGCCAGTGCTGGGCCCACCATAGAGGAATACACTCATTTTTTTAGAATAACTCGAAAACCGGAACAGATAGAATATCTAAATTTAGTATATTAATTCCTTTTGGGGTAGAATTTAATACTTTCGAATTTGAATCGTATCGAGTTAGCCCATCTTGGGCTTCTCTTAGAAATCCTTTCGTTTTGGGGAAGTAACTCGAGAATCGAACTAGCGAAATTTTCCAAGTTTAGCATGTCATTATGTTCTATGGTATATTTTAACTATTCGGATTATTATCGGGATAGCCAGTCCTAGGTCCGACATATTAATGCACTCTTTTTTAAAATAACTCAACTAGCAGATATCTAGAATATTTAATATATCATTGTATTTTCGGGTATATTATAATGCTTTATACTTTGAACTATATCTTGCTAGCCCATCTTAGACCCGCATTAGAAATTCCCTCGTTATTGAAGAATAATTTGGGATCCGGAGTATCTAAAAATTCCAGGTTTAGCATGTTGTCATTTGAGGTACATTTTAACTCTTTAGATTTAAAACCTTGTAAGGGCAACCAGAGAGAGAGAGAGACATGGGAATGTACTCGTTTCTTTTTTCAGAATAGCTCAAAAACCAAAGCATCTACAATATCTAAATTTTGTATATCATCGTCTTTTGGGGGTAAATTTTAATGCTTTAGATTTTGAACCGTATCGTGCTAGGAATTCCCTGTATTAAGGAACAACCTTAAGAATTCACTCGTTATTGAGGAATAATTCTAAAACCAGGGTACCTATTGCGGTATGTTTAAAATCTTTGGATTTAAAATCTTGTCGGAGCAGCCCACCCTGGTCCAACATGCAACCGGAGCATCTGTAATACCTAAATTTTGTATATCATTGCCTTTTGGGGTATATCTTATTTCTCTGGATTTTAAACTTTATGGGGGCTAGCCTACTGGAAATGACAATGACATGTAAAACTTGAAATTTCTAGCTACACCGTTCAGTTTCATGCCGATTTCACACCTCCTGAAATACCTCCTGAAATCGAAAAAACATTTTATACTACAGTTATATAAATGGAAGTTAAAATAAATTATGTAGTAAATAGCCAATTTATTAATTTAACTTTTTATAATTAACAAAATTAATTTTTAGATAGTGGCATACTAAAATCGAAGCATAGGTTTTTCAGGTAATGCCTACGGGTGAATAAGTGCATAGATGAGCTAATCTTTAAATTTTTAATAAGTTTATTTGTTACAACTGCAGTTGTTTATTCATAATTAGTGGAGTAGGCATGCGGAGATAGGTTGTGTGGTAAAAAACCTCATTTTCCGAACAATTACATTAGTTCTCAAAATTGTCCATATACACAAAAAAATGAATATTGTACAATAAGCTCGATTCAATCGTCGACCCTATTTTTTTCCAATATTCATAGTTATATCGATATGAAAATGAGTTAAGAAGTGCGAAATTTGTCCACAGATGTTGGGTCGCTACATTGGGAGTACGAGTGAAGGTTGCGGTTCTGTATGACCTGACGATAAAGGTTTTTTACCTTCGAAACCAGTCGATATTAGTATTTAGACTTATATTTTGCTTTTAACGAAGGTATCTCAGTTTAATTTCTTTAGCAGAAATTCGGGCCGTACATATTGATATTGTTTACTTGAAATAGAAATGTTTCAAAAAATTTTAAAAGCATTATATGAATAACTTGACCAAATGCTTTAAAACCAAACTTTTGTTTTGCATTTTGATACAGATTATCACATAAACCTCAAAAAAATGTATAAGGATATCTAGCAGATATTTTGTTTTATCTTATATGTTCGTCTACTGAGAAAAATGGTTGTGGGTGGCACTGGGAATTTGGTAGAAAAACATGAAACATCACTGGCGCTTGAGCATTAGAACAAGGTGGGGGCTGCCTATAAATACTGTCTCTTTGTACAGTGAAAGATAAGGCTGATAAAAATTTCGATTAAGAAAGGACATGTAACCGACCGCTATTTTATTTCGACAGGCGCGTCTCCTTTACCTGCGTTTCCGCAAATTTCCACATCTCTTATACGAACAATGCTCAAAAGTTTCGCAAATCAGCCAGGAAATGCGCAGAACACCAGGAAATGGCATTTTCTACTGCCTTTATGGTGGCCTCTAGATACAATACGAAGTATGTCATTAGCACATCGGTTATCTGAGATCGAATCTGTTTTTACTAAGAATCGCCACATGTACAATATTCTTTTCCGTTCTGAGATTGGACAAGATGGACCCACTGAGAAGGAAAGATTTTTCGAAGCTGTAAGCAGCAAGCTTTCATTCGTGTGATGTTTGTTGTAACTGACGTTGAGAATCTGTATCTTTGTTTCTATATTTTGATTAAAAAAGGCTGTTTTTATAGCCATATTATATCAGTTTTCTAATAGATGTATCAACATATTTAAGAGTTTTTATAGTTGAAGAATGTCCTCAAGTTCTAAGAAAAAAGTGAATGACAGACATTGCTTCGTACCTGAATGTAATGCTGGTTACAGAAATTTCAGAGGCAAATATTCTCTATTTAAAGCTCCTGACAACAACGAGCTGAGAGCTAAATGGACAAAGACTACCTCTGGACTACATATGGACTACCTCTTGCAGATAAAGTTCTAAACAAAAATTATGTGGTTTGTAAGTTGCATTTTGCTAATGAATTTATTGATCGTAATTACGTAAGGTTCAAATTCTAAAAGGTTAATATATACCGCAAAATAACAAAATTGGTATTTTTAGCTACTCCGATTCTCGAGTTATTTTTAAGAAACGAATATATTCCTGAGGCTAACCCAAAAAGATTAGCCGGATGAGGTTCAAAATCTGAGGAATTAAAATATATTCCAAAAGAAAATTATATAATAAATTTAGTTTTTCTAGCTGTTTCGGTATTCGAAATATGTCCAAGGAGTTAAAATACAAAACAAAAGACAACGACATTCTGAACTTGGAATTTCCAACTACTTCGGTGGGCTTATCGAGTAATTTCCGAAAACTGAATACATTCTTGCGGCTGGCCCAAGACGGGTTAGCCCTATAATACTTAAAATCCAAAGAATTAAAATACACCCCAAAGGACAATGATATATAATAAATTTAGACATTCAAGCTGTGCTGTTTTTTGATTTACTCTGAAAAACGAGTTCCTTCCTGTGGCGGGCAAAGGACGGGCTAGATTTTACATCCATAAAGTTCAAATATCCCTCAAAAGACAACAATATGCTAAACTTGGAAATTTTAGCTTATCCGTTCTAGAAATATTTCCCCAAAACGAGTGCATTCCTCTGGCGGGTCGAAGACTGGTTAGCCCATTAAGGCTCAAAATCTAAAAAATTAAAATATACCCCAAAAGACAATGATATATAAAGTATTTTAGTTGATCTGCTTGAGTTATTTAAAAAAAACGAGTACATTAATATGTCTGGCCCAGGACGGGCGACACCGATACGGTTCAAATTCGAAAGCATTAAACTTTACTCCAAAAGAAAATGGTATATTAAATTTTGATTTAGTTGCTTCGATTTTCAAGTTAATCTCGAAGAACCAGTACATTTCTAAGTCGGGTCCAAGACGGGCTAGCCTGATAAGCTTCAAAATCCATAGAAATAAAATATACCCTACAATACAATGATAAACAAAATTTAGACATTCTAGCTACTACAGTTTTAGAGTTATTCTTGAAAAACGAGTGCAATTTTTTGTTGTGCCTAGGCCGGGCTAGCCCGATAAGGTTTAAAATCCAATGAGTTAAGATATACCTCAAATGACAACGACATTCTAAACTTGAAACTTTCAGATGCTCCGTTTCTCGAGTTATTTCCCGAAAACGAGTTAATTTCTATTGTGAGACCATGGCAGGTTCGCCTGATACCGTCGAAAATTGAAAGAATTAAAATATTCCCCAAAAGAAAAGTATATATTAAATTTCCTACTTTCTCTGACCTTACAGTTATTCTCTAACCTATGTGTCCTATGGCGAGCTCAGGACAGGCTAGCCCGATGATCTTCAAAATCGAAAGAACTGAAATGTACCACAAGAGAAAAAATCATTCCGCATTTCACGTTACTGTGATGTATGAACTTGATTATTTTGGACCTTAATGGTTTGAACGAACAGCAGATCAAGTTAAATAAAATTAAAAAAAATACGAATATATATATCCCTAGCTCAATCTGTCGAAAATCAAATGACTTTTTCTGTAAACCACTAGCAATAATCACATCAAATTTCACACAAATTCTTCAATTAATTCCAAAGATATCGGTCATTTTATTTGCAATAAATTCCTATTAGTTTCAATGTTAACTCCTCAGCTTTTGATCTCTTATTCGAGACCAGAGCCGTCTGGCTGAGGTGGCTTTTAGGGAACCCGTTTTTCGCCTCGGTAGGCACACTATCTCTTCTAGGCACTGTATTAATACACAAAGACCATTTAAAAATTTGCAGTGAAGAGTGATGGATTTTGCCAACAAACCACTGTATTCAAGACGATTGTGTTGTAGCCAAATTTCAATCAACAGACATGGAGTCTAAATGTATCCATATATAATTATACGGCATCAAATTTGAGTCAAATCCACTCAGTACAGCTTATAGAACGTACAGTCATTGATCACGAAGCACTTTAAATGCAACAGTAGATAAATGTATATATCAAGCAATGAAAAAAATTTATTTCTGCACGTCACTACAGAGAAATACCCCTAAGTCCGAAACATAAAATCACTCATAAATGACTATATATAACTCAAAACAATTTACCAATATCACCAACATAGTACTACAGAACACTTTTACTCATCATAATATACTTTTAACCACTATTTAACACTATTTATATATGAACCAAGAAAACAAACGTCCGCCATGTTCAAAGTCGAGTTGAGAAGTTTATATGAGTTTGAAAATTTTTAGCCAAACAGATGACTGATAAAACAGATGGCTTAAAAAATTGAAAACATCAATATGGGAATTATGGAAAAGTTTAGCTAATTGTTGAAACAGAATAAAAATTGTACGGATATATCCCCTAATACTATTTTAGCGCTTTCATTTTGGGATATGTTGATCCAATTGCACAGCGATTTCATTTTGGCATATATTGGGCGAATTGAATAATGTTTGTAAATTTGAAATCTGTTTACAAATGTGACCAGGATATTTTTTTATTCGTTAGAGCTGCCCGTGAAGATAATTTTGTATAGCAAGAACAAAGATTCTTATACATCTTTTGAGGAGAATTAAATTAAGTATTTCAATAGAATATTCTGAATAAGATCATTTAGAATACTATAGAAATTTGCAGATAATAGTGAATTTTAAGTTTTATTATATTATATATTCCGTACTGCTATTAAATAATAAAATTTCTAATAATGCAGGGCAAGTAAATGGTATTATTAAATAGAAAGTGCATATGTGTCGAGGTGTGAATTTCCATAGCCAAATGTCTCGAAAAATGGTTATATCTAGCAATAAAATGACTAATTTGGTAATCCTGTTGCACTGAAATTGTTTGGTGTTCAAACGATACTACGGAAATATAGCTAAATTTCGAGCACCGTGCTACTTATTGTTGCGAGGTAAATCACCTCACGTTCGATTTGAACGCTAAAAAAAATACTCAAAAATGTTCGTGGAACATTAAGATATTGCCGTGCAAGATCGCAAGTGGTTAAAAACTGAAAATTAAGAAGTAATTAATAAGATTTGAACTGAGGACACGGAATAGATTTAAAATAACAAAATAATAAGTTTATTTACAAAATTAACATTTAAAATAAAAAAAAAACATGAAGAAGTTTTGCTCAAAACACATGAGCTTGAAAGTTACTCCCTTAAAGTATGAAGACATAGCAAAGTATCAAAAAAACATCATAAAACCTCTTAAAATTAATTCTATTCGAAAAAAAAAACCAAATACATCATAAATCTTTAACGTGTCGAAGAAAACATTAATTTCCTTAAGAAGCAATAATTGAAAGAGAGGAGAAATTCAAGATCTGAGTAAATGCATGAAAGCCAATAGGCCTACCTTCGGCTCTGAGTCCGGCAAGGGCTCGGCTGCGATGACATCTTGGAGTTCGGAAGAAGCATCTTTTTGCTCCGTCAACTATTGAAACAAACTCACTCCACCAAAATTCACAAAAGCACTCCCGATTTCTTTTTTCTGACAAAAACTCTCTCCAAAAACTTGTAATTTGAAGTCTCCTCCCTCTCAAATATTATTTGCTGACAGGACTTAAGCCCCCCCCCCCCTAAATATTACTGGTGGACACTTAGCTTCCACTCTCAGTGGCCAGTCCATGACAGCAGGGCTTGCCCACTAGCCCCTGAATTATCGCTTGCAGGTGGCCAGGAGTCCCAGCTCCCGTGCGAACCTCTGGGCTTAATTGCGCCCCCAACGACCACTTTCCCCCCGTTCTGTCTTCCTCTTGTGTAAGACCACCCAGGCAGCTCCACTGACCCTCTCCTTTGCAGGTGGCTAGAGGGGGACCCTATACATATTTGTACCAGGGCTAGGGACCGTCCTTTACAGGTCGCCTTCTTCTCCAAAATTTCACGTCACATATTTTGGAAATCACCATGTGACATTTACTCCTTTTCCCTAATACTTTTTTTTTGTTTTTGCAAAGCCAAGGGTAAAGAAAAAAAAATTGTAACAGTGAAATACAACTTATACCATAAAAATCAAGTATCAAAAAATAAATATTATCCATACAATAAAAATCAAAGTAGTAATAATAATATTCTCAAAAATGAACTGCAATATCATGCAACAGGTTATACTACTTGCTATTGTAGAAAGTCAGAAGTTTTTTGTTCCAAGTCCATTCCGTTAAAAACAAACTAAGTTTTTCTTGTCAAATTTTTCATAGTCCACGTGTACCCTGTGGAGGATAAAGTTTATATTTTAAAACATGACACGTTGCTGTAACACAGATGGAAAGTTAGTTGCACTTCACCATATTATACAGTGTAAATGGTCCCAAGTATGGCCTAACGCCACTGCGTCGATGGGTTGCTATCGCCCCTCAGGATTTGGCATGGGGTGTCGCTTCTCGTAAGTCAGCTGTAGATGTGTCCCTACAATGTCTCTGTCCCGAAATATCGTGTGGTGTCCTGTACATCAAGTGTATCGTGTCTGGCACGCCACTGCGTCGGTGGGTTGCTATCGCCCCTCAGGATCTGGCATGGGATGTCGCTTCTCGTAAGTCAGCTGTAGATGTGTCGCTGCTCCTCGTTGTCCGTATCTTTCCAGACGTACTGCTGGAGATAAGTTTACACACAGGCCAAAGAACATACATACAGACACTCAAAAATTGAAATATCTCTCTCTCAGAAAAAATTACATTACCATTAAACGATTACAAAAATTCCTATCATGAAAAATTTATTTACACCTCGTCATAACCTTATTAAAAACATTGCTTACTTCCTTAACTATCCCCGAAATACTTTTTTTTTTATATCTATATACATTCTCTACAAAATCATCCTAATCTTTATTTTCATTCAACCCAAACGTAAAAATTTCCTTTCCTTTAGTTTTAATATTTGTATACCTTCTTTATCAAGTCCTCTTAATCTTTATCCCCTTTCAACCCAAACGTAAAATTTCCATTCCTTTAGATTTTATACTTATATTCATTTTCTACCAATTCATCCTAATCTTTATTTTCATTCAACCCAAACGTAAAAATTTCCTCTCCTTTAGTTTTAATATTTGTATACCTTTTCTACCAATTCATCTTAATCTTTATTTTCTTACAAACCAAACGTAAAAAATTTCTATTCTTAAAAAATTAATCTTCCCTCCGAATTGCCATGCCATGTATTATCAATTATTCATTTTCTGTACCTTATTACACCTATACAAAATTTTATCTAATATCCCCGTTAAAAAAACGAAAAGAGGAACAAAAAAAAATTTTTTTTTTTTTTTTTTTTTTCGAATTCCTATACACCCAAAATGAAATGTCATTCATCAAACCTTTTGCAGTATACCGAACGATTTATCAAAATTTCTTTAATCGGACACCTTTAATTTCTCTTTTTAATCCAAATTATGCCTTTCCAAACTCCCAAATCTGTAAATCCTCTCTTTTGTTAAAGCATACTCAAGCCTTCTGAGATCATAATTCTGTATATCTTTTTTAAACTTCCAAACTGCGCCCCTGCACCGGTCAGATAAAATGCTTCGAAATCCCCCGAATTATCACTGTTCCTCCGTAAAAGGAGAAAGGGAGGGAAGAAAAAAGAAAAAGTGTATGTCACGGAAAGAAAAAATAAAAAACAAAGAAGTCTCTCCTTTCTCAATCTTACCAAAAAACCGGGGTAGAAAAAGCGGGTCAACCCTTCAAACTTGCCCGAAGCAAGATGCACTTGTTAAGATTGCCGCACCCCTACAAGCTACCAGACTCGCTATCCCCATGAACTGTGGAACCATATACCTCCCACAACGAAAGAAAGAGACCGTACGTCAAACTGACCATTTCTTGACAAGTGAAAAGTGAAAGCCCCTTGCAATAAAAGAAAGTGTTTTCTTTCTTTCCCTCTGTGAGTGTTGCTGTGGCCATAAAATTTTATGTGTTTGACACACCCCATTTATTGGGTTACCCTTGTTTTCGTCCCTCTTGTCACTGGCTAACTGTGATGTAGTAAAGCTATGTGTTGTGCAAATTTTCCCCTTGTCTAAAAAAAGAATTCACTGTATTATCCTTAGGCTGTCCGCTGCTTAAGCACCCAAAAGCCGGTTGATCAGGCCCACTTTTAGATTTCAAACTGGCGTGTCCCCTATAGTCAATTACACTAAATTTTATTTATTTATTTATTTATTTTAAATTTACATTAGTTTCAAAAGAGAATTATCTTTTCTGTTTAGTAATTACCCAGTTTTTCAACATGTTACCCACTCTTATCTGCTGTACGATTTAAATTGGATTTTTTTTATCTTATTTCTATTTCTTATCCTTTCTATTACTAAAAATATTATCTCATTCTCATCCCACTCAATCTTTTCCCCTGTATTAAATCTAAGTGTTTGTTAATGTTGTATTACCCATGTTCCCTGTTGCCTGGTTCAAATCAACAAAAATGTTTATCTAAACTCTTTTTTTCTTTTCTTTTCTAAAACTTTTCTCCCTCACAACAAAAAAAAAATTCTCTGTGTATTTCTAACCTGACTGTTCCCTACTTTATAACTTCCCTATTAATTCGATTTCTCCACTATTCTCGAAAAATTAAATTCCATATTCCATCTGTAAACCCTCTTTTTCCTTTTTCCTCTTCTTTTTCGAATTTACCGATATTAAAGTCGTTCTCTAAATTTTTCCTCAAATTTGCATACCTATCTCTTCTCCCTTTAAACTAGCTCCTCATATTTCAACATACGCATATATTCTTTTATTAAACACTTTAAATTCAAATTCCATTTCTTCTCTAAATTGTTTTTCAGATTTGTATATCCATTTATCCTCAAGTATTTTCTACACATTATATACACGTACTCTCGTAAATTCACTAAATTTTTATTCATCAAATTTCAAGCATTTTTAGTTACAATTCATATTAAATATCTCAATCTTCCATTTAAACAATTCAAATATTCAAATATATTTACCACCTTTCCCTATTCAATCGATTCCAAAATCAAATTATGCTTACATTATTTCTCTAAATTCAATACAAATTTCAATTCATTTTTATACTTTATTCATTGCCGGATCACTTTTCCAAAGAATTAATTTTGATTTATTATTATCTTTACCTCTTTCTCATTTTAAAATTTTCCAAATACCAATCATCGGACAATATTAAGTTCCTAAAAATATTTGGTTTCGTGAAAAAATCTGAACCAAGCTTTCTATCATTCTGCTCTTTGATCTCTTCAATTTCATTTGTGTTACAAACTTGTATTTCATTTGCTACCTGTACATTTTGCCTAACATACTCTTTGTTTTGGTTCTCATCTATTTTTGAAAGTTTTTGAACATCTTTAACCTCACTATCATTTTGATTTTTCTCTCTACTTGTATTGCAATTTTCATTTTGAATATTTTTACTGGTATCATTTGAATTTTGCACATTTTGAAAGTTAACATTTTCAATATCATTGTCCATAACATCCATTATTTTACTCTCATTTGGAATTTGGATATCTTTTCCTACCTCGTGATTCTCATTTGTATTTCGAAAGCTCTGAAGATTGTATTTTTTATTCTGTTTTCCAATTTCTTGACAAATAACCTTTTTATTCTCATTTTGGACTTCTTGGAAAATAACATTTTGATTTCTATTAACTTTCATTATTTTGCTTTCATCTGATTTCCGAATACTTTCCTTACGGTGACTTTTATTTGTATTTTGAATATTTTCAAGATCAACCCTTTCTCTGACCAAAACATCCATTATTTTGTTTTCATTTGGAATTTTGATATTTTCATTGTCATAATTTGTACTTGTGTTTTGTGTATTTTTGAAATTAGCGCTCTCACCAACCAAAACGTCCGTTATTTTGTTTTCACTTAATTTCTGAGTTTCTTCTTTAATTTTTTTGAAAACCTCGTCTGCTAATACTGAAATTGAAGCGCCCGTGTCTAATAAAATGTCCCTTTCGTTCTCGTGGAATTTTGCTCGTACCGTCGGTAATTTAGTCATGTTCTCCTCTGTGATAAAAGCTATTAATTCAGCCTTATCTCTGTTTTTCTCTTTATCCATTTCTATTTTTGTTTCAGGTCTTCCCCTTACCTCGTTTTGTGTTGGACTTCGCGCACCGCTCCGTGTATTAATTTATCTATTACACTTTCCTGTATTATCCCTGAAATCATTTCCTGAATTATTTTCTCTAGGATTCCTTATTTCTCTTTCTAAATTATTTTCTTTAAAATTTCTCTCCTCCAACCTATTGTATTTTTTTCCAAAATTTTGTCTACCTCTCTGCGTACCCATTTCATCTTTAAATTCATTCCTAAAATCTTTTTCCTCCGGTTTATTGTAATTTTTGTCATCATTTTGTCTACTCCAATTCTGAAAATTCTCTTGCCCTCTCATGTTAAATTCGTTTCTGGGCCGCTCTCCGAAATTTCTATATCTGTCGTTGTATGGATTCCACTGATTCGATCTTCCGTTGTGCACATAATTAGCTTCCCCGTTAAACGATGCAAAATTCCTATTCTCCTGCCCATATCTGACTTGCCTCTCATTATTATTTTGACGTAAATACATTCTGCATTCCCTCATAAAATGTCCAGATCTGCCACAAAAATGACACAAAAAAGTGTTTTGTTTTTTCTCTACCTCTGCGTTTTCTCTGACTTTTAAGTTCTTAATCTCTTTAGTTATATTATCCATATAGTTTTATTAGTTATATTATCCATATAGTTAGTTATATATTTTATAGTTTCACCTTGGTTTTGTTTAATTGAAGAAAAAATTACTTGGTTAGCGGTGATGTGGGGTTTGTCTGTGAAGAAGTCTAAAAATCTGTGCTTGAAAGCTTCAAATGAGGTTTCACTCCTCAACTCCCGAGAACTCATATAAAATTTCCTGGCATTTTCCCGTAATCGCGATTTGATTATAACTAGTTTTTCTGCATCGTTCCAATTTCCCAGTTCTGATATAGCAGTGAAGTGTTCAAAAAACAATTTTGTCTCTTCCATGTCTTCCCCATTTAATTCCCCTAACAAATGTGTAATACCCGGAATTTTGCTGACGTGAGCTACTGAGGCATCGTTCCGTTCTTCTGCCATGACTGAAAAGCGAAAGAAAAAAAATTTCTGCGATTTCCTAACCAAACTTCTATATCCTAAGTGCAATTCCCCCTTCCTATTACCAAAATCCTATCACATATAATAAACACAAATTTTCATGCAACATATATACACTCCTAACATTAAAATTCTGGTACATAAAATTCTTTCACAATATAAAATACACTCCTAATATGCATACCAAATATTTCTAATTTCCTCAAATTCTCGTATTTTGTTCCCGTGTTTCCCTAAAATAATATATATATCCCCTTACCATGGCATAACAATTTGAAGCAAAGAATTGAAAAACATGATTTTTTTTTTTTTTTTACTTCCTTTACAATCCTCATTTCCGAAAAAAATATACTTTATTTAAAATTTTCCTAGCACACATAACGTAAAATTTAGCCTACCCACAAAAAAAAATTTCAGTAATTCTATTAATTATTTTTTATTTCGAATCCTGGTCATCGGAACCATTAATGTTGCGAGGTAAATCAGCTCACGTTCGATTTGAACGCTAAAAAAAATACTCAAAAATGTTCGTGGAACATTAAGATATTGCCGTGCAAGATCGCAAGTGGTTAAAAACTGAAAATTAAGAAGTAATTAATAAGATTTGAACTGAGGACACGGAATAGATTTAAAATAACAAAATAATAAGTTTATTTACAAAATTAACATTTAAAATAAAAAAAAAACATGAAGAAGTTTTGCTCAAAACACATGAGCTTGAAAGTTACTCCCTTAAAGTATGAAGACATAGCAAAGTATCAAAAAAACATCATAAAACCTCTTAAAATTAATTCTATTCGAAAAAAAACCCAAATACATCATAAATCTTTAACGTGTCGAAGAAAACATTAATTTCCTTAAGAAGCAATAATTGAAAGAGAGGAGAAATTCAAGATCTGAGTAAATGCATGAAAGCCAATAGGCCTACCTTCGGCTCTGAGTCCGGCAAGGGCTCGGCTGCGATGACATCTTGGAGTTCGGAAGAAGCATCTTTTTGCTCCGTCAACTATTGAAACAAACTCACTCCACCAAAATTCACAAAAGCACTCCCGATTTCTTTTTTCTGACAAAAACTCTCTCCAAAAACTTGTAATTTGAAGTCTCCTCCCTCTCAAATATTATTTGCTGACAGAACTTAAGCCCCCCTAAATATTACTGGTGGACACTTAGCTTCCACTCTCAGTGGCCAGTCCATGACAGCAGGGCTTGCCCACTAGCCCCTGAATTATCGCTTGCAGGTGGCCAGGAGTCCCAGCTCCCGTGCGAACCTCTGGGCTTAATTGCGCCCCCAACGACCGCTTTCCCCCCGTTCTGTCTTCCTCTTGTGTAAGACCACCCAGGCAGCTCCACTGACCCTCTCCTTTGCAGGTGGCCAGAGGGGGACCCTATACATACTTGTACCAGGGCCAGGGACCGTCCTTTGCAGGTCGCCTTCTTCTCCAAAATTTCACAATGTCACATATTTTGGAAATCACCATGTGACACTTATTAACTTGCTGCATCTACATTTGGAGCAGCGTCCTTGATTTGTGTTCGGACATTCAAAATTAATAAATTAAGTGAAATGTTGATTTATATTTACTTTTCTTCCAAAATATTTATGGTAGGTAAAACATCCTTTAAATTTTGGACACAAACTCAAAATTCTAAGTGGTTCTCTATGAATCATGAAAATTAATCAATGATTTTTAATCTAAGGCAGTTTAAATTGCCAATTTTAATATTTTGATTTCGATAAAAATGCAAATTTGATATTTTTTTGAAAATTCGGCACTCTTCACTTAATTCAGATGATCATCCCAAAATATATTCGTCGTTCACTGATGAACCTCGATCGACGTCTCTGCCTGGTATACACTTCCCATTAAAGAGAAAAAAGAAACAACGTATTTCCAAAAAGAAAGAAGTACTTTACAAATAATTAAAAAAAGTGTAATTTGCTAATACTAACACAGTATTCAAATATGACGCATGGAACAAGATCGTCTGAACCCTCTAAAAGGAACCAACTGCGGAATAATAACAAGTAATGTCCATATACAACCCTGTAATTAGACCCTGAACCCTGTTGAACCCTGCAATTACACCTTAATTACGGTAGTGAAGTGCAGTTCAGTAGTTGAATAGTACAGTTGATACAGTTTGTATAATAAATCGATTCATGTAAATTAAAAGTTAAGCGGACAAACACTTGAACATTCAATTTTGAGAATCTCATATTTCGCGTACAAGGGCGTTAATGTAAGTTCAATGATTTTGGTCGCATCTTAAAAATACGCAATCAACAACTTTTCTCAGTACAACATCTACTCCATAAAGATGGCAACTGTTGCTGTAAAATGCAGACGTTATCAATACTACCATTATTTCCGTGAATCCTTAAAAAATTTTAATTTAAATTTTTTATTTTAATGTAAAACTCTTACATAGAAACATCTGAAATTCACGTACAACAGAAATATTAGTGTCAAAATTTTTCAGCAAGTTTTGTGTTTAAATATTTTTAGATTGAATTATGGACAGAATCTCATTTATCGTAAAACGCCTGAAGATATACGTCATCTGAATGTTCCCTTCCGATTGGCTGGTTGTGAGAGGTATGCCCTCTCCCGTTATACCGTCTGAAATACGTTTCCTAGATGGTGTTTGTTATGAAACTTGACATAATGCAACATTCGAATTTCAGAGGTAAGACACTTTAAAATGAGCTAAGTTATTTTGAAATAGAATCAGTTTATTTGAATATGGATACAATTTAATTTATTTGAAATAGTCTTCGTTGTCAATAATATATTTCTCTTTTCATGCCAGATGAATATGTTCCACAGATTTTGTGAAATTAGAAATACATTATCTGTATAAGATATTTTTCGCAATTTGTATTCGCCAATTTCGCAATTTGTATCCAGAATTCATATATTGCCTTCCCTGCGTGTGTTACAGTTTAGTTGAACTGATTAAAATATTGAGATACACACAGGATAAAAATATTGAGGTATTCTCACAAATTTTTTTGATTTTACATTGTAATTCCTTTAAATTATTTCGATAATATTTAATTATGCGATTCAACGGCTTAATAATGACTATACTAATATTACAATCTAATTATAGTATTATCAATAGCAGTTTTGAAAGTTTACCAGAGATGGCAACACTGTGCTCTCCTTGATAATTTATTTGATTTCAAGTAATGGTTTGGAATGTATTATATAGGTTAAATTTAATTTTCAATGAGTAATTTTATTGGGAAATATAAAATACAATAATATGATCTGTTTCACCTTATATTGTATTTAAATTGCTTTTTATTAAAAATTAATATTAAAAATGACTCTTTCAATGTGTATTAAGGATATAGATAATTTTATAAATGGGTTTCAGGACTGTTAATTTTGCTAAATATGTATTTTGAGTTTTTTTAGAGTAGATCAAAACGAAATATTTCTATTTCTAATTTTAGTAGAATTTGAATTTGCATTTGAAATTTAATTTATATTAATAGTTTTGGGATACGAGAAGTTGTGTACATTTATTGGAAAATATTTAAGTAATATTTAAGTATTTAATTCATAATGTCTCTTAAATTTTATTTGAGATAAAGATTAATTTTAATTAAATTCCTATTAAGAATTTTAATCTAGGTTTATTATTTAAAACCGAGTTCAAGCCAACCATAGGCTTCACATCATAATATCAAATTACTTTACTAACTTGCTTGACGGCATATAAAATAAACTCATACTATATCTCTAATATGATGTAAGATTCAGGAGGATCTATAATCTTGCTGATGAAACATAAATACGTTTTTACATTTCATTTCATATATCCATAACATCTCTTCAAACATCATTAATCATTAAACGGACTTAAAATTCCCAAGTCCACTACATTTCCTAATTTTATTAAAGCAGAACAAAATAACTTGTGCTTATGCACCGCCATTTCCTAAAGGAGAAGGCACATTGCAACATTTGGGACATTTTGCGGCATTCTATGACATAACAGAACTTTAGCCGTCCAAAATATCAAAATAAATAAATTATATATTCTCGTAGGACATTCAAAGGGCTACAAATTACTACTTATAGTTCATGGTCAATATTTTCAGTTTTTGAGATATAGGCATTACAAATTTGAAAGAAGGAAAATTGTCAATCTTCTGTAACTTGATAAGACTATTTCTCGAGAAAAATAAGAGCTTTGTAAAACTAACTTATATATAGACTGTATTTCCGTACAGAATTTTTTGCTGCATATTATTTATTTTTATCTCTTATAGGTTCAAAGAGACTTTCCGTGGAGATAAGCAAAGTGAAGGAATAACTCACGCGGGCAAAGACTTTCTTAAGTTTAATATTGAAACTATTTTTATATACACATAATCTGTACCATATGTCTGACAAAACAAGTAAAGGCTGCTGATATTTTTACTTTCTCATATTTTGCAATATTATAGTACAGAGACAGTACTGCTTTCACAACAATTTTCGATTTCGAGATTTTAATGTCAATATATGTTGACCTCATGAACACGTGTTAACTATTTTGGGAGGGAAGTCTGCCTGTCTCTGTATCTGTTGTCAATTTTTCTCGTGCAAAATAGTTGTCACAAATATTAATGGATTTTCACAAAACTTTATAATCGACTTTCTTACCTGAATATGTAAAATTTTTGAAATTCGAAAGAAGACTTCAAAATTTTATATTTACATAACATTACAGCATAGAACAAAATTTTACATAATCATGCATGTAAGTGGTTATTTATGACTCACTGATCACTGAACTTAATAGTTTAAAGCCTTGTAGTGAAAACTAGAAGTGATATAATTACTTTGTTTGTGACATACAGAGGTAACTCCGCAACGACTCAATTTCAGTATAAGATACACCATCCATACATGTTACCAGTGGCGGATTTTGGCTTCTTGTTTGGGAGGGGGGGGGGCGATTTTGCAGATCGAAATGTTCTCGGAGGTTTGTTCACTTAGGATTTTCTTAACGGCTTCCTATATACGGATATTTGACATTTTTGAAATAACTAGAACAAATTCTGAAGTTTATAGTAAGTTCTTTGCAGCTTATAAAATACGGTCTATCATTTTTTTAAGACCAAAGCAAAACAATGAAGATTGGAAGAAAAAATAATTACGTGACTATATAAGGAAACAAACTTATTGTTGAAGTCGAAACAGGAAACAAAATTATATTCTGCATTAAGTTTACACAAAAGTATACACAAGTAAGAGATTTCCATGTGAGAAGATTAATACTGAATATTAACTAAATAAACACACATTTATATTCTATTCACTAAATATGTTTATCATACGATACAATACAAATAAATTTTGTTTTTCTTAGATTGTGGTAGAAAAGGAGGATGAACATGAGTAAATGCAGTTAATATAGGTATTAATAAGCACTGAACATTGATTTACATTTTCCCATTTTTTTACATTTTTAGCTGCACAGGAATCAATAAATTTTTACGCGAAAAACATCACATATAAACATCACGCAAAAACATTACGCAAAAACATCAAAAGAAAAGACCAATGGTTTGATCGAGTTTACTACCCCTGGCAAAAATTATGGAATCACTTCCATGTTATTTCAATGGGATACGAAGTTCAATGCTGTACAATTTTTGATGCCCTAAAAAACCCTTTTTGAGCGAAATTGATGAACTTTACAAACTTAACAAAATAAAAAATGTTTGAAAAATTTTGCACTTTTCATTATTTGATAATTCACAACCAAAAAATGGGAAAAGAGCTGTAGGCTGAAAGAAAAAACTCGTAAAAACTAATTTAGAATAATAAATTTGATCATATAAACATGAGGAGCTATATCTTAATGATTTTCCATGATCAAATTTATTATTCCAAATTTGTTTTTACGAGTTTTTCTTTCAACCTGTAGCTTTTTTCCCATTCTTTGATGGTGAATTATTAAATAATGAAAAGTGCAAAATTTTTCTAATATTTTTTGTTTTGTTAAGCATTTAAAGTTCTTCAAGTTCTTCAATTTATTCTGTGATACTTCTTCCTTAGCTCTGTCCAAGATGTGAGGAGTGACTAACTCTTCGTCCGTGTTGATTTTCGCTAAAAGAGTCGATGGTACTAAATCCTGTAAATATAAGACATCCAGACATCCAAGCGCAGACTTTTGACTTTCACTATGGGGGCGAGATTTCGTGGATAAACTAAAGGAGGGAGAGCAAGCCCAAAGTATCTCCCTAATGATATATATATTTTTTAATTTTATAATTTATTTGATAAAACGTAGACGTTCGTCAGGCGTTTGGGGGGGGGGAGGGGGGCGATCGCCTCGATCGCCTCTCCTGAAATCCGCCACTGCATGTTACTCACATCAATATTTTGACTAATATCAAATGACTGAATGCTTGAAATATGTTTAATCATAAATAAATAGACATCAGTGCTTAGGATTTGCTAGGAACTATCGAGAAAGAAGAAACTTTTTCTGTTAGAGGGAGTGTCGCTTGAAATAACATAGAGTATAAGTACCTTTCATGTATAAAAAAAGAGGAAATAACTTTAAAAACAATTGGGTCAAAATTTAAAAGAAACCGTATTGCAATCCGTCTAAAATTACGGTAGCAACAATAACACAAAATCTGATGATGATCAAATTCATTTATCTTTCTTTCATAATGCTGTGAATTTAATTGCACGAAATTATATGGGTACTATACCGAATTTGCAGTTTTAATTCAATTTTCTTTTTCATTTTTCATTTTCAAATGGCGGAGTTGCAGGATTGTCACAAACCAAAATATCTCTAGAACGCTTAATCTTAGAGTGATGGTGTTGATCTTATTATTTACTTTGTAAAATATTAAAATTTCTTTATAAAATAGTCTTTGTATAAAACAAGAGTTTAATTAATGCTTTTAAGCATATTTATCTTTTATTTTATATTTATTTGGTGTTTAATTTAGTTTTTAATAGCTTTCACTTTCTCATGCTATAGAATATGAAATAAAGAAATTATTGTTTTCACAAGAATTTTCGATTTCGAGATCTATATGCCAATCTATGTTTAGGATCTCCCAAATACGTTTCCACTATATTTAGAGTGATGGCCGTCTGTCTGTCTGTCTTTCATGGAACAGTTTAGGAAGAGCCAGGAATCAAACTGGGGTCGTCGAGTGCAATCCCGGTGCGATAATCATTGGTCTGTCCCGCCCTATGAAATCAGTTCTGTATTGTAATGTTTTGCAATGTCCTCCCCCACCCCCACTATATTGCATTATCCTTCTGAAATTAACATCAAGTGTGTAAATATGCCATCTCCGTCTGCGTGTCTTATTATCACACTCTATTCGCTCTTTCATGGTGTTGCATTTTCTGTGTCGGGTATAACATATATTGTCACAAGTATCGGGAACCTTTCTCTCCATTATGGACGGCTGATTCCCTGAAATTTTCAGTAACATACTTGCAAATCTTTTACAGTGTACAAAACATAACCCGAATTATACGTTTGGACCTAATATATCTTTTGTTCTAACCATTAGTACTTCATCAACTTTATCCAAATATGATCAAACTGCATTAAAAATAACAACGTATAAATTAATTTAAAATTAATAAAAAACAAAAACGTAAAGTAAAAGGAACCCGTTTCTGGAAGCTCTATGAGCTAGCTTCCTCACGTAAATTCAAATAATATTCGAACGAACTACTTTAAATATATTACCAAATAACATTAAAATATAATTAAAAATGAAGGAAATATCATGATTTCTGTAAATGGATTGATTGTGCTACAAATCATAATCCGAATTATACGTTCGGACCCGAATATATCTTTTGGTCTAACCATTAGTACTCCATCAACTATACCCAAATGTAATTAAAATATATTGAACATAACAATGAAAAAAATAATTCAAAATTAATAAAAAAAATAAAAGAAGGAAAACAGTTTTTGGAAACCATATGAGCTAACTTCATTATCTAAAATCAAATAACATTCAAAGGAACTGCTTTAAATCTATCACTGAATGACATTCGAATGTAACAAGAAATGAATGAACTTTAATGGTTTCAAAAAATGATTATCATGGTTGTGGAAAACAACTGAATTCACCCAAATCAAATAAATAACAACATATTATTTATGTTTTCACTTCATTTCTCAGTGGGCATTAATGCCTTATATGGAGTAATAAATCTTTATACAAACCTTTCAAAAGTATAACAACCTGGAAATACGTGCGAAGAAACACTTCTATGTATTAATAAATAATCTAGATAATCTAGCGGTTTTTCAAACAAATTTAAACTGCACTTACACGACTGCGGTAATCAATTTTTCTTCTGACAATATGGGAAGAAATCTATAGTTAGATGAAGTTGTCGAACTTTTACAGCTGCGTATTGAAATATTGGGAAATTGCAAACGTCTTGACAATCTTTATGAGAGAGGACACAACTGTGGGTTAAATTCAGCAAACTTGACTCAAAGTTTTTATAAGCACATGGTTTCGGAAAAATTACTGTCGCAGTTTTAAGTGTTGTTCATTTGATGAAACTTATTGTTTTCATTTGTTATATATGAAGTTGGAAAATAAGAGAATTTGGATGTTTTGTGTCATATTTTATTATATAATTTACAGGGTACACAGGAATGTCTATGTACCCAAATAACGTTGAAAGGAAAGGCCTATGAATGTAAACTTTTGGTCTATGTATAGCAAAATGACTATGCCCGATCGAATAAAAGTGATTGCATCGCTCCCTAGAGGAGAATTTAAAACGTTGGTTATAACAAACATAAGAACAAAGCGAGATTGACTAAACAATTCAATTACCTGATGTAGAACATTGTTGATGAATAGAAGTCGCCATTAAAACTGTTACAAAAAGCATTTATTTCACACAATACGACTATTGGCGAATGGCTCTGCCTGTCCTTGCTTATAAAATTTACTCAATTTTAGAGAGATAGAAGAACCAAGACCGCGTCTCGTTATCGTATTTTGAATTGCATTAATTTATTTTATGCATATATTTTTCATTTATTTTGTGTTTATTTTTTTATTTATTTTATGCACTTATTTTATTCATTTACTTTTATTTTATTAATTATTTTATTTATTTATACATTTATTTTTATTTGCATCATTATTGACGATTGGGATTAGTCTATTTGCAGGCTCACATTATGATTGGACTATGTTCGAAATGAGGAAACAATCAGAAGGGCGTGAAAACAGACAGACAGATAGGGCTAAATTTGAAGACACAAGAAGGAACCTAGATTCTAGGATCCATCAAAATGTAGGTTCTTTTAGGACCTGGAAGGACATAAGTGTTAAGTGAAACTATACAAAAGCTATCCATCAAAATTTCCTGAAAGAATGCTTGATGGATAGAAAAACAGATGGATTTTCAATTTTATTTATAGACTTATTTTATACAAAATCTTATAAAAATCTTATAGACCTTCATAGTGACAGAATATATAAAATATATAAACAGTTTGTTAACTAATCACAAAAGCCAACAAACTGTAAGTCAAATTAAAAATATTTTTAATAATTAAATATTTTTATTTTTAATTTTATATTCAAATTTACTTTTTACTGATGTGGATTTTTAATGACAGAAGGACTAATTTTTAATGAGGTTGAGTTATAAAAATGCTTTAATGTGCATTTTCTCTTCTCCAAATCTTCGAAATTTGTTAATCAGTAAGAAAAGCCATATGTAGGACGCATTAATTTGTACACATTTTGTATTATGCTTTTCGTATAAAAATAATTCATAACCAGGAATCTTACATAATCGAATCGAAATAGGAAAATAAAATGCCTTTCAATATCTACCAATAATTTATTTGGAAACTTTATTTTTGAAAAAAAGAAATAGCATCCTCAAAAATAAGAGAAGGGATTTACATATAGAGTGAAAGCTATCGTATTCATATATTGGGAATGAAAATGCTGGCTTTTGTGACAGCTTACATTATTGGATATTTCTCCAACGACGTTTTGATGTTTGTCTATTTGAAAGTAGCAACACCCCAGCGAAATTCAAGCGACGGTGAGACGTTTAAATTAAAATATCTATGGAGTTAAGAAAAAGTGGAAAAATACGAAGAAATCTCTCGTACATTGAAATTATTTTACTGTGAAAAGGTAATTAAAACTATTTACATGAGTTTGTATTGTTTCTGAAAAGTATTTGAAAGAATAGATTGAATTTATTTCAATGAAAATGTAGCAGTGGTTAAGAAAAATAAATAAAATCTCTTCTAATATAATGTTATAGTAAATCCAATGGGAGCAGTGATTTGTGGATAAAAATGGGTTTGTGGATAAAAATTGAAACAATTTTGTGGATTTTGTGCTGCACATAATTACAAAAGTGAAAATTCTAACTGCATTTGCTAGTTAAAATATCTCTTGAAATACTCGATCTGTAGCCGAAGCTTTTTTGATGCAGTGATATTAGAGAATGCTTCGATATAAGTTTTATCATGTTGTACTCTAAATGAGACATGACCAGAAAACTATCAGTATCTCTGATCTAAACTCACATTTCATTCAAGAATTTTCACGCCAATTCGATGGGTCACAAAAGAATACATATTGTTTTTATCAAAACGAACCCTAGGGATACTAAGAATCTTCAAATTTAGTAACACATAGCTCTGGGCGGAGATTTAAAGTCCCTTTATAAATCGCGCAAATGCTTTAAAAACTTTGTGGTGAAATCTAAAAATATACTGAAAATGTGAAAATAGGATTTACATATAGAATGCTGCGAAAAGTTTGAATATTTTGAAACCTGAAGTATTCCAGTCTCTTTTTATTTTATAAACACTTTAATAGAATATGAATATTTTATGAATTATTTGTAAACATTTCTCATGCAAATAAAATGCAGGCATTGTACAATTATATTATATATATATATATATAATTTTTGCCACATCATGATGGATCACGCGATTGAGCTAAAACTTATAGCAAATTCAAATTAGGGTGTGCTTTGCAAATGATTAGAATTTCAGAGTCACTGCGCATACGTGGGCTGAGCAGCTGATGTTTTAACCGTATAAATAGAGAGCTGTATGTAGCAGGACATTGAAAATAGTCTATGGTTGTCTGCCAGCGGTAAACCTTTCATGAGATGTTACTATGTCTCTACGATGACAGACGGCTGCCATATGAGCAAGTTACATGTCGAATGATCGGTCTTCGAGAAGAGTTTTTTACTTACCGTGCAATAGCAGCTTGTATGGAGCGCAATGCCACGGCAGTGATGCGAGTGGGAAGCAGTGTACTAAAGAGAACCGGACAAGTTACAAATCCGGCAGTGGACGACGAAACGTTACGTCAACATGGGATGATAGACACCTCATCCGCATGGCAGTGGTGGACCCATCTCGACAGTTGGCAGAACGTTAGAGGTGTAAAAAAGTAAGTTTTAGCCATAGCTACATCCTTGATCATATGTGACTAAAATAAAATCGTTTGGCGCCCATAAAATAAATTTGATATGAATGCTTATTATTTAGTACAGGGTGATGTTGAATATATTACTTTTCTTATATACATAGTATAATATATAAGGAAAATATTGTAAATTGGTTGAAAAGTCGAATTCGAGTTTTCGACGGGAGAGCACGTTTCAAGCGTCCCTGAATCAGGCGTTTTCGAGGTGATGTCTGTCTGTGTCACCATCAGTGAATACTGGAAGTCTGTTGTAACACACAATCGAATGTTCAGAACCCTCCTAAATTTTAAAATAGAATTTTGAAAGAATTATCAAAAAATTAAAACATTCAATAAAGTTACGTGAATAATCATTTCTTATGCAATTTGTCATTAGAAAACGATTGGCTTAAACTTTAGAACGCTAGCATGAATCGTTCTCGAAGTATTGCACATTTTTCAAATAAATTTATCAAAAAATCATATAAAATTCATAAAAAATATTATTTATCATGAAATCTGTTAACTTTTCATATGTAATATGCGATACATTTATTATCATCATTCTCGTACAGAATTCTAGCTCGTTCCATTCCACTTTGGGTAATAGCATTCTAATTTGACGCCATTAGTCTTTTATCAACTATAAGAACAACCTATTTCTGCATCCACAATGTTGGCAAAACTTTGACGACGCATTTCTCGAAATATCGCCAACTTGGTGAAATTTTTAAATGTTGCCAAATTGACGAAAATATCACCAAATTGATAAAAATGACGCTAAATAAATGAAAATGAAGACTGATGAAATTTCAATATCTTGCAAAAAATATAAGAATCTACTATAAGAGAAGATACTTTGGGTAATAGTTTTGTATTTGGACGCCATTAATCGTTTATCTACTATAAGAATAACCTATTGTTCTGACCATAACGCTTGACGAAATTTTGGCGTCGAATTTGGCGGAATATTGCCAACATGGCGAGTTTTTAAATGTCACCAAATTGATGAAATGGTGCCATATCGATAAAAATGTCTCCAAATTAATGAAACATGTAGCCAAATAGATAAGAATGGCGGTAAATCGATGAAAATGACAACTAATTGATGAAAATTCAATAGTTTGGTAAGAACATATGAATAACCAATTTCTCCGTCTGAAACGCTTGGCGGAATTCTGCCGACGAATTTTGGTGGCATATCGCCAAATAGGCGACTTTTTTCAAATATTGCCAAATTAGTGAAACTATTGCCAAATTGATAAAAATATTGTCGAATTGATTAAATTGTCGACAAATTTGCGAAACTGTGCCAACTTAATAAACATGTTATCAAATTGATAAAAATGTCGCAAAATTGATAAAAATGACGCCAAATGGGAAGCAATGTTTTACAATTTTTTAATTCTGTCATATGATGGGCATATCTTTTATTATATAAGAAATGCTCTTCTAAATATCGCCAACTCGGCGATATTAATTCCTCATTGACGAAAATATCGTCAAAATTGAAAAATGACGCGAAGTAAATGAAAATGATGCCTAATTGATAGATTTATTAAAATTTTTAAATATATGGATTATGTTGCTTATTGAGGTGGTGTCAATATTGATAATTGTTAATTTAGAGCTGCTTAAAATATAAGTTAATTGGATACGGAATAGTTCTGCATGTTGTCATCCGGAAAAGCACCACATGTACAATTTAACGTTACAAACACTGTGCGTGCATTTTTTCATCACTTTTTCACCGTTAAAGAAGTAAATTCATTGCATTATATAAGGAAAGTCATGTGCTGCCGACATCAGATTTTTTTTAAGTGGAATTGGTTTAAGCAATTGTCAGCATATTTATATATACTCGTATATATATAATTACTTTCGTTATATACATAGTATAATGTATAAGGAAAGTATTATGACGGGGTCGAAAATTCGAATTCGAGTTTTCGAAGGAATAGCACGTTCCAAGCATCCCTGAACACGAATCAAACGTGTTTGAGATGATGTCTGTGTGTGTTTGTGTGTGTCAGTGAGTCTGTGGAGACCATATCTGGTGAACAAATTGAGCAATTCGATCGAAATTTGGTACAAAAATTACAATCCGTGAATACTGGAATCCTGTTGTTTTTAAACGCAATCAAATGTTCAGAACTCCACTGAATTTTCGAGTGAACTTTTGAAAAAATCATCAAAAAATCAAAACCTTTAATAAAGTTACGCAACTAGTTATTTCTTATGTAATTTTTCATTAGGAAATGATTATCATAAACTTGAGAACGCTAGCACGAACCATTCTCGAGATATTGCATATTTTTCAAATAAATATATCAAATAAAAGAAAGTAAAAGAAAAAAATATTAACTAATGTGAAATATGTTCACTCTTCATATGTTATATCATACGATAAATTTGGTGACATCATTCTCGTGGATCTGGCTAGTTCCATTCATGAGAAAAGGTGCTTTGGGAAATACTTTTGTAGTTAGACTCCAATAATCATTTATATGCTATAAAAATAACGTATTTCTCCGTTCCTAACGATTGTAGAAATTTTGGCGACAAATTTGCCGGAATGTCGCCAACTTGGCGACTTTTTAAATATTACCAAATTAACGAACATGTCGCCAAATTGATGAAACTGACTTTAAATCAATGAAATGACGACTAATTGATGACAGTTCAATATCTTGGAAAGAATATTATAAGAATAATCCATTTCTATGTCTGTCCGTTCGTAACGCTTGGCGATAAATTTAGCGGTACGTTGTCAACTGGGCGACTATTTTAAATGTTGCCATAATAACAAAAATGTCGCCACATTGATAAAAATGACGCCAAAAGAGAAGAAATGTTTCGCAAATTCTGATTTCCGTCGTATGACGGGCATACATTCTGGTATATAAGAAATGCTCTTCTCTCCACTTGTCAGAAACACTCAATGATATATTTGGAAAACTTGGCGAACAATCTAGCAATTATTACCAACTTGGTAAAGTTGGCTAAGTATTACCAACTTGGCGATATTTCGCCCTAGATTGACGAACATTTCTTCAAAATTGCGAAAATGATGCTAAATTTATGAAAATATTTGATGCATTAATTATTAAAATATTTTAGTACAAGGACTATATTCGCTTATTGAGGATGCTGTGGATATTGATAATTGTTAATAGTTGTGTGAAATATAAGCATTTTGGGTACGTTGAAACAGTACTACATGTTGTTATCCGGAAAATTGCCAAATGTACAATTCAATGTTAAAAAGTACGCAGTACCGTGAATCTTATGGATTATTTTTTAACTGTGAAAGGAGCAAATTCATTGCATTATATAAGGAAAGTCATGTGTGGTCCACATAATATTTTTTTAATTATATATGCTGCCGGATTTTTAAATCAAAATTGTCAAATAAATTTAAGTGAATTGAATGTAATCATTCTTATATATATCATTTCTATTTTATCCCATCTATAGTTTTTTAAAATTCTGTTAATGTCCAAATACGACTGAGCAGAAGACGATTTTATGAACGTAGCAGGATATTATCTTTGTCACATATATGACCATGAATAATGCTGTGATAGCTAAAAATTATTTTTCACTTTTTAGTGCATTTTACTAAAGCCGTGTAACTTAAAATGTTAATTTATTTATTTTTATTTTATACTTTTTAGATTTTGCGATTTTGTAATCAATTTTTCCAGATATCAAATTAAACCTTTTTTATGATAAATATAGATATACCTTTTTATGATTTTCATGATAAATACATATATATATAAACATCAATTTATAACTTGGCATGAGCAATATAGTTAGTTAAAAGTTTTGTAATTTATATATAGATAAAAGCGAAGCTGTATATTGGACTATTTTTAACTATCTTACAATAATGGCATTAGAAGCGAAACGGGATACTAGACGCTTTCTTCACTATCTTACAACAATAGGATTGGGGGGGGGGCATTCCTGGTATGAATTCAGACGGAGGTGGGTCAACTGAAATTACAAGAAATATTGTACTGTCATCACATATGCGTATTTGTTTTAAGGTCGAAAGCTTAAAGGGTATATAAAATCAATACCAAAATTACATATTGGTTTTAGTATTGAGTTCGAAAGATACTGTTACTCGTATCCCATCAACAACCTATTTGAATGGCAATGAGTATACCCTCTGTGGAAAGTTTTGAAGAATAAACATAACTTCTGAAATTTTTATACAATCTACAAAATGCGAAAAGTTCCTAAAATTCGCCAAGTTGGAGATATTTTGTCAAATTCATGACAAGCGTCACTAAAGATGTCGCAAAGATCAAAAGTGATCTAGACCTTCAAATTATGACAATAGTTTCCTGTTAGGTATTCGTAACAATACGGTGATACTCGTCATACTTTTCCGTGATTTACTCCGTACTCCGCGTTCTAAGATGTTTTTCATCAAAAATTACGTTTTCTTTTTTTTACCACCAAATGTCTCGTAAAGATATTATTCAGACACCATTCAATTTTTAATGTCAGACGTACCTTTGGTAAACTTTATATGTGATGCTTAAATTTTGCTATGAAAGTGCCACCAATTCTTACTGAACGACTCTAACTCACCGTACTTAACATAGCAAACCATTCGTTCTAGAACACTTGCACTAATGCTGACTTCCACAGTATTACCAACCTGAAAGATTACAATACATTGGTGAAGTTGATGAAGCAGATGTCCTTAGATGTGACGTAATCAATCATTAAAACATTGCATGGGTTAAAATTTTCATAAATTCGAATGTGTTCGTAAGTATGTAAAGACGCAAAATTTCATGGTGTCCCAAACAGGGTGTCCCAAAAAGGACTCAACTTTAAAAATGAATATCTCGGAAACGATTACAGGTGAAAGGATTACAGGTCAAATGACGATTACAGGTCAAACAGCCAGAAAATTTACATACTGTGCTTTAAAAAAATATTAGAAATTTTTTCCAACAGATGGCGCTGATAGGCATATTTACTCAAGTGAACAGATATTGAATTTTTTTCCGATATATATATATATATATATATATATATATATATATATATATATATATATATATATATATATATATATATATATATATATATATATATATATATATATATATATATATATAAAAATTGAAGGATTTTAATCGAAAATTATGCATAAACTACTGTATGTACAAAAAAACCCATCTCTAGCATATCTGTTACAAATGAGTAACTATAAGCCAAGTCTAAGGATAAAGATAGAAGGTTACATATCACTACATTGGAAAGGGGGATGAGAAGAATATTAGGATTCAAAAATCACAATTAAAAGTATATAAAAGTAAATAAAAATAAAACTCTGCAAATATATATATATATATATATATATATATATATATATATATGGTGTGTGTGTGAGCGTTCACGATGTATGGTGCTTAGCAGTCGAAAACAGTAATATGTGACCGCGATTGATACGTGTGATAAATGTGCAAAGCTTCTGACTTCGAGGTCATTGGGCCCTTCAATGGGGTCTGAAAAGACAAAAACACGTTAGACATTTAAGATAGTGATGTTCGCTACAAACTTTACTTTGAAATATGTGTGTTTATGAACATGAGTTCCAAACAAATTCGTCAAACTTTTAGCAAAAGGCTATTTGAGAAATACGTAAAAATATGTAATTGTAGTTTAAATGGTATTTGTCCTGACACTCTGAGATGAAAATTACTTCCATGTCTATATTTCCTTCTGTAGACCATTGTGATGCTTCCTTAATGGGCGAAAGAGAAATGCTCTTAGAAAACAGACAAGGAAACAATATGATGGTAATTATAATTTTTCTTTTTTTACTGCTGTTTCGAATGGAATATTCCCTATTAAATGGTATGGCCTTGTGAGGATATAATTGGCAAAACGCATTTACAGCTATACTAGCCAAACAATCAACGGTCTCATAATAAGCTATCCCCGAATAACGTGAATTCTTTAATAATTCGATTTTTCCAGAGGTCCTTTTCAAACTGCTCACTCATGCACCAAATTTCAAATATCTGTCTTACTTCAGACTGGTCATTTCTCATTTAATCAGCCAATTAAACAACGTGCAGTATCCCTAAATTAGCAAATATTAGAAAGCTGAAATTATACACTTTATTCCTATCTAACGATCTATCCCTGCACCAATTTTAAAGTCTCTATCTCAAAGTCCGTTTTACTATCATTTCACATTTCAAATGTTTTGGTGAAAAGCACCCATTAAATGAACATTTTTGAAAAATGCGGTTCTTTCCTGAGATTTTATCGGTTGATTGACCCGTGCATCAAATTTCAAGTCTTTATCTTTCACTTCATATTTCGAACATTTTGCTTTAATCTTACGATTAATCCGTGTATTAAATTTCAAGTTTACATACCATTTAAAATACAATGTTTCGCATTCACTCCGCAAACAGAACATTATGGTGTGCGACACCTCTAAAGAAGTAAATATTGGAAAACTGATATTATACTCTTCTTCCTTTCGAAATCTCTACCCTCACATCCAATATTTAATCTATATCTGATCGTGAAGTATATTTTTGCATCATTTCACTTTTCGAACGTGGTGTGGAGTAACCTTTACTACACATTTTTAAAATATTTTATTTTATCTTTGGATTTTATTGAATAATTGACTTGTGTAAAATTTCAAGTTGTCTCCATCTCACTTAAAAGAAAGCGTTTATTATTTATTCTGGAAATCCAACATTTTGGTCCGTGGAAAACACGGAAGTAGCAAGTATGGCAAAAACTAAAATTGCGCACTTTCTTTCTTTCGAACTATCTACCCATGCCCCAAATTTGAAGTCTCTATCTCATCAAGAAGTATGCTTTTCTAAGGATTCATATTTCAAATGCTTTGATATAGAGCACCCCTCTCCCTCCCCTAGAGAACATTTTTGAAAAATTTGATTTTTCCAGAGTGTTTTATTGAACGATTGATCCGTGTACCAAATTGCGAGACTATATCTTATTTAAAACGGCGTTCTTCATTTATTCGACACATCGAACATTTTAACGAGTGGCACATCTAAAGTATCAAATCATAGTAATCTGAAATTGTACACTTTCTTCTTTTAAAACTACCATTATATCAAACAGAATGTCTCTACCTAATCGCGAAGTACGTTTCCTATCATTTCACCTTTCGCACGTTTTTGTGTGAAGCACCCACCCCCTTAAATTAAATTTTTAAAAAACTCTATTCTTCTTGCCTTTTCTATTAAATTATTGGCTCGTGTACCAAATTTGAAGCCAATTGTCATGCCTTGGAGAAAGTGTTTGTTTTCCAATTCGGTATTTTAAATTTCGAATGTATTTTTCAAAATCTTTTCTTCAAAATTCTGCATCGCCAAGCATGTGATTGCCTGTCCATACTGCAATGAATTCATTTCCATAATGATGGTTCGTAATTTTGTATGAACAAGTTGCAAATATAGAGCTTATATAGAATTATTAACTGAGGGAAATTAGTATGAGAGAAAATGTCATACAGAACTTGAAGTTTAGTTAAAAATGGAACGCATTACCCGATTTTGATCAGGCTCTCCGTTACGTAAATAATACAGATAAAATCACTTAATTTCCGAAATGCCCACTTATAACAATCATAATAATAATAATAATAATAATAATAATAATAAACCATAATAATGCCCCGCGCTTCGTTTTTTCTATATGTAAAGAACATTGTACAACGCAATATAACAAATGGATAAAATATGTCACTTGAAAATTCCCTACGTCTTGTTTTAAGGAGTACTTTTTAGATTTTGAGGCTTAAAAGATAATATTAAACATTATAGGAACTGCCATTCCTGTCGAAGGGCAATTTCTACTCTCGGGGAGTAGTTGGAGGGGGGTGCTTCCCGAGGTCATCCAAAAGATTTTCGACGAAATTGAGGTCCGGAGAAAACGCTGACCGCTGCATATTGGCAATACTTCGAACTCAAGGTACACGTCCACCAGCCCTGTTCTGTGTGGACGAGCGTTAAAAATCGGGACCCATTGCTTCAGCATAGAGGCTCACGAAGAGTTAAAGGTCTTGAACTGGATGCTTTACCGCCGTCAGAGTAATTCTTGTAAACACGTACAGGTCGATACGATATCTAAAAAATCATGACGATATCATACCACTAAAACGACTAAAGGCGTTGTGTTCAACAATGTTATTGGAATGGCTGCATGTTCTTCATCATGTCCAGACTCTTGTGCGTTTATTGGCTGAATCTAGGTAAATCGTGATTCATCCGTGAAGAGTACATTTAACCATTGGTTTGTACAAGTCGCATGCTGACGATACCACTTTAAACGTGCTCCTCTGACTTTAGCGCTAAATTAGACAGATACTCTTAGTATACTAGGATATATAGTTCTTTGACATGTAGTTTTCTCCACAAAGTTGTTGGTTATCAACTTTTCTGTTGGTGTGGTATCTATTGATAGGGGAGCTGGGGCAGTCGTACAATTATTGCGTTTAGACAGTAATGCGATGTACTAACAAATAGAGGATGCCGTAGCACTAGAAAGACCTGGAACGAGTCCCCGGATAATTGCTCCACTTGTTTGGAATTGTTTCCATGAACGAGAAAGGACAGAATGGTCCACCGAAAAGAAACTGGTGACTTCTTTAATGGATTGTGCTGCTTCAAGCCTCCCAACAATACGCCAGCGTTGATAATCATCCAAATGTATCCTTTGTATCATAAAAAAAGTAACCTAATGGAAAATCAACCTTAATACTCATCGAAAAATATTCTATGAGCATTGAAACTCTCAGTCGTAAACGAGTCGTTTTCACACCACGCCTAATGTTCATATTGTTCAAGGAGAAAATCAACATTGGACACACCATTTGATATCGGCATAATCCCATCAACGAGGGACGAAGTTCAAGGTGCAAATTGCCATTGGACACATCATTTGATATTTACATAATCCCATCAACAAGGGACAAAATTCAAGGGGCAAATCGCTATTGGATACATCATTTAATATCTGCATAAGCCCATCAACGAGGGACAATGTTAAAGGGACAAATCGCCATTAGACACACTATTTGATATCGGCATAAGCCCATCAACGAGGGACAATGTTAAAGGGACAAATCACCATTGGACACACTATTTGATATCGGCATAATCCCATCAACGAAGAACGAAGTTCAAGGGGCAAATTTCCATTTGGCACATCATTTGATATCTACATAATCTCATCAACAAGGGACAATGTTAAATGGGAAAATCGCCATTGGACACACAATTTGATATCTGCATAATCTCATCAACAAAGGACAAAGTTCAAGGAGCAAATCGCCATTGGACACATCATTTGATATTTGCATAACCACATCAACGACAACAGTAATCTTTACCCAATAAAATCCACGGATATGTTTGCTATTTCAGAAATTGCATTCCGAGCTAAACCTTTGGAAGTTAGAGTAGATGAAGCATAACTATGTTTAAAATAAAACTCTATTTCACTATAACTGTTGTGTTTCTTTTTGCCCACCCTTTAAAAATATAAACCAATCAATTGTTTTATATAAGAATTAAAAAAAATAAAAAATATATTCAAACGCAAATGCTTTAAAATGTATTTTCCAATACCTTCTGTACGTTACAAATATTTAAATGGAACAAAAAGTGAAGATTTCCCCTTTAATGCAATATTTGGAACTTGTCTTATTAATGAGAAATTATGTTATCTGCAAAGGAAAACTATCAGAGAATTCAGTATTCTAACACAATTTGCGTCATCATAAATACGCATTCATTGCCACGAAGCTAGGGCAAACATTAAGACAAAGAAAGTCTCAATTAATCAGTTATTTCCATTTAAATTTCCGACTTTGTATGAAAACTAGCTCTTCATTTGAAACATCAAAGCTCTATGATTGGTTGTCCCATGTTTAAATTATTCACCGTAAAAGACGTTTATAGTAAATTTAATATAAAAAGAACATTGTGGCAGAGAATAATTTATTGAGGGGAAAATAAATTTTCTGTAACTGATGTCATTTTAAATGAATGACCATGCGATTTTTACTTTCCCTACATACATCGTATAATGTGTGTAAGGAAAGTATTGTGACAGGAAAAGTAGGGAAAGTATTGTGACAGGAAAAGTAGGGAAGTATTGTGACAGGAAAGGTAGGGAAATTATTGTGACAGGAAAAGTAGAGAAAGTGTTCTGACTAGGTCGAATCTTGACTGAAGAGCCCGTTTCTAGCATACCTGATCACGAATCAAACGCTTTGAAGTTGATGTCTGTGTGTTTGTGTGTCTAGAAAACCCAGGCCGACCGACTCACCCGAGGGTTTGAGCAGCAATTTGAGTGGCCGGGTATGTATGTGTGTGTGTGTAGTTCCATGATCCTGTGGACGTGATATCTCATGAACGAATGGAGGTTAACGGTTTTAAACTGTATTTTGTACTATTATTACGACCCGTGAATACTGTAATCTTATTGATTTAAAATGCGATCGAACTTTTGGAAGATCACTAAATTTTCGAATGAATTTCTGAAAAAGTCATGAAGAAAATAAAGCTGCTTCATAAAGGGGCCCCGTAATGTACCTATCGAAGATAATTTTTAAAAAAATCAAAAAATTCGAATTAGTCTAAAAGTTACGAACTGTACAAATCGAATATCATTATTTTTCACCATTTTATTAGATTAAATCTATTCATCCATTGCCGCCACAGACGTTGAGAGCCGATGTTGCGATTTATTTCATCTCGACCAAAAAAAACAACATCTGCTTTGAAACTGACTACATTTCATTTATGGATTTTCTAAGCTTTCGAATTTAAAACATTACGCCCTAATTTTCATTTTAATATAGTGTTATATTGTCATTGTTCTAAAGTTTGACTTAAATTGGAAGAAAATTCGATGAAATAGCAATAATTTTGAATGTTTCTTTGGGGGAAAAGTAACTTTTTCTTGTTTGCTATTTCATGTATTTTCACTGTGTTGTTCTACCCGCGATCGATTATCGAGGACTTATTTAGGACGAATCATTATTTAGGGCATATCAAAAGAACCTATTTCAGGCGTTTAAGGCCGGCATTATGCGAGTATATTCGGCAAGTTTGCGCAAGGCAAAAAACGGATCGCGGAAATTAATTTAGTTCAATTGGAAATTCGATTTGAAAATTGAGTGGTGTTATCTGTATCTGTATTATTTAACTAGCGAAGGCTTCTTTAGGATCAGGGCAACGTCGAGTAATTCTTTCTAGTTGAGAACAGAATCAAAAGAACCCTATACGATAAAACAAATTTTCCAGAGAATAAATTCAATAATGTACATGACTCCTTAAAAACATTGCGTTCAGTGTAGAATAGATGTTTCCTGTCGACCAAATCTATTTTCGTGCGGAAATGCAATATTCAACTTGTAATGAAAACGAAAAACAGTTTATCAAAGTGGCATCTGATTTGAGTGACGAACGTTGTCTTCTATTAAGCATTCTCTCGGCAAAATGTAGAAGAAAAAACAAGTTTCCTATATGTATACTTCATGCTACTTATAGAATAACGCTTCAAAAGAATCGAGTGTTGTGTTTGTGCATTTATGTATTCTTGTTCAAGGTTTCGCCTTTACACTTTCATAACAGTAATCCATGGAAGTCCGACGGTGTATTTCTTTTTACTTTATATACATAGAATACTGTATAGGGAAAATAATGTGACGGGATCAAAAATTCGATTCGAATTTTCCACTGAAGTGTTCGTTGTAAGCATCTCTGAACTGGATACAATGTTTTTGAGGTGATCTCTCTCTCTCTCTGTGTATATATATATATATATACAGGGTGTCCCAAAAACATTGACCTCGGCTTTTATTCCTTAAATATTAATCTTGGACATATATAATAAATTACAGAGCTGCGTAAAGTTAAAAGGTACAGAATTTTGTGAAATTGATGTCGATCTGCCGACTGAATTTTATGAAATTGATAAAAATTTTCAGGGGATTGAATTTTAAGAAATACAAAATTTAAATTTTTATACGGCCTCTGTACAAAAACATTTTCAATGAGTAAAATGTGCCCCATACACTAATAAGGTGATGAACAAAATTTCAGCATTTTATCATAAAGTCCCATAGATCTGTTTAAACAAATTTGGTGAGGGATTAATCAAAAATTAAAATGTAAATGCTTACAGCAAGAGTGCAAATGACGCAACGCAGAAATGCATCATAGTCAAATAATATCTGCCTGTAATCTTTAATGGATCTTTGGCATGGATGGAAAACATTTTGAACAAGCTTTGTAATCTTTGTGTAAAGTTATTATTTTTACAGAGTGTAGATACTTTTGTACCAATAAATAGCAAAATATTACTTATTTATGTAATCATTGTTTTCTTTCGTAATGTGTTGAAGGCCCAGACCACACGACCAACCCTAAGGGTAATGGTAGCTTAGTGTGTGTCCATTCCCCTCCGAGCCGCCGTACTGGTAGGACCTGTTTCTCCACTGCTCTGCGCTCCGACACGGAAATGCTGCCTTCTCCCCCTGCTGCCGCAGGGACCCCGCCTTCTGCCGGCTCCGACAAGCCTGTTCCTTTAGTACACCACGAGGTCAGCGAACCAAGTGGAACCTATGGATCGACTGATATGGACATTTCAAGCCCTATGGACCCAATTTCCTCACAACCAAGTGACCCCTCTCTTGCAAGTGAAACGCTTTTTGCCGGTATTAAGAACATCAAATATCTATTGAAGAAAATTACCAGCGATGATGGACGTAAAGACGCTCTGGATACCCTCAGCCACATGGAGAGTTTCCTCAACGGCCTTATCTCCGAACACAACATACCGAGATATGGTAAGCCCTGTCGGAGGCCCCCCTCCGACAGTTATTCTCTTGCTCCTCCTCCCTTGACTACTACTTCCAATGCCTCTAAAAGACCAGACGTTAGGGAGTCTGTTAGCAGACTAGTAAATGTAAATAATGTAAAATCTGTAAATGTTAATAATTTAAATTCTGTAAATGTAGATAATGTAAATTCTGAGAATGCTGAGGATAATTTTGTAGATGCTGCAACAGGCAGCCAGATTTCCAAAAAACACCCAAGTTGTGCAGATGATGAAGGATTTATGTTGCCTCCTAAAAGGCACACTGCAAGTAGGAAGACCGCTCTGCTGCTGGACAATCCCCCCCCCCTCTAAACTAAATTGGAGTACAGAAATTGATGTCCCGGCTCCTGATACTAATGATAATAATGCTAGCGCTGCTAAAAAAGAGCGCCCCCCCTTTCTTTATTGCTGTCACCACTAACTGGTCCCAGCTAATTCAAGACTTAAAAAATGAAGTAAAAAATTTAACAAGTAAACTCACCGGTTCTGGTGACTTTTTAAAAGTACACGTCAGCAGCAGAGACGAGTACATCAAAATCCAGAAGTTTTTGTTAATGAACAAGGTGGAGTTCAAGTCCTATTTACTTGACGATCAAAAGCCTATTAAAATTGTAATTAGAGGTCTCTCCAACTGCACTGAATCAACGGAGATTATGCAGGAGATTGAATACTTGGGCCACAAGCCAATTAGCGTCACGCAATTGGCGAGAGGGCCCAAGACAAACAGGGTCATGATGCTGTTGTTTCATGTGCAGTTGCCCAAAAATCCCTTAAATGATAATGTATATAAAATAACTAATTTGTTCCACACTATGGTAAAAATTGAAAAATATCGTGGACAGAAGCAAGTTACTCAATGTTTTCGGTGTCAGTCGTTCTTTCATACGAGTAACGGCTGTCACTTGCCACCTAATTGTGTCAAATGTGCCCAGGCACATCTAACCAAGGACTGCATTAAAGCACCTAATGCACCTTGCAAGTGTATAAACTGCGGAGGAGCGCATCCTGCCTCCTACCGAAACTGTCCACGCTTTCCTAAGTATAAATCTGCCCCCCCCCCCCTGGAACTCCACCTTCGAAAAAAAATTAGTCAATGCACAGCGCTCTTATGCCAGCATTACAGAAGGACGTAGCGAGGTTGCCAAAAAGACGTCAAACGTCACCTCAAAATTAACAGCGCCCCAGGGAGCATCCATTAAAAACGCTGACAATAATGATGATGATTTTCTAAATTATCTATTCCGCTTCGAAAATCGATACGGAATAGATGTAACTAGCAGGACATTTAAGAATGCCCTACCTTCTATGCGGTCTGCTCCGACCGAAATTGACAGAATTCATGTTCTGTACGAGAGCATCTTTGCTCTCGTTGGCTCTGGTTAATCCCTCCCCCCTCGGCCATGGTTGTGCCCATGAAAAACTTGAAGGATCTTACCATTGGCATCTGGAATGTCAATGGACTCAAAGGTAAAATCTGTGAAGCTAGGGACTTTTGTATAGCATATAACTTAGATCTGTTTTTGGTCCAAGAGACCCAATTCAGTCCAGGGAACTCCGGCAAGATTGCTAATTACGAGCTTTACAATGACGACAGGCCTCGAGTTAGCAATCACCGAGCCTACGGCGGCACAGCGATTTATGTACGTAGCATCATTCCTCACTTTCGTGTGCCCCCCCCCTGCGGGCGGGTGAGGCCACTGTTGTGCAAATTACGTTGCCTAACAACCCTGTTCTGACCATTGCGTCTGCGTACTTCTCTCCTCTGCTACAAGATGGGCCTGTCATCACGGACTTACAGTCCCTTTTCAGGATTTCGCCCCATGCAATCGTTGCTGGTGACTTCAACGCCAAGCACCAAGCCTGGAACTGCCCTCGAGCTAATGGTCGCGGCTTCAAGCTTAAATTCTGGGCCGACGATCACAAACTCGATATCATCGCTCCTGCTGATCCAACTCATCAAGACTCTGTCATCGACTTTGCGGTCACCAGCAACATACCATATACGTATTGCATGGAGGCTTTCAACGAGCTTCCGTCTGATCATCTCCCGGTTATCTACACGCTGGAATTGAATAAATACTGTCTAAAGAACTGTGTCAAGCTGCGAACCAACTGGGACAAATACAAGAGCCTTTTGGCCAAGGAGTTGCCCCCCCCCCCGTTGCTAGTTCCATAGACCGGTTGGACGAAGAGGTGGAGAAGCTCGAGCATATGCTCCGAGATGCCTACTCCGCGTCCTCCCGGCCTAGGAGCTCCAAGATTGACTTCTACAAGCTACCAGCGGATATCAGGGAGATGATCAGAGACAGAAATCGTATAAGGAAGGACTGGCAGGCCAGCAGAGACCCCAGCCTTAAGCGTGAGCTTAACTTCATAAGATCGCAAGTTAGGTCACGCATTAAGGCTTTTTCACGTGCACGATGGAACACACATGTTGAGTCCTTAAAGACTGATGACAACACAATTTGGAGGGGCGACCTCCCTTATACGTAGGCACAAAAGACACATCCCGACCTTGGTCGGTCCTAACTGTAGGGCCACCTCTAACACACAAAAGGCTGAACTACTGGCAGACAGTCTTAGAAGTCAGTTTGAACCTCACCACGACGTAATCGATCCAAGGACGGTTGCGATCGTGGATGCCAAGGTTGAACAGTTTATCTCCACACCAACACAATTTTCATTGACAGATGTCACTCCTGGTGAACTCATCCCCCGTATTCGGAATTTGAAGAAAAACAAGGCTCCTGGGAAAGATCTCATTTCTTCTTGCATGCTCAAGAATCTCCCATCTCTCCTTCTTATCTATCTCTCTAAACTCTTTAATCTTCTTCTTCGTGCTAACTATTTTCCTCGGGCTTGGAAGGTGGCTATTGTGGCCCCCCTCCCCAAGCCCGGCCTAGACCTCTCACTTCCTGTCAACTATAGACCTATTTCCCTTCTCTCTGCTCTCTCTAAGCTCTTCGAGTTTGTGGTTATGCGGCGTCTGGACGAGTACTGCAACCTGAAGAATCTCCTGATTCCTGAACAATATGGGTTCGGGAGGATCCATTCCACACAGCATCAGTTGCTTCGGGTTGTGGAACTTGTCCACGAGGCTCGCAGCAAACAGGAGAGCACCACTATTGTTTTTCTTGATCTCCAGAAGGCGTTTGATAAGGTGTGGATAAATGGGTTGTTATTCAAACTTATCAAACGCTCCTTTCCTCCTGATATCATTAAACTTCTTCACTCGTACCTAACGGAGGGCAGCTTCGTGGTACGCGTATCTAACCTTCTTTCCTCTCCCAGGAGTATTCTCAGCGGGGTCCCACAGGGCTCCCTTGTCGGACCCAAACTGTTCAACCTCTACATTAATGATCTGCCACGCTCCCCCGGTGTCTCACTTGGCCTCTATGCCGACGACACGGCCCTCATCGCACATCACAAACAGACATATGTCGTGCACGACACACTGCAAGAGTATTTAAACATCCTGACGCAATGGTTAACCAAGTGGAGGATCAAGGTCAACGTTGGTAAGTGTGCCGCCGTGACTTCCCCCCCCCCCGGCATACCCCTTCCACTAATTTAATTCTTAACAACGAGCCTATTCCCTGGCAATCTAAATACAAGTACCTAGGAGTGTACTTGGATTCAAAATTATCGTGGAAGCCTCACATTACTGAAACATGTAAGAAAGTGAGGACTACACTTGCCCGTTTATACCCCCTTTTGGCTAGAAATAGCCGCCTGTCCATTCAAAATAAGTTATTGCTATACAAGTCCTGCATACGTCCCATTATGACGTACGGAGCCCCGATTTGGGGCACCGCAGCGGAGGTTGACCTTAGGAAGCTTCAAGTTATTCAGAACAACGCTGTGCGTGTATTTGCAGATCTTCCGACCTACGTCCAGTTAGAAGTATTGCACCAAGACCTCAAGACTCGGCCCTTTTTGGCACATGTCAAATTTTTAGCTATCAAATTTCACAGAGGTCTGAGAAGCGTCAATAATCCTACTTTAGACAGTATTCCACGCTACAATCCTCGTAATACGAGAGCGCTCAAGCGCCCTCGGTCGTTACCGGGAAGACCAGTAAGGGATATTTACCTCCGTTGTAAGCGGAGGCGTCTAGACTAGTTTTATCTGCTCTCCTTTTAATTCGCATACTTGTAACCATTTCTGTACCCCTCCCTAGCTTTTGGGAATTCGCGTAGTTGATTAATACTTTCATTTTAATGTATTTAGTTTAACTCAGGCTCAAGGCCCTGCACCCCTAGGGGCGCACCTCTATCTCCCCCCTCTTTTTCTACTCTGCAGACAGCCCACTGGGGCCCTGCTCTTTCACCTCTGAAGACTTGGACGGAGGGAGGCTTGACTTCGGTCAACGCCCCCCCCAAGCTCCTTTTAGTTCTAAATCTTATTTTTCTGCCAATTTCTGAACTTTTTCCTTTTCGCCCGAAGTTTAAAGGGAGGCTACTGCCTCTCCTGGGTACTTCGCTAACCCCGTCCTTGAGTTCCTTGAGTTCCTTAGTGTGTGTCCTGGAGAAAGCTTTCGTAATGTGTCGAAAACTCAGGCCGACCGACTCGTCCGAAAACATTTAGCAGCTTAATGGGCGGCCTACTTTCGTAATGTGTGTATGACCCCTGTGTGTATGACCCCTGAAACGCGATCTGCCGACATGACTTTTCCCCAGTGAGAACCCATGTCGATGCATGGAAAAGTGGTTTAAGTCAACATTTTTGTCTTTTCATATCTCTGGGACTTTTTATGATGAAATTCTGAAATTTTGTACATCACCTTATTAGTGTACAGGGCACATTTTACTTATTGGAAATGTTTATGTATGGGGGCCGTTTAAAAATTAAAGTTTTGTATTTCTTAAAATTTAATTCCCTTGAAAATTTTAATCGATTTCATAAAATTCTGTACCTTTTTTTACACAAATTTGTAATTTATTATATATGTCTAGGATCAATATTTAAGAAATAAAAGATAATACAGGCCCACGTTGCAAAATTACGTTCATAACACTTTTCATTTGAGTTCTTTAGGTACGTTTAAATTTTACTCCCCTTTCAGATAACTTTAAATTAAGATATTTTCTGAATTTTTTGATTCAAGATATTCACTCTACAGCGAAACCACCATCATGGAAGGAAAGTTTCTCTAGAGGTAGAATAAAATAATTGTTTGTAAAGTTACTTTGTTACCTTTTGAGGAAACTTTGAAAACATTACTTTTGTTGGAAATAATATTTGAAAAGAACTGAAATGAAGGAAATACTTTTGCGTATGGACTAATTGACTTTTTACCGATGTCTTACATACGTTTAAAGAGTTTATTTTTGTATGGCAACACTGATAAAAATGTTAATGGAACTATGATTTAACGTTCGATTTTGCTGCGACGAATTGAGTATTGTATCTTTCGTTTTTGTACATTAAAAGATGCTAATTATTTTGAAAATATATTCCTGAGTAATCATTCTATTCTGCTTCATGTACTTTATTTTCGACAACTGCTAAAGCATCTGGTAGATGCACAAGAGCCCCAAATTTACTTTAATAATTGTGTTACGGTTTCTAACAACTTTCGAATTGCTGCTTGATGATATCGCTATAAAAAAAAATTGATTTTTATTTTCTCTAAATAAAGAAGAAATGTCTAAACGTTATCTCGGCTTCTTTTTTTCAGTTGGAAAATAATTGTTTGTTTTGTTCCTGGCAATTTTATGTTTCTTCTATGGTACAGAAAGTGGGTGTTAAAAAGGATGTACGAAGACAAAGCAGCTTCGATATGTTTAAATATAGTTTATGCAGTTTTGTATATATTATATGCAGTTTTGACTGACTCCTTGCCAATATTAAAAATATAAATTTGAAACATGTTTTTTAATTTTGTTTTATATTAATTATAACAGTGTACCCAAACTCAAAACGCAACATTAATCCTTTGAGATATCTTATTGGTGTACATATTTATATGTAAACCTTATCATCTTACTGATGTTAACATATAAATTTTACCAACGTACCCATTGTTTCATTTTTCTTTATTATTTTATCATAAAATCCACATTATATGTTTTTAATGAGCCCAATTATCCAGTCATAAACGCGGAATAGCTTACTTTGCGGATCGCGTGCTTTGTGAATTGAGTCATAACGGCCGTTTATTTACGATTCCTTCTATTTTAGAAATAAGAAAACTCATATTTTTGTTATTATTTCACCACAAAACTCACATCATATTTCTTCAATGAGGCTAATTATCCAGTCATAAACGCGGAAAACGGTGTCCATTGACATCGGAGTGCGAAAGATACATTTCCTGAATCTGTCACAGTTGTCCACGCTGCATACATTATCCCTATTCGAATATCAATTGAGATAATTCATTAGAGTAAAAATTCCATGTCACATTTCTGTCATATTTCCTTGACCGTTATTTAAAAAGAACAAAATTGTGGAAGGCATTCCTACGCATCTTCAGGTCAATTAATTTCGATTGTGAAGTGATTTCTTATATTAAAGTATTGAAAGTTTGAGTTATTTTTGTCTTTGTGTAAGCGTACATATCTCATGTTCTGATGAATGTTTCGTTTAAATGATTCTTAACTTTCCTTACAATACATGATATACAGGGGAAGTAATAAATTGGGGAATTAAATTATGGTGCTGATTTGATTTTGGTACGATTTAGAAAAATAGCGTCAGCAATTTTACTCGAAATGACTAGCAAAAATAATAATAAAAATGAAATAAAAGACCAAATATGTTTTTATGTAAAAATGATGCTTGTTTTATATAAGCAATATGTGATAACTACACTGTAAAACATTTGCAAGCATGTTATATATATATATATATATATATATATATATATATATATATATATATATTTATATACAGGGTGTTTCACACAGGACTACCTAACTTTGAAATGAAACAACTCGGAAATGGTAGAAAACTGAAACAAGTGATATGTTTATTGGGAAAGCCGAAAAAATCTGAGATAAAAGTTTCAAAATTAGTTGCAATTGTTGCTGACAGATGGCGCTGTACGCTGTAGTCGCAGTATGGATCCCTATAAAGAGTGCTCTGAAGCACAGAGCGATCAATATTCATTATCCCCCCACGAGTTCTTCTCGTGGGTTTTCTGTTGTCTCTACTACGCCTACGATGTCTCCAGCCCCCCCCCCCAATGCCGTCCCAGACCACGTGCATAGGCACTACGAATAGAATTGAGATTTCTAAAGAAGTTTTAAATGTTATGAAGGATTTTGAAAAGTTTTCCAGCGAGAATAGTTCTGCTTCCAACCCCAGCACCAGTGCTAGTAAACACCCCTTAAATGATTCTGATGAGGAAGGTTTTGTCAAAGTGCCAAAAAGGCACTCAGCTAAAGCTATTAAGAACTCCCCCCCCCCCCCCATTTCCACGGTCCAGCCTGTTCTGGAACCTGAGGTTCCTGCGCCTGACGCTGCTAATTCTGAGGAAATTCCTAAAAAGGAACGCCGCCCCCCCCCCTTTTTTTATCGTTCCCAGCCCAAGCTGGTATGATTATTTGAATCAGCTGCGCATTATCGCGCCCTCAATCGTCAGTAGCTTGAGAGGTAACCTTTTTAAAATAGAAGTAGATACGAGGCAAGAATTTATTGAAATTCAGAGAAGACTTCTTCAGGACAAAATATCTTTTCGGACTTTTCTCCTTAATGAGGACAAACCGCTCAAAGTAGTAATTAGGGGTCTCCCCGTTCCTACCAGTGTAGATCTAATAAAAGAGCGTCTTGAAGTTGGAGGTTTCCAAATCAACAGTATCACCCAGTTGTACAAGGGTCCTAAAACTAATAGAATAATGATGCCCCTGTTTTACGTTCAATTAAACAAAAACCCGGATAACCTTAAAATCTATCAGGTAATTAAGCTCTTAGGTGTTGCAGTTAAAGTGGAGAGATATAGAGGGCGCCAGCACTCAGTGTTTTTCATGCCAGAAATGGCACCACGCTGCAAATTCGTGCCATCTTCCGCCCAAATGCGTTAAATGCGCTGGCGACCATAGATCCTTCGAGTGTCCGAAAAAGCCGGAAGTGAAATGCACTTGTGCAAACTGCGGAGGGGAACACCCCGCTAGCTATAGAGGCTGTCCTAAATTTCCCAAACCTAGAGCCGCGCAAATTCGCAATTTTACCAGTAGACCTGTTCAAAACAACATATCCTACGCTGCTGCCTTTCAGCATAAACCCCAGGATTTTCCTAAACTCCCGACTAAAGCCACCCCTCAATCCAAAATAGTAAATTTTAACCCAAACAAGCCTCCCACCGAAGGTGATGATAACATGAGAGATGACTGGATGGAGGTCATCGATCTGATAGTCCGTTTCGAAAGAAATGGATATCAGAGAGATTTCCTCCAAAAAGCCCTTAATGCAGCTCTTCCCAAATTAAAGGAATCTACCACCATAATTGATAGGATAGCCATACTGTATGACAGTATTTGTGATTTAGCTAAATCCCCTTAAATTCAGGTATTTAGTTTATGTTAGGGTTTTTTGCGAGTCCTGCTTGCCAGGGCTTGTTTTTTCCCGTGGTCTGGAACTATGCGGCTTTCTGATTGGCTGGGCCTGGATCCTTTGAACTGCTGGCACTTCCCGCCGTCCCTCCTCCTTCTGCCTCGCTAGAACGTCGCTCATTGGCTCAAGGCAGAGTTCCACGGAACTCACCCCGTTTTCTAATATTTTCCTTTATTTCTCGGAGTTATTTTCTCCATATTCCAAATCAGCGACATGTAGACCGCATTGGGAGTATTCCCAATTCTGTCTAACGTGCACGCTACGATCTTTCCTGATCACTATTTTATTTAAAAGTCTTTCTTCTATGATTACCTAACCAGCTATAACTATGATCGGAGATGAAAGCAAGCCTTCGGCTTTGCTAGGTACTCCAAGAATTGTGAGTCCTTGAGATCCTTGAGAATATTCATTATGGCCGATATCATTTTTGGCGTCATCTTATTCCGCAAACAGGAGTCTCGTAACCCGACCGGCTGGCAGATGGCGACACCTCGCCGTCCTACCGCACCATTCGATTCTAAATTTGGCCCAGCCACTGGCCATTCTGATTGCTTGCTTTTGCCCGCGTTTTTACATGCTAGACTAGTACTCTTTCATTTCACGTTTTCCTTTGTAAATGTTGTTTTAAATGTTTTTAATGTAATTTTTTAGTGTCTCTCTGAAAAGGGCCATTTTTTTTTTTTTTAATATAGTTCGCCGATCGCCAGCAGTTTGTTCTTTCTTGTTTTTCCTCGTAACTCTTTGGCTTAACTTCTTAAACTTGTTTCATTTTTTAAGCTTTAATTAAACTGTAAATTTTATTCCAAATTCGCTTTTGTGAGCCTTTTAACACTCTTAAAGTGACTTCTTCAACGGTATCTCCGTCCCGCCCTCACCCCTACCCTTTTGCACCGACTTGCAGGTCAAAGCCGTCCAAGACAATTTCAGCCAATGGATATTCAGCATCGAGCCAACCATTCAGAAAGCACCCTCTTCAGAGCTGAGCGCCACACAAGTTGATCTTCTTATATGCTATCATAAAAAGGTTAACATATTGCTATTTATTTGATGGGGGATTTAGTGCTCTGGCATAAGCACCCCGTAACGAAGCGTCTTGGCTTGGCTTGGCTCTTTGGACGGATCGGCTGTTGAAACGTGTAATATGGTTAGCGAACTGAAGGAAGTGGATGAAGTCATGTATTCTGTGGAGCAAAGTGTTTTCCTGGTACTCGAGTATCACCGGTTAAACCGCAGCCCTACATCAACAAGGCGCAGTTTTCAATCCCGATTTAAAATTGCCAAAGGTCCTGATGTGAAAACAATTCGACAGCTTTTCTACAAATTTCAACGGACAGGCAGCGTGGCTGATGAGTTAGTGGTCCCAGGCAATCTGCAGTTACACCTGAAAATGCCTCAACATTTGCTGCAGTTATTCAGTCTAATCCGAGGAAATCCATCCGAAGAGTTGCAGCTGAATCCAGATTAACGCCATCCAGCAAGTACGGAATTCTGAGGAACATCCTATACATGTTTCAGTTCAAGATCCAATGTCACCAAGCCATAATAGTTTCAGCTGTGCGACAAAGAGAAGGAAGGGTTCGCGAACGATATGCTCTCCATGATTGATGGGGATGGATTTGATGTTGGTTGCACATGGTTCACAGAGGAGGTCCATTTACACCTTGATGGTATGGTGAACAGACAAAACTGGCGTTTTTGGGGTACCGAAAACCCGCATTTGTGTCAAGCACGACTACTACAGTACCCAAAAGTTACCGTTTGGGCTGCAATATCGAGCAAGGGTATCATGGCTTTTTTTTTTCATGCGAGAAACGATTACTACTGAGCGGTACATTGCGGTTGTAACAATTTGTCGCAACACTTCAAGCGTTGGAAAATCGCACCGGCAATTCGTGGCTTATGCAAGATGGGGCCCGACCACACTGTACCCCAGCCTTTTCTTGGGGAAAAATAAATATTATAAAAAAAATAATTTTAAATACTGGCATATCCCCTTATGAAACATTACTGTTTAATTTTTAAATGACAGTATGCATAACTTTTACATTATTTTGCTTATTTAAAATAACTTCTTTATATTTCATTGTTTTTTCATGTCTTACTAAAGTACTCCTTTAGAAGCAAACAGAGCCATTGGTTGCCAGCACAACCCCCATGTTGGCTTTCTGACAGATTTTACAAAACATACGATTTGCGTCCTCATCATTTTTTTAACTTTTTTGTTTACAGAATCGGTGCGTAAAGATACGCATTACATAATTTATAAAGCGTATTTGCTTATTTTATAGCGTGAAATACTCGTGTAAAGGCGTTATCTCGATCTCTGCACAGAATAACCTAAATCATAAACAATGATCAACTAAGTTTTAAAATATTAAAAAGTGGAAGAAACCTTTTAGCATATCTACGTAGTGTCGTACAAGACAGAGCACCAGGCGCGAAGCGCCTTTAATCTCCAGTTTCAATATGTGGTTCTTATCGTCAAACTGTGACATTAATTCAGTGACCCTAATGGGAGGTTCGAGGTTTTTATTTACTACTTTTTATTATTTGTCCTAGCTCCTAGTCTGGCAGTTTGTTGCACATTTAGAGTTTAAGCAGTTTGGGGGGTTGATGCAGATCTAAGGGTTACCTAGCGTTTTGGCAGTTTAGAGTTTAGAATATATATATATATATATTTTTTTTTATATAAAATAATAGTCGCGAGTTTTATTTAAAAATCAGATGTTTCAGGTGGGATCTTTTAATTCCGATTATCGATGTTTAGAACAGCGCGGGGTCTCTTACGAGATTTGGCCTTGCGATGATCATAGTCATGCAGATTGAATAACAGTTCGTTTGGAACGGATGGCAAATTTCTGTAAAATTTAAGAGCTAGCTTTTTAATTTGGGCTCTAACAGTTTTTATTTTGAAGTCATTCCTAATTACCGAGTTTCTTAAGTACCTGGGAGCTTTCCTGATAATCCGTAGGATCTTGTTTTGTTTTGTCTCTAGGAGGTCTATTGTAGTTTTACAGGCATATCCCCATACGGGTGCTGCATACAGCATTCCCGGGCGGATGACCGATTTATAAATTAGCAGTTTATTTTAATAACTTAGATTTCCGTTTCCTATCATTGGGTATAAGGCTCCTGTGGCCATATACGCTTTTTTGATTAAGTTCGTTACGTGCTGTTTCCAGGTTAGGTGGGAATCTATCGTTACACCTAGGTATTTAATAGATTTTTCCGCTTTTAGGGCATGGTTGTTTATGTAAAGAGGCGGCGGAGGTTTACGTTTTCTAGAGAAATAAATCCAATGACATTTATTGGGGTTTAATTTTATTCGCCATTTTTCCAGCCAAGTTTGGAGTATGTCTAAGTGTTGTTGTAGCTGTCTGTGCATTACTGAGACATAGGGGTGTTTTGCAAGTATCGCACTGTCGTCTGCATAGAGTGCCAGCTCTGTGTTTGGAGTCCTAGGGATGTCGTTCAGGTATATGTTAAAGAGTGTCGGGCCCAGGATGGAACCTTGCGGTACACTACTTTTAATGAGCTTGGGTGTAGATAAGTTACCTCCTACTCTGACATGAAAGTGTCTGTTATTTAAGTATGAGATTAAAAGTTTGACAAGTGCGTCAGGGACTTTTAAAGTGATCAATTTGTACGCTAATCCACAGTGCCATACTTTATCAAAGGCTTTTTGTATGTCCAGAAAAATCGCAGCTGTGGGTGTCTTGTTATTGAGACCAGAAGATATGTACTCTACCACTCTCAGCGATTGATGAGTGGTGGAGTGCTTTGGCCGAAATCCAAACTGCTCCGGAATGATAATGTCATTCTCACTAAGGTGCGTGTTCAGTCTCTTAAGAATAATTTTCTCAGTAATTTTACTAAGTGTCGGTAGCAAGCTAATTGGTCTGTAGTTGGCTGGAATTGTGGCATCCTCACCAGGCTTATGGATTGTTATAATTATCGCTTCCTTCCATTCTTTGGGGAAATAGTTTAGTTTTAATATTTTATTTATTAAGATAGTCAAGTAACATATTACGTTTAAGGGTAGGTTTTTAACCGCAATATTTCTGATTTTGTCGTGCCCTGGGCTTTTACGGTTTTTGAGATTTTTAATAATTTCTACTATCTCCTGCGGGGTGGCTGGGTCAATCTCAGCCGTTACCGGGGAATTCCTGAAGTTATTTAAAGTTTGACTAACCATTCTTAGGGTGTCCTCACACATTAGATCGTGGTTTGGTTGGAATTGTTTTTCATAATGGCTTGCGAGCTCCTCGGCTTTTTCCTCGTCTGAGTACGCGATTTTAGCGCCATCTAAAGTGGCGGGAGCTTAATTTGAGGTTTCCTGAGTCTTTTTGCGAATTGCCAGAGCGATACGTCTTCTGGGCTGAGGGATTCGATTAGTTCTTTATACTGTTGCTGCTTTTCTGCGACAATTTTTTCCCTGACTTTGCACGTGAGTCTGTTAAGCTCCCTTTTAAGGGCGGGGTCTCTGTTAGCCTGCCATGTCTTACGTATTCTATTTCTTTGCCTGACTAATTGTTTGACATGGTGGGAAAGTGTGGGCATTTTTGGAGACTCACGATGTGTTGTGGCAGAGGCAATTGCTCTCTTGATTTCTGTTGTGAGTGTGTGCGTGGCAGAGTCAATATCCGCCGTGCTCATTATGTTAGGTACTGATAAGTGCGGCTCGAAGAGTGCTCTTTTGAATACTTCCCAGTTGACCCTCTCTTGTCCCAAAGAGGCTGGAAGAGGTGTGTTCAGGTCGAATGTCACCAGTACCGACAGATGATCCGAGTCGAATTCATCCAGGGTACTAATAGTGTGAGCGTAATCTATGTTTCGCGTTAGGACAAAGTCTATAAATGAGCCGTTGGCGCCTGAGAAGCAGGTTGGTGTCGACGGTACAATAATGTTAGTGTTTGTCGTGTTCAGCAGTCTGTGTATCTGTGTACCGCGTGAATTGGCTCTCCTACAGCCCCACGCTCGGTGGTGCGCGTTGAAGTCGCCTGCGAGTATCGTGTTTGGATATCGCGCGAAAAGCAGTTCCAGTTGCGCAGCTACATCTACTCTACTCATATTTTTGACATATGTTGAGGTTAGGATAAACGGGCTAGTATTATTAATTTTAATTTTTATACTAGTATTTTCTATACCTTGAAGATTTATGTTGTTTAGTTCCTCGTGGGGAATATTTCTTTAAATGTATACTGCTGTTCCTCCATGGGGCGTTCTAGCATTAGTATTTGAGCTAAGATTATGATAGCATATGTAGTTGGCTATGTTTAGTTTTTTACTTTCTCTAACTTTAGTTTCCTGAATTAATAAGGCGTCTACGTCATTTTCATTTACATAGTTCCTAAGTTCATTTATTCTTGGAGATATGCCGTTCGCATTCCAAAATATTATTTTTAAGGATTCTTTTTGGGACCTAGCCATGACGGGTTTGATTCTCACTGTTACTTTTAAAGTCCACGATTATTTTAAGGGCCTCAAAGACCATTACCATAGGATCGCTCTTTTTTTGTACTAACTCTGCGAACTGCATCAACAGATGTTTTATGTCGTCTAGATTGAACATGCTAATAAATCCTCTGATGAGGTTGAGGATATCCTCCATCTTTTCAGCATCAGATTTTTCAGTCGGTTCAGTCTCAGCTTCCATTTCCTCAGCCTCAACCGCGGTTTGCACTTTTTTGTGAGTATCCTTTTGGAACTCGATAGTTTTTTTGCATTAAATATTGCTTTTAGCATAAAGCATTATTAAAACACTAAAGAAGTAAAAAAATTATTAAAATACTGGTAGACAAGCCTGTCAAACAAGTAATACTTTTAAAAATTAGTTACATTTTGTTATACTATGTTGTTTTTATGGTTATGTTTTGTTTAACCACTTATGGTTCTAAGCGTTGATATTGTTGACTTAATCGAAATTTGACTCAGTTAGATTCTATCGCATCGTTGATACTATAAATATGCAAAGTATCAGACATCTAGGTCACCGAGGAGCCTCTGGAGGTTCTGCAAAGATAAAAAAAGACAATTATTATGCAGATGTGAAGAATTAAATAGTGGAATTGTAAATTTCAATTTTAGAAATCGTTTGATTGGAACACTGTTATGTAATATAATAAAATATTAATTCATAATTATATATATATATATATATATAAACATTTAATTTTTGAAAATATTTATTAAAGGAAATTTATAACTTTCCTAAATTTCTATTGATCAATTAGATTTTCGTTAATTACAGATTAATTTAAACATTTTGAAATGTAAATTTTGTCATAAAGTATTTACTTCGCTAACCACCTACGTCGTACTGGTATCTATAATAGCCCAGAATGTGTCCTGTGCAGAAAAATTGTTGGTATGGACAGTGACCATCTGTGAGATAATATTCAACATTGTCAGGAGAAGAAGTCAATGGGCACCATTGTAGAGCTAGAGAGCTCATAAAACAGCTGGTCACTTATTGAAGATTGTTCTTCTACTTTTTGTTCGTTGCTCACTAATTTCATATGGTGTCACTGCATAGCAGATGGTGGTTAATAGATGTATTTGTATAAGTTCCTATTCAATTGAAAAACAGCATTTTGAAATAATTTTATACGCTATCACCAAAGGGCCAAATTTAATTTACAATTCAACGCTAAAATTGTTGTGCCTTGGAACTTGTATACGATTATCTGGCTGTAAAAAACACATTTCATTACAGCAAGTAAGAAAAGTCATGCACAGCCCACAAGAAATTATTTTTATTTTTCAAAGTCATGTTGATTTCGACTTCCAAGGTTAACAATCAAAATGTTTTACGCTTTTCAATTACTAATAACAAAGGAATCCTTTATTTAAGAAATATTTAAACAGGGAAACAGTATGCGCATTTACAATATTTAATATCGTGAACCATTTTTCCTTAAAATGTCACTGGAATTGACATGAGGTCTTTAATTTTCATTCAAAACTAAGATTATAATTAAGAAAGAAAATTTGTTTGTGAAAAGGCGAAGGATAATTAAATATGTATTAACAAAATACGAAACGATGTGAATTTTTCAAGAACAGATAAAAGCTGCGTATAAATTTTTAATTTCATTTCAAACTAGAACGAATTACCCGACGTTGTCCTGTTCGTGAATAAGTGAACGCTACTTACATGTAAATACAGAAAATACAGCTCAGTTTCAAAATCGCTTGATTAAAATCAAAATATTTTCTACTTTTATTTTCAATTATGTAAGCGCCCGATAAATAATACATACATAAATAATGCATTTTATATATATATATATATATATATATATATGTGTGTGTGTGTGTGTGTGTGTGGATATATGAGCCACATCTATGGTGGTAAATAGCAATAGTGTTTGTCCATACCCACCTTTATCTAGATAAAGGGGATAAAGGTAGCTATAGTTTGTCGCTCTGCAATAGAAAGCGGCTTCTATCGATCGACCCGGAGTTAAGATTGTCAAGCTAGGAGGGCCCCTGACTCGTTGCTGCTACGTAAGAGAAAATCGAAAATCCTTTCTTTAATGAAATTCAAAATATTTTACTGTTTATTGTTATTTGCTGATGAACAGTAAAAATGGCGAAACCTATACAAAGTATTTTAAGGTTTGCGTAGCACTGTTTTGCTTATCTGTATCACAGTAAAGAAGGTCATAAGTCGTTTGAATGTTGTTATAAACTTCCGTCTTATATAGATCGAATATTAACTCATAGACTATATATAATGTCAAACGGTCTTCAAACATCGCTTTAGTACGTATCTTAATCTATTCAATTTACAGATCCTTGCCTTTGGATGCTTGAAATCCCACATAAAAAAATCGTCTGCTTCCTCCAATCGGATTTAAACGAGGCTGAATGGCATTTGAAGGCGAACTAAATGATATTTGAAGATAAGTTAAATGACAGGTTAGTTTTTTTTTTAATGCTTCACTTTGAATGATATCCTAAGGTCAGGCACTCTTGTGTGACTCAAAGGTAAAATCAGATATAACTCCACTATCATTTTGTGTGACGTGGTGGATAGACGCCTATTTCCTCTGTTGGAGATTTCCCCCTAGATTCAATTAGCCGTGATCGCGAAGAAATATTAATAATAGGGTATTTATGTTTCATTTCCAAGTATCTTTCCTTGAAGGAAATGCGCTTTTCTGTGGACATTTGTTATTTTGTTTTATTAATGACCGTATGAAATTAAAAACATTCTCATGACGATCGCACTATGAGAAGGAACTTCATATTTCGTACACTTGTTCCAAAGACTGAAAAAAAAATCTGTTGTGGTTAGCATATGACTTTCCATACATATAATGCAAGGAATTTACTTTTACAGTGAAAAAATTATGTATAATATCCACGGCACAGGGTATTTTTATATTGAATTGTATATTTGGCATATTTTCGGATGACAATAAGTAAAATTATATCGAAGTGGCTAATTAACTTATATTTTACGCAACTTTAAATCAATATTGAAAGTATAAGCAATATAGTCCACATATTAAAATATCATAATAGTTAATTCATTAATTAGGAATCATTTTCATTAACATTTTTGCAATTTTGACGATATTTTCGTCAATATGGGGCAAAATATCGCCATGTTGGCAATATCTCGCTAAATTAATCACCAAATTTATCGCCGAGAGTTACAGACAGACGGAGAGAAAAATATTTCTTATAATGACTGTTGGCGAATTGTAAAGCGTCAAACAATGCAAAACTATTACTCAACAATAAAAACTATTGCTTAAAGTATCTTCTCTCGTGAATGGCACGAACTAGATTCACTAGAATGATGTTTACAAATTTATCGCATAATATTACATACAAGAATTCAACATATTTCACAATAGTTGATATTTATGTAAAATATAATATTAGTTAGCCAACAAAGCCATAACGTTTCATTTGTGGTGCATGTTTTGTAATGGTGTTATAAAAAAGAGTAAAAATAAATGTTTTTTAAATAAAACAAGATAATTAATCATCGAGGTGTGCAGAAGGAATTATGTGTTCCCAAAATATTTTATTTTTTTTATTTTATCTTTTGTTTTATAAATGTATTTATTTATTTCTGTAACATTTTTACTATTATTGCTTTGCATGTGTGAATAGCAGCTAAATAATTCGAGGTGCAAATTAAGATGGATTTGTTAAGTCCACGTTTACAAATTTTCGACATTTATTCAGTTCGTTAGGCAGCTCAGTTCAAAAGTCTTTTAAAGTGCATAATTTATTCATATTAACATAAATTGTGAGATTTGCAGTTAAAATATATATTAGAATTTAACGTAAAACTGTAATAATGTAATTTTCATCCCTAAGTTATTCAGTTTACACAGAAAATTTTAAGTCTCTTTTTGAATATTTATGAGAATGTTTATTCGAACGAAAGTCTCACATAATCATAATTTGCATTGAATTATTTAAACTTTTCCAGATAACAATGTTTTTAACAATGTTAATGTACACAGACCAGCCGATTGTTGAAACAAAATAAAAGTAGAACGGGTATATCGTCTAATACAATTTTAGTGTTTTCATTTAGTATATACAAACGTTTTACTCTTCAGATCTACAAATTCAGATCTACGAATTTGGCGGGATATCGCTAACTTGGCAACTTTTCTTAAGCGTTGCCAGATTGACAGAAATGTCGTCGAATTGATAAAAATGACGCTAAATCAATGAAATTAATTTTGTTTTGTTAGAAGAGAGTACTGAAATGATGTTTCGGTAGCATTTGTTTGTCAGTCCCACCGTGCTACTTAGTAACACATTTAGCGAGTTTCTAAAATGCCGCCAAATTGATAAAAATATTTATAAATCCATAAAAATATCTTGAAATAGATAAAATTGGGCTAAATAAATGAAATTAATTGCGTTTTGTTAGGGGATAGTATTGTTATGATGTTTCGTCAATTTGTCGCCAAGTGGGATTATCCACTTCTATAGTCCCACATGGCTATAAATTTGCGGTTCTTTAAAATTTCGCTAAATTAACGAAAATGTCACCAAATTGATAAAATGATGCTAAATTTATCAAAATGACACCGGATCGATAAGAATTCAATATTTTGCATAATTAAGCATTTTCAAGATAACCTCTGTCGTTGTGTGAGAATTAAAAAATATTTTACTAAATCTATTTTTTACTAAATTAAATTAAATATTTTAATAGAATATTTTGAATAACAAAGTCATTTAGAATACTATAGTAATTTACACATAATTGTGAATGTTAAGTTTCTTTATATTATATTTTCAGTACGCAGAACGGGTATAATGTTAGTCTATGTAAACAAGAAAGATCAATCATGAATAATTAATTGATTATGAAAAACTTTCGAACTGCAATGCAATTTTATTTAAAGATCGCTAAAATGCGATACATTCGGCGGTAATATTTATAAAATTATCTCAATACTGTATTAATTTATTATATATGAAAACTTAAAACTTTATCGAAAAAAATAACTTCATTCAAATGACGTCATTGAAATATAAATCGCCTGTCTCTCTATATAAAAGCTGTAAATAAATATTTCTGTCATACACTTTTATTCCATTCCTTTCATTCATCAGAATACTACAATAATTTATTTTATTTAAAAACTTAAAACCATGGAGGTATGTGTAATTTAACTCTATGCTTAAAACTTCATCGAAAAAATCATCTGCTTCTATATGTAAAATCAATGAATGTTTCATTCATATCAGCTATATTGCAGATTCTAGAGCTAAATAATTTCGCGTTGAAGAAATTCAGCAATTCTTATATAACTCATCCTACATCTTTATTTGCTTACATTCTCCATAAGTTAAAATTAGGCTTCGTTGTAGAAATAATCAAAGATTGATGATTATTTAAACTCAAATATATTGTAACTGTGTTGTTTCAGGATGTAGTTGCACAGAATTTAAACACAAATACAGCGGTTTTAGGACGAATACAACACTAAATATAAATTTAAAAAAAAATTGAAAATCACGATTTTGACACAAGATGGATGGCAGTGATCATTTAAACTCAAATATAATATAATTGTGTTGTTTCAAAATATAGATGCACAGAAATTAAGCAAAAATAAAGCGCTTTTAGGATGGACACAACAATAAATATAAATTACAAATCACGATTTTGCACAAGATGGGTGCCAAATTTTATTTTGAAGTGGGTCACGTGATCTCTTCATATAATATGGATGTAATTATTGTTGTAATTTTTATTTAAAAAACTACCGAGTAATTATTATTTTAATTTTTATTTATAAACTACTGAATATATTTTGCTGAAATTTTTTTCATGTTTTTTATGGGGTAATTTAAATATTTCCTAAAACTTTCGAGCAATTTGTGAATTTTAAATTCGCTTAAAAACGTTTGAAAAATTATGTCCCATAGGGTTCAATGTATTTCATTTCTTCAACTCGGGTTTAGTCCAAAATTAATTGAGTGTTACTATTCACTTATATTACCATAGGTCCTACAGACCGTCTGAACAACATACTAAAATTTCATTTTGATAAAGTCATTTTTACGGCATTTATCGTGCGAACAGACAGACAGACAGAATGAACAAAGTCATAAACACTTTTCAACTATGTTGTAAAGTGTTAATAAAATTCAAAATCTGTCTGTCTCTTTGTCTATCTGTCTATATGTTTGTCTCATCATCACGGGAAAACGGCTGCACCGAATTTCATGAAATTTTGTGGATAGCCGGAAAATAGTCCCAATTAAAATGTACTTCTTGTTTCCAGTTTTAAGGCCCAAGAGCTGTCCAGATATTAATTAACAAGAAATATCAAGCATTCATAAAACATTGATTATGAAACACTTTCCAACTTCAATGCAATTTTATTTAAATATCTCTAAAATGCAATATATTCAGCGGTGATATATTAAAAATTATCACAGTACTACAATAATTTATTATATTTGAAAACTTCATCGAAAATAAATGAGTTTTATTCAAATAGCGTCATCGAAATATAAATCGCGTGGCTCAATGCATAAAAGCAGTGAATATTTTATTCATAAACTTGTTTCCATTCCATTCATTCAGCGGCGATATTTTTAAAATTTTTCACATTACTACAATAATTTATTTTACTTAAAAACTTAAAACCATTGAGGTAAAAGTACTTTCAAACTCTATGCTTAAATCCTCATCGAAAAAGCAATACTATAGAATCGTCTGCTTCTCCATGTAAAATCAATGAATATTTCATTCATATCAGCTATATTGCTGACTCCAGAGCTAAATAATTTTACTTTAAAGAAATTCAGCAATTCTTATACAACTCATCTAACAACTTCATGTATTTACAGTCTCCATACATGAAGATTAGGCTTCGTTGTAGAAATAATCAAAGTTTGATGATCATTTAAATTCCAAAATATTGTAAGCGCGTTGGCGCAGTATATAGATGCACAGAAAAAAATAAAAATTAAAGCGGTTTTAGGGCAGATACAAGACTAGATATAAATGAAAAGAATTTGACAAAAGATGGATGCCATATTTTATTTTGAAGTGGGTCACTTGATCTCTTCATATAATATGGGTGGAATTATTATTTTAATTTTTACTTAAAAAACTACCGAACATATTTTGCTGAAATTTTATTTATGCATTTTATGGGGTAATTTGAATATTTCCTAAAATTTTCGAAGCAAATTGTGAATTTTAAATTCGCTTAAATATGCTTGAAAAATTAGGTCCCATAGGGTTCAACGTATTTCATTTTTTTTTTTTCAATCCGGATTCAATCCAAAACTAATTGGGTGATATTATTCATTAATATTCCCATAGGTCCCACAGACCATCTCAGCAACATACTAAAATTTCATTTTGATAAAGTCAGTTTTGATAAAGTCAGTCATCGTGCGAACGGACAGACAGACAAACAGAATGAATGAACAAAGTCATAAACACTTACAATTATGTTTTAGAACGTAGTGATAAAAAGGAATAGTTAAACCTTCCGTAGCACTATGCAGACGATATTTTTTTTTTTGCAAATTTATTTGAAGAAAATTATATCATATCGCTTAGCAACGAATTTAAATCCAATGCGTTTATGCGGCAGACGATTTTTATTAAATCTTTTCCGATTTAAATAATGAAGAAATTGATGTAAAACAAATTTTATCGAAATTGCATTTTTGGCTTACGGAGATTATTGATATTTTCATTTTATTACGTCATCTATTTTATTTTGGAAAAAATTCCTGAACCTCATATATTGTACTACGGGTATATCTTCTAATCTACAAGAATATAAAGCATACAGGTAAGTAGTACGGGTATATCTTCCGATATAATTTTAGTGCTTTCATTTAGCCGTATACTGGTTCAATTTTATATTTCTTTTGTAAATTTGATTATATACGAAACCTAGATGTTTTATTCTTCAGATCTATCTCTGAAGATAATTTTGTACAGCAAGAACAGAGATTTTTAAACGTCCTGTAATTTAAATATTTTAATAGAATAACATTGTCATTTAGAATACTATAGGAATTCGCACACGATTGTGAATTTTAAGTTTCTTTATAATGTACATTTCCTACAAAAAACGGATATACTGGTTGTATTATTTAAAACTAAAAATACTTTTAGGTATGATGGGTAACAGAATATTCCATCAAGATTTAATTTCATTTTGTGTAACAATGCATATTATCTGGCGCAACTAATACTTTATACATCTTAAATTAAAAGCTTTCTACATTTGGCGAAATATTTGCGGTGTTATCTTGAAATTGATAATTCTTCAATTGTGTCTCTCTTATCTCAAACGCGTGATCTGGTTCATATGATTTACTTCTGTTGTTTGGAACCGCCTGGGTAATCTCTATAAGGTGTTTTTTGACAACAGTTCTACGGAGAAAAAACTCGAAGCTGCTTAAAAGCCAACCGAAGGATATATATTAAGGTAATTTAGACTTAACAAATGTTTCTGCCACCTATGTTTGATGACGATAGAAATGACTTGTTTAATATATAGCTATTTTTAGTTATTTTCTTGATTCTGCTGCACTTATTATTAATCTTACTATTCTTGTATATTGTTGTTATGTTATACTTAATATTACTCTAAAGCACTATTTTCAATTTGTGACATGTACCCCTTTCTGTAAATTTTTCATGGAGTCTCCTCCTGCAAATATATATATATATATATATATATATATATATTCTAGTCATATTTTGCTCGTCATGGTTGCACTAATGAAGTGTATTTTAAGGTATTTATGTTTCCTTTATTGTTCCAATCTATATGCTTGTCGTCCATATAACACAAGTTTATAGCTAAAATTTATCTTGTGTTTCAGAAACAAGCATTTTTGTGTTCATTTCGAAGGGATATATGGATTTGAAGAGAATTTTTTCGAAATGAACTTATCTTAAGCCTAAAGCTCTTCCATGTGCAAGCTTTTTTGCTTGATTTTTTAGTTTTCCTATTTTCATTCCTCATTTTTGAAATTTGTTGATTGTCTTTGTCTTTATGACCTGCATTACGCTTTATTATTTCCTCTTTATGTCTTAATTTCTTTTATTTCTTTGTATTTTGTAGAAAATTTTGGAATAGTGTTTTATGAGTTACTACTTACATTCTAACATTGGATTTACTAATTTATATATATATATATATATATATATATATATATATATATATATATATATGTATATATATATATATATATATATATATATATATATATATATATATGCAGGGTGTATATAAACACACACACACACACATATATATATATATACATATATCCAGGGTGTATATAAACTGATGGCCAGAACTATAAGGGGTTATAGAACTCCCCAAAATAAACAACTTTCACAATACAATGCAGGTACAGTGTCTAGAAGGAATAGTGTGCCGACCCAGGCGAAAAACAGGTTCCCTAAAAACCGCCTCCGCCAGCCGGCGTTGGTCTCGAATAAGCAGTTAAAAGCGGAGGAGTTAGCATTGAAACTAATGTGAATTTAATGCAAATGAAATGATTGATATCTTTGAAAATAATTGAAGAATTTGTCTGAAATTTGGTGTAATTATTGCAAGTGGTATATACAAAAAGTCATTTGATTTTCAGAGAGCTTGACTAAGGGATGTATTCATATTTTAAAAATTTTATTTAGCTTTATCTGTGGTCGTTCAAACATTTGAGATCCAAAATAATCAAATTCATTCATCACAGTAACGTGAAATTCGGTATGACGTTTTCTCTTGTGGTACATTTCAGTTCTTTCGATTTTGAAGCTTATCGGGCTAGCCCGTCCTGGGCCCGCCATATGACTTTACTTTTTGGTATCACTCGAGAACAGGTGTATCTAAAAATTCGAAGTTTAGCATATGCTTGTCATTTGCTGCATATTTTAACTCTTTGGATTAATAATCTTATTGGGCTAGCCCGTCCTGAGCCCAACAAGAGAAATATATCGTTTTTTAAAAATAACTCTAAATTTGGAGCATCTGGAAGGTCTAAATTTAATATATCATTGTCTTTTGTGGTATGTTATATTTCATCGCATTTCGAACCTTTTCTGGCTAGCCCGTCTTGGCCCGCCATAGAAATTTACACGCTTTTGAAGAATATCTCGATCATACGGAATAGCTAGAGAATGTGAATTTTTTATATCATTTCCTTTTGGATAGATTTTAATTTAGATTTTGAACCCCATCGAGCTAGCCCGTCCTGAGTCCAACAAGAGGAATATATCGTTTTCTGAGAATAACTCAAAATTCGGAGCATCTGGAATGTCTAAATTTAATATATCATTGTCCTTTGGGTTATATTATACTTCATCGCATTTCGAACCTTATCGGGCTAGCCCGCCTTGGCCCACCATAGAAGTTTACTCGCTTTTCAAGAATAACTCGATCAATCGGAGTAGCTGAAAAATGTAAATTTAGTATATCATTCCCTTTTGGATGGATTTTAATTTAGATTTTGAATCCCATCGGGCTAGCCCTTCTTGGGTCTGCTGAAGAATGCATTCGTTATTGAAGAATAACTCGAGAACCGCAATAGCTAAAAATTCCAAGTTCAACATGTCGTTGGCTTTTGTAGTATATTTAAGTTTTTTTAACTTTATCGGGGTAGCCCATCCTGGGCCCGACATAAGAATGGACCCGTTTTTATAGAATAACTGGAAAATCGGGACAACTAGAAAATATAAATTTAGTACAACCTTATCTTTTGGGGAATATTTTAATTCCTTCGATTTTGAACCGTATCGGGCGAACCCGTTTTGGGCCCGCCTTAGAAATTCACTTTTTGGGGGAAATAACTCCATAACCGGAGTATGTAAAAGTTCCAAGTTGTCATGTCGTTGTCATTTGCGGTATATCTTAGCTCATTGGATTTAAAACCTTAACGGGCTAATCCGATCTGTGCTTGAAAACCGTGCAACTAGAATGTCTAAATTAAGTATAGTATTCTCTTTTGGGATATATTTTAATTCTCTGGATTTTAAATTTTATTAGATTACCCATCTTTGCCCAGCCTTAGGAATGCATTCGTTTTTGGAAAATAACTCGAAAATTGGAGAAAAATTATCCTTTACCAAACAATTAAACAATTACATTAGTTCTCCTTAGGGATTATATTTGAGAAAGTATTTTGTACTATTGGGTAAACCCACATTCGATCGTCGACACCCCCCCCCATATCCTAGATCTTGGCTACGCTTATATGCAAGAGAATTAAATAATGCGAAACCAGTCCACAGTGCACTTTAAAGATTCATAGTAATATAGTGATTCGTACTACATAGTATAATAGAAAGAAAAAGTCTTGTGAAGGGATTTTTGGATGCTGAAATTCGCAGATTATGAAATGTTAAGCGATTTTTTAGCCTATTCGTCGAAATGCAAAATAAAGTAATATGCTGGATGAATCGAATTAATACATTTTTCTAGGCATTTTTACACAGAAAAGGCAATAATGGTAATTACAGCCCTACATTACACAGTTCTGTAGTTTCAGTAATACTAGAATTGTAGAACTTATCAAATCAAGTAAATACACGATTTCACACGACAAAATAAATAAATACATAGTATAAAGGGTTATAAAATTTTGGACTTGCCTTTTGATATGATTTAGCTGTATGTAACTTGATATGATATATGAGTAATATGATATGAGAATAAAATAACTTACCGAAAAACAACACCAGAAAATAAGCCATTTTCAAGATGTTTCATATGTTTTAGCTGATTTGTGCAAATTTTAATACATTCTTGTAAACATGTACTTGATATCAATTTAGACAAAACGACAAATCATTTGAGAGCATATATTTGACTGAAGACTTTCAAATCTTAATTTTGTCCAGAATTTGGATGGCAAAACTACATCCGCAAAGAGATCAAATTGACGTATATTTTCAGATTCTGTTGGAAATGGATTCAAAATATGTAATTCATCATGTGATAATTTCCTTTTCTTTATTGGTTCGTTTGCTACTTGTTTAGGAACTGGTCGTTTCTTAATTTTCGATGTTAAATAATGCGGAAGATGTTAAATAATTCTGGAAAATTGTTGGGATAGCATCAGATTTTAGTGTAGGTCGATCTTTAGGTAATAACACCTCTTCTCCGTTAATGATATGTCAGTAATTACGATCAATAAATTCATTAGCAAAATGCAACTCACAAACCACAGAGTTTTTGTCTAGAACTTTATCTGCTCGAAGAATTAACTTTGTCCATTTAGCTCTCAGTTCATCGTTGTCAGGAGCTTTAAATAGAGAATATTTGCGTCTGAAATTTTTGTAACCTGTTTTACATTCAGATACGAAGCAGTGTCTGTCATACACTTTCTTTTTAGAATTTGGGGACATGCTTCATCAACTATAAAAACTATTAAATATGTTGATAGATCTATTAGAAAACTGATATGGTATGGCTATAAAAACAGCCCTTTTTAATCCAAATATAGATTTTCAACGTCAGTTACAACAAACATCAAATGAGTGAAAGCTTGCTGCTTACAGTTTCGAAAAATCTTACCTTCTGAGTGGGTCCATCCTGTCCAATCTTAGAACGAAAAAGAATATTGTACAGGTGACGGTTCTTAGTAAAAACAAATTCGATCTCAGATTACCAATGTGCTAATGAGATACTTCCTATTGTATCTAGAGGCAGTACAAAATGCCCTTCCTATCCTGAAGGCAGTACAAAATGCCCTTCCCTGATGTTCTACCTATTTCCAGAGCCCCCGCTGATTTGCGGATCTTTTGAGCATTGTTCGTGTAAGAGATGTGGCAATTTGCGGAAACGTATGTAAAGGAGACGCGCCTGTCGAAATAAAATAGAGGTCGATTACATGCTCTCAATCGAAATTCTTATCAGCGCTATCTTTCACCGTACAAAGAGAAAGCACTTGTAGGCAGCCCCCACCTTGTTCGAATGTTCAAGCGGCAATGGTGTTTCATGTTTTTCTTCCAAATTCACAGCGCCACCCACAGACATTTTTCCTAGTAGCCGAACATATGAGATAAAACAAAATATTTGCTAGACATTCCCATACATTCTTTTTTTAGGTTTACATGGTAATATGTATCAAAATGCAAAACATTCGTTCAAGTTATTCATATAGCGCTTTTAAAAATTATTGAAAAATTTCAATTTCAAGTAAACAAAATCAATACGTGCGGTCCAAATTTCTGCTAAAGAAATAAAATTATCTTCGTAAAAAGCAGAAAACAACTCAACCTACTAATATGGACCGGTTTCGAAGGCATAAAACCTTCTTCGTCAGATCACGCAGAACCGCAACCTTCCGAATGATTGACCGTGGTGATTCCGTCGCATGGCCTCCTAGATCTCCCGATCGCTCCTGCCTGGATTTTTTCCTCTGGGGACAGCTAAAAAGCGCCGTTTGTGAGATGTCCATCGAGTCACCAGAGGACTTTGTCCCCCGAATTAGCGTCGCAGCTCCAGATGTTCGTGAAATGCTAAAAATCTTCCAAAGTGTACGCAATTCACTCCGTCGCCTTTGTGACGCCTGTCTCTCAGTTGGTGGTCGCTCATTTGCGCATTTGTTCTCAACATTTTATCAATGAATTTTCGTTATTCGTTGACATTTCACCCACTTCCAGAGAAAGTGCGTGAACTTGCGGCTCGCCCGTTGCTTTCCGATCCCATATTGTATTGTGAAAGTTGTTTGTTTTGGTGTATTCTATAACTCCTTACAGTTCTGACCATCAGTTCATATACACCCTGTATATATATATATATATATATATATATATATATATATATTTTTTTTTTTTTTTTTTTTTTTTTTTTCGAAAACTTTTATATTAAATCAAATTGTACTCTTTTTCCATATGGATTAAATCAATTATATCTAAATGGTAATATTGTAAAAAATAACTTTGTAAATAATCAATATTCTATTTTTAATCACCTTCTTTTAAACCCCAATTATATAATAGAAACTCAGATAATCTCAAAAGATTTAAACTCGGCAAAGGAAGCTCCAAACCTCATGATTATAAAGCTGAGATTAAATATTTACATCATCAATTTAACAGCACTTATCAATGGAAATTAATAAAATATTGAGTATTTGCGGTTAAGAAAAAACATTTAAATAATGTTTATGCCATTTTCTTAAAATTAAATCTAACCAATGAACATTTTAATCATATTGTCTATGATTTGCTCATTACTAGATCAAAGTATTTAAAAGCAAAACTTAATCAATTTCATAATAATAATACGTCTACTAATTCTTACTGTGTGATATCTTTTAAACATCCAATTTATAATTCTATAAATTTTGGGTCTATATTTAACAAATTCAAACACTTACTGCTTATTGAGGATTTGAATGTTACTAAGACTTTTAAATACAACAAGCCTATTGGTATATCTATTTTTAATTACAATGAAATTTCACAATCTCTCGCTATATAGATAAAGATTCCATGCCAAATGTTGATAATGATTGTATTTGCAAAGTAGTCGAATATGCTAAATACATAAATTCACACTTGGGCCATATAGTTACAGGAAACTCAGCAATAGTTAAAGACGAAATGTTAAGAACAATTATGTCATTTGGTACAAAATTTAGGTTACCATCTTGTAATATTTCTTTTAAAGTTTTAAAGTCTATAAATTTTGACCTTGATAAATATATTTATAAATCTGCTTCTAAATATGCTCTGCTTTTTGAGGCATTTAATATGTGGAAATTTACTTTACTAAAATTTATTAAAAATACTTTTTGTAGTATTAAATTATCTGATTCTATATATAATATTAATAATTTAAAACATTCCATTAATGATTTACAAAGATCTTTTGTTATTACTAATGTTGATCAAGCCTCTAATATTTATGCGGTTATCTGCAAAAAAATTTATATACAATTTTTGTTAGATTATTTAAAGAAGAATAGACTATTTAAACTAGATTCACACTCCATTAATAGTATCAAACTGAAAATTATGAATATGTATAGTGATTTAAATTTTAATTATAAATTTCTTAAATTCCCATATATTGTGCTATTCCTAAATTTCGTAAAAATCCTATTAAATTTAGAACAGTAACTAGTGGTCATAATACTTACTCTACTACTGCGAGTAAATTATTAGTAAATTATTTAAATGTAATAAATGATAGTTTACGGTTTTCTAGAAATAACTACCTTATTCTAAATAATAGTAAAGAATTAAAGAATAAATTAACATCACGAGGTATACTAATTGGATTTTAAACTTTTGATTTTAAAGATCTTTTTAATAATATTAAGATCTCTGATCTTTATGTAGTAATTTTAGCTCTATATAATGCTTAAATTACTAATCATTCTACTCATACTATATTTACCAAATTTCCTAAACTTGTGTGTTCTTTTCAATAATTATATATTTCAAGGTAATAAATTATACTTACAAGTCTCAGGGGTTCCACAAGGTGGCTGTAGTAGCAGTATATTAGCTAATTTATACCTTTATTATTATGGAAATTTTTTTACTTCCACAGATTATAACATTTACAGATATGTTGATAATCTAATTTGTATGGTTTTTACAAACAACTGTGTCATAGATATAGATTTCTATCCGGATAATTTGGAACTAATTCCTAATGAAGCCACTATTAGTAATAATTTTAAGTAATTAATTTTTTGGATTTAAATCTAATTATTGAACCTACTAATAGGATAGTTACAAATTTATGTGATAAAAATACTTTTTTAAATTTAGCATTAACAAAATATTACCATTTAATTCCTGTAACTCGATTCAAATGTTTAGAAATATTATACTTAATCAACGTTTTAGAATTTATAGATTATCAGATAAAAAAATTTCATGCTATTCATATTAATAAGCTAAAAATTACCAGTAAATTATATAAATATCCAGCATATTTAGTAAATGGTACAGTTAAAAAGTTTGGAATGGTTGAATATACTTAAATTCTCTCCTTAGTATCTTATATTAGCCAGACATCGACTTTCATCATCAAATTTTGATTATTTCTACAACGAAGCCTAATTTTTATTTAAGGAGAATGTAAAAACCAAAAGATGTAGAATGAGTTGTATAAGAATTGTTGCATTTCTTTAACGCAAAATTATTTAGCTCATGGAGTCTGCAATATAGCTGATATGAATGAAACATTCATTGATTTTACACACAGAAAAATACGATTTTTTCGATGAAGTTTTAAGCATAGTGTTAAATTACTTGTAACTCCATGGTTTTATGTTTTTAAATAGAATAAATTATCATAGTATTGTGATGAATGAAAGGAATGGAAAGAGTTATGAATGAAATGCTGCTTTTATAGAACGAGCCATTCGATTTATATTTCGAAGATGTAATTTGAATAAAGTTCATTTGTTGTCGATGAAGTTTTTAAATATAATAAATTAATGTAGTATTGTGATAATTTAAAAAATATTACCGAGGAATGTATTGCATTTTAGAGATGTTTAAATGAAATTGCTTTGAAATTGGAAAGTGTTTCATAATGCTTTATGCATGATTGACTTTTCTTGTTATTTTTTGTGATTGGCAGCATTGATCTCTTTATTCAAGGCACCAATGGGTCAGACATAACCAGTGCTTTTTCAGGTATTGTTGTTTATAATTTTTTAATCTCTTAGCATGTCGTCCAAGTTATCAGTGTTTATAAATATAATCTATCACTGATATCAGAAACATGCATTTTGTGTTCTGACGAAATACTTAGACTTGATGAAGAGTTTTATCGAGAAGGACACGTCATTTGCTTAGGCCTAGGGCTTGTCCACATGTAAAGCTTTAATGCTTGGATTTTATTTGATTTCCTATTATCGATTCCTTTCCATTGATGTTTGTTGTTTGTCTTCAGCTTAATGACTAGAGGTTTGCTATTTATATTCCACTTGATTGATGACTCTCTGTTTGATACTTTTTATTTGATAGGCATTTTTTAATGTTGAAGTTTTTTGAGTTGAAACTTCTCTCTATTCTATCAATGGATTTTCAAACTATTATTATTATGTATATATATATATATATATATATGAATGTAAGCAGATAAAGACGGGAGTGACCATATGAACTACATAATATCCTATTTTTGTTTCACTTTATTGTAATAGTATATATATATATATATATATATATATATATATATATATATATATATATATATATATATATATATATATATAGATATATATATATATATATATAGATAGATATATATATATATATATATATATATATATATATATATATATATAGATATATATATCTATATATATATATATATATATATATATATATATATATATATATATATATATATTGTGGGTCCGGGTCCTCTCTAGGGTCCAGGCTCTCCCGAGTGAGTGCTGTCCTTTCTCAATACGGCGATCGTGCGCGCCCTCTTAGTATGAGATTATTGAAAGTTGACAAAAATATGGCAAAAGTTTTCAATTTAATCTTCACATTCAAAAACGGTTTCGGTTCTTAAAAATTACAAAACACTGATATGAGCAGCACATGGCCTTTCCTACAGACTGAAATTCATTTTCTCTTTCTTTCTTCTATAATTCATTAAATTGAGCTAATTTGCACAAAATGAGACGGAAAATTATTTGAAATAAAACTGAATTAGCAGTTTTATTCCAATTCTTTTTTTCATTTGGTGACTGGGTGTTTTTTTAAAGTTGACGTGAAAAAACACAAAAAAGACAAAATTCCTCGAGAACGGTTAGTCCTAGAGTTAAGCTGTTCATCTTATTATTTTCTTCGTCAAGAATTATGAGTGAAACAAGCACGTAATTGATGCAACAGCAGTTTTTTATTTTGATAAGTTGTCTTATTAGACAGTAATATTTTATTTTAGATTTGGCAATTTTTATGGGCCATTTCGCAAAACATAACAGGTTGTTTCTTTCCGAATCGTACCAAAATCTAATCAGCACCACATTTAATTTATTAACCAAATTTTGTGAAATGTGGTCCACTTTGTGAAATTTGTCCATTTGATTTTACGAGTGTTGGGACGGAGTTGAAAATTCGATCACGAATTTTCGACGGACGAGCGGGTTTGTACACTATAAAATATCCTGAAACCTATGCTCATATTTTTCAGCTCCTTTGTTGATAATTTTGGAACTATCAGAAATGCCGCAATTACAGGCGTTCATGATAATTTCAGCGTCATGTCTGAAATATTCATCAAATTATCGTCTACCGAAGCGCTATTTTTGTATTTATATATATATATATTATCATAACTATGAAGAACCTTACTCCCCATTACAGACAGCTGATTGCTGTGAAATTGCAAATGTTTTACAGTGCATCCCCTGCAAATGTCTATCCATAAACTCGAATCGAACGCTTTAGAAGTGATGTCTATGTGTATATGTATAATGTTTGTGTACGTGCGTATATTAATATTTGTGCGTGACCGTGATTTTGTAGACGTAATATCCTGCGAATGAATGAAGCGCTTATAATATAATTTTGAATAATTATTACAATCAATGAGAATGAATACTGGAATCATATTGATTGCAAAAACAATCAAATTTTCGGATGTCCGCCCATTTTTTAAATAAATGTGTGAGAAAATCATTAAAAAATAACTAATTTCGATAGTTATGAACAATAATCCTGTCAGATGTAATATTTCAATAGAAAATTAAAAATACAAACTTTTGCACTTTAACATGAGCCGTCGTTCTCAAGACATCGCACATTTTTCAAATAAATGCATCAAAAGATTTATGAAATAATCTGAAGTTTGGCTCAAATCGGCTTTTTCATGCCAGAATCAATTTTTTAATAACTTGTTTTATTTTTTATTTTTTTATTTGCAAGAAAAAAGTTGAAAAATCCGTATCATTGTTCTAAATAATTAGAATTATAGTCTATTACCCTTCATTCTAAAGGAATTGAAAAAAATCATACGATTGGCACAAAGTTCGACTTTGCGACCCCCTGGATGGTAACTCTCGCCCACCGAAGAAGGCTAATAATGTCACAAACATCAAATTGTATCGCGGCTATTTTTCACTACATAGTGCAAAATAGACGGAATACAATCATTATATAATGATTGAAACTGTTTATTTTCTCGATTATGTGTTCAGAATGTCCACAAACATGTATTGGCATTAAAATCTCGAATGAAATTGTGAAAACAATACTTTTTCAACTTAATATGTAGAGAAAGAAATGTAGATCGTTCCATTCACCAGAGAAGATATTTTTATAAGTTTTATATTTTAATGTCCAAGAATAAAATCGTCAATGATCATTTATATGTAATTGACATTAATTAAATATTAACTGTATTTTGATGAGCATTTCGCAAATAAATGGGTATAAATAAGTCATTCGTTTGAACTATTAAATTGCCAAAAGTGACAAATTTCAATTGATATGGTGTTAATTCAACACCTTAACCATTGTTTTATGGATCTTGGAAACCATTATTTCGCTGTGGCATAAGTAACTCCATTGCATTATTTGGGAAAGGTGAAGTTCTTCCCAAGTCATATCTTTATAGATGCATTGATCTTTGATGTGTATGATTCAGTGATTTTATTAAAGAATGGATCCTTAGCTGGTCTTTGTAATGTATGTAAAGAATGAGGACTGTCACTAAAGAAATCACATGCAATGACATCTCTAAAAGAGTTGAAAAATCTGTATCATTGTTCCAAATAATTAGAATTATAGTCCGTTACCTTTCATTTTAAAGGAATTGGAAAAATCGCCCGATTGACACCAAGTTCGACATTGCGACCCTCTGGATGGTAACTCTCACCCACCGAGGAAGGCTAATAATGTGACAAACAACAAATTATATTGCCGCTATATTTCACTACGTAGTGCAAAATAGCCGTGATACGATCATTATATAATGATTGAAACTCTTTAGTTTCGCGAGTATGTGTTCAGAATATCCACAAACATGTATTGGCATCAAAATCTCGAAAAGAAATTGTGAAAACAATACATTTTCTATACTATATTCTATAATATGAGAAAGTACAAATTCAAAAAGTAGTAAGTAGTAATAAATATGTTTACTTTCCATATTAAGCGAAATCATTCTTATGAATCAATACTGATTTCCAAAAGTTAGCAGACGTCAGTAAATACGACATAATTCAAAAACTTCTGCTGGGATAGACCCCGAATTTCACAAGTAGATAGTCAATTAAGCAATGTATTGAGTATAATAACAAAAGTAAGGAAAATATCTTAGATTTACCCATTAAGCCTTTGTTTCACACTTGATGCATTTGGAAAAAGGTTTTGTATGCTATACAAACAAGATAAAGAAGCCTTAATATGAAACATAATCCCATCTGACTTTGACATAAGCATTGCATCGCATCGCATCGACGTTTTATCCCTACAATCAGCAGATCCAGGGCAGCAGAAAGCAATAATTGATGTTCCTGTAAAAGGGCAATTTGCAGACACCCTAGTAGCATTTAGTAACGATCCAATGTTGGACCAATATTGTATATATGAAATTACATTGGAATATTTCTAATGTAATCCTATATTGGGCAAATCTTGGAGTTACATTGGCCTCCAATACTGCTCTTACATTGGAAGTTTTGGCGTAATATATTGCCAAAACCTTTAAGCCAATATTGGGACAATTCCGTCAAAATGTTCGCTTTTTTATTTTAGTCCAATTATTGTAGCAAACAATAACCCAGTGTTGAGCTAATATTGGATTGCTACTAGGGTACAGCTAGAAAGAGTATACGGGTGAAGACAGAGTACCCAATGCCATTCCAACGATTTTTAATGAGTTTGATGTCCGGAGAACAAACAGGCTGACCACAGCATACGAGCAATACCTTCGTTCTCAAGATTTTCGTCCACCAGCCCTGCTCTGTGTGGACGAGGGTTTAAGTTAATCAAAAGAAAATCTAGACTCACTGATACACTGTCGGGTCTCAAGAAAGATTCAAACATTGGATCCGATACCTTAGTCAAAGTACCTCCTGTGACATTTTTTTCAAAGTATTCCCCTACCCGTGCAAAAAGGAAAGAAATCCCAAAGAAAATTCAGCTCACACAATCACACTGGTATTCAATGATGTTATTGTCACAATGTTTTGTGAATAGTTATTGGACGTTGAAAAAAAAGACAAAGAAAAAGAAAATTAGAGATATGTGACGAATCTCATAATTTTTTGCAAGTAGTTAGAGAATATCGAAGAAAAACGCATAGAAAAAGAAAATCATACATAGGTGATCTTTCCATATTTGCAAGTTAGAGGGTATCGATGAAAAGAACATAGAGAAAGTAAATCATCAGTAAATCATAGACTCCGGCTATGTTTTTGCAGGACATGCAGACGGTGGGAGTGCCAGACTTGGACCTTTTGGACAAAGTGGATCTCACAAAAAGACTGAGATATCAGCAGACATTAAAGGATCAGCTAAGGAAAAGATTTAGAGTAGAGTATCTTGGCCAATTAGTGCAACATAGGGGAAAAATGAAAATGCTGAATGTCAAAATTGGAGATATAGTTCTCATTGAATGCGAGAATAAGAAAAGAACTTTCTGGCCAATGGCAAAAATAACTGAAGTTTATCCCGGAAAAGATGGCAGCAACAGAGTTGTGAAATTAAAGACAGCAACGGGGGAACTAATTCGACCAGTTCAGAGAATTTTCCCTCTTGAAATTGAATGTCCATCCCGAGAACCAGAAACTGATACTGTAGCTAGTGAGAAAAGGGTTGTGGACACTTCACCCTCTGCTCAACGAAAGACTGTTGTTACTAGAAGTGGCAGAACAATTAGACTCCCATCTAGGTTTAGATAAATGTAGAAAAGTTTAATTTCCATTTAAATGTTAATTTATCTTTAATTTATTGTAAGTTTTGATTATAATGTTTAAATCAAAAGGTGGGAGAATGTTAAGTAACACACATTGATTTCGTTATTCAAATTTTATATTTAAATTTGCATTTCTTGTGAATTTGTTTATTTTAGTTTTGTAATAATGCTATGGCAACACTCGTGGGTTTCTGTAGACGTGGTCAGAGGAACGAGCAGTTTTGTTTACGAGTTGACGTTGGCTGTACGAATGTTAAGTTTTGAAGTAAAGTTTCTGGTTCCTGAAAAGCAGTTGTAATTATTTTCGTACATATTGAAACGTGTGAAGTTGGGTAAATTTCTACGGCGTTTCTGACAATAGATGATGTTACTCACTATTTTTTGAAAGGTCGAAGGAGAGGATATTGATGAAAGGAGAGGATGTTGATGAAAAGTCAGCGATAAGTGATGTTTCTTACTATTGATAGCAAGTCAGGTGGCACTGCTAAACAGGACATAGAAAAAGTAAATCATAGACATTTGACTTTACTCACGATTTTCTGCAAGTAGTTAGAGGTCATTGATGAAAAAGACATAGAAAAAGAAAATAAAAAATAGGGGTTTTTTTCATAGTTTTTTTTTTTTTTTTTTTTTTTTTTTTTTTTTTTTTTTTGGAAAGAGTTTAAAGGCATTTTTGAAATAAGTAATTTTTAATTTACAGTGGTACATTAAACTCACTGTAGTACGTATATGGGCATCACACTGCACACATATAGGCATATATTTCATTCTGAAAATCATCACATTTGAAGGTACCGTGAAAATAAATGAATCCTTTAAAAATTCAATAATCAAATTTTATATACCTTCGTATTTCTCTCCCCACAAATGTATTTTGTTTTGTTGGGAAAAGTAAATTGCAATTACAATTTCTTAATTTTTTTTAATTGCAGGAAACATTTGTGCTACTTCTAACTGCTTCTGGTTTCCGAGTTAAATTTAGAGAAGATGAACTAGTTACAGAAGGAATTTAAATCCTCAATGAGCAGCACGTTATTTGAAATTCCCATTGCTTATGACCTCCAACATAGGTCAGACTCTTCAGACTGGTAGATGAGTAAACATAAAAGGTACTATTGACCTTTCGAATTTAAGAGGTGTTGAAGATCCAGACCACACGACCAGCCCGAAGGCTTATGGTAGCTAATTGTGTGGCTGGGAATTCAAGAGGTGTATTATATTTCATCCAAAAATAGTATCAAATGAAAATCGAACTTCGAAGTTTTGCTTGGACATGGTTGGCTTGAAGTAGGCTTGATTTTCAGCATGCAATTAATAACGGCAGTGAATAAAAACATTCATGCTATTTATTTTCTCTGCAAGTATCTGCATTTAGAGCTACTTACCCTTTAAAAAAACAGACTTTGGTAGGAATTATTCCTGCATTGAGTCCACATTAAATATTTCTACGATCCATAGGGACAAATGGTACAATGTGCATTAACTAAATTGTAACCAACAGGAATTTACAAAAGAAGACAGATCCATATCTTTAGTTTGTGCTATAGAATTGTCTATTTTATACACAAGCAAATGGACGTGCAGCTACTGTATTAATTATGACATAATTAGCACCAGGTCACAAACACTCCTCTGATGTTTAAACCCCCCAGGCTGGTTTTAACCTAAAAATATTGATATCTGTTGTTCATAAAAAATTCATAAAGACAATTTCATTCAGTTTGATTTGGGATATGAAACTCTGTATAATACGAAACGCTAATAATGAAGGATATTTTATTGTCAACCGATATACTAAAAAATGAATATTTTAAATTGCGTAAAACGTGATCTTAAGAAATAATAATTTATAATTACAAATGCAGTATAATAGAATCGTCTTTTAGATTAGTAGAACAAGAATTGAGATCTAGTTCAGTAATATTCAATGAAATATAAGAACCTTTGACTTTGAGCACATCAAAAAGGCAAAATGAGCATAAGTGATCAATATTTTTCCGAAAAGTTTTTAGACTTTTATGTGAAGACACCGCTCACGCTCAAAGAGCAAGCAATGACAAAGTTATCCATTCAACTATGCCAACATTCTGAAATTAAGAAACACATTATATGTATCGCTGAACCGTTGAAGATAGCACTGAGTACAAGATATTTTTCTGATCATTTATGGGAAGATCTTCTTGAAAAGCAATCGTTTAAAACGTGTGATAAGATCTGTTTTCCCTCTCCATGGAAGCCCCATTTAATAATTCGCATTCGATCAATAGCCATTGAAATACTTATCTGGAACAAAAAATATCAAATAATGCTTAATACTTCTCCCCAGGATGCCGACCGGTTTTTGACATTATCTGATTGGACACCGGAAGGTAGAATAGATGAAGAAAAGATTGCAAAACGCTTAGTTCAAGACGAGCGAATCGCGGTTGGTCTGCGCTATCAAATAGCGTGTGTAAACTGTTTAAAGCCTTTTATTCACTCTTTATGGAATCGAATTCCACCACAATGTCGTAAGGATTTGTCAAAAGATCGGTCAAGAATAATCCATTTTTTGTCTAAATATATGACGGGGATATTTGGAAATTTAGATAAAGGCACACTCTTTAGGGAAGTGTTTGAATCGGCAGTATATGAAGGGGAAAGAGTAGCTGTGATTAATTCCTGGAAAGTTGTGAGAGGATTCATAATGAGTGGATTCATGAATGATGTAGTTTTAATGAAAGCTTCCGAAAGAGCATGTGGACGATATAATGACAAAGATTTAATGTTTTGGATATCACACCTAATTAAAAGGGATGAATGGAGTGCCCCATTAACACATTGCAGTGATATTTTATATTTCCTTCTTTCACAAATGTCTGAGCTACAGAGGTTTCACTTTTTTAAAAACTCCTTACAAGAAAGCCTCCAATATATCTCATTTAGTGGCGAAAAAATAGTGGCTAGTCAGGTATTTTCTTGTTTAATAGATTCTTCTTATCGGAGTAATTTTATACCAATTATCACCAAGATCTGGGGCATTTTACCTAAAAGGATATATGGAGCGGTCTTATTAAATCTTTCAGAAATATATGCAAATCCTTCAAATATAAAAGAATATTGTGTGTTTGATTATGGAGATTTATTGGTGGATCTATTGGGGAAATCTCCAGATAACTACAAACGTTATATATTTACAGATAAGCCTATTGAGGGCAAAACTATAAAAAAAAATGAAGGCAAGGAATTACTTCTCAATGTCCTCAAAACGCGGCCATTTAAGCAAAGGAATATAGAATTAACACAAGATATTTTACAACATGCTACAATAGAAGAAAAACAATCAATTATAAATTGCAAATGCGGAAGAAAATGTTGTAAAATTCTAATTGAAAATAGAAAGAATGAAATAGTCGACTTGATATTGGCAGATTGTTTGTCAGAAGATGAAATCTGTGATTTTAAAAAGAAATTCATGCAATCTTACGAGATGATTTGTTACTGTTTTCAGATTTTAGAGCACGAGACTGAAGAGTCATTGATTTCATTGTTGAACTGGGGATGTTTCACAGAAGAAGAAATTGCCCATTTTAAAATCTTTCTTATTCAAGAGTCGTATTGTAGAGAAGAAATTATGAGTTTAATGGTTGATTCCAAAATGAATCGCGTGGACAGGATTCTGGAGTGGTGTTTGCCATCTGAAGCAGTTCGAGTACAATTTAAAATGCAATTATTCAAAGAATATGCAGTTTACATATTTTCCACGATTATAACATTATCTATATGGGAGGAATTTGAGGAAATTATCACATGGGTCTTTCCAACAAAAGAGGAGAAAAATAATTTTAAACGTGAAATGTATAATGAAGGTATATGTGAATCGATTCTAAAAGATATGATGATTTCTTTTCATTGGAGAAGTCCAAATAATTTTACCGACTGGTGCGGATTGTCTCTCGAGGAAATCAAAATATTAAAAAAAGAAGTAATACTTTCAAAAGAGATATTGCAACATATTTTTGATCAATTGTATTGCGATGACTCCATTCCGTTTGTTCTAGAATGGGGTCTGACGGATGAAGATACTGTGACGTCTTTTAAAAAAGCATTTGAGGAATATGCCTTTGAGACTAGGCATATAAAATTTAGCGATTATTCTGTACGACTTCAGGCATTGGATTATTTAATTACAAATTTGCTCAATGGTCTTGCAAGAAAAGACGGAGATGAGGCTTTACAGGAAGTTAAAAACTTGGATTAAGAGACTAAAACAGAGTCTTGCAAACAATAACCCAGGATTTTGTGTTTTAACTTTTTCTCGAAAAATATATTCTACAGTGAACTATCGATGTATCTGTATTCTAAAGATGAATAGAAAATAGACCATTTTCGAAATTAGGGACACTAAAAAAGTAAATTTAATGATGTTTCCTGTATGCAAACAAAGATAGTTTATACACATTTTTTAACAGTTTAAACGTACAAGCTAAAAATTTAAAAAGTTTTGTAACATAAATTAGTTCTTAATAACAAAATGTTGACATGTATAAAATTAAATGTTGTTAAAACCATATTAAATATCAAATTGCCACAGAATGGTATAGAATTAAAACATGTTACAGTTGCAATGAAGTATCATATTTGAAAAATAAACATCAATATTTGAATACATCAACACTTTTATAATTAATAATTTAAATATTTTTTTGCTAAGAATTGGAAGAATATTCATATATTTTAACTTTATGTAGATTTATGGTTAATGTTGATTTTTATGACAAATAAGTAAGTTGATAATCACTTACCATGTAATATGATATCGGTACGGATATCTATGCTTTTTGCTGAATAAAATTAATTATTATGAAATTATATATATATATATGTATATATATGTGTGTGTGTGTGTGTGTGAGTAGTTGGAACATGGGCGTTCTGCTGCGAAGCTTCAGGGATGCTCAGCGCTCAGCAAAATGCCCGCCATCGTGAATTCCGTAATCCTGGACGGGGATATAAAAGGAGGGGAAATGAAAAAAGGTGGGGGTGCAAATTTTTGAGAAACTTTTTTCAGGTGGCACCGACTTCGTAGTCTTGTACGAGGGGTTTAGGAGGAAATACATTTTTTGAATGAGATTCTTCTAAGTACGGGAGAAACTTTTTTGGGGGTGGCAACAGCTGCGATGCTCAGCGTCCCCTAGCGGGGGTAAGCGGAATTATGAGGATGAAACTTCAGATATTTTTTGTTTGGGTTGCCATAGCAACACCTGTAGGGGAGAACATTTTTTCGGAGTGGCAACAGCTGAGCCTTTGAAATAGTATCCTCAGCGCCCCCTAACGGCGAAAAGTGGAATTAAAATTAAAACTGGTAATTTTCTTCCTTAATGGAATTTTCTTTTCTTTTTTCTAAATGAGTTAGGATAATTAAATAAGGTGATTAAGTAGGCCAGGAGCATACCAAGGTCATCGTTCTTACAATACCCCTCCACCTTCTAAGAAAAGAGTGCTTACTCTATTCGTATGTTAAAGACGGTTACGAAGTGAACTGTGAGAATCCCATATGATGAGATACGTGAGAATGTCTTGTATGTCTCTTTGGGAAATAATATATCTGAACCCACTTGAATTTTGCACTTTGTAATTTTTAAAAAAAAAATGTGGTTATGGGAAAAATTAACATTTTGTACAAAATGTTCCAAAAGCGTAAAAAAAAAAAATGTGGTTATGGACAAAATTAACATTTTGCGACTTTTTTTTCAAAATGATAATTTCTCTATGGGAATTAACACGGGTTTTCGCACTTTTGTAATTTTTTTACAAAAAAATGTGTGTTTTTACGAAAATGATTATCAAAAATGTGGTTATAGGAAAAATTAACATTTTGCAAAAAATGTTGCAAAAACGCGAAAAACAATAAAAATGTGTGTTTTTACAAAAATGCGACCAAAAAGGTGTGTTTTCAAAGTAGCAGAATTGCATGAATTGGGTGTATTGGTGGGAGTGTGTTTCCCCAATTATTTCGGCCTTAGATTTTAAAAATTTTAAAAATAAATATTTTAAATAATAGCAGATACCTGCTTATCTACAAAATATTTAAGTGGGTAGTGTTATGAATCTAGCAAGTTAATTAAAGAATGTTAATTAAATTAAGTGATTAAGTATTGAATATCCGTATGCCAGGAGCATGTCAAAGACATGCCAAGGGTATGCTAAAGGCATGCCAAGGGTGTTCCAAAGTCATCGTTCTTACAATACCTCTCCGCCTTCTAAAGGGAGAAAAGAACGCTTACCCTATTCGTAAGTTAAAGACGGTTACGAATACATAACTGCAAGAATTCTGCATATTACTAACAAAATTTCGTAAATGTAAATTTTTCTTATAATTTTTCGCAAATGTAAGTTTTTTACTTTTCAAAAACCACACTTGTGCTGTTTTCTCTATGGAAATTAACATAGGTTTTCACACTTATGCTTTTATCTAACGTTTTTTAACAAAAACGCGATTTTTACTAACAAAATGCCGTAAATGTAAATTTTTTTCTTATAATTTTTCATAAATGTAAGTTTTCTACTTTTTAAAAACCACACATGTTCAGTTTTCTCTATGGAAATTAGCATAGGTTTTCACACTTGTGCTTTTTTCTAACGTTTTTTCACAAAAATACACTTTTTACGTGTAAAAAACTAACAAAAACACGTTTTAAAGTAGTAGAATTGCGTGAATTAGTGTTTTAAAGTAGCAGAATCGCGTGAATTGGTGTTTTAAAGTAGCAGAATCGCGTGAATTGATGTTTTAAAGTAGTAGAATCGCGTGATCGACTATATTCGATGAATGACTCTTCTCGAGGAGGTGTATATACCCAATGATTGAACCCATAGACCGTTTATAAACGATCTGCGAAACATTTAAGTTAGTAATGTTATGAATCCCACATCCATTTTAGTCTGAAAATCTAGAAAAACCCCAGAGAATATACCTATTTTAGAAATAAGTATTATAAAAAAAAAGGGGTTAGTGTATCAGTTTATAGCCATAGTGTGTCTTATTTCTATAAATCCCACCATTTTTCAAAATAAAAGTATATACCAGAACCCTCCACGCTTAAGTCTCGTAAAAAATGATATAGCTATGAGCGCCCCCGCCCAACCCTTTTGTGCGGATGGGAGATATTTAAGACATTCTCGGTACTAGGAGAATACGTAGTGGGCGTTGACACGTGTTATATTACTGAATAAGAAATTGCTTAACTCGAAATACGAGCGGATCTGTATTCGCGAGCATAGGCGCCGAGTTTTCAAATTTTCAGGGGGGGGGGGGGAGCACAATCTGATAAATTATATAAAAGATTCACAAAGTCGATAAAGATATAACAACTTACAAGGCCGCCTTGAAGAAAGCAAGCATATGTCAATTAGGCGATTACAATTGGTTCGTGGTCATTTTAAGCCCCTTCTTCAGGCCAAAAGACCAGTATCCACCCTTAACAACCGCCAAGAACGAACTGCCCAACAAACAGCAGTAGTGGTTGTTAATTGCTGATACGGTTATTTTGTCCTGAAAAAGGGGAGTTATAATGCCATTGAAGCAACTGTAATCACCTAACTGACATATATATGCTTTCCTCAAGGAAGTTTTGTAAGTTATTGTCTTACAAACAGCTGTTTTGGAGTGAGATAACCGAATGGTTAAGTCACGGGATTGTACTTGGAGGACCCGAGTTCGATTTTCGGTTTTGCCTAAACTGTTCCCGTGTACGAGCACGTTAAATTTGTGGGTTTGAAAGTCCTTCCGAGCGATTAGATGGCATTGTCTCGGCGGTCTAAACAGATATCTTACACCTTCGGGTAGGTCGGACGGGCTGGGTCGAAAGAAAGATATCAGCAGTTTTATTTATTGTACGATAAATATTTTTAATCTTTTTAGGCTTAATCTTTAGGCTTAGGCTTTAATCTTTTTATATTTGTAAGCTAAGAGTTGATTAGGAAAATCCATATAGTTACTATGCATCAATATTAAAATAAATAATTACAATGGATTTTACTATATAAGAATTAACTAGTAGCAAAGCTGTTGATTAATTTAAAAAATCTGAAAGTTAATACACGTTAACGCTTAATATCAGCTCTTAACTACCTATCAGGTGATTTTGACACAAATTAAAACAATAAACCCAGAAATAATACAAAAGTATCCAAATACTATTGTCTGTATTTAAATATTTTTGAATTAAATATGTAAATAAATTGATCATGACTATAACCACACATTCAGCTAAATTAAAAAATCTTTGAAACAAAGTAATTTATAAAAAAATCTCATACTATTTTTATGCAAAATTTGGATGACATGTTGGTTGACATTTCTTATCACAACTAAAACTTTAATATTTTTATCAGGGGGATGGGCTGAGTATACCTAGTGTGTGTGTGTGTGTGGGGGGGGGGGTGTTAGCTCCCTCTGTCCCTTGCCTGACTACAGTGCTGCGTCAAACGTCCGGTGTTCACCAGGAATTTACCCGCGGGGTTTGCAGCTTCAAACGGAATGGATGCCACCTGTAAAGACAGCACTGATATATAGAATCCAGGAGTAATTACAGATAAGATCTCTTCAGGTAGACAAAATAAGTCATATCTACTTCGTGGTAATCATTTATAGTTATTACTGGAGGGAAACAGCTATTTTTTGGAAATGCCAATAACATGGTTGTAAATATTCAATTTTTCTTTGAATTAGGTGGTCAGTCGAAAAAGTTCTGGTAACAGGTGTTTTTGTGATTAGTGTAAATATGTTTCCTGGGAGTAAAGATTAGCTTGATTAGTGTGCGAGATAGTTAAGGGAGCTATGGTAAGGAAGATGTGAACAAGACTGAACTGTGACTGAGATGTGACATTTACGTTGATAGGATTTTCTTTCAAATATTTTTATGTTTAAAAAACTTCATTTTTTGGTATTTAGTAAAATATGAAGTTAGAAAAAAATCTTGAAATTTCCCAGGGCGGGGCTTTGCCCCCTCAGGAAAAGTTCAGCGGGGGCTCGTGCCCCTCTGCCCCCCGTAGTCGACTCCTATGTTCGCGAGATATATAGCGAAAAATACTTATCTTGTGATTTTTAACGTTTGAAATAGCAACATACACGGTAATTTCTTTATGGCGAATAACATACATTTTTGTATGCATACCAGTTTTAAGTGAAATTTAACACATATGGCTTTCTAAGGGAGGGAGAAACGACTAATGAGGTGATACATATGATACGCGCGCTCAACACAAATCGACGGAAATAAATAGTGAGATAGTTTTTCAAAACGAGACTTTGAAATTTTTTTCGATAAATAAGTTATTTGAGATTATTTAAAGTGTGAATGATCGATACATGGTAATAAAATGAGGAACTAGGCTGAGTTTTCAAGTATAAGACTTTGAAGTTTTTAGCTAAATGTAATATGTGCCAACATTTTATAAGATGATATCGCCTGCAGAGTGAACATAAGACGATCCCATCATCAGCAGCTAGTTACAAAGTGTCGAACTAGACGAACATTTCTACGATAGGAAATTTAAATATCCTAACCAAATACAATGCTTTGTAGCTTTTAAAGGGTTAGAAACACTTACTGAGGCAGCATGCATGATACTTATAGCCGATACATAGCCATGAAATGGGAAAAAACAAAGATTTTTCAGTGTAGCCCCTGCCAAAGTTTTACAGTGCACCCCCTACAAATATTTTACAGTGTATCCCCTGCAAATGTTTTACAGTGCATCCCTTGCAAATATTTTACAGTGTATCCATAAACTCGGATCGAACGCGTTAGAAGTGATGTCTATGTGTATATGTATGTTTGTGTGTGTGCATATATTAATATTTGTGCGTGTCCGTGTACTGTAGACGTAATATCTTAAGAATGAATGAAGCGCTAATAATATAATTTGGAACAATTAATACAATCAATGCGAATTTACAGTGGAATCATATTGATTGTAATAACAATCAGAGATTCGGATGAGCTCTCATTTTTGGAATACATGATTGAAAATATCATTGAAAAATCAGTAATTTCAATAATGATAAACAATACTCCTGTCAGATGTAATATTTCAATAGAAAATTAATAATATAAGCTTTTGAACTTTAACAAAATATCTCACGTTTTTCAAATAAATTCATCCAAATAATTATAAAATTAACAGAAGTGTGGCTCAAATCGTCTTTATAATACCAGAATCAATAGTTAATTAGCTTGACTATTTTTTTTTCTGCAAATTTTTAAGGAAAAAAATAGAAATATCTGTGTCATTATTCCTAATGATCAGAATTATCGTCTGCCACCCTTCATTCTAAATGAATTGAAAAGATCAAGTTTGACATTGCATCCCTCTAGTAGGGGGTAACTCCCGCCCACCGAGGAAAGATAATAATGTCACAAATAAAAAAAATTGTTTCTCGGCTATTTTTTACTATATAGTGCTAAATAGCCGCAATACGATCATGATATAGTGATTGAGACTGTTGATTTCTTCATTATATGTTCCGGATGTCCACAAACTTGTATTGGTAACAATATAGCGAGGAAAAAATCTTGTGAAAACAATACTTTTTCTATACTATTTCCTATAATATGAGAAAGTAAAAGTTTAAAAATAGAAAGTAGTGTTAAATATGTTCACTTTCCATATTATGTAACATCATTCTTATGAAAATACACTGGCTTCGAAAAGTTACCAAATGACAGTAAAAACGACATAATCCAAAATCTTCTATATTTATTGTCTATAAATTTCACAAGTATGTAGTCAATTGAGTAATGTATTCATGAGTATAATAATAAAATTAAAGAAAATATTTTAGGTTTACATTTTAAGCCTTTCCTTCACACTTGGAACATTTGGAAAAAGTTTTTATGCTATACAAAGAGACCTTAATATGAAATATAACGCCTTTTGTTTTTGACATAAGTATCGCATCGACATTTTACCTCTTCAATCAGGGGAACTAGGGCAGCAGAAAGCAATAATTTCTATTCCTGTAAAAGGGTAACTTTCAGATACCCTAGCTGCATTTACTATTGGTCTGATTGGATTAATATCGTATATTTTGGCATTACATTGGAAAATTTCCGAATGTAATCCCGATATTGTGCAAATATAGGGGTTTCATTGGTTTTACATTGGAAGAATTGGCGTAATAAATTGTCCCTAAACTTTAAGCCAATATGACAATTCCGTCAAAATGTTCATTTTTTCATTTTGGTTCAGTATTCGAGCCAATATAAAGCCAGTATTTTGCCAATGTTAAGCCAGTATTGGGCCAATATTAAATTACTACTAGGGTACATGTGGAAAGAGTAGACGGGCGAAGATAGAGCTCCCAATGTCATCCCAGCGATTTTTAATGATTTTGATATCCGGAGAACAGCATACCAGCAGTACCTTTGCTCTCTAGGTACTGATCCACCAGCCCTGCTCTACGTGGACGAATGTTAAAGTTCTGGACGAGCGTAAACATTTAGACGAGCGTAACGTCCAGATGCGCGGCTGGACGAGCTTCAAAATTAGCTTTCTTGCTGTTGTGGTAGCCGTGGCTCAGAGTATTGATGCGGTCGTTCTGTGTTTGCGTTTTAACAGTATTGCAATGTACTAGTCATAGAAGGATATTACAGCCCTAGCAAGACCTGAAACGGGTTCTTTTCTTTTAACTGTCTTAAAACTTTTTCTTAAAACTTTCTAACTGTCTCGCATGTTGGAAATTGTTTCATTAACAATAAATAATAGAATCGTCCACAGAAACGAAATTGGCATCATCCTTAATGGACTATCCTGTCCATCCAATTGTATACCAGCGTTCAGAAACTTCCAAACGTATTCTTTGTGACATAACAAATTTAATCTATTCTAAAACCTATTATTCTATTTTACCTCAGCCCCAATTTTCATATTGTTCGAAAAGCAAGTCGTTTTTGAACATATTTTTTGATATTTGAATATCCCCATTGGCGACAGCAGTAAGTTTCATACAATAAAATTAATGGATGCGCTTGATATTTGAGAATTTACATCGTGTGCTTAACTATAGAAAAAGGTGTAGATCGTTCCATTCACCAGAGAAGATATTTTTTATAAGTTTTATATTTTAATGCCCAAGAATGAAATCGTCAATTTTCATTTATTATACGTATGTAATTGACATTAACTAAATATTAATTGTATTTTGATGAGCATTTTGCAAGTTAGTGGGTATGAAAAAGTCATTCGTTTGAACTATTAAATTTCCCAAAGTGACAAATTTCCATTGATATGGTGTTAATTTACTACCAAAACCATTGTTTTATGCATCTTGTAAACCATTATTTCGCTGTGGCTTAAGTAACTCCATTGCATTATGTGGGAAAGGTGAAGATCTTCCCAAGTCATATCTTTATAGATGCATTGATCTTTGATGTGTATGATTCAGTGATTTTATTAAAAAATAAATCCTTAGCTGGTCTTTGTAATGTATGTAAAGAATGAGGACTGTCAATAAAGAAATCACATGCAATGGCATTTCTAAAAGAGTTGAAAAATATGTGTCATCGTTCCAAATAATTAGAATTATAGTCTGATACCCTTCATTTTAAAGGAATTGGAAAAAATCACCCGATTGACACCAAGTTCGACATTGCAACCTTCTGGATGGTAACTCTCTCCCACCGAGGAAGGCTAATAATGTAACAAACAACAAATTATATTGCGGCTATTTTTCACTAAATAGTGCAAAATAGCCGCGATACGATCATTATATAATGATTGAAACTGTTTAGTTTCGCCATTATATGTTCAGAATGTCCACAAACATGAATTGGCATAAAAATCTCGAAAAGAGATTGTGAAAACAATACTTTTTCGATACTATATTCTATAATATGAGAAAGTAAAAATTTAAAAGTAGTAAGTCTTGTTAAATATGTTCACTTTCCATATTATGCGACATTCTTAAGAATCTACACTTCCTTCCAAAAGTTAGCACACGTCAGTAAATACGACTAAATTCAAAAACTTCTACTTGGAGTGACCCCACATTTCACAAGTAGGTAGTCAATTAAGCAGTGTATTTATTAGTATGATAATAAAATTAAAGAAAATATTTTAAATTTACCCATTAAGCCTTTGCTTCACACTTGAAGCATTTAGAAAAATAAGTCTTAAAAAGAAACATAACACCCTGTGACTTTGACATAAGCATTGCATCGCATCGCATCGACGTTTCATCCCTTAAATCAGGGTATCCAGGGCAGTAGAAAGCAATAATTGCTATTCCTGTAAAAGGGCAATTTGCAGATACCCTAGTAACATTTACTATCGATCCAATATTGGACCAATATTGTATATTTTGAAATTACATTGGAAATTTTTCTAATGTAATCCCAATATTCGGCAAATATTGGGGTTACATTGGCCTCCAATACTGATGTTACATTGGAAGTCTTGGCGTAATATATTGCCAAAAACTTTAAACCAATATTGGGACAATTCCGTCAAAATGTTCACTTTTTATTTTAGTCCAATTATTGGAGCAAACAATAAGCCAGTGTTGAGCCAATATTAGATTGCTACTAGGGTACAGCTAGAAAGAGTAGACGGGCGAAGACAGAGTACCCAATGCCATACCAACGATTTTTAATGAGTTTGATGTCCGGAGAACACGCTGACCACAGAACACGAGCAATACCTTCGTTCTCAAGATTCTCGTCCACCAGCCCTGCTCTGTTGGAACGAGAGTTGAAGTTAATCAAAAGAACATCTGGACTCATTGATAGAGTGTAGGGTCTCAAAAAGTGTTCAAACATTGAATCCGATACCTTACCTCCATCAAAGTACCCCCTGTGACTTTTTTTTCAGAGTACCCCCTGTGACTTCTTTTTCAGAGTACCCCCCTATATGTGCAGAAAGGAAAGATATCGCAAAGAAAATTCAGCTCACGCCATCACACTGGTATTCAATGACGTTATTGTCACTATGTTTTGCGAGTAGTTATTGGATCTTGAAAAAAAAGGACAAGGAAAAAGAAAATCAAAGATATGTGACGAATCTCACAACTTTTTGCAAGTAGTTAGAGGACATTGAAGAATAACGCATAGAAAAAGAAAATCATAGATAGGTGATCTTACTATATTTGTGAGTTAGAGGACATTGATGAAAAGGACATAGAAAAAGTAAATCAGCGATAGCTGATGTTACTCACTATTTTTTAAAGGTCGAAGGACAGGATATTGATGAAAGGACATAGAAAATGAGAGTCAGCGATGAGTGATGTTTCTGACTATTATTTGCAAATCATATGGCACTGCTGAACAGGACATAGAAAAAGTAAATCAGAAACAGTTGACTTTACTCACGAATTTCTGCAAGTAGTTAGAAGTCATTGAAGAAAAAGACATAGAAAAAAAAATCAGAAATAGATAATGTTTATCGTAGTTTATTTTTTTTTAAATAGTTTAAGAGCATTGATGAAATGGACATAGGAAAAGATCAGAGATAGATGATGCTAATCAATATTTTAATTTGTGTGTAATATATTGGATTTTCCAGGGCAAGATTTGAAAATCTCACGCTCAGTAATATGCTCACTAACATCTGATGCATGATGAGTAACTCTAGGTTACATTTCTGATTATATTCATAAAATAAGTAATTTTCAATCTACAGTGGTATATATTTAACTCACTGCAGTACGTATATGGGCATCACACTGCACACATATAGACATATATTTCATACTGAAAGTGCATCACACTTGAAGGTACCGTGAAAATAAGTGAATCCTTAAAAAGTCAATAACCAAATTTTAGATACCTTTGAAATTCTTTCCCCACACATAAATTTTGTTTTGTAGGGAAAAGTAAATGACAATTAAAATTTCTTCAATTTTTTTTATTGTAGGAAACATTTGTGCTACTTCAAACTGCTTCTAGATTCCGAGTTGAATTTAAATCATCAATGAGCAGCACGTTAAATGGAATTCCTAATGCTTATGACCTCCAACATAAGTCAGACTCTTCAGCCTGGTAGATGAGTCCGCATAAAAGGTGCTATTGAAATTTCAAATTTAAGAGGTGTATTATATTTCATCCAGAAAGTGTATCAAATGAAAATCGATTTGCTAAGTTTTGCTTGGACTTGGTTGTTTTGGAGCTGGCTTGATTTTCAGTATTAAATTAGTAACGGCAGTGAATAAGAGCATTCATGCCATTTATTTTCTCAGCAATTAACTACATTTAGAGCTATATACCCTTTGAACAAACAGACTTTGCAAGGAATTATGCCAGCATTGGGTCCATATCAAATATTACTACGATCCATAGCGACAAATTGTACAATGTGTATTAACTAAATTGTAACCAGCAGGAGTTTTCAAAAGAAGACAGATCCATACCTTGTGTTTGTGCTATAGAATTGTCTATTTTATACACAAGCAAATGGACATAGAAAATGAAAGTCTGCGATATTTGATGTTACTTTCTATTTTTTGCAAGTTAGATGACATTAATGAATATGACATAGCAAAAGTAAATCAGAGACAGTTGACGTTACTCACGATTTTTTGCAAGTAGTTAGAGGTCATTGATGAAACAGACATAGAAAAAAAATCAGAAATAGATAATGTTCATCATAGTCCTTTTTAAAAAATAGTTTGAGAGCATTGATGAAAAAGACATAGGGAAAAAATCAGAGATGGGTGACGCTAATCACTATTTTATTTTTGTGTAAATATATTGGATTTCACAGGGCAAGATTTGAAACATTTGGCGCTTAGCAAAATGATCACTAATAACTGATGCATGATGAGTAACTTTAGGTCACATTTCTGATAAAGTTCGTAAAATGTAATAAGTAATTTTCAATCTACAGTGGTACATTAAACTCACTGCGGTAAGCACATGGGCATCACACTGCATACATATAGACATATATTTCATCCTGAAAATGGATCACCTTTGAAGGTACCTGAAAATAAGTGAATCCTAAAAAATTCAATAACTAAATTTTAGATACCTTTGTGACTCTCTCCCCACAATTGTGTTTTGTTTTGTAGGGGAAAAGTAAACGACAATTACAATTTGTTCAATTTTTTTAATTGCAGGAAACTTTTGTGCTACTTCTAACTGCTTCTGATTTTCGAGCTGAATTTAGGGAACCTGGACAAGTTAAAGAAAGAATTTAACTCATCAATGAGCAGCACGTTATCTGGAATTCCCCTTGCTCATGACCTCCAACATAGGTCAGACTCTTCAGACTGCTAGATGAGTCCGCATAAAAGGTGCTATTGAAATTTCGAATTTAAGAGATGTATTATATTTCATCCAGAAATAGTATCAAATAAAAATCGAACTGCTAAATTTTGCTTGGACATGGTTGGGTTGGAACAGGCTTGATTTTCAGCATTAAGTTAGTAACGGCAGTGAATAACAGCATTCATGTTATTTATTTTCTCTGCAATAACTACATTTTGAGCTATATACACTTTGAACAAACAGACTTTGCTATGAATTATGCCAGCATTGGGTCCATATCAAATATTACTACGATCCATAGCGACAAATTGTACAATGTGTATTAATTAATTGTAACCAGCAGGAGTTTACAAAAGAAGACAGATCCATACCTTGTGTTTGTGCTATAGAATTGTCTATTTTATACACAAGCAAATGGACGTGAAGCTGCTGTTTTAATTATGACATAATTAGCAGCAGGTGACTAAAACTTCTCTGATGCTGAAACCCCCATGCTGGTGCTTTTCACCTAAAAAGATTTATATCTGTTTTTCATAAAATTTCATAAAGACAATTTCATTCAGTTTGATTTGGGATATGAAACTCTGTATAATATAAAACGCTAATAACGAAGGCTATTTTATTGTCAACCGATATATTAAAAAATGAATATTTTAAATTGCGTAAAACGTGATCTTAAGAAATAATAATTTATAATTACAAATGCAGTATAATAGAATGGCATTTTAGATTAATAGAACAGTAATTGAGGTTTAGTTCATTAATATGTAATAAAATATAAGAACCTTTAACTTTGAGCAAATCAAAAAAAGCAAAATGAGCATAAGTAATCAATATTTTTCCGAAAGGTTTTTAGACTTTTATGTGAAGACACCCCTCACGCTCAAAGAGCAAGCAATGACAAGGTTATCCATTCAACTATGCCAATATTCTGAAATTAAGAAGCACATTATATGTATTGCTGAACCGTTGAGGATAGCACTGTGTACAGGAAGTTTTTCTGATGAATTATGGGAAGATTTTCTTGAAAAGCATTCGTTTACAACGTGTGATAAGATCTGTTTGATACCTTCATTGAAGCCCCATTTAATAATTCGCATTCGATCAATAGCCATTGAAATACTTATCTGGAACAAAAAATATCAAAGAATGCTTAATTCTTCTCCCCAGGATACCGACCGGTTTTTGACATTATCTGATTGGACAGCGGAAGGTAGAATAGATGAAGAAAAGTTTGCAAAACGCTTAGTTCAAGACGAGCGAATGACTGCTGGTCTCCGCTATCAAATAGCGTGTGTAAATTATTTAAAGCCTTTTATTCACTCTTTATGGAATCGGATTCCACCACAATGTCGTCAAGATTTGTTAAAAGATCGGTCAAGAATAGTCCGTTTTTTGTCTACATATATGACGGGGACATTAGGAACTTCAGATAAAGCCAAACTCTTTAGAGCAGTGTTCGAAATGGCAGTATATGAAGGGGAGAGAATAGCTGTGATTAATACCTGGAAAATTGTAAGAGGACTCATAATGAGTGGATTTATAAATGATGTAGTTTTAGTGAAAGCTTCCGAAAGAGCATGTCGACGATATAATAGCAAATCTTTAAAGTCTTGGATATTAGACCTACTTCACAGTGATAAATGGAGTGCCCCATTAACACATTACAGCGATATTTTATATTTCCTTCTTTCTCAGATGTCTGAGCTACAGAGGTTTCACTATTTTAAGAATTCCTTACCAGAAAGACTCCCGTATAAATCATTTAGTACTGAGGAAATAGTGGCTAGTCAGGTATTTTCCAGTTTACTAGATTCTTGTTATCGGAGTTATTTTATACCCATTATAACCAAGATCTGGGACATTTTACCTGAAAGAACATATGGAAAGGTATTATTAAATCTTTCAGACAGATATGCAAATCTTTCAAATATAAAAGAGTACCATGTGTTTGATTATGGAGATTTATTGGTAGATCTATTGGGGAAAACTCCAGATAACTACAAACGTTATATATTTACAGAGAAGTCTATTGAAAGCGATTTTATAATAAAAAATGAAGGCAAGGAATTGCTACTCAATATTCTCAAAACGCAGCCATTTAAGCGAAGAAATATAGAATTAATGCAAGATATTTTTCAACATGCTACAGTAGAAGAAAAACAATCAATTATAAATAGCAAATATGGAAGGAAATCTTGTAAAATTTTAATTGAAAATAGAAACAATGATATAGTCGACTTGATATTGTCAGATTGTTTGTCAGAAGGGGAAATCTGTGATTTTAAAAAGAAATTCATGCAATCTTACGAGATGACTTGCTACTGTTTTGAGATTTTAGAACACGAGACTGAAGAGTCATTGATTTCATTGTTGAACTGGGGATGTTTCACAGAAGAAGAAATAGTCCATTTTAAAATCTTTCTTATTCAAGAGTCGTATTGTAGGGAAAAAATTAAGAATATCATCATGGATTTCAGAATGAATCGCGTGGACAGGATTCTGGAGTGGTGTTTGCCATCTGAAGCTTTTCGAGTACAATTTAAAAAGCAATTATTCAAAGAATACGCAGTTGACATATTTTCCATGATTATAACATTACCTATATGGAAGGAAATTGAGGAAATTATCACATGGGTCTTTCCAACAAAAGAGGAAAAAAATAATTTTAAACGCGAATTGTATAATGAAGGTATATGTGAATCGATTCTAAAAGATATGATAATTTCTTTTGATTGGAAAAGTGCAGATAATTATTTTATCAACTGGTTGAGGTTGCCTCCCGAGGAAATAAAAAAATTAAAAAGAGAAGTAATGTTCTCAACAGAGATATTGCAATATATCTATGATGAATTGAAATTTAGTGATTCCATTCCGTTTGTTCTAGAATGGGGTCTACCGGATAAAGAAACTGTGACGGCTTTTAAAGAAGCATTTGAGGAATATGTCTTTGAGACTAGGCATATAAAATTAAGCGTTTATTCTGTACGATTTCAGACATTAGATTATTTAATTACAAATTTGCTCGATGGTCTAGCAAGAAAGGAAGGAGATGAGGCTTTACAGAAAGCTAAAAACTTGGATTAAGAGACTAAAACTAAGTCTTACAAACAATAACCCAGAATTTTGCTTCTTAACTTTTCCTCGAAAAATATATTCTACAGTGAACTATCGATGTATCTATATTCTAAGGATGAAAAGAAAATAGAACATTTTCAAAATTATGGACACTGAATAAGTAAATTTAACTTTATTTTCTCTAAGCAACTAAAGATAGTTTATAAACATTTCTTAAAGTTTAAACGTACAAGCTTAAAATTTGAAAAGTTTTGTTACATAAATTCGTTCTTAATAACAAAATGTTCAAATGCATAAAAATAAATGTTGTTAAAACCATATTGAATATAAAATTGCCTTAGAATGGTATAGAATTAAAACATGTTACAGTTGCAATGAAATATCATATTTCAAAAATAAACATCAATATGTGAATACATCAACACTTTTATAATTAATAATTTTAACATTTTATTGTTAATTCTGTAGGAAGAATATTCGTATATTTTAACTTTATGTAGATTTATGGTTAAGGTTGATTTTTATGACAAATATGTAAGTTGATAATCATTGACCATGTAATATGCTATCTGTACGGATATCAATGCATTTTGCTGAATAAAATTAATTATTATTAAATTATATATATATATATATATATATATATATTAGACCATGTTATATATATAATAAAATATTTCTAATATGTCTTTGGTTTTACATATGTTATTTACTATTTTTATTATATATTAATTAAATGAATGTATATATATATATATATTTTATTATATATTTTATTAAATACTAATTTAGATAAGTATATATATATATATATATATATCTGTGTGTGTGTGTGAGTGTGTAGATATATATATATATATGCACACACACACACACACACACACACACACATATATATATATATATATATATATATATATATATATATATTTCAGGATGTTTCAAAGTATACTTAAAGAGCGATGTCGAAAACTCGTGTTCGAATTTTCAATCTCTTCCCAATACTTTCGGAAAATCAAATAGACCAAATTTCACAAAATGCACCACATTTCAAAAAATTTGGTAAATAAGTTACGTGTGGAGTACTCTGGTGCTGATTTGATTTTGGTACGGTTCGGAAAAAAAACCTAATATTTTTTTTCGAAATGGCCCACAAAAATTGCCAAATCTAAAATAAAATTTTACGATCAAAAAAGCCTACACATTAAAATAACAGAATGCTAAAATGTATCAATTACGCGCTTGATTTACTTATAAATTTTGACGACGAAAATGATAATATGAACAGCATAACTCTAGGCCCGTTCTCGAGGTATTTTGTCTTTTTCGTATTTTTAAGACGTCAGCTATAAAAAAAACGTCCAGTCGCCAAATGAAAAAAAAATTGAAATAAAACTACTAATTCAGTTTAATTTCAAATAATTTTCCATCTTATGTTGTGCTATTTAATTCAATTTAATGAGTTATAAAAGAAAGAAAGAGAAAATGAATTTCAGTCTGTAGGAAAAGTCATGTGCTGCTCATATCAGGTTTTTGTCATTTTTATGAACCGAGACCGTTTTTGTATGTAAAGATTAATTCGAAAATTTTTTTCAGCGTACTCTTTGAATAATCTTATACTAAGAGTGGGCACACGATCGCCGTATGGGGAAGTACACTTCTCACTTGAGAGAGCATGAACTCTAAAAGGGACCCGGACCGGAAGATATATATATATATATATATATATATATATATATATATATATATATATATATATATATATATATATATATATATATATATATATATATATATAATGGAGTCCGTGTCCCCTCTGGAGTCGTCAAAGGGTAAGCTGACAAATGTTTTCAAATTAATCTTTACATACAAAACGGTTTCGGTTCATAAAAATTAAAGAATCTGATCTGAGCGGCATATGACTTTTCCTACAGACTGAAATTTATTTTCTTTTTCTTTCTTCAATAATCCCTTAAATTGAATTAATTAGTACAACATAAGATGTACATAAGATTAACATTAGTACAACAACTTACGATCTGGCTCTGCTCTAGCCCGATTTAACTTTTCCCCTGAAACGGCAAATAACTATTCCCCTGAAAAGGCAAATATTGTACAGTGTATCCCCTCCAGGCCATCCAAACAGTTATACCTTACACGTTTCTGGTAGGTCGGATGGTCTGGGTCACAACAACAACAACAGTGTATCCCCCTGCGAATGTTTTACAGTGCATCCATAAACTCGAATATAACGGTTTAGAAGTGATGTCTTTGTGTATATGTATGTTTGTGTGCGTGCGTATGTTAATATTTGTGCGTGGCCGTGATACTGTAGACATAATATCTTACGAATGAATAAAGCGCTTATAATATAATTTGGAACAATTATTACAATCAATGTGAATGAATACTGGAATCATATTGGTTGTAAAAAAACTCAAAGATTCGGATGAGCGCCCATTTTTGGAATAAATGTTTGAAAATATCATTGAGAAATCAGTAATTTCAATAATGATAAACAATATTCCTGTCAGATGAAACATTTCAATAGAAAATTAATAATACAAGCTTTTGAACTTTAACAAGATATCTCAGGTTTTTCAAATAAATTCATCAAAAGAATTATAAAATTAACATAAGTGTGGCTCAAATCGACTTTATCATACCAGAATCATATTTAATTAGCTTGACTATTTTTTTCTGCAAATTTTTCAAGGAAAAAAAATTGAAATATCTGTGTTATTGTTCCTAATGATAAGAATTATCGTCTGCCACCCTTCATTCTAAATGAATTGAAAAAAATCATCCGATTGACACCAAGTTTGACACTGCATCCCTGTAGGGGGTAACTCTCGCCCACCGAGGAAAGCTTATAATATCACAAGCAAAAAAAATTGTATCTCGGCTATTTTTTACTATATAGTGCAAATCAGCCGCTATACGATCATCATATAATGATTGAAACTGTTGAACTTCGTCATCATGTGTTCCGCATGTCCACAAACTTCTATTGGTATCAAAATATCGAGAGAAAAAATATTGTGAAAATAATACTTTTTCTATACTATTTTCTATAATATGAGAAAGTAAGAACTTAAAAAGTAGTAAGTAGTGTTAAATATGTTCACTTTCCATCTTATGAAACATCATTCTTATGAAACTACACTGGCTTCGAAAAGTAACCAGACGACAGTGAAGACGACATAATTCAAAAACCTCTATATATATTGACTACAAATTTCACAAGTAGTAGGTAGTCAGTGGAGTAATGTATTCATGAGTATAATAATAACATCAAAGAAAATATTTTAGGTTTACACTTTAAGCCTTTCCTTCACACTTGGAACATTCGGAAAAAGGATTTATGCTATACAAAGAGGCCTTAATATAAAATATAACGCCCTCTGTTTTTCACATTAGCATCGACTTTTTACCCCTTCAATCAGGGGAACTACGGCAGCAGAAAGCAATAATTTCTTATCCTGTAAAAGATCAACTTTCAGATACAATAGTAGCATTTACTATTGGTCCATTTTGGAGTAATAGTAAATGCTACTATTGTATCTGAATTATCGTACATTTATCTTATCGTACATTTCTTATCGTACAACCTAATCGTACATTTTGCATTATATTGGAAATTTTCAAAATCTAATCCTAATATTGGGCATATATTGGGGTTACATTGGCCTTCAATATTGGTTTGACATTGTTAGAATGGGCGTAATAAATTGTCCCAAAAGTTTAAGCCAATACGACAATTCCGTCAAACAGTTCATTTTTTTTATTTTAGTCCAGTATTCGAGCCAATATTAATCCAGTATTGGGCCACTATTAAGCCAGTATTGGGCCAATATTGAATTACTACTAGGATACATCTGGAAGAGTGGACGGGCAAAGATAGAGCTCCCAATGGCATCCCAGCGATTTTTAATGAGTTTGATATCCGGAGAGCAGCATACGTGCAGTACCTTTGCTCGATACGATACGATACCTTTGCTCGATAGGTACGATAGCTAGGCTCTGGACGAGCGTAAACATCTAGACGGGCGTAACTTCCAGACGCGCGGTTGGAAGAACGTAAAAATCTGTGGACGAACGTAAAATGCTGGGCCCACTGATGCAGTGTAAAACCTCAAGAAGGGTTCAAAGTTTGCTTTCAATACCTTACTTCCGTCAAAGTACCCCCTGTGAATACGTGCAAATTGGTGAAATATTCCAAAGAAAATCCAGCTCACACTGCCATGACTGAAGCATGGTATTCAATTATGTTATTGTGCTGCTTGCTTCATTTGCTAGATCCTTATATGTTTACTGTATGAATCTGGAGCAAATCGTGACCCATCCATGAAAAGTACATTGGAGTATTGCGCTTCTGTCCAAATAGTATGCTGACACCACACTTTTTAATAGTGATACCCTAGTGTTAGCGTTTAAAGGACATAAACTCGAGGTGTCTAGGCATAAATTCCTATTGCATATAGCTTTCGCCTAACAATACAAGCGGATATTGGCTTGCTTACTGTTGTGGTAGCCGTGGCTCAGATTATTAATGCGGTCGTTCTGTGTTTGCGTTTTAACAGTATTGCAATGTACTAGACTTAGAAGGATGTTTTAGCCCTAGAAAGACCTGGAAGGAGTCTCTTTCTAACTGTCCCACATGTTGGAAATTGTTTCATTAACTATAAATAATAGATTCGTCCACAGAAACGAAATTAGCAATTTTCTTAATGGACTATCCTGTCCATCCAATAGTATACCTGCGTTCAGAATCTTCTAAACGTATTCTTTGTGACATAACAAATTTAATCCATTATAAAATCATTGCTAATACATTTCGAACATTTTTCAGTGAGAATTGAAATTCTTAGGCGGAAACAAGTCGTTTACACCTCACCCCCAATTTTCATATTGTTCGAAAAGCAAGTCCCTTTAGAACATATATTTTGATATTTGAATATCCCCATTGACGACAGCAGTAAGTTTCGCCCAATAAACTTAATGGACGCGTTTGATATTTGAGAATTTATATTATGTGCTTAACTTTAGGAAATAAGTGTAGATCTTTCCATTCACCAGAGAAGATATTTTTTATAAGTTTTATATTTTAATGCCCAAGAATGAAATCGTCAATGGTCATTTATTATATATAATTGACATTAATTAAATGTTAATTGAATTTTGAGGAGCATTTTGCAAGTGAATGGATATGAATAATTCATTCGTTTGAACTATTAAATTGCCAAAAGTGACAAATTTCCGTTGATATGTGTTAATTCAATACCAAAACCATTGTTAAATAGATATTGTAAACCATTATTTAGTTGTGGCATAAGGTACTCCATTGCATTATGTGGGAAAAGTGAAGTTCTGCCCACGTCATATCTTTATAGATGCATTGATCTCTTATTTGTATGATTCAGTGATTTTATTAAAGAATGGATCCTTAGCTGGTCTTTTTAATGTATGTAAAGAATGAGGACAGTTAAAAAAGAAATCACATGCAATGGCATTTCTAAGAAAAGTTGAAAAATCTGTGTCATTGTTCCAAATAATTAGAATTATAGTTTGTAATATAGTCATACTAAAAGAATTGAAAAAATCAACCGATTGACACCAAGTTCGACATTGCGACCCTCTGGATGTTAACTCTCGCCCACCGGGGAAGGCTAATAATGTGACAAACAGCAAATTGTATTGCGGCTATTTTTCACTATATAGTGCTAAACAGCCACGATACGATCATTATATAATGATTCAAACTGTTTAGTTTCGCGATTAAGTGTTCAGAATGCCCACAAACATGTATTGGCATTAAAATCTCGAAAAGAAATTGTGAAAACAATAGTTTTTCTATCCTATATTCTATAATATGAGAAAGTAAAAATTTAAAAAGTAGTAAGTATTGTTAAATATGTTCACTTTCCATATTATGCGACATCATTTCTATGAATCTACACTGCCTTCCAAAACTTAGCACACGTCAGTAAATACGACATAATTCAAAAACTTCTACTTGGATAGACCCCAAATTTCATAAAGCAATGTATTCATGAGTATAATAATAAAATTAAAGAAAATATTTTAGATGCACTCATTAAACCTTTGCTTCACACTTGATGCATTTGGAAAATGTTTTGCATGCTATACAACCAAGACAAACAAGCCTTAATATGAAACATAACCCCCTGTGACTTTGACATAAGCATTGCATCGCATCGACTTTTATCACCTCAATCAGGGGATCCAGGGCAGCAGAAAGCAATAATTGATATTCCTGTAAAAGGGCAATTTGCAGATACCCTAGTAGCATTTACTATCGATCCAATATTGGACCAATATTGTATATTTTGAAATTACATTGGAAAATTTTTCAATGTAATCCCAATATTGGGCAAATATTGGGATCATATTGGCCTTCAATATTGATGTTACATTGGAAGTCTTGCGCAATATATTGCCAAAATCTTTAAGCCAATATTGGGACAATTCCGTCAAAATGCTCAATTTTTTTATTTTAGTCCAATTATTGGAATCAATAATAAGCCAGTATTGGATTGCCACCAAGGTATGGCTAGAAAGAGTAGACGGTCAAAGACAGAGTACCCAATGCCATCCCAACGATTTTTAATGAGTTTGATGTCAGGAGAAGACGCTAACCACAGTATACGTGTAATACCTTCGTTCTCAAGATTCTCGTCCACCAGTCCTGCTCTGTGTGGACGAGTGTTGAAGTTAATCAAAAGAAAATCTGGACCCACTGAAATTAGTGTAAGGTGTCAAAAAGGATTCAAACATTGAATCCGATACCTTAGCTCCGTCAAAGTACCCCTGTGAAATTTTTAACGTACCTCTCTAGACCCCCTACACGTGCAGAAAGGAAAGATATCCCAAAGAAAATCCAGCTCACACTGGTATTCAATGATGTTATTGTCACTATGTTTTGCGAGTAGTTATTGGACGATGAAAAAAAGAACAAAGAAAGAGAAAAATTAAAAATTCCTTTCCAGAAAGCCTCAACTATATCTCAATTAGTGGCCAAAATATAGTGGCTAGTCAGGTATTTTCCAGTTTAATAGATTCTTCTTATCGTTGTTATTTTATACCAATTATCACCAAGATCTGGAACATTTTACCTGAAAGCATATATGGACAGGTATTATTAAATATTTCAGACAGATATGCAGATCGTTCAAATACAAAAGAGTATCATCTGTTTGATTATGGAAATTTATTGGTGGATCTATTGGGGAAAACTCCAGAGAACTTCAAACGCTATATATTTAGAGATAAGTATAACAATCGCAAAGATAAAATACAAAATGAAGGCAACGAATTGCTACTCAGTATCCTCAAAAAGCAGCCATTTAAGCACAGAAATATAGAATTAATACAGGATATTTTACAACATGCTACAGTAGAAGAGAAACTATCAATTATGAATTGCAAATGCGGAAGAAAATTTTGTAAAATTTTGATTGAAAATAGAAACAATGAAATAGTCGACTTGATATTGGCAGATTGCTTGTCAAACGAGGAAATCTGTGATTTTAAAAAGAAATTCATGCAATCTTACGAGATGATTTGTTACTGTTTTGATATTTTTGAAAACGAGTCGGAAGAGTCTTTGATTTCATTGTTGAATTGGGGATGTTTCACAGAAGAAGAAATTGTCCATTTTAAAATCATTCTTATTCAAGAATCGTATTGTAGAGAAGAAATTATGAAGTTAATGGTAGATTCCAAAATAAATCGGGTGGACAGGATACTGGAGTGGTGTTTGCCATCAAAAGTTGTTCGAGTACAATTTAAAAAGCAATTAATCAAAGAATACGCAGTTAACATATTTTCCACGATTAAAGGATTATCTATATGGGAAAACATTATCACACGAGTCTTTCCAACAAAAGAGGAAAAAAATAATTTTAAACGTGAATTGTATAATGAAGGTATGTGTGAATTGTTTCTAAAAGATATGATAATTTCTTTTGAATGGAGACGTGCAAATACTTTCATAGACTGATGCGGGTTGTCTCCCGAGGAAATAAAAAAATTAAAAAGAGAAGCAATGTTTTCAACGGAGATTTTGCAACATATCTTTGATAAATTGATTTGCAAAAAATCCCTTCGAGGAGCTCTAAAATGGGTCTACCGGATGAAGGAACTGTGACGGATTTTAAAAAAGCATTTGAGGTATATGCCTTTGAAACTAGGAACATAAAATTTAGAGATTCTGTACAGTTTCAGAAATTGGATTATTTAATTACAGATGTACTCAATGGTATAACAAGAAAGGAAGCAGACAAGGCTTTACAAGAAGTTAAAAAGTTGGATTAAGGGACTAAGTCTTGCAAACAAAACCCCAGGATTTTGTTTCTTAACTTTTTCTCGAAAAATATAATATACAGTGAACTATCGACGTATCTATATTCTAAGAATGAAAAGAAAATAGAGCATTTTTCGAAATTAGGGACCTGAATAAGTAAATTTAACGATATATTCTCTAAGCAACCAAAGATAGTTTATAAATATTGTTTAACAGTTTAAACGTACGAGCTAAAAATTTGAAAAGTTTTTCAACATAAATTCTTTCTTAATAACAAGATGTTGAAATGTATAAAATTAAATGTTGTTAAAACAATAATAAATATCAAATTGCCACAGAATGGTATAGAATTAGAACATGTTACAGTTGCAATGAAATATCATATTTGAAAAATAAACATCAATATGTGAATACATCAACACATTTATAATTAATAATATAAACATTTTATTGCTATTTCTGTAAGAAGAATATTCATGTATTTTAACTTTATGTAGATTTATGGTTAAGGTTGATTTTTATGACAAATAAGTAAGTTGATAATCACTTACCATGTATTATGCTATCTGTGCGGATATCAATGCTTTTTGCTGAATAAAATGAATTATTATGAAATTATATATATATATATATATATATTTTTTTTTTTTCAGGATGTTTCAGAGTGTACTTAAAGTGCGCTCTTATGTCAAAAACTCGTGTTCGAATTTCCAATCTCTTCCCAATACTTTCGCAAAATCAAATAGACCACATTTCACAAAATGCTCAACATTTCACAACATTTGGTAAATAAGTTAGGTGTGGAGTACTCTGGTGTTGATTAGATTTTGGTACGATTCGGAAAAAAAACCTAATATTTTTTTTCGAAATGGCACACAAAAATTGCCAAATCTAAAATAAAATTTTACTATCTAAGAAGCCGAGTTTTTAAAATAACAGACTGCTCAAATGTATCAATTACGCGCCTGATTTACTCATAATTTTTGACGACGAATATGAAGAATATGACTTGAAGAAAACAATAGAATTCATTAAATATAAGACTTTAATTAATATCGTCATCAAAGAAAACTACCTTTTTAATGTAATTTCTTTCTATCAGCAAATTAAAGGCATCCCCATGGGGGGGGGGGGGGGGGTTCATCTATACTTGCAGATCTGTACCTCAATTTTTATGAAAGCCAATCACATCTTAATAAAGAAATCATATACCTACGTTATGTGGATGATTTGATAGTCGCATGTGAAGATGAGAATTATAGAATGAATTTTGATTTCTACCCACCAAACTTAATTTTGAAAGAAAATCCAGCTGCACTTAAAAATGTAGTGGAATTTTTAGATTTAAGTATCGATTTCAGTAAAATACCTGTAAATTTTACTATCTAGGATAAAAGAAAAAGTTTTAATATACCTATCAACGGTCTGATCAATTGGAATTCCAATCTTCACTTGAATATATTTAGGAATGTATTCTTGGGGGGATTGGTTAGAATACAAAGAATTATCAACAATGAAGACATGCGTATTGATTTTGATGGGACATTTCTACAACAAGCATATCTACAGCAATACCCCATTCCTTTTATGCTACATTATATTGATAATTTATACAGTAACAATAATGCTTATTGTTCAAAGTTAAAATCTATTTTATATCATTTAGCAGATGAAGGTTCGCATACTATGCATAACAGGACCGCAGAACGATAACACGAAGTTATATACAGGTCATTGTGGTCTAAAGGACTCGTTGCTCATCCAGTGATGGTCTTCATATTACCATCGGACTTTTCTTTTTTAACGGTCTTGTGATGAGTGTTATTGTCACTCCGGGGGTTGGCTTCAGCCAGGGCTGGCGTCCAGGAGGCGAACGGCCAGCGTGTATACCGATTCAGCAATTTCAGAAGTAATCTCTCATGCCAAACGTCGCTTTATCGCCAGTTCTGGTTTATTCTCGCTACACGTGCAATTGGAGGGGAAAGACGAATTGTTTAATAAAGAATATTGTTCATAATTTGATTGCATATCAGATTGCGTATGAGAATGTCGTGAGATACATTTGTATCAGATTACTTAGAAGATTATTATTTGTAACAGATTATCTAGAAGATTATTTGTATCAGATTATTAGGGAAGATGTTAGGAAACTTATCAAAATATACAGTAGTATTTCAAAAACTGGTTTGATTATTTATAAATCAAATAACAATCCGACTAATGTGGTTTTCAAGTAATACTATTAAAATACATGTATTTAATAACTTTGTGTACTGCATACGGATTGTTTGAAATTAGTTAAAGAAATGTTCGACACACATACATATAATTTATTATTTGAATGAAACTATTCGAATTTCGTAGAAAATATATGTGTAGAATCCGTATAATATTCAATTCTTATATAGTACAATAATCCGTAACGAAATTTGAAGATTATTTGAAAGGAGGAAATAATAAAATATTTGTCATTTTAAAATGCAAAATTTGTAACATTTTAAGGAAATTTGCTTGACATTTTTCAGTTTGTGGGAGCAATGTTGCTTTTTCGACACACGTAGGATAATGCAGCGTTTTTCAAGATGTGTTTGTTCTGCGGAACCCTTGGGGTTCTACGACGTGATAGTTTCAAGTAAGTTTTCTTAAAAATTTAAAAACGGGTAAAGTTTTAATGCTTTTATACTTTTAAATTATTTTAATTTTAAATATTTTATTATTAAATTGAAGAATTTTAAATGTTATTGGAAAATAAATAAAAATATTTCCTAATTTAAATATGGTAAACAAATATCAAAATTAATTGCACTTTGCATTTAAAAATTCCCTGGCCAATTACATTTCCAGCAACTTACGTACGTGTAATCGTTCATTCAAATTAGTAATTTATTTTACAATTATTTTTACGTCTAAGTTTGGCAAAATTGAAATTTTTAATACAAAAAATTAAAAAAATATGAAAAAGCCTTTATGCAATGGAAAGTGATGTGTACACTTCAATTTCGAAATAACTGTTAAGTATTTCTATACTTTTTAGCACACTTATTTCATGCAGTCATATGAATTATTGGACAAACTAGAAGTTACATATTCAGACCAGGAAATCCTTAGTGAACCCTACCAATCCCTCCGGAATTCAATATTTAATCTATATCAGTCTTCATCTAAGCTGTACCTAAAGCAAAGTCTGAAAAACAGATGTTGAAATGAAAATATAAATTTTTGAATAGGAAGTGACATCTCTCTCCCGAACAAGAAGTGGAAATCCTTCATGAACCCTACCTCCTCCGTAATTTTATGCTGCATCCATATTAGCCACTATATCTTTTTAAACATCTAAATCCTACGAAATAGATGTTTAAAAAAAATTCGTTAAAAACAATGGCAAATTGTAAAATTTTCCCACCAAAATCTGCATTTCAAAATTATTTAGAGTAAAATTATATTATTATTTTTTGTACACACATGAGATAAATTGTCTGTGACTTACAGTTTTAAGTGGGTTGCCAACAATATACATTTACACTCAGTTTTATCCGTCACAAAAATGGATCTAATATAACAATTATAGATCTGAAGGACTAAATAAACTTTAATTGTTGTATACCGATTTAAAGGTATATTTATGCCGTAGAATGTAAAATCTCACTAATTTGATATTTATGGATTTTTTTTTTGTGAAATATAAAGATATATATATATATATATATAATATATATATATATATATATATATATATATATATATATATATATATATAATATATATATAATATATATATATATATATATATATATATATATATATATATATATATTATATATTATATATATATATATATTATATATTATATATATATATATTATATATATATATATATATATATATATATATATATATATATATATATTACATATATATATATATAATATATATATATATATATATATATAATATATATATATATAATATATATTTATATATATATATATATATATATATATATATAATATATATTTATATATATATATATATATATTATATAGATATATATTTATATATATATATATATATATATATATTATACAGATATATATATATATATATTATATAGATATATTTATATATATATATATATATATATATATATATATATATATATTATATAGATATATTTATATACAGGGTTGTTATAATTAAAGTTCGCCTATTCAGAAAGCTCTAGAGACGGTTCTATGGCTTCAAACGAAACAACATTTAACTAGTATGTAGTACAAGTGATGCGCTCTGCGAAAATCGAAACAAAAAAATTAGTTACAATTGCCGCCAGTAGGTGGCGCTGTGCCAATAGCTAAGGCGATTGTTGCAATTTGTTTGTAAAATAAATGAAGGAAAATGTATTGCATAGTTGGTACAATAACAATTCGCTAATGCAGAAAGCTCTAGAGGCAGATCTATGGCTCCAAACAATACAGAAAAAGGAGATAATTTCATGTGATGCCATCTGAGTCCAGAAAAATAAAACATGTCGCTCACCAGCGACGAATAACAGCATTACGCATCCTCAATGAACCCTCCATTATTTGCAATCACGCATTCCATTCTCAGAACTGTGTTTTCTACTGCAGAGCGTAAAGTGTCCTGTGGGATTAACTCGATGTGACGCCTAATACTGTTCTTCAGATCAGAGATCGTCAGACATCTGTCTTTAGACACAGAGTTGAAGCGTATTCCAGCGTGATTTGAATCGTATTTCAGCGTTTCGAAGTCGTGACATCACTGCTGTATCGCCGAAGATTTGAATAAAAAGGGACTTTCTTCAAAGCATTTGTTGAAATTTTGTACACTTTTGTGTGTTTCGTCTGGATTGACCGAAATTGATAGAATGAATCTGCACAATTTTACTTTTACCAACTGTGACATAAATTTTCCTTTATTTTTTTTTATAACGAAACTTGCGAAAATCACCTTAGATATTGCAGAAGCGCCACCTACTGACGACAATTGTAACTAATTTTTTTTTTTTCGATTTTCGTAGAGCGCATCACTTGTACTACATACTAATTAAATCTTGTTTCATTTGGAGCCATAGAACCGGCTCTAGAGCCTTCTGAATAGGCGAACTTTAATTATAACAACCCTGTATATATATATATATATTATATAGATATATTTATATATATATATATATATATATATATATATATATATATATATTATATAGATATATTTATATATATATATATATATATATATATATATATATATATATATATATATATATATATATAAAAATAAATTATTAAATCGAAAGTTAGAATGTATGTAGTAACTCATAATACACTATTCCAAAATTTTCTACAAATACAAAGAAATTAAGACAAAAAGAGGAAATAATAAAGCATAATGCAAGTCATAAGGACAAAGACAATCAACAAATTTCAAAAATGAGGAATGCAAATAAGAAAACAAAAAAATCAAGCAAAAAAGCTTGCACATGGAGGAGATTTAGGCTTACGAGATTAGGCTTACGAAAAGTTCATTTCGAAAAAATTCTCGTCGGGTCCATATATCTTTTCGAAATGAACACAAAAATGCTTGTTTCTGAAACACAAGATAGATTTTATCTATAAACTTGTGTTATATGGACGACAAGCATAAAGATTGGAACAATAAAGGAAACATAAATACCTCAAAACGCACCTCTTCAGCGCAACCATGACGAGCAAAATATGACTGGATCAACGTTGCCATATGCCAAAATGAAAAGATGTGATTTGCTGTTGCCAAAGAGAGTAATAAAAACAGTACTGCGAAAAAGCAATAAAATGAGTTATTCAACTGTTAAAGCTTCGAGATAAAAAGATGAAAATATAATTGCAGGAGAATGAAGAAGTACGGCTAAAATAAGATAATAAGGGGAGAATATGAGAATTTTAGGCTAATCGAAACTTATTAACTATACTATTGACTAAATATGCAGGATATTGATACATTTTACTGGTAATTTTGAGGTTATTAATGTGCAAAGCATGAAATTTTTTATCTGATAATCTATAAATTCTAAAAAGTTGATTAAGTATAATATTTCTAAACAATTGAATCGAGTTGCAGGAATTAAAAGGTAATAATTTATTAATATTAAATTTAAAAAAATCTTTTTTATCATATAATTTAGTAACTATCCCATGAGCAGGTTCTATAATTAGATTTAAATCCAAATAATAAACATTATTACTAATAGAAGTTTCATTAGGTATTAATTCCAAATTATCCGGATAGAAATCTATATCTATGACATAGTTATCAGTAAATACAAGACAAATCAGATCATCTACATATCTATAAATTTTATAATCAGTTGAAGTAAAGAATTTTTCATAATGATATAGGTATAAATTAGCTAACATACTGCTACTACAGCCACCTTGTGGAACACCTGAGACTTGTAAGTATAATTTATTACCTTGAAAGATATAATTATTGAAAAGAACAAAATGGAGAAGCTTAGGAAAATTGGTAAATTTGGTAAGATTAGAATGTTTAGTAATATAAGCATTATATAAAGCTAAAATGACATCATATAGATCAGTGATCTTAATATTATTAAATAGATCTTTAAAATCAAAAGTTTGAAATCCTATTATTTTACCAAGCGTTTTTAATTTATTTTTTAATTCCTTACTGTTATTTAGAATAATGTAGCTATCACCAGAATCTCGTAAATTGCTATTTAGTACATTTAAATAATTTAGTAATAATTTACTAGCAGTAGTAGAGTATGAATTATGACCACTAGTAACAGTTCTAAATTTAATAGGATTTTTATGAAATTTAGGTATAAGCACAATATATGGAAATGTCAAAAATTTATTATTAATATCTAAATCACTATACATATTGATAATTTTCAATTTGATACTATTAAGAGAGTGTGAATCAATTTTAAATAGACTATTATTTTTTAAATAATCTAGCAGATATTGAATATAGAATTTTTTACAAATAATAGCATAATTATTAGAGGCTTTATCTACATAAGTAATAACAAAAGATCTATGTATATCATTAACAGAATGCTTTATATTATCCATATTATATATGGATCTAGATAAATTAATACTACAAATGGTATTTTTAATAGATCTTAAAATAGTAAATTTCCACATATTAAATGCCTCTAAAGGCTGAGCATATTTAGAAGCTAATCCATAAATAAATTTATCAAGGTCCAGATTGATTGACTTTAACACTTGTTTAGAATTATTACATGAAGGTAACCTGAATTTAGTGCCAAATGACATTATAGTTCTTAAAGATTTATCTTTTACAATGGCTAAGTCTCCAGTAACTATATGACCCAAGTGTGGATTTATAAATTCAGCATAATTATCAGCACTACAAATACATTCACCATCTAAATTTGTTGAGGAATCTATGTCGACTGAGAGAGATTTTGAAATTGCATTGTAATTAAAAATGGTTCTTCCAATAGGCTTGTTATATTTAAAAGTTTTAGTAACATTCAAATCCTTTACAGGCAATAAATGATGAAATTGATTAAATAAATTCTTAAAGTTTATGGAATTATAAATAGGATGCTTAAATGATATTACACAATAAGAATTGGAACAGTTATTATGATGAAATTGATTAAGTTTTATTTTTAAATATTTTGATCTAGTAATGAGCAAATCATAGAAAATATGATTAAAATGTTCATTAGTAAGATTTAACTTTAAGAAAATAGCATAAACTGTGTTTAATTGTTTTTTCTTAACTGCAAATACCCATGATTTAATAAATTTCCATTGATATGTGTTATTGAATTGTTGATGCATACTTTTAATCTCCGCTTTAATATCATATTGGGAGGAGCTTCCTTTACCGCGTTTAAATCTTTTGAGTTTAGCCAATTTACTATTATGTAAAAGAGGTTTAAAAAAAAGGTGATTAAAAATAGAATATTTATTATCTACAAAATTATTCTTAACAATATTACCATTGAGATATAACTGATTTAATCCATATGGAAACAGAGTACAATGTGATTTAATATAGAAGTTTTCAAAGAATAATCTATCAGCAGTATTTGTTTTAATGTCCAAAATATGTATAGTTATATTTTCAAAACCATGATGAGCAAAGTGTTTATATTCGATTTTATTAGAAGTAGGAAGAAAATTATTATTGTGGATATATTTTTTAACATGATCTCTATGTACATCCATACGTAGATGAATAGGATTACTGGTTTGTCCTATATAAGATATATTACATATATTACAAGATAATTTGTAGATGCAATTAAAAATTTTACAGAAAGTCTTATGACTATTTAGATTAGTAATTTGTGAGTTAGAAGCATATGGGCAGGTTTTACAATTTTTATTCTTACATTTATTGAAGTTATAATTTTTAGCTGGGCAATTATTATATCCAAAACAATCCATGGCACACTGTTGGTAAAATGATAACGGTCTAAACAATTCCCAACTAAATTGTAAATACCGGGCAATATTTATCAAATTATATAATAACAAGAATAAATATATTTGCCAGTCACTAAATCAAATAAGATGTGTAATTCATAAGAGTTAAAGTAATATAAAGAGAATAGCATTAACATTTATAAATAATATAAATAAAAATAAAATAATTGCTTATATATAAAAATATATACAACTAAGTCCATGTAAAACCTAATAAAATGTAATAAGTAGGATATTACAAGATAAAAAGAATTGATTAACAATATAAATATAATCAGTTCTAAACTAGATTAATTAAAACACAAGGTATAATAAAATATATACTGTGTAAATCTGGA